>CM038673.1:42784042-43384042 GCA_021605145.1 Aegilops bicornis | reverse complement strand
GCATTAAGCAAGATGACATGATGTAGAGGGATAAACTCAAGCAATATGATATAAACCCCATCTTTTTATCCTCGGTGGCAACAATACAGTACATACCTTGCTGCCCCTGCTGTCACTTGGAAAGGACACCGCAAGATTGAAACCAAAGCTAAGCACTTCTCCCATTGCAAGAAAGATCAATCTAGTAGGCCAAACTAAACCGATAATTCGAAGAGACATGCAAAGATATCAAATCATGCATATAAGAATTCAGAGAAGAACCAAATAATATTCATTGATAATCAATTTCATAAATCCACAATTCATCGGATCTCGGCAAACACACCGCAAAATAGTATTACATCGAATAGATCTCCAAGAACATCAAGGAGAACTTTGTATTGAGAATCAAAGAGAGAGAAGAAGCCATGTAGCTAATAACTATGGACCCGAAGATCTATGGTAAACTACTCACACATCATCGGAGAGGCTATGGTGTTGATGTAGAAGCCCTCCGTGATTGATTCCCCCTCCGGCAGATCGCCGGAAAAGGCCCCAAGATGGGATCTCACGAATGTACGGTAAGGTTGCGGCGGTGGAAAAGTGGTTTTGTGGCTCGCTTGATGTTTTTAGGGTATAAGAGTATATATAGGCGAAAGAAGTACGTCGGTGGAGCTCCGTGGGGCCCATGAGGGTTGGGGGCTCGTCTACCCTCCTGGGCGCGCCCTCCTGCCTCGTGGCCGCCTCGCGGAGTTCCAGATTTCAACTCCAAGTCTTCTGGTTTGCGTTTGTTCCAAGAAAGATCCTCGCGAAGGTTTCATTCTGTTTGGATTCCGTTTGGTATTCCTTTTCTGCGAAACACTGAAATAGGCAAAAAAACGGCAATTTGCACTGGGCCTTCGGTTAATAGGTTAGTCCCAAAAATAATATAAAAGAGCATATTAAAGCCCATTAAACATCCAAAACAGATAATATATAGCATGGAACAATAAAAATTTATTGATACGTTGGAGACGTATCACTACCCCTACTATGTCACTGGGTGAGGACACCGCAAGATTGAACCCAAAACTAAGCACCTCACCCATTGTAAGAAGAACCAATCTAGTTGGCCAAACCAAACCGATAATTCAAAGAGAAATACAAAGATATTTAATCATGCATAAAAGAGTTCAGAAAAGACTCAAATAATATTCATAGATAATCTGATCATAAATCCACAATTCATCGGATCTCGAGAAACAAACCGCAAAAGAATATTTTTACATCGGATAGAACTCCAAGAACATCGAGGAGAACATTGTATTGAAGATCAAAGAGAGAGAAGAAGCCATGTAGCTACTAGCTATGGACCCGTAGGTCTGTGGTAAACTACTCACACATCCTCGGTAGGGCAATAAGATTGATGTAGAAGCCCTCCATGATCGAATTCCCCTTGGGCAGATCGCCAAAAAAGGCACCAAGATGGGATCTCTCGATAACAGAATCTTGCGGCGGTGGAAAATTATTTTGGTGGACGCTTCTGTTGGTTTGGGAATATTTGGGAATTTATAGGCCAAGAATTAGGGTGGAGGACTCCCGGGGGGCCCACAAGCCGGGGCGCCCCCCTAGGGCGCGCCCTGAGGGCTTGTGGAGCCCTTGGAACTCTTCTGACTTCCTCTGCAAGCTCCGTGGATGTCTTCTGGTCCAAGAAAAATCATCGCGAAAGTTTTATTCTGTTTCGACTCCTTTTGATATTCCTTTTCTGTAAAACTCAAAAACAAGAAAAAATAGAAAATGGCACTGGGCTCTAGGTTAATAGGTTAGTCCCAAAAATAATATAAAATACCATATTAATGCATATAAAATATCCAAAACAGATAATATAATAGCATGGAACAATCAAAAATTATAGATACGTTGGAGACGTATCAATTGGTCATAGAGAAGACATGATAAAAGGTTAATCAAGACTAAGTCAAAGAGTGAATCAAGTTGATCAACACACAAAGCGTACAAGATATACCAAGAGGGATCAAGCGATCCCATGGTATGGTAAGCATTTCCCATTACACTTTGTGTACTAACCCATGGTCTACGTGAAAGTTCTATGTGGGGTTAGGTATGTTTCATGGCCTTGCGTCAAGAGAAAGATCTCATACAACCCATGGAGGATGGCATCAAGTTGTGATCGTCATCATGGTTGCGGTGCGCAAGTTCAAGTGGAGCATCACGATTGAGATCATGCTTGAAGCTTGCCGTCCATTGTGGTGACAATGGACTTGTGAAGATGTGCCGAAGAGTGGCTCACCCATGGTGGAGTACGGGGGAGTAATCAAGTAGTCTTCATTGAGCCAACACAATCAAGAAAGGTGGTCCAACTTGAGGAAGTCAAGATCGTATCATCTAGCTCAAGTGGACTTTGTGCAAGGCAAAGGTTTACCCTTGATATGTTTTCTGTTTTACCGGTCTCATGGTGGTAGTTGGGAGACTGGGTTATAGGATCAATTGTCGTACTATCATGGGGGGCTCTCAAGTAAGTAGCTTGATTGTATCGTTCGTAGAGAGCTCAAACCATTGCATCCTTGCATCATCTTTCTTAGTTCTTGTTTGGTGTTTCTCTTTGTGAGTTTTAGAGCTTTTGGTCATCTTTCATGACAAGCTTGAGTTCATCGAAAACAAAGTTCATATATGCATCTTCTATGATGTTTAATGTTGGAGTTTTTGCCGGTTCTTAATTCATAGAGGTTTCTCATCTCTATATCTTTGGCATTTTCAACTGCCTCTTCTTACTATGTTGGGTAGTATTCGTCGTCACCTATCCAACAAGCTTGAGTTTGCTCAATTCGGAGTTCTTATGCAACAGTGATGGCAGTTCTGGTTTTTCCTTCACAGGCTATTGTACCGCTCGTGTATGCGGTTGTACCGACATACCAGTACTTCCGGGACAACCACCTCCCTAGGGATGATACCCTAGGGTTGCAGTCTCCAGGAGTCTGCAAGCGGTTGTACCGCTGCCTCTGGATGGTTGTACCGCCTGGTGCTTGGCGAACCCCAGGACTGCTGCTCAGCGGTTGACCGGTCAAGTACCGCTCCAACCACCACTAAGGGGTGACTCCTGTCTGATGTGGAGAGTGATACGTCTCCAACGTATCTATAATTTTTGATTGCTCCATGCTACTTTATCTACTGTTTTGGACTATATTGGGCTTTATTTTCCACTTTTATATTACTTTTGAGACTAACCTATTAACCGGAGGCCCAACCCAGAATTGTTGTTTTTTTGCCTATTTCAGTGTTTCGGAGAAACGGAATATCAAACGGAGTCCAAATTGAATGAAACCTTCGGGAACGTGATTTTCCAACCAAACGTGATCCAGGAGACTTGGACCCTACTCCAAGAAGTGCCAGAGGCAGTCACGAGGCTGGAGGGCGCGCCCCCGCCTCGTGGGGCCCCTGACGCTCACCGACGTACTCCTTCCTCCTATATATACCTACGTATCCCCAAACGATCAGAACAGGAGCCAAAAACCTAATTCCATTGCCGTACCTTCCTGTATCCACAAGATCCCATCTTGGGGCCTGTTCCGGAGCTCCGCCGGAGGAGGCATCCACCACGAAGGGCTTCTACATCAACACCATAGCCCCTCCGATGAAGTGTGAGTAGTTTACTTCAGACCTTCGGGTCCATAGCTAGTAGCTAGATGGCTTCTTCTCTCTTTTTGGATCTCAATACAATGTTCTCCCGCTCTCTCGTGGAGATCTATTTGATGTAAGCTTCTTTTTGCGGTGTGTTTGTTGAGACCGATGAATTGTGGGTCTATGATCCAGCTTATCTATGAATAATATTTGATTCTTCTCTGAATTCTTTTATGTATGATTGAGTTATCTTTGCAAGTCTCTTCGAATTATCCGTTTGGTTTGGCCAACTAGATTGGTAGTTCTTGCAATGGGAGAAGTGCATGGCTTTGGGTTCAATCTTGCGGTGTCCTTACCCGAGGATAGAAAGGGTTGCAAGGCACGTATTGTATTGTTGCCATCGAGGATAACAAGATGGGGTATTTATCATATTGCATGAATTTATGCCTCTACATCATGTCATCTTGCTTAAGGCGTTACTCTGTTTTTTTACTTAATACTCTAGATGCATGCTGGATAGCGGTCAATGAGTGGAGTAATAGTAGTAGATGCAGAATCGTTTCGATCTACTTGTCTCGGATGTGATGCCTATATACATGATCATACCTAGATAACCTCATAACTATGCTCAATTCTGTCAATTGCTCAACAGTAATTTGTTCACCCACCGTAGAATACTTATGCTCTTGAGAGAAGCCACTAGTGAAACCTATGGCCCCCGAGTCTATTCTCATCATATCAATCTCTATCACTTTATTTACTTGCTTTGTTTTTACTTTGCTTTTACTTTTCACTTTGCATCTTTATACCAAAAATACCAAACATATTATCTCTATCAGATCTCACTCTCGTAAGTGACCGTGAAGGGATTGACAACCCCTAATCACGTTGGTTGCGAGTAGCTATCGTTCTGTGCAGGTACGAGGGACTTGCGCGTGGCCTCCTACTGGATTGATACCTTGGTTCTCAAAAACTGAGGGAAATACTTACGCTACTGTGCTGCATCATCCTCTCCTCTTCGGGGAAAAACAACACAAGCTCAAGACATAGCAAGAAGGATTTCTGGCGCTGTTGCCGGGGAGTCTACGCAAAAGTCAATATCGGTGTCAAAACCGGCGGATCTCAAGTAGGGGGTCCCGAACTGTGCGTCCAGGCGGATGGTAACAGGAGACAAGGGACACGATGTTTTACCCAGGTTCGGGCCCTCTTGATGGAGGTAAAACCCTACGTCCTGCTTGATTAATATTAATGATGTGTGTTACAAGAGTGGATCTACCACGAGATCAAAGAGGCTAAACCCTAGAAGCTAGCCTATGGTATGATTGTTGTTCGTCCTATGGACTACAGCCGTCCGGTTTATATAGACACCGGAGAGGGCTAGGGTTACACAAAGTCGGTTACAAAGGTAGGAGATCTACATATCCGTATCGCCAAGCTTGCCTTCCACGCTAAGGAAAGTCCCATCCGGACACGGGACGAAGTCTTCAATCTTGTATCTTCATAGTCTTGGAGTCCGGCCGATGATGATAGTTCGGCTATCCAGACACCCCCTAGTCCGGAACTCCCGCAGTAGCCCCCGAACCGGGCTTCAGCGACGACGAGTCCGGCGCGTATATTGTCTTCGGCGTTGCAAGGCGGGTTCTCCTTCAAGCTTCATGTTCCCGTCGAATAGTGTCCGGCTTCCTTATAAATGTTGCGCTCCTTGGCTTCTCGCCCAATAATGGCCTTCTTCCACGTGTCGCATTTAATGCGAAAGGCTGGGGTATTTTTACATTTTACTCCCTAGCCGTGCGTAACGAGCCGCCTATAAGAGAGGCGAGGATCTAGATCCAGCTCACACCATCCTCCATCCGCAAGTTCTCATCGAGCGCCTCGACAAAAATCCATTCCATCATGGATAGCCGACGCTGCTCCTCCTCTCGCTCCCAGCCCTAAGCCAGGAGATTGGGGAGATGCTCGATTCCACACAATGAGCTAGTGGCACTCCAATCCGAGGATATCTTCCCCAGCTTTCATGGTTCGGTTCGAGCCGGACTAGCCACCTACAAGGGTGGAAAGCAGGCGGAGAGCGTCCCCAACCCTTCCAAAGGGGAGCGGGTATGCTTCGTACCCTATCTAATAAGGGGACTCGGATTTCCCATACATCCGTTTCTCCGGGGGCTCCTAGAGTTCTACGGACTCCAGCTTCATCACCTCACGCCTGCCTCCATTTTGCACATCGCGGGCTTCATAGCTCTTTGCGAGCTGTTCTTGGGCATCGAGCCCCATTTTGCGCTGTGGAAGAGATTGTTTTGTCTCGTACCCCGTTCTCATGAGGGGTCGATATATAAAGTGGGCGGAGCCGAAATATGGCGCATCGCCGGGACCGGATATCTATCCGGCACCCCGAAGAAGGCGTCAGAAGACTGGCCTTCGGAATGGTTCTATATGGAGGACGCCCCTCTGTCGGATCCAGTTCAGATCGGCCTCCCTGAGTTCAGCAATGCTCCCTTGAAGAAACGCCTGAGTTGGCGCCCGCGGAGCCCTCAACGGGAAGATGATAGGAGCGTCCATTATCTGATGGGCCGGATAAGGTTACTGGCTCACTCCGGATTGACCATGATCGGAGTCATAGCCACGTGCATTAGGCGAGGGGTGCAGCCACTCCAATATAGGGGCCACCCTATATGGGATTTCAACGGGGAAGATGACGCCACCCGTCATGGCCGCAAAGGGCCAGGCTCGGCAGCCGATCTGGCAAAGATCCTGTCCGGCTTGTACAAGGGAGAGGAGGAGGATTTCCTCCGCACGAATCCGTTGAATGGATTCTCTATGAATAACCCTCGGGGCTGGGTAAGCGGATGTTCATCTACCCGATCCATACTTTTAAAGTCAAGTATCTTACTCTGTGATTTCGACGCAGGAGCTGCGCCGGGACGTGGAGGGCATACGAAGCCTAACTCCACAGCCCGAGGATCCGGAACGATCCCTTGATCCGACCTCCGTAGAGGATCCGGACATAAAGGTAGAGCTGATTGACGGCGTGTTCCACCAACTTAGCATGGATAATGCCCTAGTCGCCATTACGGCTGACTACCCCGGTTTGTTTCCGGCCTCCCAGGTGACTACGACCGAGGTCTTGACACCATCATTTGATCCGCGCTCAATTCTGACCATCCCATACTGATGGTGCATCGCAGGAGGTGCCTTTAAGGCGGGAAGCCGAACCCGCGGCGGCCGACCAACAAGGGTCAGTCCGGCCCAGCGGGCGGAAGAGGAGTGCGACGCGAACCGAAACGTCGCCGCAACGGTACGGAGCACCGCTATTTTTAAGGGAAGGATCCCCAGGAGGTATATTAATGCTCATAACTTTTCCAGAAAGAGCGCTCGCCGGACAGTGTCCGTAGAGGTTGCCAATCAAGCCTCCGCCAGCCATGCTCCAACGCATGGTCCGGGAGCAGAGGCGAATACAAGGCATGATCCGGACGCTCCTCCGACGGAGGATGCCGACAGGATGTCCGCCACCCGATGCGAGGTGGAGAGCGCCATGAATCACAGGCGTCGCCGGACAGTTCTTCGTGACGCGTGTATCTCCCCGGAGGCGTTAAATGCCTTTGATGCGGGAAACGCGCACCTCCGTGCCGCTCAAGATGGGTTAACCAGAGCCACGGAGCAGTATGTGAAAGACATACGGGTAAGTAAATTTAATAGTTATATATGTCAGTAGCCCCCGAGACTTAAAATAGTTGAAATAACTGATTTAAGGATCAATTATTATGCAGGATCTTACGGAGAAGAATACCCATCTGTCCCAGGAGCTCCAAGAGTGCAAGGCCCAACTTGAGGCCGCCTTTGGTCGCCATACGAGGGAGCCACAGAGACCCGCTGGTAAGACGTACTTTGAAAAGATAATTATCTACCAGAGTGCGCCGTGAATCGACAATAATATTGCGGAGGCGCCGGACTAGATCCGGACAAGCAACAGCTACTGCGTCATTAAAAGGCTGGCGAGAGGGTGCTTATGAAGGTGCAGCAGAGAGAAACAAGCTCCAAGATGCCCACACCCAGCGAGGAGAAGAGCTGAAAGGTGTTCGCCCAGCTGCAGCTCCGTGAAGGAGAATCAAGGCTTCGTCGCGACATTTATAGTAAGTGCTTGAACAAATTCCTTTGAAAAGAAGAATTTGGGAGGAAGTCGATTGACAGAAATATGTCTTTAGATGTGCTCACAGGTCGCCCTGCGGAGGAAATGCCTGGGTCAACGGGTGACCAACTTCCCGAGCTGGAGCAATTGCTCGAACGTGTTCGGCAGGCGATGAGTGGCGTCGTTAATGCTTTATGGCCATCCGTCTCCCTACCCGAGGGCCTTGGTGAGCTTGCTGAGAAGCTTCAGGGAGCACGGCGACGCCTTCGTTTGTGGAAGATATCGGCCTGCCGTCAGGGCGCCAGGGAGGCCTGGGCCATGGTGAAGACACGTTATCCGAAGGCTGACCCAAACCACATGGCCGAGGTCGGACCTGCGGGGCCTGATGGGAAGGAGATCCCTGTGAGCTTGATGTATGGCCAAGTAGAACTGGCCGCGAAATATTCCCAATAGGACTATAAGTTAGACAGCCTGTTAGATGGGATTGAGGAGGAGTACAATCAGTCGGTTTGACGATGTAATTTGAAATGACATGTAAAATGCCTTCTAGCCGGATTGTAGATCGTTTGTCTTTGCGGACCGTTTCGCTTCAACCTCGGGACCCAACAGTCCGAGTGTGTCCGAATACCCTTACGGTTATAAAAGAACCGGGCATGCATGGAGACAAAGGCGTCGGGGTCATAATTGCTTTATCGGACAAGTGCCCAACTAGTTATGTTATATTACATGGTTAGTAAGAAACATCTTCCAGGGAGAATAGTTCCGTTAAGGGTTCCTTTCCCTGGGAGGCATGCCCTAAAGTGCAATGCCGGACTGCAAAAATAGCAGAAAAAGCATCTGGGGGCAGATAAATAAGTAAATAATAAATCGTCTTTCAAGTCACCGACCGAATATTCTCTTAAGAACGCTAGCTTTCGGCTTCACCCAGTCCGAGGTACACATCCGGCTGACCCGGTAGTAGCAATCGCAGAGGTGCTCCCTTTACCTCCTAGCCGAACAATCGGGAACCTAGGGGTAAGCACAGGAGCCAGGCAACCCATCTTGGCCAAAACTTAAGTCATATCGATGCATACAATGGTGAATAAAAGGTACATGCGGAAGTATGACACATGTATTGGGCATGAAGCCCGTATGAATAAGCTTCTGTTAAAGAAGCCCCCAGGTATAATGAGTGCCAGGAGCACATCAAGTGTGTGCGAACAAAGCGCAAATCAGCCTATAAAAGGTATTGAAAAAAAGGTGGGGAGAAGGAGGGGGAAAAGAGACAGTAAAAAATATAAAAAGGTGGACGGGGGAGTGAGACGAACTTGGAGTCCGGCGTTAGGCGTAGATTCTTCGGAGACGGGCTGCGTTCCATGGGTTCGGCTCGAGTCGGTTGTCAGATGCGTTACGTGGGCGGTATGCTCCGCCCGGTCAGGACTTGGTCGATGATGAAGGGACCTTCCCACTTGGGCTTAAGTTTGTCCTTTTCTTGTCCGGCAGCGTAGAACAAGTTCGCCAACATTGTAAGTTTTGGCCCGTACTTCTCTGCTTTGATATCTTCGAGCCTGCTGCTGATAAAATGCGGAACGAGCCTTTGCCACGTTCCGCTCCTCCTCTAAGGCGTCCAAACTGTCCTGCCGATCCAACTCGGCTTCTCTTTCTTCGTACATGCGCACACGAGGTGAGTCGTGAATTATTCGCAGGGCAGAACTGCCTCTGCGCCGTATACCATGAAAAATGGTGTGAATCCAGTAGTTCGGTTTGGCGTGGTCCGCAGCCCCCAGAGTACGGAGTCGAGCTCCTCTACCCAAAGGTCGTGTTAGATTCCTTGAGGGACCGCACTAGTCTGGGTTTGATGCCGCTCATGATTAGACCATTTGCTTGCTCGACTTGGCGATTAGTTTGGGGGTGATAGACTGAAGCGTAATCGAGCTTGATGCCCATGTTTTTGCACCAGAGTTTAACCTCGTCGGCCGTGAAGTTCGTGCCGTTATCGGTGATGATGCTGTGGGGACGCCAAAAGCGGTGTACTACCCGGATATGAAGTCTATCACAGGTCCGGATTCTGCCGCTTTAACCGGCTTGGCCTCAATCCATTTGGTGAATTTGTCCACCATGACCAATAAGTATTTGTGCTTGTGGGTTCCCCCTTTAAGAGGTCCAACCATGTCAAGCCCCCAGACCGCGAACAGCCAGGTGATGGGTATAGTTTTGAGGGCGGTGGGTGGCATGTGGCTCTAATTAGCAAAGAGCTGGGAACTGACGCATCGTTGGACTAAGTCCTGAGCATCTGCCCGGGCTGTCGGCCAATAAAATCCTGTACGGAAGGCCTTGCCTACAAGGGCCCGGGCTGCAGCGTGGTGCCCGCCGAGTCCGGCGTGAATTTCAGCCAGGAGATTTCGCCCTTCCTCTTCGGAGATACACCTTTGAAGGACTCCGGTTGGCTTTTCTTATAAAGTTCTCCCTCATGGACCTTGTAGGCTTTAGATCGCCGAACTATGTAGCGGGCCTCATTTTGGTCTTCGGGAAGTTCCTGCCGCATTAAGTAGGCTAGGAATGGTTCTGTCCACGGGGCAATTACTGCCATTATTTCGTGAGCTGAAGGTATTATTTCATTGGTTGAGCCGCCGATTGTGTCAGAATGGTCTGAGTTAGGTGATGCAGCTGGCTCCGGATTGTTATTTCCGGACTCCTCTTCCCATAATACGGATGGCTTAAAGAGCCGTTCCAGGAAGATGTTTGGAGGGACGGCGTCTCGTTTCACGCTGATGCGTGCTAACACGTCTGCTGCCTGGTTATTATCCCGGGCTACATGGTGGAATTCGAGTCCTTCGAACCGAGCTGACATTTTTAGGACGGCGTTGCGGTAAGCTGCCATTTTGGATCTTTGGCGTCAAAGTCTCCATTTACTTGGGATATTGCAAGGTTTGAATCGCGCACCTCTAGGCGTTGAATGCCCATGGAGATTGCCATCCGGAGGCCATGTAGAAGGGCCTCAGATTCGCCGCGTTGTTGGAGTCCATGTACATTATTTGAAGTACGTATTGGATTGTGTCTCCGATTGGGGACGTCGGAACGACGCCTTGATCCCCAAGCCAGCCAACATTGTGGATCCGTCGAAATGCATGATCCGGTTAGAGTACGCGCCGTACTCTTTAGGGAGTTCGGCTTGGTCCTTTCGGCGTGAAGTCCGCGAGAACCTGCGACTTTATAGCTCGCCGTGGTTTGTAGGTTATGTCAAATGGTAAGAGCTCGATAGCCCATTTTGCAATCCTGCCCGTTCGTCGCGATTGTTTATAATATCGTTGAGAGGTATTTCGAGGCCACCGTTATTGAACACTCTTGAAAGTAGTGTCGCAGCTTCCGGATGCCATGAACACCGCATACGCTATCTTTTGATAATGTGGGTACTGGGATTTGCATGGAGTTAGAACAGTGGAAACGTAGTACACTGGTTTTGAAAGAGGGAATCTGTGCCCTTCTGTTTCTCGTTCAACAACGAGTACCGCGCTGACAACTTGATGCGTTGTTGCGATATAAAATAACATAGGTTCGCCCAGGTTGGGCGCGGCCAGAACTGGATTTGTTGCCAGTATGGCCTTTATTTCTTCGAGTCCGGCTGTGGCAGCATCCGTCCATTCGAAATGTTCGGTGCGCCGGAGGAGGCGGTAGAGGGGCAGAGCCTTTTCTCCCAAACGGGTAAGCGACTTAAGGCCGCTATGCATCCGGTTAGTCTTTGTATCTGCTTGAGGTCTTTTGGAATATCCAATTGTGACAGAGCTCGGATTTTGGCCGGGTTTGCTTCAATTCCTCTACCAGATACGATGAAGCCCAAGAGCTTTCCGGCTGGTACGCCGAAGACGCATTTTTTCGGATTGAGCTTAATGTCATATGCTCGGAGGTTGTCGAATGTCACCCTCAAGTCTTCTACTAGAGTTCCGAGTGTTTGGTCTTGACGACCACGTCGTCTACGTATGCCTCTACTGTTTTGCCTATCTGAGTAGCCAGACATGTTTGAATCATGCTCTGAAAGGTTGCGACGGCGTATTTTAGTCCGAAGGGCATTGTGTTGAAGCGAGAATGGCCCATATGGAGTAATGAATGCCGTTGCGGCCTGATCTTTCTCCGCCATCTTGATTTGATGGTATCCGGAGTATGCGTCGAGGAAGCACAATGAATCGTGCCCTGCGGTAGCATCGATGATTTGGCCGATGCGAGGGAGGGGGAAAGGGTCCTTTGGACAGGCCTTGTTAAGGTCTTTAAAATCGACGCAGAGCCGCCAGGATTTGTCCTTTTTTGGTACCATTACTAGATTGGCTAGCCAGTCCGGATGTTTTATATCTCTGATGAATCCGGCTTCTAAGAGTTTGGCTAGCTCCTCTCCCATTGCCTGTCTTTTGGGTTCGGAAAATCGCCGAAGAGCTTGTTTGATTGGCTTGAATCCTTTTAGGATATTTAGGCTGTGCTCTGCCAGCCTGCGTGGGATTCCTGGCATGTCTGAAGGGTGCCAGGCAAAAATGTCCCAGTTTTTCCGAAGGAATTCTCGTAGTGCGGCTTCGACATCAGGACTTAATTGTGCCCCAATGGAGGCCGTCTTTGTGGGGCCCGTTGGATGGACCTGAAATTTGAATATTTCGTCTGCTGGTTTAAAAGAGGTGGACTTGGACCTCTTATCGAGTATCACATCGTCCCTATCCACCGTGGAGCGCAGCGTAGTTAGTTCCTCTGCCGCTAGGGCTTCGGACAATGCCTCTAGGGCCAGTGCGGCTGTCTTATTTTCAGCGCGGAGTGTTGTATCTGGATCACTGGCGAGAGTGATTATCCCATTGGGTCCGGGCATTTTGAGCTTCATGTACCCGTAGTGGGGTATAGCTTGGAAGATTGTGAATGCCTCTCGCCCTAACAAAGCATGATATCCTCTGCCGAATGGGGCCACTTGGAACGTGACCTCCTCGGACCTGTAATTGTCCGGTGAGCCGAACACTACATCTAGTGTGATTTTTCCTGTGCAGCGTACTTCTCGACTAGGGATTATCCCTCTGAAGGTTGTGCTGCTTCGCTCAATGCGGCTCCAGTCAATTTCCATTTTTTGAAGGGTTTCCTCATAGATGAGGTTTAATCCGCTGCCGCCATCCATGAGTACCTTAGTAAGACGGAAACCGTCCACTATCGGACTGAGGACCGGTCGGCTGGTGCTCTGGCTGTTCGGAATTTAGGTTCGTCGCTGGCGTTGAAGGTGATAGCCGTGTCGCTCCATGGATTTGTTGTTGCTACTTGGTAGACTTCGGCGAGGCTGCGGATTGTTCGTTTCCGCATGTTATTTGATGCGAAAGTCTCGAAGACTGTTAATACCGTACTGGTACTGCTGGGTTGGTTGCCAGGGGCTAAAAAGCATACGCCACTTTTGGCCACCTGCCGTAGTATCCAACACGCTCGAAGGCTGTGTATTGGAGTGGCGCCCTCCATACTGTGGATTTTGCAGGGTCCGTTGAGCCATCCCTCCAGTACGGTTCCGTACCCCTTAGGGGGTTTTTGCTTTTTGGTTTTTAACCCAGGTGCTTGAGTATGAAGCACCCTTTTATTTCGGACTGGGTTTGTATTCAGGGCCGGATTGTCCCAAAACCTAGTTTCGGTTTTCCAGGCACTCTCCATCGCGCAGTATTTTTGTATGATGGTCGCTAGGTCGGCGAGGCGTGAAACTTCGCGACGACTGATGGCGTTTATGATTCCCTTGTCCGTGCAATTGTTGCAGAAGATTGAAATCGCGCTTTCTTCACGGCAGTCCTTTATCTTGTTCATAACCAGGAGGAATCTGGCCCAGTAATGATGTACTGTTTCATCGGGCTCTTGCCGTATTTGAGATAGATCGCTTATGTTTGGGTGGGCGGGTGGAATTAAGTTCGGAACCCTGCCCGGTCTGAGGCTCAAAGGCCAAGAAGCTTCCGGATTCGGAAGCTTGGTTTGCTGAGTGCTTTCCAACAAATCTGGTCCGATGCCTGACTTTAGGTTCAGTATTTGATTAGCGTCCGTCCCTCCACGGGAATCCGGCATGGAGGGATCCGGAATCCGGACATAGTTGGATTTCATAGAAGAAGAGTCGCCGCATTGTCCCTCTACCACGACAACGTGGTGGGTAACCTGGGGAGAGTTAATTTCTCTCAGATCGGTTTTAAGCCCAATCTGATCGTAGTCGGTTGCGACTCCTGTATGCGGCGATGCGATCCAAGAGCTCGTTCTGGAGGAGAGCTCAATCAGATCTAGCTGCTCGGCGAATTCGAGCTGACGTGAAGATCGCTTTTAATGACTTGAGAGGTCATTGTCGGGGCGGTGGCCGAACAGGCGGTCATGAGAAAACCGCCTAGCCGGATAGTCTGGCCGGCGACCAAAGCTCCCTTGACGACGGCGCTGTCTTTAAAGACGGGAAAACGCATCCTTCCTGATGGTGACGACACAGAGGAACTCTCAATGAAAGCACCAATGTCGGTGTCAAAACCGGCGGATCTCGGGTAGGGGGTCCCGAACTGTGCGTCTAGGCGGATGGTAACAGGAGACAAGGGACACGATGTTTTACCCAGGTTCGGGCCCTCTTGATGGAGGTAAAACCCTATGTCCTGCTTGATTAATATTAATGATGTGTGTTACAATAGTGGATCTACCACGAGATCAAAGAGGCTAAACCGTAGAAGCTAGCCTATGGTATGATTGTTGTTCGTCCTATGGACTACAGCCGTCCGGTTTATATAGACACCGGAGAGGGCTAGGGTTACACAAAGTCGTTTACAAAGGTAGGAGATCTACATATCCGTATCGCCAAGCTTGCCTTCCACGCCAAGGAAAGTCACATCCGGACACGGGACGAAGTCTTCAATCTTGTATCTTCATAGTCTTGGAGTCCGGCCGATGATGATAGTTCGGCTATCCGGACACCCCCTAGTCCGG
Source organism: Aegilops bicornis (assembly GCA_021605145.1). Classification (NCBI taxonomy): domain Eukaryota; kingdom Viridiplantae; phylum Streptophyta; class Magnoliopsida; order Poales; family Poaceae; genus Aegilops; species Aegilops bicornis. The sequence goes on along the minus strand of CM038673.1, from coordinate 43,369,404 downwards.
AACTCCCTCAGTCAACATACCAAGTACCCATCACAATCCCTATCTCTCGCATTACATTATTTGCCATTTGCCTCTCGTTTTCCTCTCCCCCACTTCACCCTTGCCGTTTTATTCGCCCTCTCTTTCCCAATCTCCTCCTCCTTTTCTCTTTGCCTTTTTGTTTGCTCGTGTGTTAGTTTGCTTGCTTGTCGCTATGTTTGAAATTGGGGAAATTATCGCGGATATGGGTGATAATAATATGGAAAATTCTGAAGCTCCTGCTGAAGAATCCCCTACCTATCACACAAAAAGATTTCGAATCGGTAGTGGTAATATTATTGGAAAAGGAGTTATTCAAGATTTCTTTACTTGTGCTGGTGCTTTACCCTCTATGGGTGGTTCTATTCTCCATAGAACTAGTAGTCTTCATGGACGCTATTGCCATGCTTATCGTTGAACTTGAAAGGCAATTTATGGATATGCACCCTTCTATACAAATAATTTTCCTAGATTTTTCTAATATTGAACACTCCTCTGTTAAGCGTGCCGCTACTATCTTTTTGGCTCATGAAATCTATCGACTATAGAATGCGTTATAGGGTGGACGCTATAGGGTGGACGCTGGCCGTCCTCCCATAGAATCTTTGCACATTATAGGGTGGACGCTGGCCGTCCTCCCATAGAATCTATCCTTTTTGATCAAGAAGAAATAATGCGTTTTCAATCTATCGACTATGTTGCTTTCAATGAAAATCTTAGAAAAAAAAGTGCCTACCAATAATTTAATTGATAGAATCTCTGATCTTAATGATGATTTGGCTATTCGAAATAATGAGCTAGGATGCTCTCTTGAGTATAGGCTCACAAAGTTCTGTCAAAAGAATGCTTATAATGATGAATTGGTTGTGCAATATGAAGGGCGAAAGAGGAACCTATACCTCCTAAAATTGATCTTGGGGACTTTTGTCCTATTAAATTTAGCCCTTTTGATTACTTTTGCTTGCCTCAAAGAAAACTTGCTGCCGAACGAAGAGAATATGAAATGAGTTTCACCGATCTATCTTATTACTACGGCACTACCTACATCTATCCTTGCTTTTATGTCTAGCTAGGGGCGTTAAACGATAGCGCTTGTTGGGAGGCAAACCAATTTTATTTTTAGTTTTTTGTTTTTGCTTCTGTCTAGGAATAAATAATCCATCTAGCCTCTGTTTAGATGTGGTTTTATCTTTTAATTAGTGTTTGTGCCAAGTTAAACATATTAGATCTTCTTGGGTGATAGTTATTTGATCTTGCTGTAATTTCCAGAATCTTTGCGCTCAGTGCCCGAATTGTTAAAAATCACCAGAAAGTGATGAAATATTGATTCCAATTGCTGCTGATCATTAAAAAAAATTCCAGGTCGTCTAATTTTGGTAGAATGTTTTGAGTTCTAGAAGTTTGATTTAGTTACAGATTACTACAGACTGTTCTGTTTTTGACAGATTCTGTTTCGCGTGTGTTGTTTGCTTATTTTGATGAATCTATGGCTAGTAAAATAGTTTATAATCCATAGAGAAGTTGGAATACAGTAGGTTTAACACCAATATAAATAAAGAATGAGTTCATTACAGTACCTTGAAGTAGTCTTTTGTCTTCTTTCTCTAACGGAGCTCACGAGATTTCTATTGAGTTTTGTGTTGTGAAGTTTTCAAGTTTTGGGTGAATTCTTTTGATGGATTATGGAACAAGGAGTGGCAAGAGCCTAAGCTTGGGGATGCCCATGGCACCCCCAAGATAATCCAAGGACACCAAAAGTCAAAGCTTGGGGATGCCCGGAAGGCATCCCTCTTTAAATCTACTTCCATCGGTAATTTACTTGGAGCTATATTTTTATTCACCACATGATATGTGTTTTGCTTGGAGCGTCTTGTATTATTTGCGTATTTGCTTGTTAGTTTACCACAATCATCCTTGCTGTACACACCTTTTGAGAGAGCCATACATGAATTGAAATTTGATAGAATACTCTATGTGCTTCACTTATATCTTTTGAGCTTGATAGTTTTCCTCATAGTGCTTCACTTATATCTTTTTGAGCGTGATAATTTTTGCTCTAGTGCTTCACTTAGATCTTTTCGAGCATGGTGGTGGATTTGTTTTAAAGAAACTTGATCTCTCATGCTTCACTTAGATTATTTTGAGAGTCGTTAATAGCATGGTAATTTGCTTAATGTTAATATACATAGTGTTCAAGATATGTGAAACTTTCTTTTTGAGTGAATTAAATAATAAGATAAGTTTGATGCTTGATAATTGTTTTGAGATATGGAGGTAATAATATCAAAGTCATGCTAGTTGATAATTGTGAATTTGAGAAATACTTGTGTTGAAGTTTGCAAGTCCCGTAGCATGCACGTATGGTTGAAGTTGTGTAACAAATTTGAAACATGAAGTGTACCGCTTGTGCATCCTTATGGGTGGCGGTCGGGGAATGACGATGGTCTTTTCCTACCAATCTATCCCCCTAGGAGCATGCTTGGCGTAGTACTTGATTTTGGATGGCTTCTAAATTTTTGCAATAAGTATATGAGTTCTTTTGACTAATGTTGAGTCCATGGATTATACACACTTTTACCTTTCCGCCTTTGCTAGCCTCTTGATGCAGTGCATTGCCCTTTCTCACCTTGAGAGTTGGTGCAAACTTCGCCGGTGCATCCAAACCCCATGATACGATACACTCTTTCACACATAAACCTCCTTATATCTTCCTCAAAAAAGCCACCATACCTACCTATCATGGCATTTCCATAGCCATTCCGAGATATATTGACATGCAACTTCCATCATCATTATTATGACATACATTACTTTTGTCATATTGTCATTGCATGATCATGTAGTTGACATCGTATTTGTGGCAAAGCCACCATGCATTATTTTCCATACATGTCACTCTTGATTCTTTGCACCATCCCGGTACACCGCCGGAGGCATTTATATAGAGTCATATTTTGTTCTAAGTTTCGAGTTGTAATTGTTGAGTTGTAAGAAAAATAAAAGTGTGATGATCATCATTATTAGAGCATTGTCCCAAGTGAGGAAAGGATGATGGAGACTATGATTCCCCCATAAGTCGGGATGAGACTTCGGATGAAAAAAAAGAGCAAGGCCAAAAAAAAGGAAGGCCCAAAAAAATGAGAGAAAAAGAGAGAAGGGACAATGCTACTATCCTTTTACCACACCTGTGCTTCAAAGTAGCACCTTGTTCTTCATGTAGTGAGTCTCATATATTGTGCTTCAAAGTAGCACTAAGATCTTCATGATAGAGAGTCTCTCATTTTGTCATTTTCATATACTAGTGGGAATTTTTCATTATAGAACTTGGCTTGTATACTCCAATGATGGGCATCCTCAAAGTGCCCTAGGTCTTCGTGAGCAAGCAAGTTGGATGCACCCCCACTTAGTTTCTTTTGTAGAGCTTTCACATACTTATAGCTCTAGTGCATCCGTTGCATGGCAATCCCTTCTCCTCATGTTGACATCAAATGATGGGCATCTCCATAGCCCGTTGATTATCCTCGTCAATATGAGACTTTATCATTTTTTTTCTTCTCCACACAATCCCCATCATCATATTCTATTCCACCCATAGTGCTATATCCATGGCGCGCTCATGTATTGCGTGAAGGTTGAAAAAGTTTGAGATTATTTAAGTATGAAACAATAGCTTGGATTGTCCTCGGGGGTATAGAAGTTGGGAACATCTTTGTGTGACGAAAATGAAGCATAGCCTAACTATATGATTTTGTAGGGATGAACTTTCTTTTGCCATGTTATTTTGAGAAGACATGATTGCTTTGATTAGTATGCTTGAAGTATTATTATTTCTATGTCAATATGAACTTTTGTCTTGAATCTTTCGAATCTGAATATTCATACCATGATTAAGAAGATTTACATTGAAATTATGCCAAAGTATCACTCCGCATCAAAAATTCTCTTTTTATCATTTACCTACTCGAGGACGAGCAGGAATTAAGCTTGGGGATGCCTGATACGTCTCCAACGTATCTATAATTTTTGATTGCTCCATGCTACTTTATCTACTGTTTTGGACTATATTGGGCTTTATTTTCCACTTCTATATTACTTTTGGGACTAACCTATTAACCGGAGGCCCAGCCCGGAATTCTTTGTTTTTGCCTATTTCAGTGTTTCGAAGAAACGGAATATCAAACGTAGTCCAAACGGAATGAAACCTTCAGGAACGTGATTTTCCAACCGAATGTGATCCAGGAGACTTGGACCCTACTCCAAGAAGTGCCAGAGGCGGTCACGAGGTGGAGGGCGCCTGGGCGCGCCTCGCCTCATGGGCCCCCCGACGCCTCCACCGACGTACTCCTTCCTCCTATATATACCTACGTATCCCCAAACGATCAGAACAGGAGCCAAAAACCTAATTCCACCGTCGTACCTTCCTGTATCCACGAGATCCCATCTTGGGGCCTGTTCCGGAGCTCCGTCGGAGGAGGCATCCACCACGGAGGGCTTCTATATCAACACCATAGCCCCTCCGATGAAGTGTGAGTAGTTTACTTCAGACCTTCGGGTCCATAGCTAGTAGCTAGATGTCTTCTTCTCTTTTTGGATCTCAATACAATGTTCTCCCCCTCTCTCGTGGAGATCTATTTGATGTAATCTTCTTTTTGCGGTGTGTTTGTTGAGATCGATGAATTGTGGGTTTATGATCCAGCTTATCTATGAATAATATTTGATTCTTCTCTGAATTATTTTATGTATGATTGAGTTATCTTTGCAAGTCTCTTCGAATTATCCGTTTGGATTGGCCAACTAGATTAGTAGTTCTTGCAATGGGAGAAGTGCATGGCTTTGGGTTCAATCTTGCGGTGTCCTTACCCAAAGGATGTAAAGGGTTGCAAGGCACGTATTGTATTATTGCCATCGAGGATAACAAGATGGGGTATTTATCATATTGCATGAATTTATTCCTCTACATCATGTCATCTTGCTTAAGGCGTTACTCTGTTTTTTAACTTAATACTCTAGATGCATGCTGGATAGCGGTCGATGAGTGGAGTAATAGTAGTAGATGCAGAATCGTTTCGATCTACTTGTCTCGGACGTGATGCCTATATACATGATCATACCTAGATAACCACATAACTATGCTCAATTCTGTCAATTGCTCAACAGTAATTTGTTCACCCACCGTAGAATACTTATGCTCTTGAGAGAAGCCATTAGTGAAACCTATGGCCCCCGGGTCTATTCTCATCATATCAATCTCTATCACTTTATTTACTTGCTTTGTTTTTACTTTGCTTTTACTTTTCACTTTGCATCTTTATACCAAAAATACCAAAAATATTATCTCTATCAGATCTCACTCTAGTAAGTGACCGTGAAGGGATTGACAACCCCTAATCGCGTTGGTTGCGAGTAGCTATCGTTTTGTGCAGGTACGAGGGACTTGTGCGTGGCCTCCTACTGGATTGATACCTTGGTTCTCAAAAATTGAGGGAAATACTTACGCTACTGTGCTGCATCATCCTCTCCTCTTCGGGGAAAACCAACGCAAGCTCAAGACATAGCAGAGCGGTAGTTGGGTGTGATGAACCGATAGTTTACGGATGGCTTAGGCATACCAGTACTACCGGTGACTACAGCTATTATACCGCTCCAGACTTAGCCACCACAAGTACTTGGCCTCGGCAGTTGTACCGGTCCTAGTACCGCTCCAACTACCGGTTAGGGGTGACTCCCTACTGTTTTGAAGCGGTAGTAGGGCGGTGGGAACCCGGTAGTTCCCGGATGGTTTCAGCCAACCGATACAACCGGTGCGATCCCCGGTTGTACCGCCTGGTACTCTGCTTCATGGTAACTCGCAAAAGGTGGTTGTACCAGTCCTTGGACCGGTTGTACCGCTCCTGTGTTTTCTGCAACATAACGGGCAGATTCGTGGGGTCCTATAAAAGGGGGTCTTCTTCCCCAATATGGACTTTATCATTATAGCTCGTGTTCTCCCCCTTGTTGACCTTCTTCGAGCTTGCTAACTCTCAATCCCTTCAATGATTCTTGCTAATTCTTGAGGGAAAAGAGAGAGGAGATCTAGATCCACATGTCCACCAATAACTTTCTCCTCTATGTGAGGGGAACCCCTTGGATCTAGATCTTATATTTCTTTGTGTTGTCCTTCTTGTTCTTCCTCTCATATTCTTCCATATCTTTCGTTGCTTTGGTGGGATTTGAGTGTGAGGGACTTGGGCACTCTGTGTGCCCTTGCCACTGCATTTGGTGCATAGGTTTGAGTTCTCCACGGTTATACGTGGAAGTGAAAGTTGAGAAGCTTATTACTCTTGGGCGCTTTGGTGCCCTAGACGGTTGGTGCGTTCGGAGCTCAATCATTGTGGTGTAAAGCTTCTGGCAAGCGCCAGGGTCTCCAATTAGCTTGTGGAGATCGCCCCAAGCAATTTGTACGGGTTCTGGTGACTGCCCCCAAGGGTTGCCAAAGTGTACGGGTTTGGTGGCCGCCCCCAACGGTTGCCATTTGTACGGGTTCGGTTACCGCCCTCAAGGGTCCCTTAGTGGAATCACGACATCTTGCATTGTGTGAGGGCGTGAGGAGATTACTGTGGCCCTAGTAGCACCTTGGGGAGTATTGTGCATCCACACCACTCCAAACGGAGATTACCTCCTGCAAGGGTGTGAACTTCAGGATACATCGTCGTCTCCGCGTGCCTCGTATCTCTTACCCAAGCCCTTTACTTATGCACTTTACTTTGTGATAGCCATAGTGTTTCATCTTATATATCTTGCTCTCACTTAGTTGTCTATCTTCCTTAGCATAAGTTGTTGGTGCACATAGGTGAGCCTAGTTGTTTTAGGTTTTGTGCTTGACAAATTAAACGCTAGTTTTATTTCACATTTGTTCAAGTCTAAACCGTAATTATTTTAAAGCGTCTATTCACCCCCCCTAGGAGACATCCATGATCTTTCACAGAGGCTAGGTCCCCCTCTCGGAGATAGACGACAAGCGTGATCCAGATGGCAAGCCGGGCATAGGGCCGGTCCATCGGCCGGAAAAGGGCTATCGTGCCGGGCCCAAGACGACTAAAATGTATTAGTTATAGCTATACCATTGTACATTATGTAGAAAATATTATTGAATCCACAAAAGAATATTCAATATTTGGAGAAACACACGTCATGTCAGACTCTAAACATGTATACCATGTGGGAACAAACAAATTTGATCGACAAAGTTGAATCTAATTAGGCTCCTAGTCTTTATCTCATGTGCATCCTACATGTCATAATATTTTCATATGCATGTTAAATTAATGTGCAACTCTTTGTTTGAGGAACTAGCATGAGGCCTCACATACACCAAGTCACCGAGTGCATTCTAGATGAGCATATCAAATAAACTGATAGTATACACAATAAAATAAAATAAACAACATTTTATGTTCCTTGATTATTACAATGACAATGATATTTTAAATACAAGTACACAACATGGACATGCTACCGGATGAACCCAACTTGCAAAAAGAATCCCATGCCCAAGAAGTTTCTATAGCCTAGTTTTGCACTATAAACTATTATTAAGATATTTGTTAGAGTGTATGATTTGGAATTTTGTACAATGATATTTAATTATAGTAAAATATATGAACACACCCACAAACATGCAGATATATATATATATATACACACACACTTATACAATTTATAATTTATTTAATGTTAAAAAAATATTATTTACATTGTACAATTTGAATATAGCAGAAGAAAATTTTCCATCGACATACATTATATCTGTATAATAATTCACACTATAACTACTATCCAGCAACATTGTTTTCTGCTTAACTATGATAGATAAGTACTAGAAATTATGCTCATTGAAACGATATTATGATACTTTTGGTTACAAAACAATAATATGGTAAAATTAATTTTCTTAAGTATACAATTTTAGTATAAAAAAATTTAGTCTAAAAAGATTTAGCATAAAAAGTTGTATTATAACTTGCCTTGGTCTGAATTTTAGTATAAAGAGCGTGCAAGAGTTTTACCCTTTTTTTAAAGCAAAGTGGTTATCGGAAACCGGCATTGCCGCGAGGATCATGGGAAATTATCTCTTCATTGCGACATGCACACATATCGTGGAGTTCCTGTATCATGCAACTAGGAGGCCAATTTCAGTAGCACAGTTGAATGACTTGTTGATGATTGAAGTCACTTGCTCCCATGCAGAAAGGGTGTAAGGGTGGGTTGTAGGAGAGCAGGCTACACACCAGCAACCGTGTGTGGGATCGACTGTGATAGAAATCCGATGATTATCCATGTAAATCTTAGGGAGCTGGCTGTGAGAACCGTTGGGAAGCAACATCACAGGGTGGGATGCGCAGCAGATCACCCAGTTGTGCGGTTCAGCACGTCCACACAGGAGCCTGCCCAGTGCATGTTTTACTCCCGGTCGGCATTCTGTCCGTGCACAATGCCCACGGGGCTTGAGGGCCTACACCGAGGACTCATGGCCACCAACCCAATTGGGTACAACTTGCAGCTTATGGAAGGATCAGTCGGAAGCGAGACCGACTCATCTGGAGCCCTCTTGTACAATTTCACTCAGCACGTGATAGGCATACTGCATGGAGGGCCCAGGGTTCACTCATATTTCATCCCGTCACCGTACATTTTACTTTTATCAACTCCAATTATGTCCTTCACAAGCTTCCAGGTCAGCAGGATCATGGTAAGCTCTCCTAGAAGGCGCGTCCCCCTCCCAGGGATAGAGACAACAAGCGCGGTCCAGATGGCTAGTCGGGCATCTCCCATCCTTCCAAGCACATTCGTTTTGCTCTCCAAGACAAGAGCAAGACCGACGGCGATGGTGGATCATAACTCCGCAAGTATGTGCTTGAGCCTGGTGACCAAGGGGATTAAGATGTTTGTTGGTTATGAGGATTCCTTCGACACTGAGTTGTGAGGAGAAAACGAACCTAACATGGTGATGACATTGCGGGGATTAAGAAGATGTTTGTTGCTTCCGATGATTCCTCTGAGACTTAACTGAGAGGGTGAAAACTAGCCCGGTGATGACATTGCGGGGATTAAGAAGATGTTTGTTGCTTGTGACGATGTATCCATAGAGGATCCACTCAACTGAGAGTGCGAAATCTACCACTCCCCGCTTTTTGAGGGTGAAAACTATTGGTGACTTATCCATTCAGTGACTTTGGCACTGGACGTTCCAAAAACTATCGGATCGGTGAATTATAGAATAGACAGGTCTGTTGGCGTTTCAGTCTTTCTTCTCCTTCTAGTGCCTATTTGAAAGGGAATTCAGTACCTCTTGGTCCTAAATATCAGAATAAGATGAATGAACCAGCCTTTGTGGATATCTTTGCTTTGGAACAAAATCATGCAGTCAAATAGATTGTCCCAAGGGAGCCATATTCTAGGAGCCCAAGTTATGTTATTGAAAATCCATTCCTCTAGCAGTTCCGATTTGAGCATTTTGTTCCTTTTCCAGACTCCACTTCTTTTCATATAACAATCCCGGGCCAATTCGAGGACCCCTACGAAAAAGTTGTTTAGATTAGGAAAAGTTTTTTGAATTTACGAAAAGTTTGCTTGGATTTACGTAAGGGTTGCTTGGATTTACAAAAGGGTTGCTCAGATTTAAGAAAAGGTTGTTTTGATGTATACATGTTTTATTCCTTAGTCCTAGCTTAAACATGTTTTCTATTTATTTTAGTCATTATTTATTAGTATCCGAGACACCGAAACAGACCCATGGTCCACTACAAAAGAATTAATCAACACCCAAGAATGGATAATTAGAACTTGCTTATCCCATTTTCCTTTTTTGTGTGTGTTTGTCTATGGTTAGAATTAGGATTCCCTTGTTTACATAGGCATTTTCAGTCCCCGTTAAGAAAAAAAAATGGTATTATTGTCCATTACTAGTAAAATACAGTGGTATTAGTAAACAATGGTATCGGTGGCGTGGCGGCGTTTACAGGAAGCTGGGACAAAAAAAGTCTCTCCGATAGTTCCTATAAAGTGGGCGTAACTTTACGGTAAGATGATCTCTCCGTAAACTTGCGGAAAGAAAGGGCCAATTTTACGGGATCCTCTAAAGTACTGGCCTCTTTACGGGAATTGTTGGAGAGGTTTTCTTTAACTTCACGTAAACGGATTATTTTCGAGATACGGAAGCTATTGGAGATGCTTGGAATTGCGTTACTGTGTATATATATGCAGGCTATAGAGTTAATAATCCTAACTGTTACTTTCTTCCATGTTCAGAACCAGAGGCGTTTTCATCTCATTGGAAGATAGCATATTCAAGTTCCCCTTCTTAACTAGAATTGTTAAACATGATGCTCCTCTCACCAGAAGGCCATTCCCTGGGACTAAAACTGAGGGCGTTTCTGCTTACAAATTGTCTCAGAAATTAATACTACATTCCTAATCATCAAATTGAAGCACATATTAGTGGAATATAATGATCTCTATGATCCTTAAATTTGCAATATTTCTATGCCTGTATACAGGTTATGCAGCTTACTGCACGGTAGATACTGCTTAGCACTTCCAGGTAAACTTGCTAACCACTATTTGGAGATCCCAGGAGGAGGAAGCGTGCACCTTATTTTTCCACTGAGGTTCGCTAGCAAGCAGAGGAGGTGAAAGTCATTAAGATTGGTCGCACGTTGTAAAGCTCTCCTTTATCGAATGTTCTTCTGATTGCAAAAAAGGTTCCAAAATCATGCCTATTATGTTATGATCCAAATTCAAGTATGTTAAGATTTTCAGGCTGTTTTCTCTCATAACAACACTGTGATTACCACCAAAGAGCCTATTCCTATGTCTCAACGGTTAGAATTTCACCTCCCACCTTACCTACTGTTGTTCCACTCAATTGAATACCTAAACATCTATATTCTAATTGCCATGAATAATGAGAATTTTGACATTGTATTCCACTATATCTCTACTCCTAATGTCTCAGTTGGTAGGTCGCGTTCTGGGTTTTATTTTCGTCCCACCTCACCCGGTCTTTTTTGGTACTTCTTCGGTACTTCCTTCCACCTCCCACCCATTTTATTTCGCTGGTTTTTTTTCGTCCCTCCCCCACCCCACCGGTTTAGTTTCGCATCACCCTCTCACACAACGAAAAAAATCTTAACGGATCATAACTTTCCATGCTGGTGCAAGTTATTTTTAGTAATGTCTTTATGTGAAAGAATCAATCACGATCAATCTCTAAATATCAAATCTAAATTAATTAACCTTACCTTAAATTGCTCAATCACATTAATTAGGAAACAAAATAACCGATTTTAAGAAAATATCTACTCTTAATGGAGGGTATTACATACCAAACATAGGTACGTCATTAGCTCGCTTCATTCCCTTCTCTTCCCTTCGTCCCTCAGTCTCATGCTCGTGGCGCTGAAGTGGCATCGACAGGCGATGGCGGCGAGGACAGCACGTGGCAGCCCCTGAAGCACGAACACGACTGCACCTCGGGTCTGCCGTCTCCCAAGATATGGGTGAGTTCTCGTGATGCCCACCCTAAACCCTCACGTCCTACAAATTCCTCAACCTCTACCATCTCGATTTCGTCCATGCTCTGATCCAAATGACGATGCAGCTCCGGCCGATTGACAATGGAGGTTTGCCATCCTTCCTCTCAGCACCCACTCCTGGAGGAACGACACGCCATGCCGATCGAACCCGGTCGAGATCACTCACCAAGATTGCTATTCGGAAGTTTTTTGTCAAAAAGTGAAGAGTGGGGACGGATCTGCACTTTTGTTAATATCTCTACTCCTAATGTCTCAGTTGGTAGGTCGCGTTCCGAGTTTTATTTTTGTCCCACCTCACCCGATCTTTTTTGGTACTTCTTTGGTACTTCCTCCCACCTCCCGCTCAGCCGAGACGGTTTATTTTCGTACTCCCTCCCACCTCCCAGGTAGTTCCCTCCACGCAAAAAAAAATCGAACCAACCAATCTCTACTCCTAATGGAGCAGTTGGTAGTCTTCGCCGGTCAATTTTCGTCCCACCACTTTCGTCCGGTTTTTTTTCATAGGTTAACTGTTGTAGATTTTTTTCGTCGCCTCCTCCACTTCATCGGTATATTTTCACTTCACCCTCTCACACAACGAAAAAAACTGAACGGATCAGAACTTTCCATACTGACGCAAATTATTTAGTAATGTCTTTATGTAAAAGAATCAATCTCTAAAGATCAAATCTAAATTAATTAATCTTCATAACGTTTGTTTCCTTTCGAATCACGTCCATAACTTTCCTTCCTTGTTTGGGCAGAAACTGTTTGGTAGCAGAGATTAGGAAGCTTCCTATGAGTGTAGTAATAGGAAGTATTCTTTTTCTTGATGATTCGTTTCCATGCATGATGATAGTAAATTATGCCAACATTCACCATTTCTACCAGTTTTAAGGGAATCTGCTCGCTATGTCTTTTTTAAGGGGATCCGCTCGCTAAGTCGTCGTCGCATGTTATTTTCACAAACAATCTCTACTCCTAATGGAGCAGTTGGTAGCCTCGTACGGTTTATTTTTGTCCTCCTCCCACCTCCCCTGGTTTTTTTTCATCCTCTCTCCCACCTCCCAATTTCGTTGGTTTTTTAAATTCGGTTTTACTCGCCCCTCCCACCTCCCAATTTAAATCTGGTTTTATTCGTCCCACCTCCCACCACCCCTCGTACTGGTTCTTTTTCTCTCCACTCTTTCCTTGCAAACCAATTATTTCCTAACATACAAAAGATCACGAATCTATCTTTCCTTACCCGAACCAATCGCGCCCTACATCAGTGCATTTCTTTATTAAGAAAACTAACACGTAAATCTTAACGCATTGCAAACAAATCCCGTTATGGACCTAATTAATTTATTATGGAATCTATACGTGGTCGCATTGGTTCTTTTTCTCTCCACTCTTTCCTTGCAAACCACTAATTTCCTAACATACAAAAGATCACGAATCTATCTTTCCTTATCCGAATCAATCGATCCCTAAATCAGTGCATTTCTTTATTAAGAAAACTAACACGTAAATCTTAACACATTGTAAAGAAATCCCGTTATGGACCTAATTAATTTATTATGGAATCTGTACGTGGTCGCATCTCTCCCCTCGTGAAAAAATCGCATCCATCTCCCGTTAAAAGGGAAAAGAGAACATGAACGATCAATCCCACACCCTGCATCTCAGTAGCAAAAAATCGCCCCGCCTGCGCTCTGCGCCTGCGCCGTGTGCTGGCTCGACCCATGCCTACTTTGCATGGCTGGGCGCCGCCGTCTCCACCGCCACGTACAAGAAAGCGGTGGGCAGAACCATCCATTCAAATCGCACACCCCCACCCTCCTCCGCAATCCCTAGCCCCGCATCACCCTATCGCTTTCTCGCCTCTCTTTCCCCTCGATGTAGATGGTGCCGAGCGGCGGCCTCAAGCACCGGCAGTGCCGCCCTCTCTATCTACGTTGCGTCGAGAGATGGGCCGAGGCTACCGTCGGTTCGCCGCCCACGATTGGGCCGCCTCCGGTTGTCGCGCACCACCGGCTCCACCTAACGTGCCCGACCCTCTCCGCTTTCGACCTTCCGGTGACCACATCCCTCCGCGCCTCCATCCATCATCCACAAGGCCACTCCCTGCACCCACCCTCCTAAATTCTCCATACCGTGGGACAATCACCGAAGATCCAAGTTGGCCCGATATCAATTTTCTTACATGCTTTCTTTATCAGTTGGTGATGGGAATGGGTTCCAATTTCTCTCTCTGACTGTGGATTCGCAGGCAAGAAGCGCTTCTACATGCATCCTCCTGTCGGTCCCTAAAGTACCAAGGTAAATGGTTGATGTTGCGTTTGTCTAGGATGATATATGTTGGCTTTGTTCCGGTTCATTCGAGCAGTTTGGTGACTAATTTACTGATAATTTAATTATATTAATTAAATGAGTCGGGTGTATCGTCGTGCATTTATCTTGCCAGTAATGTTCTGTGATGCTCTGATGCACTTTGGGAATTGGTTATCTTGTCTTCAGTGCAGAACATTTGTTTATTAATGCATGAGAAGAATCCTTGTTACTACCTTGAACCTGTTTTATAATCCATCTTGTTATGCACTAGCGGCGTGTGCGTGTGAAATAGATGGATTATGGTCCCGTACCCAATAAGATGGATATTTGTGTGTGTTAGAGAGAGAGAGAGAGGTAGAGTGGGAGATAGAGTGAGGAGGAGGGAGGGAGAGAGTGTGTGTGAGAATTTGATGGTAAAAAGGTCGTCAATGTCACTTGATATGTATGAGAATATTAAATGTAATATTAACATAATTGATATTGAATTCTTAAAGTTAATGTGGCCCCGTTGCAACGCACGGGTGTTCTTCTAGTGCTCCATAGTATGTTTCCCTACAAATTTATAATTCAGTGACAGGGCATCATATCAGTGGTCATGCTCAGCAGTAATGACCAAAGGACAACCGGCAGTGGTCATTATACACCAAAGGACAATCGGCAGTAATGACCAAAGGACAACCGGCAGTGGTCATTATATTAGTGCATATTCCTTCGGTCACTATATGCTCAGCAGTAATCCAGTGACAGGGCATTATACCAGTGGTCATTATAGTATGTTTCCTTTGGTCATTGTATAATTAGGGGTGCATACCGATATTGTGTTAAAAGCACCCAAATTAGAGATACCGTTGTTCTGGTGAAGATCCAATAGTTTGGCTTATATCACGTGAAATATTCTTTGACAATCAGGCTCTCCATATTTTTTTCTCAAATACGCATAGCATGCGTATCTTTCATTAATGGGGAAGAATAAGGTACAAGAAACCCTCTACGGAGGGTGTTACACACCCAGTTCATCGTTTACATATGTCTACATTTCACTAGACTCCCACCTATGTATCCGCCCGAAAAATTCTCCCAAATCCGCTTTCAGGAGGCCCGCCGTCTTCCAAGCCTTGCCCTCACTAAGGACCCATGCTAGTAATCTACCCAGGGATGGTGTTTCACCGTCAAACACGATCCCGTTGCGGTGCTTCCACAGTTCTCATAGGCCAAGTATAATGATGGCCCTCACATCCTTCTCATTGGTGCCTTGTACCCGCTTGTTGAGGATCCACTCTGGTAGGGTGTCTTGTAGAGTCGGCGTCCATTGCGGCATCCCCAAAGCGTGGCAGATCTCCTCCCAAAAGGTCCTTGCGAAAACGCACTGGAGCATAATGTGGTTCAATGTCTCACCGCCCTGGCTACAAAGTGGGCATGATTGTTGATGTGGCAGCCCCCTCCTCGCCAAGCGGTCCGAGGTCCAGCACCTGTTGCGTATCGCGAGCCATGTGAAAAAGCGGCACTGCAGGGGGGGCCGACACTTCCATGCTGCCTCTGCGGTTGGGACTAGCTCTCTTCCCATGAACTTAGCGGCATATGCCGATCGAGCAGAGTAGTGGCCATCCCGCTCCCAAGCCCATCTAATGGTGTCCGGGATCCCTTCTTGTAGCTGCACGTCCTGGACCCGAGGCCACAGGCTTATGAATTCCATGAGTGCTGGTGCGTCGATGTCTGGGCCAATGGAAGCTGCCCACATCCCATTGTGTAGTGCGTCTTTGACCAGGAGTTGCTTGCGAATTCGCGGTGGTATCCTTGCATGAATCCTGGGTGCAATCTCTTCCATCCGAAACCCATCTAGCCATCTATCTTTCCAAAAGAGAGCGCGTGCTCCGTCCCCTAGCACCGTTCGCGTGGCCGCGTTGCATAGCTGGATGTGCATATGTGCTCCCTGACAGATGGTCACTTGGCAACATTTCTGCAATTTGATACTAGCAGATAGGTTCACTTGAAGCTAATGCACATGAAGCAGTAGAGATGTTGCAAAATGTCAGACAAACTCATGAAGTGGCAGCTTCCCTAGGAAGCCTTAAGGCGGGGTGATACGGCTCATGACCCTCTGCCTCGTGGGTCCGCGTTATCAGGTCGGTTTATGTTGAGCGGTGGAGGAATGAGATGGGTTTTTTCCATGGGAGAGGAGGTTGGAGGATAGTTCGCTCGATGGTTTCTCCTCTGCTTCGCTGGGCTAGGCACGCAGGCTGTCCGTGGATGCCAGCGAGGAAGACTGTTCAGCACGGGCATGGTGCCACCAATCACCATGTTCTTCCTGTAGCGGAACACAACGAGTCCATGAGAGTCTTCTTGGGATTTTGTAACATGGTCATTTAGTCCATATTTAGTCCAGGAACCAAATAGGTAGAAACTTTTTAGGGACTAGCGACTTTCTTAGTTGGGACTAAAAAAAGTTATAGGACTTATAAACCAAACAGGGCCTAAATTGCCAAAAACCATCACAATTGCATTGCTCAGGGCGAAAAGCCACGGTTTTCATAAAAATTTGCTGAAAACACTGATTTTGAGTGATCGCGTTGCCAGAAGCACTAACCGATCGATTGACCATGTTTTGACAGAAAATCTGACATCCTGGCCCCAACAGTCAGGCCACATGCCAAGTGAGAGAAGGCGAACACGGACGGCCGTTAAGGGTGTGCTGGAGTCGTGCGCACTCGTAGTACGACGTCGAATCCAGAGCGGCGGCGACCAGTTCTCCGGTGACGGCCCGCATCACCCACGTGCCGACCTCCAGCCTGCCAGCCCACGCATAGCATTGTCGGAGGTTCATAGCAGCGTCGTCGACGAGCTCAAGGTCCATGGCGGACAGCGGCGGTCGGAGCTCCGGGGCTGATGGCTAGGGGTCGAGGCGGCGATGAGGAGAGGAAAGCAAGAGGGCCTCTCCACGGAGTAGTTGGAGAATACAGCGAGGTTGGGGGAGTTCAGGAGGTCACGGATCGAGCGACGGCGGTGGCGGCCGTGGTCGGAGAAGACAGTCCGATTCGCCCGGCACGGGTGCTTGCGCGTTGTATTGGAGCTTGAAGGAACCTTGCCGCAGCAGGATGCGGTCGTTGGACATGCAGGCGTTGAACGGCGGTGCTCGGCGCGCTCTGGATGGATCGTGGTCGAGATCGAGGTGGGGACGGCAACCCGGCACCAGCGAGACTGCGCGGCGGCTGGGCCAGGCTAGTGCGCACGGCTGTAAGGCACGCTAGTGCGGTGCTAGCAACAATAAGCAGCGGCGGCGCGGCGACCAATATGCAGCAGCGGCGCTAGCAATAGCAAGCAGCAGCTTGTCCATGTAGAAGTGCATGGTCTAAACAATGCAACCAAAAGATCGATCTGATGGAAGAGACTAGGCAGCACATTATCCGTCAACACTCCCCCTTACGTGTGGCTCCCTCGAGGCCTAAACATGGACCGAAAGTGTGCTGCAATTTAATTGCGCCCGGTCGAGTCTTGAACTCAAGACCTCTTGGCTCTGATACCATGTAGAAGTGCATGTTCTAGCCAATGCAACTAAAAGACCGATCTGATGAAAGAGACTAGGCAACACGTTATACGTCAACAGTCCATGCTGGCATGCAGGTGCGGAATGGGAGCAGGAGACGAAGAGACACATGGCAGGTGTTTGCGGGAATGCCTGTAGGAGGGAAAAGAACAAACACGCTGACATGTGGGCCCTAACTCTATATTAATGGTGTTGCCAAAAAATGTAAAATTGACTGACGACAGGGCCCCAATGTCAGATTTTCTGTCAAAACACACTGATTAGTGTTTTCGGCAGCGCGATTATTCAAAATAGATGTTTTTGGCAAACATTTATGAAAACGATGGTTTTCTGCACTGAGCGACGCAATTGTGGTGGTTTTTGGCGATTTACTCGAACACAACAGCCGGCTTCATTAGGAGGTGACATCCATCCGGATATAGATTGCCTTTTTCCTTCCTTGGTAAGGCTTCTTGATCTTTGCTAATTGGTGACTACGGTCAGCAGAATATCGGGATCCAAATGACCAAATCTTTACTTTGTGTGTCAACTTTTTATGGTTGAAGTCACACTGTTTGGAGTTTGCGCATCCGTTGTTGTTGCATCTTCGATAGCTGCTATATTACTTGACTAGATCAGGATTGCGCCTTGGCGCGAGGGTGCCGGTCCAAATGTTTGTATACACACAATAAGAAGCCTCTGAATAATGCATGAACATAGAAAGCATGTTTCGTCAATAGGTTTAGCACTAAATATCCTAGGCATAAAAGATACGACAACACGTAGTAGCTTACAGACAATTTATGAACCAAACTGATAAATCCTTGGTTGGTCTTAGGGTATAGAAGTTGAAGTCATCTCGACAGGCTTAACATAGACCAGATAGAAACTGTGGCTTCTCGCACACCCGTGGGTGCGATCACTCCCAACCAGGTAATAAAGCATCAGATGAAAGATGTAAGAACACCAGCAAGTAACAATACAATGTACATTCTTTATCAGAGTTAAAAGTAGCTCACAACAAATACATAAAATACAGAATCAACTTCTTACTGAGAACAAAACATGGAAAGCACATGCATTTATTAGTTTGGTCAGACCAGAATTGCTCATCACAACAAAGTTCAAGTAAACTGCAAATTTGCAGTAGAGCAAACCCTGGCATTTCACTTTTTGCTCACAATATTGGGATCACAAATTTAGTGAATCTAGTAACTGGATATTTATCACCCCACTTTTCAGCATACAGTTTCCTGTTTATTTTACTTCAGAGAGCCCAACACGCGATGGGGCAAAATAGGGACAAGGAGGAAGGTAGAAGGGCAGCATAAACATCTCGTCTTTCACGGCTGGTTATGGGCCGAGACAAAAAGGCGGTTGTTTCTCAATTTGACTAAAAATGGTCTGCCACAACCAAAAACACACAAATTGGCCTGCTACAGAGACATTAGTTAGTAAGCAAATGTCAATACTATTATTAGTCTGCAAGTACATCAGTCTACAAATTCACTTGATAAATAATGCTTATACCGTCAACTAATCACAAATGCAAGGAATTCAAATAAACAGTGATATGAGCTTGATGAAAAACAGATTTATATCAACAAACTGATAAATCATGACAGACAGAAAATAAAACGCTGTTACTGGCTTATATAAAACCATGCCAAGACATATAACACTTCTCATGTAAACCACCACAGTCGCTGGTACTAATCTCATGCCAACACATGCCCGAAAGAGAAATATGGAATGGCTAAACTCCCTTCAAAGATGTCTAATTAAGGTTTATATAACTGCAATCTCTTTGACAGAAATCAATATATATCAACAGCTAGCAGCTAGCCATACATAGTATTGTGCAGGAAGACATTTCTTCAAAAAGAACACTTCAAATATGTGATTTCTCGGGGAATAACTTTAGGAGCACTGGGATTACATACTAGCCAAATTGAATACAACTATATATATTCAAAAAAAGCATGTATATGTGAGGTGATTAAACTTTAATTGGATAGGGTTGATCCTATTTGTGCCTTTCTGAAGAAATAGAAACTAAGCCATCAACACAATCACTGGATCAAATAATAAATGACCTAAACCAAGATTGATATGTGGAAAGACGCAACCGAGTCGCATAATTGACTTGTTTCTATTATTAATTGTTTTTTATTGCAACTATGAATATGTGGTTGTAACTACATAGTTACAACCTAACTTACATGACAAAAATAGAACATGGATCTATGATTCTCCAAGGAGTAATTAATTTCCCTAAAAAAACAATAATTCATAGTCCAATAGTAGCTGAACTGATAGCCATTCTTTCCTGGCGATATATGGATCAATCAATAGAGAGAGGGGTGCCAGGGACTCACCTATTGAGGATGTAAGCGGTTAAAAGGGGCGACCTTGCCTCAGTAGGGCTCAGTCGCAACCAGAATAACATTTTGCCAGTTTTTTAGTAACACTAATATTTGGTTAATGGGGCACCAAAGGAATCTCCTATATGATTTAGTGATTAAAGAATAATATTAAACGATGAATCTCCCATTGGTTCACAACTCCAAATTAGAGAGATCGCCAATAATGCTGAGCATGGAAAGGCTTCTTTAGTTTAACAATGCTTATATCCCCAATCCAAACTCTACATATTTCAGCTCACTAATGCTTACAAAAATTAAAAAATAGTACCCTGACTTTGGAACTTGAATCTGCAAACATGGTGTCTAACTAAAAATCAGAGTCATGGCCAAGATAAAGGAGCACCTCCTGAACGAGAGCGGTGGCTAAAAGCATCAGACCACCAAAACATCCCATAGCACACAGTCCAACAGCAAACCATCTCCTGAACCTAATTAAGTAGTGTATATATGAACCTAAACTACATGACATAAGCTGAAGAACAACATGAGCATGCAGATCCAACTCTGTGAAATAGCAAACAAAAGGCCCAGAAAATTCACCTCCAGAGGAGGTCTCTGAGAAGCATCAAGTCGCCATCCTTGTCTCCATTCCGCTCACCGCCACGAGACTCATCTCCTGGTACCCACCCTGCATCCAAGAGCCAAATCGTCAGAAACCCACCAGAAGACCAACGCATCACGTGCTCGTCTCTGCTGCTATTGAGTACATGAACAGGATATGTTCTGGGCTACAAAGAACTATTAACTTTTTAGGAATTTTAAGCAACGTTATAGAAGCTGAAATACAACCAGATATATTTTAACAACAGGTTTATGAGATTATGTTGTGCCTTTTCTTATCTATTTGTCACAATATATTATATAATGGGTACATGTTATCTGGAACATGAAAGACAAGGGAAATTTAAAGGGGTCAACTGTTATACAATACATATGTACCCAGAGCCATTAACTTAAAAGGGTCAGTATATTTTCTACACTATGCTTTGTGAAATTAACTCTTTTATGTACCTCCCTCACAAACATTCACGGTTACCAAATCTAGATGATTTTTATTTGAACTTTTAGAACTGAATACCAAGAGCATACATGCTTCTTACTTTGCAACCTTAGCTAAACATAGTGGAGAGAATACGAGGAGTGCTGTTAGGAAAAAAATTAAGTTAATAACTGTCCCTGCAGTTTCCATCAGATTAACATTAAAACTCATCTAAAAGTAAGAAATAGCGGGCCAAATGTGAATTGCATTACAGAACAAGGTTTTAAATTGCACAGTTCGATAAAAGTAAGTTAAATGATGTGTGCTCTATGGTATGCAGATTGTTTCATCCTTAGAAATTTTAATGTAAAATCAGGCTATCTGCTAGCATAAAGGTGGCTTTTAAATATTAGAATGCCACTTCAAAGTTGAAGTAAGTATGAACCCATAGAAAATCAGTAAATCACCACTACCCAACCATAAACAGAGAGGAAGTAATATGAGCTGAGATCTCCGATGGCATAAAAAAATTTAGAGCATATTTGACATATCATTTTGAAGTTAAAAATAGCAAATAAGCTACAGCCAAGAAAGAACACAATAAGTAGCTAGAGAGTATACACTACTTTGTAATAGGAGAGGAGGTAACTTACCCGACAAGGTATTGTCACTGATTCCAACATGAAAAAAGGAAGAAAACTAGGATAATCCCAGCCACACCTGTCCATACAAAAAAACACAAGTCAATACACCAAAGGCATGCCCAATACAAAAGGAGCATCACAACACGCATCATAAAAAGTACCTGTAAAATGCTCAGGCGTGTTTGTAGACCTTGGGAGCTGATTAATTGTAGTCAGTGCATAGGTGCAGAAAGGACATTCTGCTTCTAGACCCTCCCACCATGCAACAGATGTATACCTAGTGAACTTAATCATGTATTGACTCTCCACCGGCCCGAAGACATACTTCTTGAGAAAGACCAGAAACTTGCAACGATCATCAACCCACACTCTTGGAGGACACATATAAATTGGTTAACAAATTTCTTAGGCATCTCTGCATACATATGGTTGCCCTGCGAGGAAAAGAGTATGGTTCAACAGAGGAGAAATAACCAACCATTAAACCTTGGCGCGAGGTGCGGTCCCAACATGTTGATCAAAACCGGTAATGCTAAGTTAGAAGGAATCCAGGTTTAGCACGGGTATTCAAACAGGATATAACAAACTAAAAGGAAAAAATAAACATTCACATGTAATAGGAGCAAAACATCATCGAGTTCAACATCGTCATGAGAATTAAGGCAACATTCAGTTCAGTGCGCATTCGTGAAACCACAACAGGTAACCACCTGACGTTAAGTTCGGTACTAAGAGCACGAACACAAGAGAGGAAGTACCAAAAGGAGGAACACAATAAAAAAGGTAATAAAAATCTACATGGCCATAGCTATCAGGCATATACTATAATAAGTTGCTTCATTCAGTTGCATAGAACAATTTATCGACGCGTTTGGTTGGGTGGAAAAGTCTCGTTTCCGATTACAGCGCTTTGCAATAACACAACTGGAGTTGACTTTGATAATGGCACTAAATAATTAATTCTAGCATCCTGGTTTGTTTAATTAGCTCCATTGTAGAAAGTTTTAGCATCCTGGGTTGTTAAATTAGGGGGCTACAAATTAGCTCTAGCATCCATGCTTGTTTAATTAGTGAGCCACTAATTATTCAGCCAACTGAGAAGTAGATACACACAATCAGTGATGTATATGCAACACTAAAACAACCATTACTTGCGTTGCTCTCATCATGGCACATTGCCTGCTTGTCAACAACCAGAACATGCAGAGGACCAAGGAGATAGCATAAGTCAAGTCAGAAATCATCACATATATGATATATGTATCACTGCATGAGTAATATGTCCAATGCCAACTATAGCAAATAAACAGAATCTGAAGAGCTTTCAAACACAAAATGATGGACTCAAAGTGTTTATTTAGTCTCCAAGCTCTGAAAATACACAGAACTTTCGAGACCTCATATTTACGTATCATTTCTTTTACAAAGTATTTTGCCAAGATATAAAACTCTACAAAAGTCAGGAAGTGACATCAAATGAGTACTTGGACGACATCAATAAACAAATCTAACATTGAGAGAAAACAATCTATAAGCTTTAGCCGAAGCAATCTTGGAAACACTATATTCTGGCATCCAATACTTCTATAATCTCTATAGTTTTACAAATAGGAAACACTGTATTTCCCTCAAAGTTAGATTTCTCTAAAATTCTTAGCACAGAAGGATGCTAGAAATATACGCTACTTAGATCCAGAAATATAATCTTGGAATTGGAAACACTATATTGATGTCTTCCAAATGGAAACGGCAGCACTATACTCTAAAAGTCTCCAAAATTGAATACAACTATTTTAGCGTGCACAACTTATACATGATGGTGATGCTTAGACATTTATTTCAGTAGAATTCTAGCAGTGCTGCTGCAAATGCAAACCAAAAGCGCCAGATGTTTTTTTACCTTGCCATTGAGTACCAACAGCTCACCATCCACCCACCGTGGGTTTATGAATCCATGTTGTGCTATTCTTCCCTGACCTTTATAGCTGGCAGTCTAAAAAATTGAAACAAAGGTCAGGGAACACATATGCTCATGTGCTTGGCCGAATATCCAAAGCAGATGAGTTTTTCTTCAACATACTCGAAAAACTCCACATAATCAGTATGTGCTTCAGCAGGGTAAAAAGATGGGATGGAGCTCACCACGTCCACCTGCAGCAGAAAGAACAACATCTGAGCAACCTGCACACAAAACAAAACAAATCAAAGATAGGATGAGCGAGAGGAGGGAGATGAAGAAGCGAGAGAAGACAAGGGAGGGAGGGCAGGAGGGAACCAACCAGGGCCGGAGATCCGAGGTCGCCATGGCCGGAGATGGGCGTCGTGGATGAGGAGGATTACACCATCAGTGGTGCTCTGCTCAGCTCAGCTCAGTGCTCTCCACCAGTCCGCCCCACTCCATCCCGAGCTGAGCTAAAACGACCCCGGCCAGCGCTAGCGGCCAAGCTCCAAACGCCGACGGCAGCGGCACCGACCGAGGAGGAGAGGATAATGGAGGCGCGGCGGCGGACGTTGCCGGTGGCGCTGGCGGTGCTGGCCCTGGCGGCGGCGGCGGAGGGGTACAACATCACCAAGATCCTGGCGGCGTACCCGGAGTACTCGCAGTTCAACAAGCTGCTGACGCAGACGCGGATCGCCTCACGGGCGAGATCCTCCCGCGGGCCACCGGCTCCTAGACCTAGGCAAGGCTACGAGGATCAGAGTGGGAGGGCAGGCGCAGGGTTGGTGGGCAGCGTGGGGGCGCTCACCGCGGTGGAGACGAGCTCGACGGCGTAGCCGCCCGAAGGCGTGGGCCAGCGACAAGCGAGGCGCTCTGGTCGTCGGGCTGCACGACGGCCGCCGCGCTCCTCCCGCCGGGCGGTGGAGGCGCCACGTGAGCCAGAGCAGCCTGGATGCGCTTGGCGAAAGCGGGCCGAGAGAGGAGGGTCGCGACGACGGCGGGCGGCGCGGTGGGCGGGCCTGCTGCTTCACTGGAGGAGGGGGGCTGTGGGGAGGAGAAGAGGCGGGGCTGGGAGGATGGCTGGCGGCGAAAGGGAGGAGAGGAGAGCGGGGGGCGGGGGAGCGAGAGGGAATCGGCTAGGGTTCAAGCGCTAGCTCTCCCGTTTTATACCCCGAAAAACGAAATGACCGAAATACCCCGGTGGGGGCACGATATTTACATTTTGCTGCCATTACTATTCATTCCAGCAGTGTCAATCCCAGATCCACGGCCCAGGCTTCTCCAGATCTCGATCGGACGGACAAGAACGCATCAAGGGAAACGATCCGATGGCCGAGAGTGCCTGAGCTCTAAGGATCCTTGTACATCCATCCTTCTCTTATTTCTGGATTCATGCCCCATTAGAGCAATTCTAGCAAACCCCTTATATCGCGTCGAATTGCAAAATAACTGTCAGTTTTCAGTTTTATGCGGAAAAAACAGCCCAAACACACACCTTAAACGCCCCCGACCCTTCAATTTTTTTGAGGGCCGCGGTAAATTGCCCCCCCCCCTCCCTCGACCCAACAAAACACAGGTTTTCCACTCGCCCCCTCGGTGCCCCGTATCGCGGAAAAGCAATTGGCGGGAGGGATGTTTCAGGTCACGCGCGTTCCCCTCCTTCATTCCGCACCCACCCGCCAACGTCGCCGCCCGCCCGCCGCCTTCGGTTCCGGCCATATCCGCCGGCGGAAACACACCATCGGACCGGTGCAGACCCGGGTCTACCGCACTGCTTCACCGGTGCGATCGACCGCCCGCCCCGGATCTGCCAGTGAGTCCTTTTCTGCCCCTTAAAGTTAGATTTATGGAACGATTTCCGTTCATGCGAGCTCCACTAATAGGGAAAACCTTATACACAGAACTTTAGCAGTAGCGCGTGTTAAAAAAGCACGCTAGTGCTAAGTAGCAGTAGCGCGCCTGAAGATAAAAGCACTACTACTAAAATCCCCCATGCTAAGACGATAGGCTACACATAGTAGTAGCAATCTACGGCGAACAGCGCTACCACTACTTGCTTTGTAGCAGCGCGTTTACGCAGAAAGGCGCTACTTGTCGGTGCGGGGACGACACCTATGGGATCATAAGAATCCCTACTACGGTTGCGGGGCGCGGGATCGTGAGAAGAGCAGATCAAACAGATAGCACACAGTTTCTTTTATCCAGGTTCGGGCCGCGAGGATGCGTAAAACCCTACTCCTTCTTTGGTGGTTTGTTTATCTGTGTTCTTGAACTAGCAATGGGGCGTGAGGAGCACCAAAGCGAATCCTCCTCCTGGTCGCCTAGGGCCTCCTTTTATAGGGAAAGGGGCTGCCACAGTGGCACACAGGAGGTGTAAAGGGTACAGTGATGCGAGTTTATCCCTCGCATTACATGACAAGGCGCCTTAAATGCGTCTTGCTTAGGTGTCCTTGCTTTATCGGGGACAGGGAGAGTCATGTCTCGTCCGTCGCCGCTCCCCTTCGTGTCGACACGCCATACAGCCAGCGGTGCTGCGGTGCCATGTAGGCGTGCAGGCGGTGAGGTGGCGATGGTGGGTCTCCACGAAGATCCGCTTGCTGCCACGCAGGTGCCTGCCCAACTGGTTGGGTCGGCAGCTGCATGCGAACGGTGGTGGAGGTTTGATTGGCATGGGCCTGATGGTGGCCCTACGGGTGTCCTTGGCGAGGGCCTCGCCGTAGCCCTGCCAAGGGTCTTGCCGTGGCGCCTGCTGTCATCCCCGGCAAGGCTCTTGCCGGGGGCCTTGTGGCCCTCCTTGGCTGGGATCCCGCCAAGGGTCGTCATCTTCTATAGTGTGTATCTGATCTTGAATGTCTTCACAAAGATCTGCATGCCACCACGGGGATGTCTCCCGAATCCTTGCCCCATGGGGCGGTGGACTCAAGGGTGATCCGCTCCGTAGGTGTGGGCGAGCTGCCACGGCAAGGGTCTTGCCGGGTTTGTTAAAACCGCCCCGGCAAGGATCTTGCCGGGGGAGTCCGCTTCGTCACCTTTGCTCTTTGTGGCCTTGGTCTTGGCGTCGTTCTGCTCCTTTCGAGCTTCGGCCTTACCTTGGCTCACCTCCCTTGCCTTGCTCAGTGCGGTGGTGTCCGCGGCTCAGACTGCCCGTGCACAGTTATAGGGGTACAAAAAGTGTACCCCTCTTTTTGTACACCGACAGGAGCCCTCGTGCCTAGGCCACACGTAAGCGCAATCGCGTCGTTGGGCTATGCCCAAAAACGGTGTCTTGAGCGGGCGGGGTGGTTTTTACCGCGGTAAGTTTCTTCGCGCGCTGCGCTTCCCGTGCCTCCCGCACGTGGCTCGGCGTGGGGAGGCGTGTGTGACGTGGGCGGCATGTGTGGGGCTGAGCTTTGCATGCAAGCGTCACGTCGTAGTAAAAGGGGGCGGTTCGCGCCTTCCCCATAAACGGAGGGAGGCGTGGAGGCGCGACCCATTTACTGAACGGGGCCGGGGCGTGGTCTTCAAGGCATCCACTCCCCACGATCACGGGGTGGGGAGAGGTCGCCTCACCCGTCGCCTCAGTCCCGCATGCCTGCCACATGGATCTCATGCGCTTGGGGTGGCGAACGGTGGAGGCAGGAAACCGGGCCATCGCGGGCTGGGGCAGCGGGTTGGTCCCAGTTCCCTGCGCCTTCCTCGTCTTGATTGGCTGAGCGGGGCGGCGAGCCCCCACCCCGTTCCTTTATAAAGAGCGGGGGGGGGGGGGGCGGCGTTCCGCACTCTTCCATCTTCTCCTTCCTTCAACTTCTGCTCCCCCCACCATCCGCCATGGAGAGAGGGAATCCTGGCCCTTCAACGGTGGCGGCAAGGGTCGCCGCTCGACAATGCGTCCTTCCTTCTCCAGACCTGTGGCAGAGCCAACAGCGAGGGAAGGGGGAGGGGGCGAGGCCGTGGGCGAGGCCGAGGTGCTCAGGGAAGAGGAGAACGGGGCGGCGCGCCAGTCTCGTCTCCGCCAGTAGTTCCTCCCCCCATGGAGGGCCATGTTGGCGATGACCCTTGCGAGTTCTTCGTCAGGTTTCTCCGGCCACCTCGCCGCCGCCTTCGTCTCCCGACTCCATTCGCGAGTGAGATGGAGCTGGATCCGCCGGAGTCATTGCGGCTGCACATGAGGGGCTGTTGGATCAGCGGTACGCAAGTTCGCGTCAACTTCCCAGCCCCTCACGTGATGTATCTTGGTCGAGGGTGGAAGACGTTCGCTCATATCCACCGCTTGACAGCGGGGCTCACTCTCCATTTCAAGCTAATGGAGGGCGGCCTCCTCTCCGTCAAGGTCTTCGGATGCTTCGGGACTCGGGCAAGGTGCTGCGTGGAGAGCTCTTCTGATAGCGAAGACTCCTCCTCGAGCGGGAGTGGCGAGGAGGACAGCGGCAAGAACGACGAGGGTAGCAGCGGCGTAATGATGGGTCCGACTAGGTGTCAGGCGCCGCTCCGTGCGGCACCGGCGACCCCATCATCCGTGTCGCCGGCTTCCTGAACTTCTCGGGGCCGTCTCCTTGGGAGGCTGGCGTTGGGAGGATGCGGAAGAGGAAGAGGGCGGGCGGCAAGGCCGTCAAACCGGAGTACGCGGGCACCGACGCCTTCGACGCGTGCTGACGTCCTGCTGCCTCGTCTTCGAGCTCTGCTTCCGGCGCCGCCATCACCATCCAGCCTTCGGACGGCCATCGAGATGTTCTCTTGGTGTCTTCTGCCACTCGTAGCTAGCCTAGGCGCCCCTTTTGCCCTTTTCGCCTCCTTGACCTTCCTCCTGAGGAGAGGGACAAGAAAGGGATTATGGGCACCTTATCTATTTTTAGCTTGTAAGCCTTTAGGCCTTAGCTGAATTTAAAACTTGTAATCCCATAATTCATGTTTTTCATTCCCCATGGGCTGTACCTGAGTGGAATATTTTTAATGAAAAAGGGATGCTTGACGGGTCATTTGTTTGCGGGTAGAACCCACGACAAAGAGTAAATCCTTGATATCCCCAAGATAAACATTTCCTTGCCCGGCAACAGGTCCTGTCGTCTCCCCACTTCGCTCGACCTTTCTCACGCTTTCGGCGGAGGCAGGGATGAGGTGGGTTCAGGCTCCTCGTTTCATCATTTTGCTGCCGCGAGTACGACCAAACCTGGCCCCAGGAACGAGCCCTAGGGCCTAGAGTTTTAGGGGAGCACGATAGCTTTGGGAAAAAACGAGGTTTCACAGACCTCAGTCCATAAGGGAATGCATGATAAGGGATGAAGAACTTATCTGAAGCTGTAGCCCCCGGCAACTCTGGTTTTCCGTGGGTGAATCTTTGTACTCGTAGCCCCCGGCAATACTGGCTTGCCGGAGTCTAGATGCCGGTCTGTCCCTCTTTTCTTTTTCGCCCTCAAGTGATCGGGCAAGGATATCTGTGAGTCCTGCAAACCAAAGAAGACAAAAGAACGGCAAAGAGACGCACTCTCGACCTCTAAGCTAGGGGTTAGTCGCCGCTAAGCACTATCAACCCTAACCAAGGACGAGACTCGACCTAGCATGCATGCTATAACTTAGGGCGCCAGCGCTTCATTTATTTATGCTCAGGGTCTGCGCCTGGCTTTGTACAAAGGGTTACATGCATCATCGGCAATGCTTGTACAAAAGGTGGCTTGCCGGGGGGCCCAGCAAACCGCGCCTCACGGGTAAAACTTGCGAAGATTCTCAATGTTCCAGGAGTTAATCACCGGAACAACATCTTCGGTCTCCAGGAGGACTTCGCCGGGCCTGGTGACTCGTATTACCCGATAAGGGCCTTCCCACTTTGGCGTCAACTTGTTGGAATTCTTGGCCGATTGAACGCGCCGAAGGACAAGGTCGCCTTCCTCAAGGCTCCGGGCATGAACCCTGCGGCTATGGTAGCGGCGCAAGGCTTGCTGGTAGCGTGCTGCTCTCACAGCCGCCCGAAGACGATCTTCCTCAAGGAGCACTGCGTCATCTTGCCGCAGTTGCTCTTGCTCAAGCTCGTCATAAGCGAGCACTCGAGATGACCTGTATATGAGTTCAGTGGGGAGAACTGCTTCTGCCCCGTATACCAGGGCAAAAGGTGTCTGGCCGGTGGCTCGATTTGGCGTCGTCCTGATCGACCAAAGAACCTCCGGCAACTCATCAATCTAGTGCCTTCCACTCTTGTGCAGCCTGTCAAAGGTCTTGGTCCTTAAGCCTCGCAGTACTTCAGCATTTGCCCTCTCAGCTTGACCATTGCTTCGTGGGTGAGCAACGGAAGCGAAACAGACTTTGCTGCCGAGGTCTTGGGTATATTGCATGAAGGTGCGGCTTGTGAACTGTGTGCCGTTCTTGGTGATAACCCTGTTGGGTACGCCAAAACGGCACACTAGTCCCTTGAAGAACTTGACGACTGACTCAGCTGTGACCTTCCTCACTGCCTCCACCTCCTGCCACTTCGTGAACTTGTCGATTGCAACGTACAAGTACTCAAAGCCCCCGACAGCGCGGGGGAAAGGGCCCGGTATGTCGAGCCCCTAGACCGAGAAGGGCTAGGAGAGAGGAATGGTTTGAAGGACTTGAGCTAGCTGATGAAGCTTTTTTGAAAACTGACACGCTTCACACCTGGTGACTAGTGTCGTCGCATCCTGGAGGGCGGTGGGCCAGAAGAAGCCTTGCCGGAATGCCTTGCCGGCAACGGCCCTTGGCCCAATGTGGGATCCACATATGCCTCCGTGTATGTCTACCAACAGCTCCAGTCCTTCCTCTCGAGGGATACACTTCAATTTCACACCGTTCGGCCTCTTTCTGTACAGGACGTCATCGACGAACTGGTACATGATAGAGCGACGGGCTACTTTTTCCGCTTCTTCCTGCTCCTCAGGAAGTTCCCCTGTTTGGAGGAATCGGACGGTATGTTGTGCCCACGCCGGAGCCTGGGGCTCGACGGCGAGGACTAAAGGCATTTCCTCCGCTACAGGAGCGGCTGTCTCGACGGCAAGAGCTTGACGCTCCGCCGGAGCCAGTCGTCCCATGGCGGGCTCAGTATCCCCGACAACATCCTTGCCGGCGGCTCCGGGGAGCTCAGGGAGAAAGTACTTGCCGGGCCCTGATTTCCTCCTCTTATTCTGCTCTGTTGATGGATCAACGGATGGCTGAGTTAGCTGAAGCACAAAGGTACCTGGTTCCACAGGAGCTTGAGGGCAGCGCGTTTGACAGTAATCGGCGATATCGTTCTCCGCTCGAGGAACGTGTTCAGCTCAGATACCGTCGAAACGCTCTTCCAACTTTCTCACTTCATCGACGCAGGCCTTCATCAACGGGCTCTGGTAATCCTTGTTGACTTGCTTGACGACAAGCTGCGAGTCCCCCCTGACGATGAGTTTCTTGATTCCGAGGTCCGTCGCGATCCTAAGACCGGCAAGCAGCCCTTCGTAGTCTGCCGTATTGTTTGTTGACACCTCCCTGGGGAAGTGCATCTGGATCACGTACTTGAGGTGCTCTCCGGTGGGCGCGACAAGCGACGCCAGCCCCGGCGCCCTGTAAGGAGAAAGCTCCATCAAAGTACATGATCCAATCACAACTTGCCTCCTTGCCGGGGAGAGCAGTCTCTTGGGCTTCTTCGTCAGGCGTTGCGGTCCATTCTGCAATGAACTCCGCTAGAACTCGGCTCTGAATCGTCGAAGTGCTTTCAAACTTGAGGCCAAAGCTAGACAACTCCAGTGCCCATTCCACAATTCTTACTGTTGCATCACGATGGTGTAGACGCTGAGGAACTCGGACGGGTGGGTCTTGCCACTGTACTTTTCGCCCACATCGGGTTTGAAGGTGCGGTGAGTGGGCCACTGGAACTGCCGCAGCTCACGGGTAAAAGCCGGACAGCCTACCTCGTAAGGTAGGCCTCCAGGGCTCCCCGGTGCCGGGTGGCTCACATTAGGCCCTGCTTGCCTATCTGATTGGTGGCGTGCTCCGCGCCGGTGCTCGATAGTGGTTCGAGCGTCTTCATGTTCTCGTTCCCGAAGAACTTGGCGCTGGTCGCAGTGGGCCCGTGGGTCGGACGATGCTACGGAGATCTCGTCGCCCGTAACGTCGCGACGGGCTGGCGTCCGCGGTACCGGGCGAGGAGTAGGCGAGTGCACCATGGTTGCGGCGCCGTCGGCTCTCCTGCCACTGATGCGTGGGACTCCGTCGGAGCGTCGACCCGGGGGCTCAGCCGGACTCGGTTCGTCTTTGTTGGCCACCGCAACAAGGCTTCAGATAGTGGCTCTCCATTCGCCGAAGTTTCCCGTAGTGGGAGGAAAATCGAGGAACAATCGCTGCTGCCGAGGCTTCTGCTGGCGTTGGTGGCAGCGAAACCTGCACGGATCGCGACGCGCTTCAACTTCTGACCATGTCAGAAGGAGCTCTATCACGACCCCGCGGTCGCATGCCATCTTCACCAGCGCCTCAGCGAGCAGGCAGGTCTTCTAAATCCCGGGAGTGGCGCACGGGGCTCTTTCCGCGGCGACGATCGGGGTCCTCGGCGTTATTACGCCATTCGTCGCGCGCCGGTTGAGAAGAGCGTGCCGTCGGCGCCGGCGTGGGAGTCTTGGAAGCCCTCGCGTCGCCTGCGAGCAGGGTGGCATCAATCTTGGAAAGCCCCGTGCCACCCACGGAGGGCCTGGCTCCGTCTTTGGATTTGGCGGCTTGCGGCCCGTTACCAGGCGCACGAACATCACCGCCTCCCAAACTTCGGCTGCTGGGACGGTGTTGGTGTTCGCGAGTGGCACCCCGGGTCCTTTCTGCGACCGGTCCGCTGCTCGTCCGCATCAGGACGGGATGTCCGGCTTCCGACGGGCCAACCGCCACTGTCATCTTCTTCTTAGGCACCATGACGATGAAGAAGCGTCGAACTAACTGCTAGAGCTGATTCTCACTACTGCGCCCCCCTACCTAGCGCGCCAAAGATGTCGGTGCGGGGACGACACCTATGGGATCAGAAGAATCCCTACTACGGTTGCGGGGCGCGGGGTCGTGAGAAGAG
This sequence comes from Aegilops bicornis, assembly GCA_021605145.1. Classification (NCBI taxonomy): domain Eukaryota; kingdom Viridiplantae; phylum Streptophyta; class Magnoliopsida; order Poales; family Poaceae; genus Aegilops; species Aegilops bicornis. The sequence continues at coordinate 43,337,006 of CM038673.1, read as the reverse complement.
CGGATCCAATAGATAGCACACGGGTTCTTTTATCCAGGTTTGGGCCGCGAGGATGCGTAAAACCCTACTCCTGCTTTGGTGGTTTGTTTATCTGTGTTCTTGAACTAGCAATGGGGCGTGAGGAGCTCCAAAAAGCCGAATCCTCCTCCTGGTCGCCTTGGGCCTCCTTTTATAGGGAAAGGGGTTGCCACGGTGGCACACAGGAGGTGGAAAGGCTCTGATGATGCGAAGTTTATCCCTTGCATTACATGACAAGGCGCCTTTAAATGCGTCTTGCTTAGGTGCCCTTGCTTTATCGGGGGACGGGAGAGTCATGTCTCGTCGCCGCCGCTCTTCAGGTCGACACGCGCCACCGCCAGCGGTGCTGTGGTGCCATGTAGGCGGTGCGGCCGAGGTGGCGCATGGTGGGTCTCCACGAAGATCCGCTTGCTGCCACGCAGTGCCTGCCCAACTGGTTGGGTCGGCACATCTGATGCAGTGGTGGAGGTTTGATTGGCGTGGGCCTGATGGTGGCCCTATGGGTGTCCTTGGCGACGGCCTCGCCGTAGCCCCGGCAAGGGTCTTCCCGTGGCGCCTCCTGTCATCCCCGGCAAGCCTCTTGCCGGGGGCCTTGTGGCCCTCCTTGGCTGGGATCCCGCCAAGGGTCGTCATCTTCTATAGTGTGTATCTGATCTTGAATGTCTTCAAAAAGATCTGCATGCCACCACGGGGATGTCTCCTGAATCCTTGCCCCATGGGGGTAGTGGACTCAAGGGTGATCCGCTCCGTAGGTGTGGGGCGAGCTGCCATGGCAAGGGTCCTGCCGGGTTTGCTAAAACCGCCCTCGGCAAGGATCTTGCCGGGGGAGTCCGCTTCGTCCCCTTTGCTCTTTGTGGCCTTGGTCTTGGCGTTGTTCTGCTCCTTTCGAGCTTCAGCCTTACCTTGGCTCACCTCCCTTGCCTTGCTCAGTGTGGTGGTGCCCGTGGCTCAGACTGCCCGTGCACAGTTATAGGGGTACAAAAAGTGTACCCCTCTTTTTGTACACCGACACTACTGCTAGAGGAAATAAAATTAAATGGAAAGCAAATGGAAAAGTAAATGAAAATGAAAGAAATAGAAAAAGGAAAAAGAAAAAAAATAAAATCTAAAGAAAAATAAATGAAAAAGGGAAAAAAGAGAAAGGAATAACACCTGTGTACGGATACAAATTTGACGCTATTTGGATGACTGGCCATGTAGAACGTGCAAATTTGCATTGAAAAAAGAGGTGCTTGATTGTCTCGTCATGAGCATAAAAGCAGCAGTGCTTACTTCCTGGCCAATTGCGTCGTGCAAGGTTGTCTATGGTTAGCACAACTTCCCTACGAAGATATCACATGAAGATTTTAACTTTTAGTGGAATCTCCGACTTTCAAATTTTCTTGTTATTACTCGCTGATACCTCAGAATGCATTAGCGCATGATACATAGAGTTACTGTGAAAGACGCCTCACTTGTTGCTAAAAATGTCATTTTTTACGAAAAGGGGGGGCTTCCCGGCCTCTGCATCAGAGTGATGCATACGGCCATCTTATTAACCAAATAAAAATGTGCCAACAAGGTTCCAAAGTCTCCAACTGAAAAAAAGAAAAGACAGCTCACACAGAGCCTAAAAAGGCTAGTAACACAAACTAGCCAAGAAAAGACGCCACAACCGGCTGACTAAAAATAGATAGGTAAACTAATTGCCTATCCTATTACATGACCGCCATCCAAACCGGTTGATGATATCCCGAGCTACCATCTCTCAGCGGATAGATCCAGTAACCAAATGCTCCCTTGCCTCCATCGGAGTGAGTAGCGACCACGAACGGATCACTGCCGTGGCTCGGAAAATAACCTGCAAAAATGAATACGTGATGTTACTGTTAAAACCAAATCATTTTTGCAATTCCAGATAGTCAACATCAAAGCGCAAACTACAACCAGAATATGTCTTGCTAAGTCAGGCTCAATTTCATTAAGCCATGTCCCAAATAAAGTGTTGACAAAATTCGGTGGATTAATATTAAAAGCAATGTGGACCGTCCGCCAAAGGACTTTGGCCAACGGGCAATCAAGAAAGAGGTGCTTGATCATCTCATCCGATCACAGAAACTACACCTAGTAGGTCCTGTCCAATTACGCTTTATCAAGTTGTCCTTTGTTAAAATAACTTGTTTATGGACAAACCACATAAACATTTTTATTTTCGAAGGAACTTTGACATCCCAAACATTCTTGGAAGTTGGAATGGAGTTCGAATTAATAACATCAATATACATTGATTTAACTGTAAATACTCCAGACCTAGTCAGTTTCCAGCGTAATTCATCGGGTTGTTCAGAAAATTGAACCTCCCACTAGTAGAAAAGGGGCCTATTGACCCGGTTGGTGAGGGCCTTTAGTCCCGGTTCATGAACCGGGACTAAAGGGTCGGTACTAATACCCTGGACCTTTAGTCCCGGTTCAATCCAGAACCGGGACTAATGGGCTTCCATGTGGCCTTTGTCTGTTGAGCCCAGCAGGAGGGTTTTGGTCCCGGTTGGTAGCACCAACCGAACCAATAGGCATCCACGTCGACATTTACGTGGCTGGGGTTTTTGTTTTTTAAAGGGGGTTTGGGGGTTTTGGGGGTTAATTTAGGTGTTTCATATATTGTGTTAGCTAGCTAATTAATAGAGAGAAGTGTCCTCTCTTTTGTCCGTGCTTGGTCGACGCTACGTACTATACATACATATAGAGAGGACTAGCTAGACATGCTAGCTAGCTAGTAAGCAAACGAAGGAAACAGAAGATCGTCATGAACATATATGCATACAGAGGGAAGTGATATCGACCACCTCTCCTTCTCCGAGAGATTGGTCAAACAACAAGTTCTCGTATATCTATCCGACACTACCGGCTACATATATACAATAATTATCTTTTACAAAAATAATCTCCTAACATACGGACGCGTGGTCCACATAGTATTCTCCGTCTTCAGCGATCATGTGGTCAAGAAAGAATGCCGCCAATTCCTCTTGAATTGCTCGCAGGCGATCTGGTGCTAGTAGTTCATCCCGCATCCGAAACATCTAATTTTAAGAAGGGGTCTATACATATATATATGAATGAATGAAACTCAACACAAATGATGGTAATAAAATAAAATTGTGAATATTGTTATTTACGCACTTCATATTGTTTCGAGTAGCCCCGCTCACAGGTCGTGTGGCGGATGGACTCGCAAATGTAGTATCCACAGAAATCATTCCCGTGTTCCTGCCACAACCACTTTACAAGAAATAGAGGTCAATCAAACTGATAATTAGCAAGCATGTTAAATGGTATTGATGAAACTAGCGCTTGAATCACTAGGAGATGTGTGGAATATGCTACTATAGTACTTACTTTCGGGTGTCTAAATTGCAGCTTCTTCGGCAGTCCCGGATCTTTTTTGGTGAATTTTCTCCAAACCCCGCCATAAAAGAAAACAATTACTTGATATAAAAAATGAACAAAGTTGCTGATATGGTGGATAATGATCGATTTAACTTACTTCTCGAGCATTTCAGTCATGTCCGCATACTCCTTGGGTTCTTTTCGTTTGGAGTCTAAGACAGTTACTACTCCCTGCTCAAGCTTAATCTCTAGGAGAATATAGTGGTACCTGCGCACGCATGCATAACTCATCAATATTACATCACTATAACCTGGACTAATAAGGGAAACCGAATATGCCACAAGACAATAATATCACTTGAAGTTGTAAGGAAAGAGTATTATATCCTTGTGTTCATTTATTACCAATGATTGTAGCAAGTTGGCCTCGGTATTTTCGGCATGAAATTCAACCTCAGTTGCATCTATGAGGTATGTGTAAATGAACCCAATATCACCCACTTGTCTTTTCTTCAATTCGGCGATCTTCAATCTGCATAATATAGTGAGGATAATTATAAATACATGCAATGAAAGAGCTGAGTTATATAGAGAGACTTAATGATGTAAGTAGTACTACTTACGAAGACGATAGCAGGTGACCGTTGCTTTATCGAGGGCCAATTGATTGAAAAACTGATAGAACTCCTCAAATGGAATAGGCAACAGTTCAATTCCAACGAGGTCATACTCCTTTTTAACTCTCACATACAAATTACTCCTCCCCTCAGACTCTCTGCAGGTTTTCATGTACAAATCATGCAATCTTCGCATCATCGTTGATAGAGATGTTTCATCTTTGACGAGAGGCTTCCCGTACTTGTATCTTTGTATCTGCACCTCCAAGAAATCATAATGTACATCGCCGGGCAGGTAATCTTCAGGATTGCCATAACCGGGCACCATCCTCGGATCGACGATGTCGCTAGCAGGAACCTTGAGCGGGGGGCACGATTGCTTCGCTTGTTCGCCGAGCTGGGCAATTTGTTTCCCAGCTCGTCGTTCTTTCATTCTTTGATCACTTTTAGTACTTCCTGACCTCTTCGCTTCGGCAAATGCCTTTCCAATAATGCGCTCATAGTTTCCTTTCGGCGGAGACTTGGGTGGTTTTGTCAGGGCAGCCAGAGTGCGCTTCGCTTTCACCGGATCTACCTTCTCCTCCGGAGGTGGATGTCTCTTTGCTTTCAACCCTTCAAACCAGTCATCCACTTGATGCGAGCGATCTTCGCGTTTTCCTCCTCGGTCCTCTCGTACGGTAACTTCTCTGGATTCTTCAAAGAAGGACCGAATTTGTATCTCCTCCCGCCTTTGGCTGTACTGCTAGACGCCAGCAGAGTAGATGGAGCGGATGTATTCTTTCCTTGCTTACGAGGCGGAGGAGAAGGACTACGACGCGCCGGAGCAGCCGGAGCGGCGGCGGGTCTCTTACGCCCTTGCTAACGAGGCGGAGAAGGAGGAGGCTGGCTGCTCGGGCGCGCCGGTGCAGGAGGAGAAGGAGGCAGAGTGCCGCCACGCGCCGGAGAAGGAGCCGGCCGAGTGCCCTGATCGTCACTCGCCGGAGGAGGAGGCGGTGGAGGAGGCGGAGTGCCCTGACTCGCCGGAGGAGGAGGAGGAGGCGGAGGCGTCCAGTTCGGAAGGTTGATGAGATCCTTCCGCCATAGGCATGGAGTCTTGAGCGTAACCCAGCCGATACTCCCCTTCACCGGTAGGGTGGTCAAGCCGGAGGTCCTCAAATCCTCCGTTATTTCATCCACCATCACCTTAGCATATCCTTCAGAATCGGCCGGCAGTGAAAAGTTGAGTCGGGTTTAGTAGGATAAACAGAGCCAACAGCCGCCTTGACCTTCAAATTGCTCCATTGCGCCATAAGGTGGCAATTTTGAGACTCCGTGATAGCATCCACGGGATAGCTGGCAGGAGCCGTCAAAGGCATGCTCCGGCTGAAGCAGCTCGGTGGAAGCCACGCTGCTTCTCCGCCGAGATGGCGGGGTAACCCGGGGAAGCTTGACAGGTCGTTCGCTCCGTTCTTCTTCTCGTTCCTCTAGCCCCATTACCCTTTCGTGCAGCGCTGCATTTAGCTCTGCTCCGGTTTCTTCCTCCTCTCATGGGTTTTGTAACCCCCGCGTCCGCAATCCAGCCTTCCACGAACGGAGCTGGCGTGCCTCGTGTCCGTCCAGGGTGCTCAGGATTCCCGAGGGCCATTGTGAGCTCGTCCTTCTCCCTGTCTGGAACGAACTTCCCTTGTTGCGCTGCTCCGATATAATGCTTTAGCCTCTTGACTGGTATGTACAATTGATCGTCCGTCCAAATGCACTTCCACGATACAGGTCCAAGGTTCCGCCAGCCCGAAGAACCAAGTCCGCAACGGTCCGCCAGTTCATTGTCTCTGGTTCGATCCCTTTATCAAGCAGATCATTCTCAGCCTTGGCCCACTTAGGCGGGCTATGAGGTAGCCACGACCCCGTGCGATGGTGAAGCTTCTTCTTCGCAGCATTTTGCTTGTTTGTCACCGACATCTTTTTACTCTTTTCCGATGTCCTGTGGGCCATAAATGCGGGCCAGTCATCTCTGATCTTCTCATATTTGCCCTTGAATTCTAGTGTCTCTTTTTTATCGTCTAACTTATTCAGGTCTTTCTTCCAATTCCTGAATAGGTCTGCCATCTTCTTAAGAGCAAAAGACTTGATTAATGGCTCTATAACTAGCTTCTCCGGATCATCCTCTGGCGGTAGGGTGAAATTTGACTTCAGCTCAGTCCAAAGATCATTTTTCTGCATATCATTGACATAAGACACCTCAGGGTCTTCGTTCTTAGGCTTATACCATTGCTGGATGCTGATCGGGATCTTGTCCCTAACCAAAACCCCGTGACCGAAAGCAACAAATGCCTTCTTTGTCCGGATGGGTTCAATCGGTTGGCCGTCAGCGATTTCTATGATCTCAAACCTTTCATCCGAGCTCAACTTTTTCTTGGGCCTCGTCTCCTTACCGAAGTTGTGCTCGATCCGGAGGGCTTGAAAAAGGAAGAAAGACGAGAGTTAATTAATATGTGTACATACCAAAACAATGAATGCATCAATTAGCTAGTCAGCACAGGCTTAACTAATATATATACCTGGCCGGACTCAGTTCGGTGATCACCGGAGCAGTCCTCACGGTCTACTTCTTCACCCTCTCCTTCTTCCACCGGCATTGGGTCATCGGAGCCATCATAATCATAGCTAGCTGCTTCTTCACCCTCTCCTTCCAGACCATCGGTGTCGTTGAGAAACATCAACGAGCTCACGGCATGACTTCCTTCTGCGATAATGTCCCTCAACAAGGCTTCTTGTGCTTCGTCTCGGGGCGGGGTGTCTATAGTTTCTACAAATATTTACAACATGGCAATTATTATTCAAACATGACAGATATGGATATATTAGTGGCAAACGTAGAACTAGCTAGATAATAACAATAATGAATTATATTTATTTGTGGCCTCGAGGTTTGTTCTCTAGGGTTTCGGGTGGCCTCGACAACGCTTCAAGGGTTTGGGGTGGCCTCGAGAACGCTTCAAGGTGGGGGTAATATCGACCCCCCCCCCCCCACGTGTTGAAGCTATCGGGAGGGGGTATATCGACAACAACAACGACGACACTACATCTATGTCCCACAAGTGACTTGGGCATCGACGCCCGCGTCACTTGTGGGACATGGATGTAGTGTCCGACACCGACGGCCACATGCTCACACTGACAATACTTGCTATTTAATTAGGGTTTCCTCTACTGCTCGGCGACCCTCGACGACCCTCGTTCCCGATAAAAAAAAGAGGAAGAAGAAGAAAAAAAAGAGGAGAAGAACTCCTCTATTCTTTCTTCCCCTCTTTTTTTCTTCTTCCTCTTCTTTTTTTATCCTCTTCTTCCTCTCAGGGTCATGGGGTCGAGGATCGCCGAGGGGTGCCTAGTGTCAAAGGATTCAACAAAACCATGTCTTCATCATTAGGCGAAAGTAATAGGTGCATGATGGTACGAAGCTCTCCCAAGTTATTTTGGAACGGAGTCCCAGATAGGATAATTCACTTTTTGGTACAAAGTTCAGCAAGAACCTACCGAATATCGTTATTTGGAAGGCCTTTGCTGAAATTCATACAAAAAGGCAAATTATCCTATCCGGGACTCCATTCCGTATCAACTTTGGAGGACTTCGTACCATCATGCTCGTTACTTCCGCTAATGATGAAGCCATGGATTTCTTCAATACTTTGACACTAGGAAACCTCTCGACCCTCGGTGATCCTCGACCCTCGAACCCTCGACGACCCTGGAACCCTCGACCCCTAGACGACCTTGGAAACCTCGACCCTCGATCCCTCGACCCTATAGAACCCTCGAACCCTCGACCCTGAAACCCTCGACCCTTGACCCCTTAACGACCCTCGACCCTCTACCCTAGTTCCCGACCCTCGACCCCTCGGCGATCCTCGACACCCTCGAAAAAAAGAGGAGAAAAAAAGGAGAAGAAGCTCCTCTATTCCTTCTTCTTCTCCTCTTTTTTTCTTCTTCTTCCTCTTCTTCCTCTCCTCGTCTTCTCCATCATCTTCTCCATCTTTCTCTACATATTTTCCTTTTCCTCTCCTTCTTTTCTTCTTCTTCTTCCTTCTTCCTTCTTCCTCTTTTCTTCCTTTTCCTTATTTTACTTTTTCCTCTACACTAACCTAATTAAAATGCACTAACCTAAAATCGATATCTACTAACAACCTAAATAAAAAATTAATACATATATGAAAAAATATATATAGACAAAAAAATGCTATGAACATTATATTCATACATACATAGCCACATCCATTCATCATATAGCTACTACATAGATATATACATTATATATCTGAAAAAAATGCAATGAACAAAAGATATATATAAACAAAAAAATGCAATGAACAAAAAAATACAAGCACTGAACATGAGCCTCGACGGCGGCGGCTCACAACGGGCGGCCGGCGAGGGCGCTGCGAACCACAGCTGGTCAGGCGGGCGTGGCGGCGACGGTGGGGCGGGTCGGGTGAGAGCTACCTGGCCAGGGCGGCGACGGCGACGGCGACGACGGCGGCGACGACGACGGCGTCGGTGGGGCGGCGGGCGGTGTCGGGCAAGCGCGATGGCGGCGACAGGGCGATGACGGGCGCGCGGACGGCGGCGGCGCGCGGAGCGCTGGGCGGCGCGGACAGTCTGGGCGGCGGGGCGGCGTCGGGCAGCGGACGGCGCCGATCTGGGCAGCCTGGCGGCGCGCTGGCGAGCTCGGCGCTGCCGGGCGGGCCGGGGCAATCATGGCGATGTGTTCGTCAAATTTTCCTAAGTGTGTATATATAGCAAGAGCATTAGTCGGTTCGTGGCACCAATCGGGACTAATACCTGCTACTGCTTGGTCGGTTGGTGGCACCACCGGGACTAAAGTGCATTAGTCGGTTGGGGCCACGAACGGGACTAATGCACTTTTAGTCCTGGTTAGTGCCACCAACCGACCAAAGGCCTTGTCTTTCAGCCAAATGTTTAGTCCCACCTCGCTAGTTGAGAGGAGCCGCACCAGGTTTATCAGTGCGGTCCTTCCCTCTCGAGCTCCTCTCTAAAGCAGGCTTCGGGCCTAAACGTGCAATATGTGCATGTGGGCCTACTGGCCTCATGGCGGGCCTGAATCCTGGCCCATGGTAGGGTTTCTAGTCGTATTCAGGCCGTGGGGGCCCATTAGGTGGCACTTTTTTGTTTTTTTTATTTGTTGCTTTATTTAATTTATTTTGGTTTTGGTTTATTTTTCTTTTGGTTTTTTGCTTTATTTTTTAATTCTTTTTGCTTTTAGTTTTAGAAAAAATAAAAACTTTTTGTTAGTGCCATTAGTTTTCAAATTTGAAAACACTTTTTTTGTTTTCTTTGTTGGTTTATTTTTTTTATTTTGTTTCTAGTTGCAACAAAGTACTTATTGTTGCTATTTTTATTTTTTCCAGTTTTTTGTTTTGTATTCTGCATTATTTATTTTCTTTTGGATTTTTGCTTTATTTTTTAATTCTTTTTGCTTTTAGTTTTATAAAAAATATAAACTTTCTATTATTTCAATTAGTTTTCAAATTTGAAAAAACTTTTTTTGTTTTATATGTTGCTTTATTTATTTTATTTTGTTTCTACTTACAACAAAATACTTATTGTTGCTCTGAAAAAGTTGGCATAGCATGTGCATGTACAAAAGCGGACAATGGTATCATACTAAATGCATTACAAAGTTGGCATGGTATCATCATAATAGTTGCGGGAGAAAGTCTTCATTTTTTCTTCGGTTGTGTCATTTGCTTATTGCGCCGTAACCATGGATAATGTTCATCGTTTATCAGGATGCTTGGGTCAGCCTTAACTTTGAAGGGAGGAATTTCATGAAACTTTTCATACTCTTCAGACATGTCTGTCTTGCCCTCCACTCCAAGGATGTCCCTTTTTCCTGAAAAAGAACTATGTGGCGCTTTGGCTCATCGTATGATGTATTCGCTTCCTTATCTTTCTTTTCCTCGGTGCCGTAGACATGTCCTTCACATAGATAACCTGTGCCACATCATTGGCTAGGACGACGAGCAGTTCGTCGGTGTACCCAAGATTTTTTAGATCCACTTGTTGTCATTCCGTCTCGTGGGTCTACCTGCACCGCCTCCCTGACAGATTGACCCACTTGCACTTAAACAAAGGGACCTTAAAATCTACTCCGTAGTCAAGTTCCAATATATCTACCATGTAACCATAATATGTGTCCTTTCCCCTGTCGGTTGCTGCATCAAAGCGGACACCGCTGTTTTGGTTGGTGCTCTTTTGATCTTGGTCAATCGTGTAAAATGTATTCTCATTTATCTCGCATCCTTTCCAAATCATTACAGTCGAAGATGGTCCCCTGGACAACAAGTACAGCTCATCACAAACAGCGCTGTCACCTCTGAGACGTGTTTCCAACCAACTGCTGAAAGTCCTGATGTGTTCACATGTAATCCGATACGTCGCCTTGCTCGGGTGTTTGGAGCGCAGATCGTTCTTGTGTTCATCGACATACGGGTCACCAAGGTAGAGTTCAGAGAAGCTGTAGTGTGCTTGAGACAAAGAATATCCGTCCCTGCATATTATTGAGTCCCTTCCAAGCGTGCCTTTTCGATCAGTCTCCCCTCATACCGCGATTTAGGGAGACCTATCTTCTTAAGGCCGGGAATGAAGTCAACACAAAACCCGATGACATCCTCTCGTTTGATGGCCCATGGAGATGCTTCCTTCGGCCTAGCGCGATTCTGAACATATTTCTTTAGGACTCCCATGAACCTCTCAAAGGGGTACATATTGTGTAGAAATACGGGCCCTGAATGACAATCTCGTCGACTAGATGAACTAGGACATGCGCCATGATATTGAAGAAGGATGGTGGGAACACCAGCTTAAACCGACAAGACATTGCGCCATATCACTCCTTAGCGTTGGTACGATTTCTGGATCGATCACCTTACGAGATATTGCATTGAGGAATGCACATAGCTTCACAATGGCTAATCGGACGTTTTCGGTAGAAGCCCCTCAATGCAACCGGAAGCGATATGCGTCATAATCATGTGGCAGTCATGAGACTTTAGGTTCTGGAACTTTTTCTCCGGCATATTTATTATTCCCTTTATATTCGACGAGAAGCCAGTCGGGACATTCATACTGAGCAGGCATTCAAAGAAGTTCTTTCTCTTCTTTCGTAAGAGCATAGCTGGCAGGACCTTCATACTGCTTCTGAGGCATGCCGTCTTTTTTTTTTAAGCGTTGCAGGTCCTCCCGGGCCTCAGGTGTATCTTTTGTCTTCCCATACACGCCCAAGAAGCCTAGCAAGTTCACGCAAAGGTTCTTCGTCACGTGCATCACGTCGATCGAAGAGCGGACCTCTAGGTCTTTCCAGTAGGGTAGGTCCCAAAATATAGATTTCTTCTTCCACATGGGTGCGTGATTGTTAGCGTCATTCGGAACAGCTAGTCCGCCAGGACCCTTTCCAAAGATTACATGTAAATCATTGACCATAGCAAGTACGTGATCACCGATGCGCATGGCGGACTTCTTCCGTGATCTGCCTCGCTTTGAAATGCTTGCATTTATTTCGACATTGATGGTTGGTCGGTAGAAATCGGCGATGGCCCTGTACACATTCTTCCTGCAGCTTCCTGTATATATTATCGGTGTCAAGTAAACAGTGCGTGCATGCGTGGTATCCCTTGTTTGTCTGTCTCGAAAGGTTCGAGAGCGGGCTAATCGTTGATGGACACGAACAGCAACGCCTTTAGGTGAAATTCCTCCTTTTTGTGCTCATCCCACGTACGTACACCGTTTCCATTCCACAGTTGTAAAAGTTCTTCAACTAATGGCCTTAGGTACACATCAATGTCGTTGCCGGGTTGGTTAGGGCCTTGGATGAGAACTGGCATCATAATGAACTTCCGCTTCATGCACATCCAAGGAGGAAGGTTATACATACATAGAGTCAGGGCCAGGTGCTGTGATTGCTGCTCTGCTCCCCAAAAGAATTAATGCCATCCGCGCTTAAATTAAACCATACGTTCCTTCGGTCATTTGCAAACTCATCCCAGTACTTCCTCTCGATTTTTCTCAACTGCAACCCGTCAGCGGGTGCTCTCAACTTCCCGTCTTTCTTACGGTCCTCACTGTGCCATCGCATCAACTTGGCATGCTCTCCGTTTCTGAACAGACGTTTCAATTGTGGTATTATAGGAGCATACGACATCACCTTCGCAGAACCCTCTTCACGGAGGCTCGCCGTCAACATCACCGAGGTCATCTCGTGCGATCTTATACCGCAATGCACCGTGATACCGGGCATGCGTTTAGATCCTTGTATGCACCGCGGTAGAGGATGCACGTCATTAGGGCATGCATGTATCTTCTCCACCTCCAATCCTAGAGCGCATACGACCTTCTTTGCTGCGTATGTACCGTCGGCAATTCGTTATCCTTTGGAAGCTTCTTCTTCATTATTTTCAGTAGTTTCTCAAATCCTTTATCGAGCACAACATTCTCTCGCCTTCCACTGCAGCAATTCCAAAGACTGATCGAGCTTTGTGTTGCCATCTTCGCAATTGGGGTACAACCCTTTTTGTGATCCTCTAACATGCGATCGAACTTCAGCTTCTCCTTTTGACTTTCACATTGCGTCCTTGCATCGACAATGACCCAGCGGAGATCATCATCATCGGGCACATCGTCTGGTTCCTCTTGATCTTCATCAGCTTCGCCCGTTGCAGCACCATCGTGCACATCGTCTGTTTCCTCTTGATGTTCGGTAGCATCACCGTATTCGGGGGCACATAGTTGTCATCGTACTCTTCTTCTTCGCCGTCTTCCATCATAACCCCTATTTCTCCGTGCCTCGTCCAAACATTATAGTGTGGCATGAAACCCTTGGAAAGTAGGTGGGTGTGAAGGATTTTCCGGTAAAAGTAAGACTTCGTATTCCCACATATAGGGCATGGACAACACATAAAACCATTCTACTTGTTTGCCTCAGCCACTTCGAGAAAATCGTGCACGCCCTTAGTGTTCTCGGAGGTGTGTCTGTCACCGTACATCCATTGTTGGTTCATCTGCGTGCATTATATATAATTAAGTGTGTCAAAAATCATTACAGAACATCATGAATAGATAATTAAGTGACCAAATTAATAGAAGTTCATCATCACATAAAAACCAATGTACATACATAGTTCTCATATAACAACATAAAGCTCTGCAGAGCATCTAAATTAATTAAACCATACATTGAAACTATGTAAAACATTTCAATGCGAAAACAAATACGATCATAATCGCAACCAAGGTAACAACTGATCCAACGGCATAATGATACCAAGCCTCGGTATGAATGGCATATTTTCTAATCTTTCTAATCTTCAAGCGCATTGCATCCATCTTGATCTTGTGATCATCGACGACATCCGCAACATGCAACTCCAATATCATCTTCTCCTCCTCAAGTTTTTTATTTTTTCCTTCAAGAAATAGTTTTCTTCTTCAACTAAATTTAACCTCTCGACAATAGGGTCGGTTGGAATTTCCGGTTCAACAACCTCCTAGATAAATAAAATCTATGTCACGTTGGTCGGCATAATTTTCATAAACAATAAATGAACCAATAGTTATGAAAAGATAATATATACCACATCCGAATCATCGACGGGACGAGGGCCGACGGGCGGATACCAAAACCATCGCACTATATAAGATGCAATAATAAAAGTAAGAAAATAATACAAGTATCTATCTAAACATACAAGTAAGAATATTTTTCCTTTCGTAAAGAAGATAAGAACAAGAGGCTCACAGCGGTGGTGCCATGGCGATGAGATCGGCGTGGGTGATCGACGGCGATGAAGACGGGACGGGCGTGACGGACCGCTAAACCTAGATAAATATTGAGGAAAATGGAGCTTGGCGGTCGAGCTTGGAGAGGAGAAACCTTAAGTAGTGTGGCTCGGGCATTCCATCGAACACCTTGTGTGCATAGGAGGTGAGCTAGAGCACAACCAAGCCCTCTCCCCCTCGGCCAGAAAAAACAGAGCAGTGTGCTCCGCTCTTGCGCGAGGGGGTATATATAGGCACCACCATTAGCCCCGATTGGTGGCATGAACCGGGACTAAAGGGAAGCCTTTGGTCCCGGTTCAAGCCACCAACCGGGACCAATAGTGATGGGCCAGGAGCCAGGCCCATTGGTCCCGGTTCGTCCCACCAACCGGGACCAAAAGGTTCGGACGAACCGGGACCAACGGCCCACGTGGCCCGGCCGGCCCCCTGGGCTCACGAACTGGGACAAATAGCTCCATTGGTCCCGGTTCGTGGCAGAACCGAGACTAATGGGCTAAACCGGCCTGGGCCATTGCCCCCTTTTCAACTAGTGTCCATCAGTCTCCTAACTAGATGGAGCCAGTCTTCCCAACTATTGCCCGCTAGCGACAGTCTAAACTGAATATTAAGGGGGTAGATTGAAATACCGTTGCAACGAACACCTCATGTCATTGGACAATACGATATAAAGACGGATATTGAATGGCCAAGGGTGTGTCGCCAAGCCAAGTATCCTCCCAAAAACGTGTACTAGCACCGTTTCCAATAACAAACTTCGTCCTATTGAACATTGATTGTTTGACTTTCATTAGTCCTTTCCAGAAAGGCGAGTCACCGGCTTTGACCGTGACACAGGACAAAGTTTTAGTCTGGAGGTACTTGCTGCGAAGGATCTGCGCCCACATGGTCTCAGTCCCGGATGAGAGCTTCCACAGCCACTTACTAAGAAGGCATCTGTTCTTAACTTCAAGATTCTCAATACCAAGACCCCCTTGGTCTTTCGGTCGACGGATGGTATCCCATTTAGCAAGTCGGTATTTTCTTTTAAGTTCATCACACTGCCAAAAGAAACGCGATCGATAGAAGTCCGATCTTTTCCTAACACCAACTGGGACCTCAAAGAACGATAAGAGAAACATAGGCATACTCGTGAGCACCGAATTTATCAAGATTAATCGGCCTCCGTATGACATGGGCTTACCCTTCCAGCAACTCAGTTTCTTCTCAAATCGGTCCTCGATGCACTTCCATTCTCTGTTTGTCAGCCTACGGTGGTGTATCGGAATACCTAGGTAAGAGAAGGGTAAATCCTCAACTCGCACCCAAACAATTGTCTATAAGCCTCCTGTTCGTCTTTGGCTCTACCAAAGCAGAACAACTCACTCTTATGAAAGTTAATCTTTAACCCGGTCAATTGTTCAAATAGCATAACACCAGCTTCATATTTCTCGCCTTGGCCAAGTCATGCTCCATAAAGATGATTGTATCATCAGCGTACTGAAGGATCCATCAACAAGGATTGTATCATCATGCTCCATAAAAATGTCATAGCTTGTTGTTTCTAGCGTGGACCTTTGTCGTCGCGTCGTGCCTGACTGAGTTGTCTCATGGTGTACAGCTCGCTGGGCAATGTTGCGGTGAGTTGCTCTTTGCTTTGTAATTACGTACTTGCCATGCTTGTTCAAATATCATGCCAATCTTCACCTCCAGCTTCTCTTCGCGGCGTCCCACTTCCTACGTCCACAATGGAGACGCAAGATTAGAAGCTGGATACGAGGCGAGGCAGAGGCAGGGACGAGGCGTGACGTGCCCAGGCGTTCACCCATGGGCCATGGCGACGGCGATACGCCCATCAATCTCATGTAGCGTCGAGTTCGAGGTCGCCGCGTCTACTCGAGGACCCGACAACGATAGCGATTAGCAGCAGGTGGCTCTTCGTGTGCTTTGAAGTGGAGATGCCACGAACGAATGATTTTCTATACCTGGGGCGGCGTGCGTGCTTTGGTTGGAGAGCTCCTATTGGATGCCCGCAGGCGACTAATACTCGAGGATCGCGCAAACGGGCCAGCCCATACCCAGGCAACGAGGGAATGTAAAAATGACATGAGAAACAAAAGCACACGCGATAGAGTCGAACACCCGACATCACGCTGAGTAGCCAGATGCCAACAACAGGAGCATGGCTTGCAGCGGTGAAGTTAAACTATGTACAACGGCAGATCTGTTTTTTTTTTCTTCGAAATTTCCAACAATTCTTGGAAAACAGTGTAAAGAATTTTCCTTAAAATATTTTAATAATGACTCAAAATCGTGTATAAATTTCTAAATTCGAACAAACTTTCAAAACTTGAAGAATTATTGAAAACATGAACAAAATAGTGAAATTCCAAATGTTTATTGAATTTCTTATACATGATTAACAATTTTAAATTTTTCATAAAACATGTTTTTAATATATGCTGAATAATTTTTAAATGCACAATGAATATTTTTGTGATATACTTTGAACAATATTTAAATACACATTGAACATTTTTGTGAAATATGCTGAACAAAAATTAAATTTACAATGAACATTTTTATGATATATTCTGAACAAAATTTTAAAGTGAACAAAATTTAAAAAACATGGACAACATGAACATTTATTTTTCCAAAAACAAAACATTTTCCGCAATGCAGATTTTTTTTGAAACGTGAACACTTTTAGAACTTGTGATCAAAATTTGAAAATAATTTGTTTGGGAATTACAACCTATATTTTAAGTTTTATAACGACCATTTGAAAACAGAAAAAGAAAAGGAAAAGGAAATACGAAAACAGCGACACCTACGTGGGCCGGCTCAACTGGGGGCGCTTTCAGCGAAGCCCCGAAGTTTGACGCTCAGGAGCGTCAAAGAGGATCCACCCTTTGGTTGCCATATGTAAGTGGGCCCCTATTCGGCGCCTCAGGTGCAAGGAAGATCCCTGGCGCCCACGCGCCGACCATGGTGGGCCAGTCCATGTCCTCACTTGCAATTGAGAAAAAAAATAAAAAATCATAAAAAAAAGAATCGTGACTTCGAAAAAATATGGATTTCAGAAAAATCTCATGAATTTGAAAATTCATCCATTTTAGAAAAAAACTCATCGAGTTTCAAAGTTTTCATCGAGAATTCATCAAATTTGGAAAAAGTCCATCGGTTTTTTTAAAGAAATCATTGAATTATAAAAAATTTCTTAGATGTTTTAAAAAAGTTCACCAATTTTAGAAAAAACTTTCAGCCCTTCATTGATTAAAAAATAAAGATCATCGAATTTTAATAAAGGTTCATCAATTTGGAGAAAAAGTTCGTTGAATTGAAGAGAAAATTACGAATTTGAATAAATTTCACCAAAAAAGGAAAAAGGAAAAATAAGAAAATAGAGGATAGAAGAAAAGAAAAGAAAAGATACAACTAAACACATCGGGTTATTCGGCTTTGTGGTTAATGTGGCGCACATTTAGCGATTCACTGAGAGAGCATTTTTACGGATTAAAACACAGAAGAAATAAAAGCTAGCTGGACCGGGCCAGCATGGGGGCGTTTCAGGCGCCCGGACGCCTGAATTACCAAATAGGAACGGCCACATGTAAGCCCTGCGTGTTGTTTAGGTTGTAGATGATATGGGCCGAATTTGACCAGGGCCAGCTTGTGTTTAGGTCGTGTAAAATTGGTTGTGATCAAATTCGTCTTTTTTTAAGAAAAAGCCGCTCGGTATTTTATTTCACAGCTACCAGAATTACATTATTTATTACAAAAGGCATAATGAAATTGGGAGGATTTCCATCCCAATCAACATTAGACCAAGTATCATAGGAGTGCTTTGCCAGCTGGTGAGCCAATCAATTGGCTTCCCTAGAACAGTGTGAGAATATTCCATCGATGGAACAAGGTACGCTGTAAAAGCCCGGTTACTGTAGCACCCTTGGTTTAGTGAAGTGCAGTTAAAAAATGTGAATCTTTTTTAAAAAACGAACATTTTGAAATATTGAACTTGTTTATAAAACAAGATCTTGTTTTTGAAATATTGAACATTTTGTTTTCCAAAATGAGAACAAGTTTTAATTTTTCGAACATTTTTTAAAAATTGTGAATTTTTTTTGAAATTCCCGACATATTCTTGAAAACATGGTCTAATTTCAAATATTTGATATTTTATAGAAAATTCTAACATTTTTTGATATTTTATAGAAACATCAAACATTTTTTTTAGCATGAGCATAGTTTGAAATCTTGAACTATTCCGAACAATTCATATTATAAATTGCTCCAGCAATGTCCAGTTAATAGATAAAATCTACATGCAAGACAGTATACATCGTATCACAAAACAACTACATGTTGCAAACTTAGAAGTCACTTGGCGCGCGCTGCAACATCTCATTATTTGCTCAAGCTTTTACTTGTTTCATATTTACTCTAGAATTTCCTTGGAACCCTGGCATTGTAGTAATGGTATAAGGGTACTACAGAAATGATTCCAATGTCTCGAGACCGACCTGTTGTACATGAATTTCTCGCATCAAGAATATTTAGCTCAAGGAGATCTCTTCAATCTGAAGCAACAAGTGTTTCTCCAATGCCATCTCAATGGGTGCGGTCTGGGTCTTTTGGTCCATCTTCTGCCCCTAATGGCTTATGGAGCCGCAGGGTTGAGTCAGAGGATCCGTCTGAGTTTATGTTGCCACTACTTTCGATAGACAAGTGCTTTTCTTCGACTGATGGTGCTAAGGCACAACAGCCGACGGGGACGGACGTTGTGTTGGTGTCGCCTGGTACTACGAGGACAGAGGCCGCGCCGAGACAGGAGGTCTTGGGGTCGACCGCCGCGCCGGCAGACGGTCGGAATCTGGAGGACTACCCGCCACCTGCTAGACCCGCCCGATGCAATGCCATAGTTGAGGGGAGTTGCGGGTAGGAGGCCCGTGATTCACCCTCTCCTACACACCGTTCGGAGCCTAGACAGCTTATGGCTTCACCCACTCTACCTGCTGGGCACCTGGCTGCGCCGACGGCGGAGGCGGCGGCCACACCTACAGGAGGTGCCACGTCGGCCGCGCCCCCTGTTCTTCGCCCGTCAGGACGGGCGGGTGTTCGCTCAGGGACCAGCCGCCCCGGGAGAGGACTACTGATGAGGTTATTGCATTCGGTGGGATCATGGACCCAGTATCGGCTGGCAGGCGTGTCAGTAACCGGATCCAAGAGCAACTTGGTTTAGACGACTTGCAGTTAGGGCGTGCTATGAGGGCCGCCAAGCTTCTTGATGTCAAGGCAACTACAGGTATGTCATTTAATAAGAGTTGTTCCATTTTGCATTTTCCTGAACATGAGATAATTAGTAAGGCAAATGACTTAGGAGTTTCTCACTGGTCTAATGGGAAGGAAGTGGCTAAATCTGTTAATGACCTACTAGACTTAGAAGCTGAGCGGACATCTGAGCTTATTCGTAACATTGCGGACGTAAGACCTATGAATGAGGCCGACATTAACAAATTAGGGATATCTGCTCTTGAGAGTTTTTGTAATGACCTCATGCCCGCTTCGGAAGCCGAAGTTGAGGTAGAGGGGACAGAGTCTGAGGGAAACGCAGATTCCTTAGAGCTAGAATGCAAGGCCCAGGGCCAAAGCCACTCTGGTCATATGGATGCGGAGGTAGTGTGGGATAAACCCATGTGTTCCTAGAAAAGGAAGGTCTATCCTACATCAGTTGTTCGTAGAAGTGCTAGAGTTAAGCTTAAGAAAAAAATTCATGATGACTTACGAAAGGTATTTTTTGGAATAGTAGAGGTCTAGCAGACTTGGCTAAAAGAAGGTTCCTTGCAAAGACATCGATTGATCAAAAACTTGACTTTATTGCACTCACCTTGCAGTTCCTTGGAACTTTGTCTGGCGGAATTGATTTTGATTGGCACTGTTTGCCTCCTAGAGGAAGGTCCAGTGGGATCTTGTTGGGGGTTAAGTGCGAAACTCTAGAGGTGATCAATGTTGTTCGAGGCGATTTTGCAGTTAAGTTTCGGGTGAGGTCAAAGTTGGATGGATTCCGTTCGTCTCTGGTGGCTGTGTACGACACAGCCCAACCCGAATTTAAGCATGACTTCCTAGCTGATCTGTTAAGGATCTGCGGGGATGAAAGACTCCCAATCCTAGTTGGAGGTGATTTTAATATAATTAGAAGGAGAGAAGAGAAGAACAATGATAATTTTGATGAGCGTTGGTCCCATGTTCAATATGATTATTGAGAGTCTCTGTCTGAGAGAGATTGACACTAGTAGAAAAAGGGGCTATCGTTGAGGCCTGTTTTGCCCATTAGTCCCGGTTCAATCCAGAACCGGGACTAATGTGAGCATTTATCCCGGTTCGTGAGCCCAGGGGGCCAGCCGGGCCACGTGGGCCATTGGTCCCGGTTCGTCCAGACCTTTTGGTCCCGGTTGGTGGGACGAACCGGGACCATTGGCCCTCGCCTCCCGCCCACAATCATTGGTCTCGGTTGGCGGCTTGAACCGGGACCAGCAGCACCCTTTAGTCCCGGTTCGTCCTACCAACCGGGACTAAAGGGTTGGTCCTCGTTAAGCCTGAGTTTAGTCCCACCTCCCCAATCAAGGGGAATCAAACCAGTTTATAAGCACCTCCCTTTACGCCATGTTGAGCTCTTCTCAAAATGAAAATAGATGCCCTTATACAGGAAATTTAACCTAAATTCATACTGAATTTCTCTGAAGTTAGTAGAAATTTATTATGAATTTAGGTTGAATTTTCTCTATAAGCGCATCTATGTTCATTTATGAGTAGTTTTTTATATAGATTTTTTTCTTTTCTGCTATATTTTTTTTTTCTTTTTGCTTTTCTCGAAGTGGCTGAGGCAAACAAGCAGAATGGTTTTATGTGTTGTCCATGCCCTATATGTCGGAATACGAAGTCTTACTCTGACCGGAAAATCCTTCACACCCACCTGCTTTACAAGGGTTTCATGCCACACTATAATGTTTGGACGAGGCACGGAGAAATAGGGGTTATGATGGAAGACGGCGAGGAAGAAGAGTACGATGACAACTATGTGCCCCTGAATACGGTGATGCTATCGAACATCAAGATGCACCAGACGATGTGCACGATGGTGCTGCAACGGGCGAAGCTGAAGATCAAGAGGAACCAGACGATGTGCCCCATGATGATGATCTCCGCCGGTCATTGTCGATGCAAGGACACAATGCGAAAGTCAAAAGGAGAAGCTGAAGTTCGATCGCATGTTA
Source organism: Aegilops bicornis (assembly GCA_021605145.1). Taxonomy (NCBI): domain Eukaryota; kingdom Viridiplantae; phylum Streptophyta; class Magnoliopsida; order Poales; family Poaceae; genus Aegilops; species Aegilops bicornis. The sequence continues at coordinate 43,315,924 of CM038673.1, read as the reverse complement.
GAGGATCACAAAAAGGGTTGTACCCCAATTGCGAAGATGGCAACACAAAGCTCGGTACCGTACTCGAATTGCTGCGGTGGAAGGCAGAGAATGTTGTGCCTGATAAAGGATTTGAGAAGCTACGAAAATAATGAAGAAGAAGCTTCCAAAGGATAACGAATTGCCCGACAGTACATACGCAGCAAAGAAGGTCGTATGCCCTCTAGGATTGGAGGTGGAGAAGATACATGCATGCCCTAATGACTGCATCCTCTACCGTGGTGCCTACAAGGATCTGAACGCATGCCCGGTATGCGGTGCATTGCGGTATAAGATCGCACGAGATGACCACAGTGATGTTGACGGCGAGCCTCCCGGGAAGAGGGTTCCTTGAAGGTGATGTCGTATGCTCCTATAATACCACGGTTGAAACGTCTGTTCAAACGGAGAGCATGCCAAGTTGATGCGATGGCACAGTGAGGACCGTAAGAAAGACGGGAAGTTGAGAGCACCACCGACGGGTCGCATGATGGAGAAAAATCGAGAGAAAGTACTTGGGATGAGTTTGCAAAGGACCCAAGGAACGTATGGTTTGCTTTAAGCGCGGATGGCATTAATCCTTTCGGGAGCAGAGCAGCAATCACAAGCGAAGAAAAAGTGAAGACTTTCTCCGCAACTATTATGATGATACCATGCCAACTTTGTAACACACGAGTATGATACCATTGTCCGTTTTTTTCATGAACATACTATGCCAACTTTGAGAACCTCGCCAACCGAAGGGCGCTCACACCGGTTTATAAGCCCGTCCCTCTACGCCTTGTTGAGCTCACAAACTTGTGATTCACACAAATTTCAAAGAATTCAAATTTTATAAAACTAATGGCACAAACAGAAAGTTTATAATTGTTCTAAAACAAATGGCACTAACAAAAAGTTTATAATTTTGCTGACGTAAAAGCAAAAAGAATTAAAAAATAAAGCAAAAACCAAAAGAAAATAAATAATGCAGAAAACAAAACAAAAAACTTGAAAAAATAATAATAATAGCAACAATAAGCATTTTGTTGTAAGTAGAAACAAAATAAAATGAATAAAGCAACAAAGAAAACAAAAAAAGTGTTTTTGAATTTTAAAACTAATGGCACAAACAGAAAGTTTATATTTTTCTAAAACTAAAAGCACTAACAGAAAGTTTATAATTTTGCTGACCTAAAAGCAAAAAGAATTAAAAATAAAGCAAAAAACCAAAAGAAAATAAATAATGCAGAAAACAAAACAAAAAACTTGAAAAAATAAAAATAGCAACAATAAGTATTTTGTTGTAAGTAGAAACAAAATAAAATAAATAAAGCAACAAAGAAAACAAAATAAGTGTTTTCAAATTTTAAAACTAATGGCACTAATAGAAAGTTTATATTTTTTCTAAAACTAAAAGCAAAAAGAAATAAAATATAAAGCAAAAAAAACTGCCACCTACTGGGCCCCCACGGCCTGAATACGACTAGAAACCCTACATGGGCCAGGATTCAGGCCCGCAGAGGCCCAATAGGCCCACAGGCAGTAGCAAGTTTAGGCCCGAAAGCCTGCATTAGAGAGGAGCTCGAAAGGGGAGGCACACCAGCGCTTATAAACCAGTGCCGGCGCCCTTCAGCTAGCGATGTGGGACTCAGCACAAGGCCATTGATCCCGGTTGGTGGCACCAACCGGGACTAAAGGGGGCAATGATCCCGGTTGGTTGCACCAACCGTGACCATTGCCCCCCTTTGGTCCCGGTTGGTGCCACCAACCGGGACCAAAGGCCGCCGCTTCCCGCCTCTTTGGGTCAAATTTGGTTGGTCCCGGTTGGTAGCACCAACCGGGACTAAGGGTATTAGTCCCGGTCGTGGCACGAACCGACTAATGCCCTTGCTATATAAGGAACACTTGGGAAATTTCAGATTCATCGCGCATTTTCCCTCCCGACGCCGCCAGCTGCCCGCCGCCCGTCGCCGTCATCGCCGCCCGTCGTCACCATTGCCGTCGCCCGCCCGTTGTCGCCCGTCGCCCGCCCGTCGTCGCCCGCCTTGCCCGCCGTCGTCGCCGCACCGCATCTGCCCCAACGCCGTCGCCCTGCCTAAATCGTCGCCGTCCCGCCCGTCACAGCGCCCTCGCCGTCGCCGCCCCTGCCTCCGCGACCTCGCCGACCTCGCCGACCTCATCGACCTCGCCGTCGCCGCCCCTGCCTCCCCGACCTCGCCGTCGCCTCCGCCTCCCGACCTCACCGTCGCCTCCGCCTCCCCGCCGCCCGTCGCGCGACCTCGCCCGTCGCCTCCGCCTGATGAGCCCAGCGCGCACTGCCGCCCCCTACGCCGCCCGCCATGATTTTTTTTGCATATGTATTGATCTAATGTTTTTTTCCTTTATATATAATGATGTATGGATATATGTATGATGCTTTTTTGCATATGTGTTGATCTAATGTTTTTTTTCTGCATATATATGTGATGTTTTTATTTTGTTTTCTGCATATATATGTATGATGCTTTTTTATTTTGTTTTCATATGTATGATGCTTTTATTTTGTTCATTAGAGAGAGGCGGGGACGTCGAGGAAGTTGTACTGTTTAGAGTTAGGGTCGTCGAGGAAGAAGGAAAATAAGGAAAAAGAATAAAAGAGGAAGAAGGAAGAAGGAGAAGAAGAGGAGAAAAAATAAGAAGAGGAAGTAGAAGAAAATAGGAGAAGAAGAAGGAATAGAGGAGAAGAAGAAAAAATTCTATTTTTCTTCTTCTCCTCTTCCTTCTTCTTCTCCTCTCTTTTTTTCTTCTATTTTTCTTCTTCTTTCTTCTTCTTCTCTTTTTTCTTCTTCTCATTTCTTCTTCTTCTTCTTCTTCTTCTTCTTCTTTTTATCGGGAACGAGGGTGTCGAGGATCGCTGAGGGGTCGACGGTCGGGAACTAGGCTAGAGGGTCGAGAGGGTCACAGAGGGGTCGAGGGTCGTCGAGGCCGGTCGAGGGTCAATGTTTTGAGGGTCGAGGGTCGTCGAGTGCGGTCGAGGTTTCGAGGCACAAGGGTTTGAGGGTTCGAGGGTTCTAGGATCCGAAGGAAGAAGGAAGAAGAAGAAGAAAAAGAATGAGAGGAAAAAGAAGAAAAAGAAGAGGAGAAGAAGAAAGGAATAGAGGAGAAGAAGAAAAAATAGAAAAAATTCTATTTTTTCTTCTTCTCCTCTATTCTTTTCTTCTTCTCCTTTTTTCTTCTTTTCTTCTTCTTCTTCCTTCTTCCTTCTTCCTCTTTCTTCCTTTTCCGATAGAGGTACCGATAGTGTCAAAGTATTGAAGAAATCCATGGCTTCATCATTAGCGGAAGTAACCATGGCATGATGGTGCAGAAGTCCTCCAAAGTTGTTGGAATGGAGTCCGGATAGTATAATTTGCCTTTTTGCTGAACTTTGTACCAAAATGCGATTTATCCTATCTGGGACTCCGTTCAAAATCAATTTTGGAGAGCTTCGTACCATCATGCACCTGTTACTTTCGCCTAATGATGAAGACATGGTTTTGTTGAATCCTTTCACACTAGGCAACCTCCCGACCCCTCGGCGATCTTCGACCCCTTGACCCTCGACCGCTCGGCGATCCACGACCCTCTACCCTACTTGTGGGACATAGATGTACTGTTCAACGCCGACCCCCTCCCGATAGCTTCTGTTTCTTGTAAAGTGGTTGTGGCAGGAACAAGGGAATGATTTCTGTGGATACTACGTTTGCGAGTCCATCCGCCACACGACCTGTGAGAGGGGCTACTCCGATTTTATTTTATTACCATCATTTGTGTTGAGTTTCATTCATTTATATATATATATATATATATATATATATATATATATGTATTGACCCCTTTCTTAAAATTAGATGTTTCGGAAGCGGGATGAACTCCTAGCACCAGATCGCATGCGAGCAATTCAAGAGGAATTGGCGGCATTCTTTCTTGACTATGTGATCGCTGAAGACGGGAATACCATGTGGACCACGCGTCCGTATTGTAAAAGATAATTATTGTATATATGTAGCGGTAGCGTCGGATAGATATACGAGAACTTGTTGTTCACCAATCTCTCGGAGAAGTAGAGGTGGTCGATATCACTTCTCTGTATGCATATATATGTTCATGACGATCTTACATTTGCTTAATTACTAGCTAGCTAGCATGTCTAGTTAGTCCTCTCTATACGTATGTATAGTACGTAGCGTCGACCAAGCACGGACAAAAGAAAGGACACTTTTCTCTATTAATTAGCTAGCTATAGCACAATATATGAAACACCTAAATTAACCCCAAAACCCCCCAACCCCCTCTTTTGAAAAAAAACAAAACCAGAGCCAAAGAAATCTTGTGACGTGGATGCCTATTGGTCCCGGTTGGTGCCACCAACCGGGACCAAGGCCTCCCACTGGGCTCAGCGGACAGGCCACGTGGAGGCCCATCTGTCCCGGTTCTGGATAGAACCGGGACTAAAGGGTGAGGGTATTAGTACCGACCCTTTAGTCCCGGTTCATGAACCGGGACTAAAGGCCCTTATGAACCGGGACTATAGGCCCTTTTTCTACTAGTGTGAACTCACGGGTAGGCAGTACACCTGGGCCAACACGTTACTGATGACCCACAAGTATAGGAGATCTATCGTAGTCCTTTCGATAAGTAAGAGTGTCGAACCAAACGAGGAGCAGAAGGAAATGATAAGCAGTTTTCAGCAAGATATTCTCTGCAAGCACTGAAATTATAGGTAACAGATAGTTTTGTGATAAGATAATTTGTAACGAGCAACAAGTAACAAAAGTAAATAAAGTGCAGCAAGGTGGCCCAATCCTTTTTATAGCAAAGGACAAGCCTGGACAAACTCTTATATAGATAAAAGCGCTCCCGAGAACACATGGGAATTATCGTCAAGCTAGTTCTCATCACGTTCATATGATTCACGTTCGGTACTTCAATAATTTGATATGTGGGTGGACTGGTGCTTGGGTGTTGTCCTTACTTGGACAAGCATCCCACTTATGATTAACTCCTATTGCAAGCATCCGCAACTACAAAAGAAGTATTAAGGTAAACCTAACCATATCATGAAACATATGGATCCAAATCAGCCCCTTACGAAGCAACGCATAAACTAGGGTTTAAGCTTCTGTCACTCTAGCAACCCATCATCTACTTATTACTTACCAATGCCTTCCTCTAGGGCCAAATAATGGAGAAGTGTCATGTAGTCGACGTTCACATGACACCACTAGAGTGGAACAACATACATGTCATCAAAATATCGAACGAATACCAAATTCACATGACTACTAATACCAGGACTTCTCCCATGTCCTCAGGAACAAACGTAACTACTCACAAAGCATATTCATGTACATAATTAGAGGGGTATTAATATGCATATAGGATCTGAACATATGATCTTCCACCCAATAAACCAACTAGCATCAACTACAAGGAGTAATCAACACTACTAGCAACCTACATTTACCAATCCCAGACTCGGAGACAAAGGTTGGATATAAGAGATGAACTAGGGTTTGAGAGGAGATGGTGCTGGTGAAGATGTTGATGGAGATTGGGCCCCTCCCGATGAGAGGAGCGTTGGTGATGACGATTGAGGGAGTCCTGGACTAGGGGGTGTCCGGATAGCCGAACTATCATCACGGCCGGACTCCAAGACTATGAAGATACAAGATTGAAGACTTCGTCCCGTGTCCGGATGGGACTTTCCTTGGCGTGGAACGCAAGCTTGGCGATACAGATATGTAGATCTCTTACCATTGTAACCGACTCTGTGTAACCCTAACCTATCCGGTGTCTATATAAACCGGAGGGTTTTAGTCCATAGGACGGACAACAATCATACCATAGGCTAGCTTCTAGGGTTTAGCCTCCTTGATCTCATGGTAGATCTACTCTTGTACTACCCATATCATCAATATTAATCAAGCAGGAGTAGGGTATTACCTCCATCGAGAGGGCCCGAACCTGGGTAAAAACATCGTGTCCCTTGTCTCCTGTTACCATCCGCCTAGGACGCGATTCGGGACCCCCTACCGAGATCCGCGGTTTTGACACCGACATTGGTGCTTTCATTGAGAGTTCCTCTGTCGCGTCAGCGATAGGCCCGATGGCTCCTTCCGATCATCAACAACGACGCGGTCCAGGTGAGACTTTTCTGCCGGACAGATCTTCGTGTTCGGCGGCTTTACTGCTGCGCCAATTCGCCACAGCCATCGAGTCAGATTTGGAAGTTTGAACTATACGGCCGATATCCGCGGGGACTTGATCTTCGACGGATTCGGGCCGCAGCCAAGCGCGCCGCATTGTTTCGATGGGCATGATCTAACTCTGCAGCCGAACAGTGTCCTGGAGGCCGCACCAGTATCTGCTCCGATCCTCAATTCGGAGCCGGATTCCCCGATCGAGGACGAGTGGTTGGACGCCGCCTCGGGGGCTACAATCTCTACGGCAATTGAGTCGAACTCCATCCCCGTCCTTTGCGAAGACCTCGACTCCAGGGTGCCGGACTCCTCTCCGGACTCCGAACCCTCCGCGCCCCTGCCAATCGAATCCGATTGGGCGCCTGCCATGGAGTTCACGGTCGCGGACATCTTTCAAAGACTCGCCCTTTGGCGACATCCTGAATTCACTAAAGTCTCTCTCTTTATCCGGAGAGCCCTGGCCGGACTACGGTCAGGAAGGTTGGGATGCGGACGACGAAGAAACTCAACGCCCACCCACCACCTACTTCGTAGCCACTGTCGAAAGCTTACACGACGTGCTTGATTTCGACTCCAAAGACATCGATGGTATGGACGACGATGTAGGAGACAACAATGAGCCAGCACCTATAGGATGCTGGACAACCACCTCATCCCATGATGTATACATGGTGGATACACCTAAAGGAAATAAAGACGAGGAACAACGGGACGCTACGAAGGATAAATCCCTCGAAAAGCAGTCAAAACGGCAACGTAAACGCCAAACCAAGTCCCGCCTCAACAAAGACCCAGCCATAGAGCAGTGCAAACCGGCGGACGTCGAACAAGCTATCGAGCAGTCGTCCTAACAAGACAACATCGATAAACAATCTGTCCCCGGCGAAGACAACAGTCCGGACGATCTCACGCCGGACAAACTATTGGAGCAAAATGACCACCAGAAAAGGCTCGTCGCCACTGCGCGTAGCCTGAAAAAGCAAGCGAAGCTCAAAACAGCAGAAGATGCACTCGAGGATCGAGATGGAGCAAAGTATTCAAGATCAGAGATAAGTACTGGCGACAACCGCCGAACAAAGAGCTACCGAAAAGAAAGCTATCGCCCGAATTCGACGAGGAGGCCTTAGAGCTCCCGCAATCAAAAAATAAGAAGGCCACCCGGTCGGATGGACGACCCCACGACAAGAAGAAAGCGGCAAATGGCGCCGCACACAAGCTAGTATGCGATCCGCATAAGGATCCACATCAAAAGGATGGCCCAGTTAGGTGCATCTACGGGCCAAAAAAGCAAGCTCTTCAAAGCAATGCAACACGCGAAATATCCGAACATCACGGCACACCCAAATATAGGGGCGCCGCACATCCCCTATGTTTCACCGATGAGGTGCTGGACCATGAATTTCCAGCGGGATTCAAATCCATAAACATAGAGGCATACGACGGAACAACAGACCCTGGAGTCTAGATTGAGGATTACATCCTCCACATACACATGGCTCGAGGAGATGATCTCCACGCCATCAAATACTTACCCCTCAAACTCAAAGGACCATCTCGGCATTGGCTCAAAGGCCTTCCCGAAAATTCCATTGGAAGCTGGGAAGAACTCGAGGATGCGTTTCAGGCAAATTTTCAGGGGACCTATGTCCGCCCTCCGGATGCAGATGATCTAAGTCACATAACTCAACAGCCCGGAGAGTCAGCCCGGAAATTCTGGAACAGGTTCCTTACTAAAAAGAACCAAATAGTCGACTGTCCGGACGCCGAAGCCTTAGCAGCCTTCAAGCACAACGTCCGAGACGAATGGCTCGCTAGATACCTTGGCCAAGAAAAGCCAAGAACAATGGCCGCATTAACAAGCCTCATGACCCGCTTTTGCGCAGGAGAGGATAGCTGGCTAGCAAGATGCAGCACCAACGACCCAAGCACATCCGAAGTCAGGGATGGAAACGGGAAACCACGGCGCAACAAGGACCAGCGCCGGATCAAAGGGAACAGTCCAAAGAGCGCGACAGTCAACGCCGAATTCAAAAGGTCACGGCAGAACAGCAAAAAACTGCCCCTTAAAGATGATAGCGATGAGCTATCCAACTTCAACAAAATCTTGGACAAGATATGTCAAATCCATAGTACTCCTGGGAGGCCTGCAAACCATACCCACAGAAATTGTTGGGTCTTCAAACAGTCCGGCAGACTCAACGCCAGACACAAGGGGCTCGACACACCAAGTGAAGATGATGACGAGCACCACAAGCAGAGCCCCGGAAAACAAAAGAATTTACCGCAAGAGGTTAAAACACTAAACTCACTTCACGTGATCAGAGGGAAAAAAAGAGCGGCGCCCACTAAAAGGCACGCCGCACACTGCTTGTCAAAACCAATCACCTTCGACCATCAGGACTATTCCGAAAATATCCTGAATGCAGGATGGACTGCCTTGATATTGGATCCTATAATCGACGGATTCCAATTTACACAAGTCCTCATGGATGGCGGCATTGACATAAACCTGATATATCAGGACACAATCCGCCGGATGGGGATAGACCCAACAAAAATTTGCCCTAGCAACACCTCCTTTAAAGGGGTAGTGCCAGGCCCATATGCCCATTGTACGGGCTACATACTACTTGAAGTTGTGTTCGGCTCATCCGACAACTTCCGTCGCGAAAGGTTAATCTTCCATATCGCCCCATTTAAAAGTAGCCATCAAGCACTACTGGGACGCGAAGCTTTCGCCCGCTTTAACAAAATACCGCACTATGCATCTCTTACACTTAAAATGCCTGGTCCACACGGCATCATCTCATTAAAAGGGAGTATTAAGTGTCACTCGAGCACGGAAGAATGCGAGGCTGCCTTGACAGCCCCACACCAATCCGGCTCCGCTAACCAAAGAACCTGAATAGGTAATTCGAACCCCGGACACGGTTAGACGAGTCCGGCGCCTGATAGCGGCACACCCCCATACGAGGGGCTGCACGCATGTATCACACGAGACACTAAAGCTCAATTTTATTAACTTCTTCGAATCGTACTCTGTTTATTTACTATAAAGTACATCTTTCACACGATCCTTTTTCTTTTAAAACTAAGTTCCTCTCTTTTACAGATGAACAACGTGCTACACCCGTCCAGGATACGGCACAACGGAGACACAGGCACAGACGTGCAGTAGGGACCCGTTGCAAGGATTCTTTTCAGATTAAGACCCTGCGTAAACCTTTTTTACTGTCTCTTGTTGATATACATCCCCCGGTTTCTTACTATAACCGAGGAGGAGGCTGGCGTTTTGGCATTGGCCGCACCAGAATTTTTGCACGTACCTGGACACCAGGGGCTTAGGGCATTATTCTGCCCGTTTTTATAAACACCGAATACCTTAGGGAATGTTCGGCGTCTCGAGTTAGGCCTTATATGCATCAGCTCCGAATCATGTCTTTGGTCAAATGTTGGCTTGCCCGGCTCCTGTGTTTTGCTGCCTTACGTTCAGTTTTCACGGCTAACACGGCACCAGGAGAATACTGCGATTGTGCCCCGGTTCGGCCGGGCGAGCACCTCAGTAGAGAAAGCCGAAAACTGACTGTCATGATATAGCGAGAGACTGGTCAACCACTCGATGACTCACTGGAATGTTTAGGATTCCTCCGCATTAACGAAGGACCGGTTTTCGGTCAAGCACATACGCACCCCAAATTCGGAGAGTGCGGTGCCCCGAGGGCTATATAGTAGCCCCACCCTCAAACTCCTATGGCTAAGTGAAAGTGATAAAGCATTATAGTCCGGTTGCCTGGTTTGCTACGCTATCACCTACTTTACAGGACCAAGTCGTTGGATTAAGTGTGAAATAGCGCTTTCTTTGCAAACACCCCCACACTATGTGCGTGGGGGCTGAAGCCAAGGACTGCCATCTTTCGTGTTATATACACATATACATAAACGGCCGCCAGGAGTAGTTTACTACTTGAACGCACAAGTATAAAAAGCTCTTATATTATATTGAAACATTGTTTTCACAAATCATACATGTCATTTAAACATAATATCCTTCGAGCACTCGTCTCTATTAAGCGGCGCCCGCAGGACTTCTTCAAAGTAGTGCTCGGCAGGTACTCTGCTTCTGTCCGAATCTTGGGATGCAACGTCGGTGGCCTTCATCTCTGCCCAGTATATCTTGACACGGGCCAGAGCCATCCGCGCTCCCTCAATACACGCCGATTGCTTCATTGCGTCAATACGCGGTACCGCACCAAGGAACTGCTGCACTAAACCAAAATAGCTCTTCGGCTAGGGTCCGCCCGGCCACAAGTGAGTCAAGACATGCTTCATGGCAAATCCGGACAACCGATTCAGCTCTGCCCTTTCGGCAAACCGATCGGTCAGTGGCGAGGGCGCTCCGGACTATGGAATTGCGACCAATATAGCTCTTCCTTCGATGCCCCTTCCGCCCCGGAAGTGCTCAACAGCGTCCATGGCCTTCGCCGCCAAGTCCGGATAAGCATCCTCCGAACTCCACAACTTATCCAAGCGAGCATACTTTGGATCTGTATATTTCCTCCGCAGCGAAATGGGTTTCCGCCGCAATTGCCCGGCGACTCAGCTCCTCCTTGGCAGCTCTCAAAGCCGGTGGGCATTCTTGGATTCGGCGGCGGCCTTTTTCCGCCCTCTTGTTCCGCTTGACGCGTACTCTTTCAAGAACCTCGCAGCGATCGGTAGTATTCCTCAACTTTTGGCCATATTGGCCATTTCCTCTTCTTCGGCGTTGAGCAGCCCGTTAAACTTCTAGCTCTTGACCGCCTTTTAAAGCGACGCATTCGACCCTGGCTTGCTCTTTCGCTCGGGCGAGTTCCACCCGCAGCTCCTCCACGGCAGCGGCACCATCTGCATTAAGCATACGAATAGTAAGACATGGGCGTCAAGCTCCCTTACAAGGTGTCCGCATAGAAGTCGCATACCTTGTGACTCGTCAAACCGTTTATTGACCAGCGCGATGTCCGCATCCGCCTCGTCAAGTTGCCGCTTTAGTTCGGCATATTCATTAGTCCGGCTGGCCTCCGGACGCCCCGCCACCTGTTTAGGAGCGGCGACATGTTATAACTGAGAATTTGATCCTCGGCACGTTGTCAATTTTGACAACATACCGAGTCTCAGGGGCTACTATCTATACAGTATGCGCATTTATATTCATAACTGTCAGAAGGTACATCATTTTTGCGTACCTCAAACCCCGTCAGTAAGCTTCTGACGGCTTCATGCAATCCACTCTCCGCGGATGCAATTCTTTCAATCACCGTACCTATTAGAGCACGGTGATCTTCTGAAATAGCTGTTCGCCCCAGCAGATCCTTCAGCTCCTCCGACCGCACACCACTTGGCGCCGGACCTTCCGGCCCCGCCGGACTTGGAGGAACCCTCCGCGACGACACCTCCGGGTCGTCCGCTTCACATGAGGGTGCGACAGGTGGAGGCGTTTCGCTCTCCATCATCTCTGGAAGAAGATCCCCCGAAGACGAGCTCTGCTGAGAAGGGCTGAGGTCCGAACTACAAGGTACAATTTCGATTATCTTCATAAATAAATACAGGGATGTTCCTTATTTACAAGACCCCTTCTTTTTACTTACGGCTCGGTGGAAGGCTGATCCCCTTGGGGAAATAAGCTGGATTACTTCCCAGCGCCGGACTCTCTGCCGAAGATTCCTTTCCCCTCTTTGAGGCCTTGACCTCCGGATCTTCCGAAGCAGTCCTCTTCTCTCCTCGGAAGGTGGGACCTTTAATCCCTCCTTCCTTGATAGCCTCCTTCAGAGAGGCGGTTGCTTCCCGCTCCCCCTTCGCCTTCTTCAAAAGGCGCGATCTTCAACATCTTGGTCAAGATGGGATCCGGCGTGGTCTCTGGGAGGGGAGCCGGACACCTTATTAACTTTGCCTTGGCTATCCACTCCTGCTCAAGAAACGGCGCCTTTAAAGGGCATATATATGTGATAAATAAATGAACGGCTTGTCCGGTTACAGGACTACTTACTTGAGTATCTGGGCGATTGCAGCTTAGTCCTGCGTCCTCAGTCAGGTCCGGACACTTCTCTTGTGATCCGAAGAACAGTTTATACATCTCCACGGGCGTTGTGCCCATAAAATTTTGCAGAGCTCGTGGTCCCTCCGGATTAAATTCCCACAGGCGAAGGGGGCGACGTTTGCAGGGCTGAAGGCGCTGGATCAACATAACTTGCGCCACTGCAACTAGATTGATCTCTCTTTCTTGGAGGTCCCGAATACGGCCCTGCAACAAAGGAACATCCTTGGACGGCCCCCGATCGAGCCCCTTGTTGACCCATGACGCCAACCGCTGTGGTGGACATGAGCGGAAGGCAGGGAGCGCCGCCCATTTGGTGCCCCTGGGAGCAGTGATATAAAACCACTCCCGTTGCCACAAACCAAGCTCCCCTTGAAAAGAGCCCTCGGTCCACGGAGCATCAACACATTTGCTTATGACCGCCCCTCCGCACTCTGCTTGTTGCCCCCCGATCTCCTTTGGCTCCACCTTGAAGGTCTTGAGCCACAATCCAAAGTGGGGGGTAATATGGAGGAAGGCCTCACATACTACAATGAATGCGAGATGTGGAGGATGGACTCCGGGTTCAAGTCATGGAAATCAAGCCCATAATAAAACATGAGCCCTCGCACAAAGGGATCCGTTGGGAAGCCTAAACCCCGAAGGAAGTGAGACACGAACACCACGTTCTCGCCGGGCTCAGGAGTGGGAATGACCTACCCTGGAGCAGGCAGCCTATGCGAAATCTTGCCGGTTAGATACCTGGCGTCTCGCAGCTTTAGCACATCTTCTTCTGTGACGGAGGAGACACCCATCGGCCGTGCTGGTCGGAGCCGGACATCGTCGAAAGTCCGAAGCGCCTGAATCTGAAGCTTTGGGTGTTGGAACTCGAAGCGCAAGGCGAACTCGATGGAGGGTGTAAAAAGAAGAGGGCCTTGGTCTCATTATAAAGAGGTTGAATACCAAGAGCCCACCCTGTGGCCGATTAGGACTACGCCTTTGATAGAGGCGTGCCAGCAGGCGCGGTTGGGTTACCCACGTCCGTATTGTTGAGAATCCCGGAATAAGGGGGGCACGATCTATGCTTTGATAAGACGTGCCAAGGAAACCGCCTCGCTAAACGCGCTAAGGTGGAAACGGTAAAAAACGATTCATATAAAGGCCTGGCCGTGGTGTGATGTCACGCGCGGAATACGTCAGCAGATCTGTGCAAAAGTTATTCTCTCTACGGTGGTATGTGGAACTTGTTTTGCAGAGCCGGGCACTATCCTTGTGTTCAAAACCTTCTATGAAGTATTCGGAGGAGGAACCCGCCTTGCAATGCCGAAGACAATATGCATGCCAGACTCGTCGTCATTGAAGCCTGGTTCAGGGGCTACTGAGGGAGTCCTGGACAAGGGGGTGTCCGGATAGCCGAACTATCATCACGGCCGGACTCCAAGACTATGAAGATACAAGATTGAAGACTTCGTCCCATGTCCGGATGGGACTTTCCTTGGCGTGGAAGGCAAGCTTGGCGATACGGATATGTAGATCTCTTACCATTGTAACCGACTCTGTGTAACCCTAACTTATCCGGTGTCTATATAAACCGGAGGGTTTTAGTCCATAGGACGGACAACAATCATACCATAGTTTAGCTTCTAGGGTTTAGCCTCCTTGATCTCGTGGTAGATCTACTCTTGTACTACCCATATAATCAATATCAATCAAGCAGGAGTAGGGTATTACCTCCATCAAGAGGGCCCGAACCTGGGTAAAAACATCGTTTCCCTTGTCTCCTGTTACCATCCGCCTAGACGCACAGTTCGGGACCCCCTACCCGAGATCCGCCGGTTTTGACACCGACAACGATGGCGATGATTTCCCCCTCCCGGAGGGAAGTGTCCCCGGCAGAACAGCTCCGCCGGAGCCCTAGATTGGTTCCGCCAAGGTTCCGCCTTGTGGCGGCGGAGTCTCGTCCCGAAAGCTTGCTTATAATTTTTTCTCGGACGAAAGACTTCATATAGCGAGAAAAGGCGGAGGGCCACCGGGGGCTCACGAGGTAGGCGCGCCCGAGGGGGTAGGGTGCGCCCCACCCTCGTGCTGCAGTGTGGGTCCCCTCTGGTATTTTCTTTGCTCAGTATTTTTATTATTTCCAAAATAACTTCCGTGGAGTTTCAGGACTTTTGGAGTTGTGCAGAATAGGTCTCTAATATTTGCTCCTTTTCCAACCCAGAATTCCAGCTGCCGGCATTCTCCCTCTTTATGTGAACCTTGTAAAATAAGAGAGAATAGGCATAAGTATTGTAAAAATCATGATTATTCTTATAACAGCAACATATATAGATATTTTTCATATGATTTCTTATGCTCAAGTAATAATCTATTCACAATGTCAAGTATGAATCAGAAACTTCATTGAGAACCAACAAACTATAATCTCAGTCATTGAAGCAATTGCAATTTATCATAACATCGGAAAGATTCTATGTCAGAGCTTTTCAGCAAGTCCACATACCCAACTATCATTTAGTCTTTCACAATTGCTAACACTCATAGTTTGTTGGATATTTGGAAGCACAAGTAGTATCTCTACTTGGTGCAAGAATTTGGCTAGCAAGAGAGGGAAAGGCAAGCTCAACATGTTGGATGATCCAAGACAATATACTTTATTTCAGATATAAGAAAACATAACCCATTACGTTGTCTTCCTTGTCCAACATCAACTCTTTAGCATGTCATATTTTAATGAGTGCTCACAATCATAAAAGATGTCTGAGGGAGTCCTGGATTAGGGGGTCTCCGGACAGCCGGACTATATCCTTTGGCCGGACTGTTGGACTATGAAGATATAAGATTGAAGACTTCATCTCGTGTCCGGATGGGACTCTCCTTGGCGTGAAAGGCAAGATTGGCGATACGGATATGTAGATTTCCTACCATTGTAACCGACTCTGTGTAACCCTAACCCTATTCGGTGTCTATATAAACCGAAGGGTTTTAGTCCGTAGGACGAACAACAATCATACCATAGGCTAGCCTCTAGGGTTTAGCCTCTCTTATCTCGTGGTAGATCAACTCTTGTAATACTCATATCATCAAGATCTCAAGCAGGAAGTAGGGTATTAGCTCCATCGAGAGGGCCCGTACCTGGGTAAACATCGTGTCCCCCGCCTCCTGTTACCCTCCGCCTTAGACGCACAGTTTGGGACCCCCTACCCGAGATCCGCCGGTTTTGACACCGATAATGTCCAAGATAGTATATTTATATGTGAAACCTCTCTTTCTTTATTACTTCCTATTAATTGCAACGATGACTGTTGGGGATATTACTACTGGGTGTAAACCGGCCAGAACAGGCCGGGTTAACTTCGTCAGTAGTTGAGTATGTTAAAGCCTAAGTAGGCAGATGAGGGCTTAAGGCCCATAGCCGGTTCAAGGCCTGTAGCCGTAAACCGGCGTCGGTATGTAACTTGTATTGTAAGTTACGAATAGTGGAGACCGAGCCGGATACATCTATGAAACGACGTCGGGACTCTGGAAACCAACGGGCGCCACCCATGTATATAATGGGACGACCCGACGGCGGTTCAGGGACAACAGACAACAACTCGAGACTTAGGCGAAGCTTGTTTGCTCCCTAGTCATCGAAACCCCATCAATTCCATCACAACTAGACGTAGGCTTTTACCTTCATCGAAGGGGCGAACTAGTATAAACTCTCTTGCGTCCTTGTGTCCGCTTTAACCCCTTCAAGCTAACCCATAGCGATGGCTCCACGACTAAGTCCTTTCATGAGGACATCTGTCGTGACAAAACCCTGACGATTGGCGCCCACCGTGGGGCTATCGCCGCGATGGTTTCAAATTCTTGGAGGGCAACTTGAAGGACTCAAGGGCTATCTTTGTGGGCGGATGACCAAGAGTCGTCATGGCAAGCTCTACATCGACGATGCAGGGTGGGGCCCGAGGCCGACTTCGGTTGAGTCTGGTGCAGGTCCCCTTTGGTGGCATACACGTCTTCATCGGCAAGACCAGTGAACCGGGCCCTGAGCCGGACATCTGCACCGACCTCGTCGAAACGGCTCAGCGTGCGTGATCTACCTAGGTTAAACCAGTCGTGAAGCGTGCCTTCGTGGGAGTCATCCACGGAGGAGAATATGAGGATGGATCTGAATCTGGTAGCGAGACCTTCGTTTATTCCGGCGATGAGTCCTCAACCGGAGAAACCGAATCGTTATATCAGTTACAAGACGACCGGATTGGGGGCTGTTCCGATGGCGACAGTATTCCAGACCCCTCTGATCTGCCCAACCGGGTTGGAATATTCATGGCCGGTACACAGGCGGCGATCCACTCTTCGACCACAGCAGCAATGATCTCTGGGTCAGCAGCAGCGACGGCTGCCGGGGCAGGAAGCCCTGTGCACCCGCCGGCTCAAGTTTTATCTGATCTGTTTGATGCATTGGCTGTGCTTATGGCAGAGGCTAACCCGGCAGATCAGAACGCCCATAACGCGGAAGTTGCAAGGGTGAGGGAACAGATCACTCAAGCCAAGGCCGACTGTCGGTGTCAAAACCGGCGGATCTCAGGTAGGGGATCCCGAACTGTGCGTCTAGGCGGATGGTAACAGGAGACAAGGGACACGATGTTTTTACCCAGGTTCGGGCCCTCTCGATGGAGGTAATACCCTAATCCTGCTTGATTAATATTGATGATATGGGTAGTACAAGAGTAGATCTACCACGAGATCGGAGAGGCTAAACCCTAGAAGCTAGCCTATGGTATGATTGTTGTTCGTCCTACGGACTAAAACCCTCCGGTTTATATAGACACCGGATAGGTTAGGGTTACACAGTGTCGGTTACAATGGTAGGAGATCTACATATCCGTATCGCCAAGCTTGCCTTCCACGCCAAGGAAAGTCCCATCCGGACACGGGACGAAGTTTTCAATCTTGTATCTTCATAGTCTAGGAGTCCGGCCAACAGTGATAGTTCGGCTATCTGGACACCCCCTAATCCGGGACTCCCTCAGTAGCCCCCGAACCAGGCTTCAATGACGATGAGTCCGGCGCGTAGTTTGTCTTCGCCATTGCGAGGCGGGTTCTTCTCCAATTCCATATAAGTGTCGAATAGTGTCCGGCTTCTGATAAATGCTGCGCTCCTTGGCTTCTACGCCCAGTACTGGCCATCTTCCACGTGTTTGAATGAATACGAAATGCCAGGGTATTTTTACACTTACCCCCTAGCTGCGCAAACGAGCCGCCCATAAAAGGGGCGAGGATCTAGATCTGAATCACACCATCCTCCCTCCGCAGGCTTTCATCGGAGCGCCTCTGAAAAAAAACCATTCCATCATGGACAGTCGACGTGGCTCCTCCACTCGCGGTCCCAGCCCTCAGCCTGGGAATTGGGAGAGATGCTCAGTCCCGCATAGCGAGCTAGTTATACTCCAAACCAAGGGATTTCTTCCCCCGGCCTTCATGGTTCCGGTTCGAGCCGGACTTGCCACCTACAAGGGCAGAAAGCAAGCGGAGAGTGTCCCCGATCCCTCTAAAGGAGAGCGGGTGTGTTTTGTCTCTTATCTATTAAGAGGACTCGGATTTCCAATTCATCCGTTTCTCCGGGGGGTCTTGGAGTTCTACGGCCTCCAGTTGCACCACCTTACGCCTGCCTCCATTTTGCACATCGCGGGCTTCGTGGCCCTTTGCGAACTGTTCTTGGGCGTCGAGTCTCATTTTGCCTTTGTGGAAGAGATTATTCTGCCTTGTACCCCGTTCTCATGAGGGGTCAATATATCAAGTGGGCGGAGCCGAACTATGGCGCATCGCCGGGACCGGATATCTATCCGTAACCCGAAGAAGGCGTCCAAGACTAGCCTTGAATGGTTTTACATGGAGGATGTCCGCTGCGGATCCTGTTCGGATCGGCCTTCCGAGTTTAGCAACGCTCCTCTGAAGAAAGCGCCTAAGCCTGGCGCCCATGAGCCCCCAGAGGAAAATGACCGGGGCGTCCTATACTCGATGAGCCGAATAAGATTACTGGCTCATGCGGATTGACCATGACTGGAGTCATGGCAATCAGACATTATGAGGGGAGTGCAGCCGCTCCAATATAGGGGCCACCCCATGTGGGACTTCAACGGGGAGGACGACGCCACCCGCCATGGCCGCAAAGGGCCGGGATCGGTCACCGAACTGGTGAAGACCTTGTCCGCTATGTATAAAGGGGAAGAGGAGGATTTGATCCGCGCCAATCCACTGAACGAGTTTTCTTCGAATAATCCTCGAAGTTGGGTAAGAAAATACCTTAGTGGCCTGTCCGATCCATGTTCCCGTGGTTAAATATCTCATTTCATGGTTTATACGCAGGAACTGCGCCGGGCCGTGGAGAAGATACACAGCCCGCCCCCACAACCCGAGGATCCGGAACGGTCCCTCGATCCGGCCTCCGAAGAGGATCCGGGTATAAAGGTGGAGTTGATCGACGGGGTGTTCCACCAACTTAGCATCGACAAAGCTTTGGTTGCCATTACGGCCGATTACCCCGGAATACTTCCAGCCTCACAGGTAACTGAGGCCGAGGTCCTGATACTCTGATAATGACCCATCCGTGCTTATTTATAATCACCACGTATTTGATGGTGTTTCGCAGGGGGTGCCTTCGAGGCAGGAGGCCGAGCCCACGGCGGCTAGCCAACAAAGGGCAGTACGGCCCCGCAGGCTAAAAAGAAGTGAGGTCCGGATCGAAACTCCGCCGCAACGGTATAGCGTGTCACCTTATCCCCAGGATTTATTCCTAGAAGGCGTACTAATGCTGGTGCTCTTTTCAGGAAAAGAGCGCTCGCTGGACTGAGTCCGGAGAGGGTGCCAATCGAGCCTCCGCCGGCCAGGCTCCAAAGCCGGGTCCAGAAGTGGAGGCGAGCACGAGGCGTGAGTCAGATGCTCCTTCAACAGAGGATGCCGACAGGTTGTCCGCCACCAACTCCGAGGTGGAGAGCGCCATGAATCACAGGCGCCGCCGGACAGTTCTTCGTGACGCATGTTTCTCCCAAGAGGCCTTGAATGCCTTCAATTCGGGAGATGCACACCTTCGTGCCCCTCAAGATTGGCTAGCCAGAGCCACGGAGCAGTATGTAAAGGACATACAGGTGAGGAAATTTGATAGTTATATATGCCAGTAGCCCCCTAGACTTAAAATAGTTAGAATAACTGATTTAAGGATCATTTTTTATGCAGGATCTTGCAAAAAAGAATACATGACTGTCTCAGGAGCTCGAAGAATGCAAGGCCCAACTTGAGGACGCACTAGCCGCTACAGGGGGAGCCACAGAGACCCCCTCTGGTAATATATGCCTCAAAAGATAAATAGGTTATGAAGTGCGGCGTGTGTGTGAATCTGACAATAATATTGCAGATGGCGCCGGACTAGATCCGGACAAGCAACAGCTCTTGCGCCGGTTGAAGGCCGGCGAGAGTGTGCTTACGAGGGTGCGGCAGGAGAAAAATAAACTCCAAGATGCCAACACCCAGCTGGGTGAGGAACTAAAGGATGTTCGTGCCCAGTTGTCTGACTCCGTAAAGGAGAACCGACGGCTTCGTCGCGGCATTTTCAGTAAGTGCTTGAGCAAACTTTGAAAGAGTTCGGCGAGGAAGGTGACTAACATAAACATGTATGGAGGTTTGCTCACAGGTGTCGTCTGAAGAGGAGATGCCCAGTTCTTGGTGATCTTCTTCCCGAACTGCGTCGGCTACCTGACGAAGTTCGGCGGTGATGAAAAGGCGTCGGCCACGCCTTGTGGCCATCTATCTCCCTGCCCGAAGGTATTGGGGAGCTAGCAGCGGCTTCAAGGAGCACGGCGCTTCCGGTATGGAAGATATCGGCCTGCCGTCAAAGGCGCCAGGAGGCCTAGGCCATGGTAAAGACGCGGTACCACGGTTGCTGACCCAAACCACATGGCCGAGGTCGGACTGTGGGACCCGATGGGAAGGAGATCCTGTAAGCTTCTTTATGCGGCCAAGTAGAATTGGCCGCCAAGTATTCCCAGCAAGATTGTAAATTAGATAGCCTATTAGATGGCATTGAGGAGGAATACAATGAGTCAAGTTGACTATGTAATTAAATATGATAATGAGTCAAGTTGACCTTCTTCCCGAGCTATTGCAACTGCACGAGCGAGTTCGGCAAGTGATGAAAGGCGCCGCCCAGGCCTTGTGGCCATCTATCTCCCTACCCGAAGGCCTTGGAGAGCTTGCAGAGAAGCTTCAAGGAGCACGGCGGCGCTTCTGACTATGGAAGATATCGGCCTGTCGTCAAGGCGCTAGGGAGGCCTGGGCCGTGGTGAAGACGCGGTACACGAAGGCGGACCCAAACCACATGGCCGAGGTCGGACCTGTGGGGCCCGACGGGAAGGAGATCCCTGTGAGCATAGTGTACGGCCAAGTAGAGTTGGCCGCAAAGTATTCCCAGCAGGACTGTAAACTAGACAGCCTATTAGACAACATTGAAGAGGAATACAATCAGTCAATTTGACTATGTAATTTAAAATGACATGTAAAATGCCTTCTAGCCGGATTGTAGATCGTTTGTCATAGCGGACCTTTTTGCTTCGACCTCAGGACCCAATAGTCTGGAATGTGTCCGAATACCCTCGCGGTTATATAAGAACCGGGGCATGCATGGAGACAAGGCGTAGGGGTCATTATTGCTGTATCAGACAAGTGCCCAACTAGTTATGTTATATTACATGGATAGTAAGAAACATCTTCCAGGGAGAATAGTTCCGTTAAGGGTTCCTTTCGCTGGGATGCATGCCCTAAAGTGCATGTCAAAACTGCTAAGAAAGCGAGAAAATCATCTCGGGGCAGATGGATAAATAGTTAAAATCATCTTTCAGTTCACCGACCGAATATTCCCTTAAGAACGCTTAGCTTTCGGCTTCACCCGATCTGAGGTACACATCCGGCTGACCAGCGATAACAATCGCAGAGGTGCTCCCTTTACCACCTAGCCGAACAATCGGGAGCGTAGGGGTAAGAACAGGAGCCGAGCAACCCAGCTTGGCCAAAACTTAAGTCATATCGATGCATATAATGGTGAATAAAAGGTACATGCGGAAGTTTGACACATGTGATGGGCATAAAGCCCGTATAAATAAGCTTCATTAAAGAAGCCCCAGTGTATAATGAGCGGACAGCGCATCAAATATGTGCGAACAAAGCGCAAACGAGCCTCTAAAGGCTTCAAGAAAAAGGAGGAGGAAGGAGAGAAATAAAAGACAGCAAAAATAGAAAATGTGGACGGAGGAAGGAGACGAACTTGGAGTCCGGCGCTTAGGCGTAGAATCTTAATAGACGGGCTACGTTCCATGGGTTCGGCTCGAGTCGGTAATCCGATGCATTTCGCAGACGGTATGCTCCACCGGTCAGGACTTGCTCGATGATGAAGGGACCTTCCCATTTGGGCTTGAGTTTGTCCTTTTTCATGTCCGGCAGGCGTAGAACTAGTTCGCCAACGTTCTAAGCTTTCGCCCGTACTTCCCTGCTTTGATATCTTCGAGCCTGCTGTTGATAGAATGCGGAATGAGCTTTTGCCACGTCGCGCTCCTCCTCCAATGCGTCCAAACTGTCCTGCCGATCGAGCTCGGCTTCTCTTTCTTCATACATGCGCACGCGAGGTGAGTCATGTATTATATCGCAGGGCAAGACTGCCTCTGCGCAGTACAACATAAAAAATGGTGTGAATCCGGTAGTACGATTCGGCGTGGTCCGCAGCCCCCAGAGTACGGAGTCGAGCTCGTCAACCCAGTGCATGTTAGATTCCTTGAGGGACCGCACTAGTCTGGGTTTAATGCCGCTCATGATTAGACCGTTTGCCCGCTCGACTTGACCGTTGGTTTGAGGGTGATAGACTGAGGCGTAATCGAGCTTGATGCCCATGTTTTTGCACCATAATTTGACCTCATCGGCCGTGAAGTTGGTGCCGTTATCAGTGATGATACTGTGGGGGACGTCGTAACGGTGCAATACCCCTGATATGAAGTTTATCACCGGCCCTGATTCGGCCGTTTTAACAGGCTTGGCTTCTATCCATTTGGTGAATTTATCCGCCATGACCAATAGGTATTTTTGCTTGTGGGTTCCTCCCTTAAGGGGTCCGACCATGTCAAGCCCCCAGACCGCGAACGGCCAGGTGATGGGTATAGTTTTGAGGGCGGTGGGTGGCATGTGGCTTTGGTTAGCAAAAAGCTGGCAACCGACGCATCGTTGGACTAAATCCTGCGCATCTGCCCGGCCGTCGGCCAATAAAATCCTGTACGGAAGGCCTTGCCTACAAGGGCCCGTGCTGTGGCGTGGTGCCCACCCAGTCCGGCATGAATTTCAGCCAGGAGGTTTCGCCCTTCCTCTTCGGAGATACACCTTTGAAGGACTCCTGTTGTGCTTTTCTTATAAAGCTCTCCATTATGGACTTTATAGGCTTTGGATCGCCGTACTATGCAGCGAGCCTCATTTTGGTCTTCGGGGAATTCCTGCCTAGTTAGGTAGGCTAGCAATGGTTCCGTCCACGGGATGATAACCGTCATTATTTCTTGAGCGGAGGGTGTTATCTCGGTGGCAGAGCCTCCGATTGTGTCAGAGTGTTCGATGTCTGGCAGTACGGTTGGGTCCGGATTGTTATTTCCGGACTCCCCTTCCCATAGTACGGATGGCTTGAAAAGCCGTTCCAGGAAGATGTTGGGCGGGACAGCATCGCGTTTTGCGCCGATGCGTGCCAATACGTCCGCCGCCTGGTTGTTATCCCGGGCTATATGATGAAATTTGAGCCCTTCGAACAGTGCTGACATTTTTAGGACCGCATTGCGGTACGCTGCCATTTTCAGATCTTTGCCATCAAAGTCTCCGTTTATTTGAGATATCGCGAGGTTCGAATCCCCATGGAGACTGCCATCCGGAGGCCGTGCAGAAGGGCCTCGTATTCGGCTGCATTGTTGGAGTCCGTATACATTATCTGAAGGATGTATTGGACTGTGTCCCCGGTTGGGGATGCGGGGCGACTCAGCCCCCAAGCCAGCCAACATTTTGGAGCCGTCAAAGTGCATGATCCAATTGGAGTATGCGCCGTACTCTTTAGGGAGTTCGGCTTCGGTCCATTCGGCCACGAAGTCGGCCAAAACCTGCGACTTAATAGCTCGTCGTGGCTTATAGGTTATGTCGAATGGAAGGAGCTCTATGGCCCATTTAGCAATCCGGCCCGTCGCGTCGCGGTTGTTTATAGTGTCATTAAGAGGTACTTTGGAGGCTACTGTTATCGAACACTCTTGAAAGTAGTGTCGCAGCTTCCGAGATGCCATGAACACCGCGTATGCTATCTTTTGATAATGTGGGTACCGGGACTTGCATGGAATTAGGACAGTGGACACATAGTAAACCGGTTTTTGAAGAGGGAACCGGTGTCCGTCCGTTTCTCGTTCGACGACGAGCACCGCGCTGACAACTTGATGTGTTGTGGTGATATATAATAACATTGGTTCGCCCGCGTTGGGCGCGGCTAGGACCGGATTTGTTGCCAATATGGCTTTTATTTCTTCGAGTCCGGCCGTGGCGGCATCCGTCCACTCGAAGTGTTCGGTGCGCCGGAGGAGGCGGTAAAGGGGTAACGCATTTTCTCCCAAACGGGAAATAAAGCGGCTCAGAGCCGCTACGCATCCAGTCAATTTTTGTATTTGCTTGAGGTCTTTTGGAATATCCAATTGTGACAGAGCTCGGATCTTGGCTGGGTTTGCTTCAATTCCTCTACCGGACACACTGAAACCCAAGAGCTTTCCGGCTGGAACGCCGAAGACGCATTTTTTCGGATTGAGCTTAATGTCATATTTTCGTAGATTGTCGAATGTGAGCCTCAAGTCGTCTACTAGAGTTTCGACATGCTTGGATTTGACGACCACGTCATCTACATATGCTTCCACTGTTTTGCCGATCTGGTTTGCGGACATGTCTGAATCATGCGCTGATATGTTGCGCCGGCGTTTTTGAGCCCGAAGGGCATTGTGTTGAAGCAGAATGGGCCGTATGGAGTGATGAATGCTGTGGCAGCTTGGTCTGGGTCCGCCATCTTGATTTGGTGGTAACCGGAGTACGCGTCGAGGAAGCACAATGAGTGGTGTCCTGCTGTAGCGTCGATAATTTGATCAATGCGAGGGAGGGGGAAGGGATCCTTTGGGAAAGCCTTATTAAGGTCTTTGAAATCAACACATAGGCGCCAGGATTTATCCTTCTTTGGTACCATCACCAGATTAGCTAGCCAGTCCGGATGTTTTATATCTCTGATGAATCCGGCTTCCAGAAGTTTGGCTAGCTCCTCTCCCATGGCCTGTCTCTTGGGTTCGGAAAAGCACCGAAGAGCCTGTTTGACTGGCTTGAATCCTTTTAGGATATTTAGGCTGTGCTCGGCCAGCCGACGTGGGATTCCTGGCATGTCTGAAGGGTGCCAGGCAAAAATGTCCCAGTTCACTTGTAGAAATTCTCGTAGTGCAGCGTCTACATCGGGGTTTAATTGTGCCTCAGTGGAGGCCGTCATTGCAGGGGCGGTTGGGTGGACTTGGAATTTGACTATTTCATCCGCTGGTTTAAAAGAGGTGGACTTGGATCTTTTATCAAGTATCACATCGTCCCTGTTCACCGTGGACCGCATCGCATTGAGTTCCTCGACCGCTAGGGCTTCGGGTAGTGCCTCGAGGGCTAGTGCGGCTGTCTTGTTTTCGGCGCGGAGTGCTATGTTCGGATCACTAGCGAGAGTGATAACTCCGTTAGGTCCGGGCATTTTAAGCTTCATGTACCCATAATGGGGTATAGCTTGAAAAATTGTGAATGCCTCTCGCCCTAATAAAGTGTGATATCCGCTGCTGAACGGGCCACTTGAAATGTGACCTCCTCGGACCTGTAATTGTCCGGCGAGCCGAACACTACGTCCAGTGTGATTTTTCTGTGCAGCATGCTTCCCGGCTAGGGATTATTCCTCTAAAGGTTGTGCTGCTTCGCTCAATGCGGTTCCAGTCTATTTCCATTTTTCGGAGTGTTTCCTCGTAGATGAGGTTTAGTCCGCTGCCGCCATCCATGAGTACCTTAGTAAGGCGAAATCCGTCCACTATTGGACTGAGGACCAGTGCGGCTGGTGCTCGGGCTGTTCGGAATTTAGGTTCATCACTCGCATTAAAGGTAATAGCCGTGTCACTTCATGGATTTATTGTTGCTACTTGGTAGACTTCGGCAAGGTTGCGGAGTGTTCGTTTCCGCATGTTATTTGATGCGAAAGTCTCGAAGACTGTTAATACCGTCTTTGGTATTGCCGGGCTGGGATTACGAGGCTAGAAGCTCTTCGCCACTTTGGCCACCTGAGTAGTATCCAACATGCTCGAAGGCTATGAGTTGGAGTGGCGCCCTCTGTGCTATGAATTTTGCAGGGTCCGTTTAGCCAACCCTCCAGTACGGTTCCGTGCCCTTTAGGGGGCTTTTGTTTTTTGGTGTATAACCCAGGTGCTTGGTGATGATGCACCCATTTATTCCGGACTAGGGCTGTATTTGGAGCCGGATTATCCCAAATTTACTTTCGGTTTTCCAAGCACTCTCCATCGCACAGTACTTTTGTACTATGGTCACCAAGTCAGCAAAGCGTGTAATTTCGCAATGACTTATGGTGTTTAGGATTCCCTTGTCCGTGCAATTATTGCAGAAAAATGAGATTGCGTCCTCCTCTCGGCAGTCCTTTATCCTGTCCATAACCAGGAGGAATCTGGCCCAGTAGTGATGTATTGTTTCAGCGGGCTCTTGCGAATTCGGGATAGATCGCTAATGTTTGGGTGGGCGGTGGAACTAAATCCTAAACCCCGTCCAATTTAAGACTCAGGGGCCGAGAAGTTTCTGAACTTGGAAGTTTGGATTTTTGAATGCTATCCAATGAATCCAACCCGCCGCCTGACTTTAAGTTCAGGGATTGATCGACATCCGTCCCTCTGCGGCAATCCGGCATGGAGGGATCGGGAATCCGGACGTAACTTGTCCTTAAGATAGAAGAAGGATTGCCGCATTGCTCCTCCATCACAGCAACGTGATGGGTAGCCTGGGGAGAGTTGATCTCTCTCAGATCGGTTTTAGGCCCGATCTGGTCGTAGTCTGTGGCGACTCCCAGTGCGGCGATGTGATCCAAGAGCTCGTTTACGGAGGAGAGATCCATCGGATCTAACTGCTCGGCAAGTTCCGAGTTAACATGAAGATTGGTTTCGATGACCCAAGAAGTCATCGTCGGCGCGGTGGCCGAACTGGCGGTCATAAGAAAACCACCTACCCGAAGAGTCTGACCAGCGGCCAAGGCTCCTTTGGCGATAGTATCGTCTTTAAAGACGGGATGAGGCATCCTTCACGGCGGTGGCGGAAGGAACTCTCAATGAAAGCACCAATGTCGGTGTCAAAACCGCGGATCTCGGTAGGGGTCCCGAACTGTGCGTCTAGGCGGATGGTAACAGGAGACAAGGGACACGATGTTTTACCCAGGTTCGGGCCCTCTCGATGGAGGTAATACCCTACTCCTGCTTGATTAATATTGATGATATGGGTAGTACAAGAGTAGATCTACCACGAGATCGTAGAGGCTAAACCCTAGAAGCTAGCCTATGGTATGATTGTTGTTCGTCCTACGGATTAAAACCCTCTGGTTTATATAGACACCGGATAGGTTAGGGTTACACAGAGTCGGTTACAAATGGTAGGAGATCTACATATCCGTATCGCCAAGCTTGCCTTCCACGCCAAGGAAAGTCCCATCCGGACACGGGACGAAGTCTTCAATCTTGTATCTTCATAGTCCAGGAGTCCGGCCAACGGTGATAGTTCGGCTATCCGGACACGCCCTAATACGGGACTCCCTCACCGACCTAGCAGGCGGGAACGATAGGATGGTCGTAGAGCGGGCCGCTTTGGATGCGCAGGCCTATAGGCTTATGCTGGATCATACCGCGTCGCATGAAGTCCTGAAGAGGAAGCACCGGTCTCGCTTGCCTCCGGTTTTCGAAGCCAGAAATCTCTTTAACACCCGGGAGCAGGAACTAGTAACCCGCCGGTGATAAACCGGGCGGAGGCACCTGGGTCGGGCGCGCCGGTTCAGCCTCGTCTGATGGAGCCGCCTCGACAGAACAATGTCGTGCCTCAGCCTGTCCCGATGCCTCCGGGTCACTATTCCAATCCAATGGACAATCTTGTCGCCGCCGCTTCACGACTGGAGGCCATCCCAATTGAAGGTGATTTTCCGCAGGCGGTGGAGACGCCCCGGGTTAAGGAGCTTCTTCGAACAGCCGTGATTCAACAGGAAGCGTATTCATACAGCCGTGACCGAATTCACTCCACCCCCGTCCAAGCCGGAGCTACAGCAGGCGTATGGATGAACCGGCCGTATCAAGTAATGCACGGAACCGTGAAGCGCCCCGTGGCAATAACCCGGCAGGTGGTATTGGTGATGCTCAGGAAGTGGTGGACCGGGCCCGGGCGCAAAGGGAGGCCGAGTTAGCGGTGCAGTATGAGGCTCGTCGACTTCGCCGGTTCGTCCAACCACCTCGGTCGAGCCAGGGGTTACTTCTAGTTCTTTGAGTGCCTGTCTCATCCCGCTTTCGCAATGTGCGCCTGCCAAGGATTTCAAGGGCCCGCGCAAGGTGCCAAATTACACTGCCGATTTGTCTCCAGAAACATGGGTGGAAAGCTATGAGATGGCCATGGAGATGCTTGATGTGGATGAGGCGGCGTGTGCGAAGTATTTCACCATGATGCTTGAAGGGACAGCATGTACTTGGTTAAAAAGCTTACCGGCCAATTCTATCAGTTCATGGGCCCAGTTGCGAGCCCGGTTTATCCAGAATTTCAAAGATACATGTAAGCAGCCCATGTCGGTAGTGGACTTAGCGGCCTGTGTCCAGGAGGAAGGAGAATCAACAACCCGCTGGCTGCCCTGAGTCTCGGAAATTTTGCACTCATCAGACCGTAGCAACGCCGATTCCGCGGTTATAACCTTGGAAGGCAACTGCCGGTTTAAGCCCCTGAAGTTGAAATTGGGACGGATGAAGCACCATTATAACGATATGGGGACCCTCATGGCTGCGTTAGTGAAGTATGCTAATTCTGATAGTACCAAGGATCCCGAGTCTGATGACGACAAGACAGGGAAGGGAAAGAAGAGCACCAACTCCAAAGGGCGGCAACACAACACGGCAGGTCATGGAAATGGAGGCAAACGTAAAGCGGATAGCATCATGGACTTTGTGGCTAATACTAGCGCGCAGGACAAGGGCCAACGATGAAAGGGTAAACCGTCGAATCACGGTGGAGCTCCAAGTCCTAACCCGGACCGCCTGACCTATCTGTTAAATCAACCCTGTCCAATGCACGGGACGAAGGAGATGCCAGCCAACCACCTTTGGAAGGATTGTTACATTATGTAGGAGTTCAAGAATTCTAATGCTTTCCGATATGATCACGGATCAGGTGGTGGCTCAGGATCCTGATTCCATGGGTCGGGTCACGGTGGAGGAAATTCCGGTTCAGGCTTCAATGGTAATCAGGGTGGACATAACAATCAAAATAATCAGAGTAGCCAGGGTGGTTACAACTAGCAGCAGCAGTAGTCGGGTTATCAGAGCAATCCGAAGCAGTTGAATAGCAGGCAATATCATGTCTTCACCACTAGCTTGGATAAGCGAGACCGAAAGCTTCACAAGCGAGCGGTGAATTCTGTTGAACCGGCCGTGCCTCGTTATTTACGCTGGTCTGAACAACCAATCATATGGAGCAGAGAGGATCACCCTCCCCGGGTTGATAATCCGGGTCAGCTAGCGTTGGTGGTGGCACCTCAGGTGGGAGGTTATAAATTCAACAAGGTGCTCATGGATGGAGGGAGCGATATTAATATACTATACTATGAGTCCTTCCGCCGTATGGGGCTAATGAGATAAAAATCTTAAACCGTCCAATACGGTATTCCATGGTGTGGTACACGGTAAGTCAGCATATCCTGTTGGCAAGATAGCTCTGGAAGTGGCCTTTGGAGACGATCATGATTCTAGGTCAGAGACATTGACTTTTGAGGTGGTGAAGATCCGGAGCCCATATAACGCCCTATTTGGGCAGCCGGCTTATGCCAAATTTATGGCACATCCCTGTTATATTTATTTGCAGCTCAAGATGCCGGGTCACAAGGGGACAATAACTGTTCATGGAAGTCGCAAGATTGCTTTGGAGTGTGAAGAAGGTGATGCGGCCTATCCAGAGTCGGTTTGTGCCACGGAAGAGTTGAAATACTACAAGGATAATGTTGATCCGGCGGACATGACTCCATTGAAGAAGCCAACTACAGAGCATGATCCGGCCCTAAAGTTCAAATCGGCAGCTGAGCCTAAGCTTGTTGACTTTGTACCTGGCGATTCGTCCAAGCAGTTCAGTATCAGTACCAACTTGGATCCGAAATAGGAAAGCGCGCTCATCGAGTTCATCTGTGAGAATCAGGACATTTTTGCTTGGAAGCCTTCGACATGCCGTGTAATCTTGAGGAACTTGTCGAGCACACTCTTAATGTCGATCCTAAGTACAAACCGGTGAAACAGTTTCTCTGCTGGTTTAACGAAGGAAGGCACAAAGCTATTGGAGAGGAGGTGGCCAGGCTCTTAGCGGCTGGCTTTATTGTTGAAGTTTTCCATCCTGAATGGCTGGCTAATCCGATGCTGGTCCTTAAGAAAAACGGCGCCTGGCGCATGTGTGTGGATTACACAGACCTTAACAAGGCTTGTCCAGCAGACCCTTTTGCCCTCCCCCGCATCGATCAGATTATTGATGCTACTGCGGGTTGTGAGTGTTTGAGTTTTCAGGATGCATATTCTGGTTATCATCAGATCAAGATGGCAGTTAACGACCAGGAGAATACGACGTTCATAGCTCCCTTTGGAGCCTTCTGCTATGTATCTATGCCCTTTGGGCTCAACGATGCCTGTGCAACTTATCAACGGTGTGTACAGAAATTGCCTTCATAAGCAAATCGGCCGTAATGTACATGCCTATGTGGATGATATTGTGGTTAAGTCAAGGGAGAAGGAGACTCGTTGATGATTTGAAGGAAACCTTTGATAACCTACGGACATACAAGATGATGCTCAACCCGCCAAGTGTGTTTTTGGTGTACCGAGGCAAGTTATTGGGTTTACGGTATCCAACAGGAATTGAGGCTAATCCGGAGAAGATCACAGCTATCACCTCCCTGGCTAAATCGAAGTGTATCAATGACGTTCAACGCTTGGCAGGCTGGATTGCCGCGTTGAGCCGGTTTATCAGCCGCCTCGGTGAGAAGGCGATCCCTTTGTATCGAATCTTTGAAGAAAACAGATCAATTAAATGCAGGTTATTTCTTTGATAAAGCGTTCGAGGATTTAAAGCGGCAGCTAGCCAATCTGCCTGTTCTTGCTCATCCGATTGACAAGGAACCATTGCTACTATATGTAGCAGCTAATGCTCGTGTAGTCAGCGTAGCTATTGTGGTGGAGCGCAAAGAGGCGGGCAAGGAATATCCGATTCTGCGTCCGGTTTACTATATCAACAAGGTGCTTATTGAGTCCAGGCAAAGGTACCCGCATTGGCAAAAGCTGGTGTATCGAGTTTTCATGGCAAGCCGGAAGCTTAAACAATACTTCCAGGTACATCCCATCACAGTGGTCAGCTCTGCTCCTTTGGGAGATATAATTCAGAATAGGGAGGCAACTGGCCGGATTGCCAAGTGGGCTATAGAGCTTGGGCCGCACGGATTGACATATGTGCCTCGGACGGCGGTCAAATCTCAAGCACTTGTAGATTTCATAAATTATTGGACGGAACTACAAGCACCTGAAGAAAAGCCGGATCACACCTATTGGACTATTCATTTTGATGGGTCTAGGAAATTGGAGGGCTCGGGGGCTGGAGTCGTGTTAACTTCCCCACGAGGTGATAAGTTTTGTTATGTTCTCCGCTTAATGTTCCCTTGTACTAACAATGCAGCTGAGTACGAAGCTTTACTCCATGGTCTCCGGATGGCTAAGGAGATGAATCTCAGCCGGGTTAAGTGCTTCGGTGACTCGGACCTGGTGGCCCAACAAGTATCTGGCACATGGGATTCCAAGGATCCGCTCATGGCAGCATATCGTCATGAGGTGGATATTGTTGCAGGTCACTTCAAAGGATATCAGGTGGATCACGTGGATAGACGGAAGAATGAAGCGGTGGACGCTTTAAGCCGGCTGGGCTCCCAATGTAAACCGGTCCCGCCTAATGTCTTCTTGGATGTTCTGCATAACCCGTCTGTCAAGCTCCCTGGTGAAGAGGATTTGGCTATTCCTGATCCGGAGGCTCAGTTGGTGGCGGCTCTGCATGTCATTCCGGACTGGACAGTTCCTTATCTTGCGTACATGAACCGGGGCGAGTTACCAGAAGATGAGACTCTGGCCAGGCAGATAGTCCGGCGATCCAAGTCCATGACTATTGTCAATGGCGAGTTGCATCATTGCAGTGTGTCAGGGGCGTTTCAACGCTGTGTGTCTCCTGAGGAAGGCTGTGAAATCTTGCGCGAAATCCATGAAGGGGATTGTGGTCACCACGCCGGTTTAAAGTCTTTGCTGGCTAAGGCGTTTCGTCACAGCTTCTATTGGTTGACTGCTCATGCTGATGCAGAGGACCTGGTCAGGCGATGTGATGGTTGTCAGAAGTTCTCAAGACGCGCTCATGTGCCGGCTCAAGAATTGAGGATGATTCCAATTACTTGGCCGTTTGCGACTTGGGGGCTGGATATGGTTGGGCCTTTTAAAAGGTCCAAGGACAAGAAGACCCACCTTTTGGTGGCGGTTGACAAGTTTAAAGTGGGTGGAGGCGGAGCCCGTTAGCAAGTGTGATGCAGCCACGGCGGTTCAATTCATCAAAAAGGTGATCTTCCGGTTTGGCTTTCCACACAACATCATTACTGATAATGGTAGCAACCTATCCAAGGGTGCTATGAAGGAGTTCTGTGAACATGAGCACATCCGGCTTGACGTTTCATCAGTGGCTCACCCACAGTCCAATGGTCAAGCAGATAGGGCTAACCAAGAAATCTTACGAGGCATCAAACCCCGGCTTGTGGTTCCTTTGCAGCGGACGTCGGGTTGTTGGGTTGAGGAGTTACCATCTATTATGGAGCATCAATACTACGCCCAATAGATCGACATGATACACACCGTTCCTCATGGTATACGGAGCGGAGGCGGTTCTCCCCAGTGATATCCGTCATGATTCACCTCGTGTAGCAGTTAATGTTGAAGCAGACAACGAGGTAGCACGGCAAGATGCTTTGGACCTATTGGACGAGGAGCGTGACATTGCAGCTGCCCGTTCGGCGATCTACCAGCAGGATCTTTGTTGCTATCACTGTCGCCGAGTTAGAACCAGAACCTTTCAAAAAGGAGATTTGGTGCTCCGGCTCATCCAAGACCGGCGATATGCACAAGCTATCCCCACCTTGGGAGGGACCTTTCGTGGTCAGCAAGAATGTGCACAACGGGTCATACTATCTGATCGATATTCGAGAGCATAAAGACTCACGTACATCAGAGGAGGAGACCAACAGGCCGTGGAACATAGCTCATCTTTGGCTTTACTATACTTGAGCCATAGGCTCTACTTATGTACATATTATGACAATCTATATATTATGATCAATACAATAAACCGGAGCCTTAGCTAAAGCAGGGTCTCTGTTATTTTTACATCACGTGTGGTTACACGGAGTTTTTGTCTTAAAGCGGCCTTCGGTTTACCCCTTGAGTTAGCTTTTTCAAAAAGCTTTATATCATATCACTTGGGGGCTTGGTCATGTCCGAACCAATGCAACACCTTTTGATAGGCGAAAGCCACAGAATCACTTGGGGACTTGGTCACGTCTGAACCAGTCATGCCTCTTGATCGGCCTAAGGCCACAGAATCACTTGGGGGCTTGTGACGCCCCCGATTCAATCATACACTAATCATGCATGCAAACGTGTACGATCAAGATCAACTCACGTGAAGATATCACAACACAACTCTAAAACATAAATAAGTCATACAAGCATCATAATACAAGCCAGGGGCCTCGAGGGCTCGAATACAAGTGACGAGTCAGCGGAAGCAACAATATCTGAGTACAGACATAAGTTAAACAAGTTGCCTTAAGAAGGCTAGCACAAACTGGGGTACATATCGAAAGAGGCGCAGGCCTCCTGCCTGGGATCCTCCTAACTACTCACCGGTCGCCGCCGCCGCCTGCACATAGTAGTAGGCACCTCCGATGTAGTAGGAGTCGCCATCGAAGGTGGTGTCGGCTCACTGGGCTCCATCGTTCGGGTCGCATCAATCGGGTAAAGAAAGGGAAATGGGGGAACAAGGCAACCGTGAGTACTCATCCAAAGTACTACTTAAGCAAGGAGCTACACTACATATGCATGGATATATGTGTAAAGGGCCATATCGGTGGACTGAACTGCAGAATGCCGTAATAAGAGGGGATAGCTAATCCTGTCGAAGACTACGCTCGCAGCCTCCGTCTTGCAAAGATGTAGAAGAGTAGATCAAGTCCTCCAAGTAGCATCGCATAGCATAATCCTACCAGCGATCCTCTCCTCGTAGCCACATTAGAGAGCGATCACCGGGTTGTATCGCACTTGGAAGGGTGTGTTTTATTAAGTATTCGGTTCTAGTTGTCATAAGGTCAAGGTACAACTCCAAGTCGCCCTATTACCAAGATCACGGCTATTCGAATAGATAAACTTCACTGCAGGGTGCACCACATTACCCGACACGCTCGATCCCATTTGGCCGGACACACTTTTACGGGTCATGCCCGCCGCGGAAGATCAACACGTCGCAGCCCCACCTAGGCAAAAGCAGAGGTCAAGACGCCCGGTCTAAACCTAAGTGCACGCAGTGCAGGCCCATCGCCCTTAGCACACCTGCACGTTGCGAGGGCGGCCGGAAGCAGACCTAGCCTAGCAGGCGTTCCAGTCCAATCCGGCACGCGCCGCTCAGTCGCTGACGTCACGAAATGCTTCGGCTGATACCACGACGCCGGTTGCCCATATCTTGTCCCACGTGGCGGTTAGTGCGTATAAGGTCAACGACCCAACTCAGATCAAATACCAAGATCTCGTTAAGCGTGTTAAGTATCCACGAACGCCGACCAGGGCCAGGCCCACCTCTCACCCAGGTAGTCTCAACCTGCCCTGATGCTCCGCCACAAAGATCCACACAGAGGTCCGTTGGGACAAAGGTCCTTTCAGCCCCCAATCCGTGAATCACTCGCGGGTGCTCCACAAGCCGACCCGACTTTAGTCACCACATGTACCATGTATAAAGTATATAGTATATACCCGTGATCACCTCCCAAGTGATCACAACCCGATAGTATAGCACAGCAGACGGACGAGAATGTAGGGCCACTGATGGAATACTAGAATCCTATACTAAGTAGGTAGGATTGCAGGTAAAGGTATCAACAGTAGTAGCAAGGACAGGCTATGCATCAGCATAGGAATAACGGAAAGCAGTAACATGCTACACTACTCTAATCCAAGCAGTATAGAGAAGAATAGGCGATATCTGGTGATCAAGGGGGGGGGGGCTTGCCTGGTTGCTCTAGCAAGGAGGGGTCGTCGGTGACGTAGTCGTACCCAGTGGCATCAGCGCCGGTCTCAGGATCTACCGGAGAAGAAGAGGGGGAGAAACAGTAAATACAAAGCAAACTGATGCATATCGATGCATGACAAGACAAGTAACGATGCCAGGTGTGCCCTAACGCGGTAGGAGGTGATACCGACGAAGGGGAGAAACATCCGGGAAAGTATTCCCGGTGTTTCGCGTTTTCGGACAGATGAACCGGAAGGGGAATGTTGTGGGTTTGCTATGCTAGGGATGTGTGGCGGATGAACAGGCTGCGTATCTGGATTTGTCTCGTCGTTCTGAGCAACTTTCATGTACAAAGTTTTTCCATCCGAGCTACGGTTTATTTTCTATTAATTTTTAAGGTTTTAAATGATTTTCTAATTTTTGGATTTAATTTAATTCGGAACTAAATTAGTATTTAAATGCCATGGGTACACAGGAAGTGTACCCAGAAGTGTTCACCTGAGGCTGACAAGTGGGGACAGTTGACTAAGTCAACTACCCAGTCAGCAGGTCGATCGGCAGCCAACAGTAGGCGTTGGTGGTCAATCTGACTAGTGGGGCCCATCGGTCGATGGCGAGACTACTAACAGTGTTTTAGTTAATCTAATTAGGCTAATTAGTGAGGTGGGGCCAGGCTGTCAATGGTCCATTTTTAACAGAGTTTTATTTATTTAAAATAGTCTAATTAGTTAGTGGGTCCAGTCTGTTAGAGACTCAGGTTAGGGATTGTGTTATTTTAGTTAACTGATTAACAACGGTGGGGGGCCCACATCTCTGTGGCAGTGGGGGTGTTAGTGGGTTCAGCAACCATCGGTGCTAATCCGGTGGCTCCGGCGATCGCCGGTTGGCCGACTCCGGCCACGGGAGCTCACCAGGGTGGCGGCTTTGAAAAGCCCGTTCAACGGCGAATTTGGTGGTGGTCGTGGGGCGGTCGGAGGTGGAGCGTCGAGGCAGTGGCGTTGAGCGGGGCGTCGGCGGCGCCTCTATTTGCGGGGCGCGATGCACGGGATGGTCGGGAGCACGACACAAAAGGGCGCCATGCGCGGTGAACGCGTGCTCACATGCGGGCGGCGCGGGCGGTCTAGCGTGGCGGTGACCGCGAGCGAGGCGTGAAGCAGAGAAGGGGAGAGGCCCGGGGCCTCACCAGCGTTGATGGGGAGAGGGGGCGCCGAGGCTTGCTGGCGGCCGGCGAGGAGGAGGACGAGGACGCGAGGTCCGGCGAGGAGGCGGTCGAGGCGGCGAGGTGTGGTCCGGCGTGGTGGCTTCCGGCGACGGCGCTGAGCGGCGGGTTCGGGTGGCGGACGGGGACGACGCCCGGCAGCAGAGGAATGAGGAGGCGAGGAGGCAGGCCGGCGGGGTGGCTTCAGCGAGGTCCAGGCGCTCCGGGCGGCGAGCGCGTCGGAGTCGATGGGGTCGGGGCGCCGTTGCCCCGATCTGGATCGAGCAGAGGGGGCGAGGAGCGAGGGGAGTGGGGAGGTTGGTCCCGGATCCAGATCGGATCAGGAGAGGGAGTGGCGACGTGGGGGGGGGGGAGGAGTGGGGCGACGGGTTAGGGTTTTCCCCCGAGTGGGGGGATATGGAGTAGGGGGTGGGGCGCCGGGCCTGGCGATTTTGGCCACTGGTCGTGGACGGCGGAGGGTTTCTCCTTTTAAGTTTCATGTTTGTTTTTTTTTCTCTTTTGTATTTTCTTTCTTTTATTTATTTTCTCTTCTGTTTTAATTCAATTTAAGATATTTATGCATTTTATAAAATTGTGTCTTCTACCCCATAATTATCTATGTAATATTTAGTACAAACCGAACATTATTATTTTAATGTTTGAAAACTTTTATTGTTTTCCTGTAATTAAATTTTGAATTTGCTTCGGTTTTGAAATTATCTAGAGTTTATCAACAGTAACCAAGGTGACGTGGCATCATTAGCGGGGATCACTGTAGCTTAATTATCCGGGCGTCACAGGGCTTTGGTCGAACCCGAACCATCGCTACACCTCTTGATTGGCGTAATGCCACTGCATCATTTGGGGACCTGGCTGACTTGAACCATAGCTACGCCTATTGGGGGCTTGGTCGTGTCCAACCATGGTAATGCCACTTGATCGGCTCAAACAACCTCTTTTTGCAAATGATTTTATCTTTGTCTTTGCTTGAATTTTGTCTCTCTTTCGATGCACCTGGTAAACCGACCTTATATTCACAGGAGTGTTTTCTCCTCCAGCAGAGTGGGTTTCTTAAAAACTCCATTTCAAGATTGGCACCGCCAACTTCATGCCCTACGATGGCAGGTATCATATATTTCCATATTTGATTATATGTTTAAATCTAAGATATTATCTTTGATTTCATATACATAGATGTTATGACCCGCCTGGCGATACAACCATGGCGGCGTTTTAAGCTTTTTTGCTGCAGACAAAAGTTTAAGATTGATGATTCAACGGAAGCTTAAGTTGCGGTAAGTATGCACGAAGGCATATCAAAACCAAGTGCAACAGCTAGTCTATTACAAGGCAACACAGTGCCCAGATAAGATAATTGTTTTCTGCGTAACATAAAGGAATAGTAATTTAAACCGACTTCCAGTTCAGGCTTGGTCACCAACTTGTCCTTATGGTTGCGGGTCATCTTGCGCCGCTTCAACCTCTGCTTCCCTACCCAGCGGCTGTAAATAAATAGTTGTCCAGTCGATTCCCGTTAATGCTTGAAAGACAGCTTCATCATGGATCATCAACGACGGTTCAACGTCAGGAGCGTAAGTATGCTTACGGATTGGAGGTATAAGGTTCTCCGCTTCAGGAATTGGTGCAGCCACTCGTTTGTTTTGACCATCATATTGAGCTTGATAGTGAGACAAATCTGCCTCTTCAACCAATTCACAAGCCAGAGGGCGCACTTCCCGGTTTATAGCTCGGAGATCCTCTTCGCTGAATTCTGTCCCGTCTTCCTTCAAGCTTGGGAAGCCATGGGCCGCTTCAACAGGATCAAAATCCAGCACCCATGCTTTTGCCCGGATTAAGGCGTTTATAGCACCGGTTCTAGCAGCAGATTTCTTTAACTCTTCAACCCGGGCAGGAAGCATTGACAACCTTTTAATAGTGTCCTGGATCAAGGTAGGCGCCTGGTTGTTGTGAGAAGCGATCTGAGATGATCCGTTGTGCACCAAAGATACAGATTGTTCTATCAAGGTATAGGCGGCTTTCAATTTCTTCCGCACATCTGATCCCAAGTGGCCAATACGTGTCCCTATATCATTCAAAGGGTTAGTAAACCAGCAGTTACATGAGAAGGCCTCATTACTTCAGAAATTAAGAAGGCTTACCAAAGACAGCAGCGGTCATAGCATGCACCTGCTGTTTTACACTGGTCAATTCATCCACCACCGGTTTGAGTGCAGCCTCGGCTCTCTCTGCTCGTTGAGTTAAAGCGGCTTTTCGGTGGCTCGATCTGCCGCTCCTTGTTGAAACCCTCCTTAAGCTTTTCCATGACGCTTAAAAGCTGGTTAATTCATTTTTGCATTGGAGGTTTCAGCTTCTTTGGGACTTCAGATTTTCTTGCAGATCGGCGATTTGACTTTCTTTCTTGCTCAGATCAGCCTACATACAGATAATCATCTGATAAAGATTACGGTGCAGAGTTGAAGTACCAACCACATAATAAGTTATGCCCTTGGTACTTGGGGGCTAATGCATATTTGCTTTTGATCCTACAATTTCTATATAAGTCCCAAGCTCAATACAAGTATTCAACTTGGCACTTGGGGGCTAATGCCTATTTGCTCTGGCCTTTAGTGACACTGGAATTCTTACTGTATAAAGTCCCTGTTTAACTACATTTAGTTGAACCGGCCCTTGGGGGCTACATTCCCAAAGTACTGCATTAAAGTTCACATTGGAAAGTCCCGGTTTAAGTTGATATCTTAAAACCGTCACTTGAGGGCTATTGGAGTTGACAGATTGAAATATACAAGAAGAGAGTCATATGGAATTTACCTCATATTTGTCCTTCATCATATTTACCAGACCGGCTTCGTAATCACGGCTGCTATATAGCGGATTCAGGTAGCCGCAATGAAGATCTTGGGTGTTCAGAGCGGCATAAGTCGCCAAATCGGCATTCCATTTGCCTTTGCCAAATGCAGCAAATTCATCACTACTAGGAAAAAGGCTACTAGCAGCGCGGGTAAAAAGGCTACTAGCAGCGCGGGTACACGCGCTACTAGTATCGCGCTACAGCTAATAGTTAGTAGTAGCGCGGGTAAACCCACGCTACTACTAACCATTTAGTATTAGTGCAGGTGCAAACCCACGGTACCAGTAATGAAATAGTAGTAGCGCGACAGGTTTTTCCCCACGCTACTACTAAAAAGTTAGTAGTAGCCCGATTTCAAACCCACGCTACTACTAACTAATTAGGAATTAAAAAAATAAAAGCCACCAATTCCATTCTATGCATATAATTCCAACAACTAAAACAAACACATATTTGCAATAAACCAGCAACATTACACATCATTACTAATCCAAGATTTATAATAAACCAGCGGCATTAGAGCACATGTTGTAAGAGCATACAGAATTGTCATGGTTTTCAGGCCTTCAATTAAAACACCTACACTTCTTTCCAAGTTACTTACTCCCAGCTAGTGCTAACACAGTTACAAGCAAACCAAAATGCATAAAAACACCAAACAGTGGCATCTCTCCAAATGATCCGCTCCCTCTGCATCCTTGCAAGCATCTTCATGATAAGCATGCTTGACAAAGAGGTTCCAAAAACTCACTGGCGGAGACCTGCGACGAAGTGAGCCGCATCAGTATTTTCACGTGTCCCAAAAAAGAAGTAAAGAAAAGTAACAGGGAAAAAGAGCAACTGCAAAACTAACATGATAAATGCATAATCATTTTACATGGATTAAATATAATTGGTTCCGTATAATAAGATAGAATATATATTTGGTTTATTTATATCTAAGCATAAACAGATATGCCCAGTTATCATGGCTTGATGCCTCAAAGAACTGCTGCATTGTCACATATAGATAACAATGCAAACAATAAATATAAGCATAAACACGTAAATTTGGGCTACAGCAAATCAGTTGCACAAACTCATCCGAAAGTGGCCTCGGATGCGGCGTCCTCGCTCAGAAACCAAATCAACAGAGAGCAGAGCACGTCAAAAGATATATTTTTTTATTCATATAGGCATGATATGGTAGAAATAGACGCCAATATAGATACAAATAGACACAGTGTTGATTAAGATGGATTGTCAGAAGATATTTTCGTGTAACTTAAATGGTTCGAGGAAAAATATAGGGAGATGTCATATGCAGTAAGTGGATGAAGCACATATCTAGAGACATTTTTTGAATTAACTGGTAGAATAAAAATCAGGTGCATTGGTACAGCAGCATAGGACTAATGGATGGCTTGAGGGTCAAAATAGCCAAGATATTTATGAGCAAGCCAGAAAATGGCATGTCCAAATTAACTACTGGACAAAGAATGCATTTAGGTCTGTTCTAAATTGAGTTTGAAGCTAGTCTTCTAGCATATAACAACTTCTCACTGAAGAAGATAATGCAAAAGCATAGTAAGATTAAAAGATAGCTGGCATGGAGTTGGCCATTCACATTCAAGTAACCAGTTCCATCTTGGGCTTGAGGGTTGGAACCATACATCATTAGGTACTGCTGATGTGTTACTGTTAGCTGATACAGCAGAGGTCCTTCCCCATTCTAGCCCCTCTTAATTCTGTCGGTCAAGCTGCAAGATTTTTCACTGACAAATAGAGATAAGACAGAGAAGCCATGTTAGTCATCTCCATGGTCAAATTTTGTGCTGGAGAGATAGTTTACAAGTCCATCAAATGCAGCAAAGGACAACTATAGAGAAATATGAAATCAAACATTGATCACATGGTTCATAGACCGAACCATCCATAACAAAAAGAAGCACTTGGAGTGTAATACACAGTCCATTTGTGTAAAGTTGCCCAAGGGTGAAGAAATGCTTACTGGACAGAGCTTCTGTCGGACCTGCCTCCAGTCCCCTGAGCTGGTCCTTGAGAGTGTTGAGCTTTTATGCCATAAAGATATGCATCAGTAGAATCCTCCAGCCCCTTCGCCACGGCCCCCTTCCATGGCCTTTCCCCTTGGCCACGGCGGCGACCGGTGGTACCGTGGCCGCGGTCAGGTTCGAACGAGGCGCGCGGGGCTTTGGTCTCTCATGACTGGGCATGCCGGTGTGTGCTTGCGGCAGGAGGCGGCGGAGGAAGAGTGGAACCGGGAGGGAGGCGGGGGAGGAACCGACGGCGACACGGGGGTAGGTGGGTGGTGTGGGAGTGAACTGGGAAGGTTGGTGGGGGTGGGAATGGATCGGCCCGGGCTGGTCGTGTCGTGGGATTGGGATGAAATGCTAGCGCTAGCGTGGGGTATCCAACCGGCGCTACCCCACGCTACAGCAAGCCACTTAGCGGTAGCGCAGGTTTATAACATGCGCTACTACTACTGCTTATTCCAGAGGGCACGGTGAAGAACACTTAGTAGCAGCGCGGGTTTATACCCCTCGCTACTACTATCAACTTAGTAGTAGCGCGGGTTTTATACCCTCGCTACTACTGATTAGCAGTAGCGCCTGTTTTTAGACCGCGCTACTGATAAACTTATGTGTATAAGGTTTTCCCTAGTAGTGCATCTTTGGCAGTGTGCTTAGATAAAGTGACAGGATTGCCTGGTTCGGAATGACCAACGCTAGTAATAACAACATCATCATCTTTGGCTTCACCGGTCCGCACTGGGGTTGCCGGTTTATCAGTATTCTTTGATGGGCTCTTTGTTTTGTCAGTCTGGACAGGACTTGCGGGCTGATTAAAAGGGCCTGTGGCATCAACATGTGCCTCGTCGTGATAACATCATGATCTTGCGATGGTGGGTCGTTCAGCACATCGTCGTGGATATGTTCTTCGGGATCTGGTATTTTGTCCGGTTCAGGAGCGTCGTTTTCTTCTGCCGCTTTGTCCAAACGAGCTTTCTTGCTTGGCCTAGGCTTGGCCCTGAAGGAAAAAGACGGATCAGTCCAGTGAATATTAAAAGTGATATATCAAACAACATTATAAGGAATATGGCTCACCCAAGCACCGTTTTGAGTGGTGGGAGCTGGGTGGCTGACGACTCACCGAAAGAAGAATGAGAAGTGCCCTGATAATCGGAGTCAGATGGATTAAGAGGTTGATGAAAACAACCCTCTTTAGGATAAGCATTGACGAAATAGTTAGAGACCTCTGAACGGCGTTTCCGAACCAGACTGTTCGGTAAACTGGTGGAGGTAACTACCTGGCCGCTGTGTCGGGTTGTGCGGCGAGCTTCATGCTGTTGTGTCTTCATAAGAAAGTTTCGGTCCAAATAAGCAAGAGGATGAGAAAATTTAACTTTCCGGTTTGCCCGACGGATTTTTAGTGAAGGCAAAGGGTTTGAATCGGAAGAAAGAGCGATTACCTCTACAACATCAGCGTGACTGATTTCAGCATCATCCTGGCAATAATCATTATCAATAAAGCATGTGAAAAATAAATCAAGTGAGTCAAGCTCTACCTCAAAGTCCGGATTACCCACATCATCGTCAACCGGTGGATTGGAGGATGCAGTGGTTCTCTTCCTATTGGCCGGTGTCTGTGTCAAAACCGGCAGATCTCGGGTAGGGGGGGTCCCGAACTGTGCGTCTAGGCGGATGGTAACAGGAGACAAG
Source organism: Aegilops bicornis (assembly GCA_021605145.1). Lineage (NCBI taxonomy): Eukaryota > Viridiplantae > Streptophyta > Magnoliopsida > Poales > Poaceae > Aegilops > Aegilops bicornis. The sequence goes on along the minus strand of CM038673.1, from coordinate 43,273,200 downwards.
GGACACGATGTTTTTACCCAGGTTCGAGCCCTCTCGATGGAGGTAATACCCTACTCCTGCTTGATTAATATTGATGATACGGGTAGTACAAGAGTAGATCTACCATGAGATACGAGAGGCTAAACCCTAGAAGCTAGCCTATGGTATGATTGTTGTTAGTCCTCACGGACTAAAACCCTTCGGTTTATATAGACACCGAATAGGGTTAGGGTTACACGTAGTCGGTTACAATGGTAGGAGATCTACATATCCGTATCGCCAAGCTTGCCTTCCACGCCAAGGAAAGTCCTATCCGGACACGGGACGAAGTCTTCAATCTTGTATCTTCATAGTCTAGGAGTCCGGCCAAATATGATAGTTCGGCTATCCGAACACCCCCTAGTCCAGGACTCCCTCAGTAGCCCCCGAACCAGGCTTCAATAGCGATGAGTCCGGCGCGTAGATTGTCTTCGGCATTGCGAGGCGGGTTCTTCTCCAAATTCCATATACTTGTCGAATAGTGTCCGGCTTCTGATAAATGCTGCGCTCCTTGGCTTCCACGCCCAATAATGGCCATCTTCCACGTGTTTGAATGAATGCGAAAAGTCAGGGTATCTTTACATGTACCCCTCTTGCTGTGCAAATGAGCGTCTATAAAAGAGACGGGGATCCATATCCGGATCACACCATCCTCCTTTCGCGAGCCTTCATCAGAGCGCATTTGACAAAAAACCCATTCCACCATGGACAGTCAACGCGGCTCCTCGTCTCGCGCTCCCAGCCCTCAGCCCGGAGATTGGGGGAGATGCTCAGTCCCGCACAGCGAATTGGTGGTGCTCCAAACCAAGGGATTCCTTCCCCGGACCTTCATGGTTCCGGTGCGTTCTCGACTCGCCACTTATAAGGGCGGGAAGCAGGCGGAGAGCGTCCCCGATCCCTCTAAGGGAGAGCGGGTATGCTTCATCTCTTACCTAATGAGAGGACTCGGATTTCCAATCCATCCGTTTCTCCGGGCTTCGGAGTTCTCTGACCTCCAACTGCACAACCTTCGCCTGCCTCCATCTTGCATATAGCGGGCTTTGTGGCCCTTTGCGAGCTATTTCTGGGCGTTGAGGCCCATTTCGCTTTGTGGAAGAGATTGTTCTGCCTTGTGCCTCGTTCTCACGAAGGGTCAATATATCAAGCGGGCGGAGCCGAACTATGGCGCATCGCCGGGACCGGATACTTATCCGGAACCCCAAAGAATGCGTCCGAAGACTGGCCCTTGGAATGGTTCTACATGGAGGACGTCCCGCTGCCGGATCCTATTCGGATCGGCCTTCCGGAGTTTAGCAACGCTCCTCTGAAGAAGCGCCTAAGCTGGCGCCCATGAGCCCCTAGGGGAAAATGACCGGGACATCCTTTACTTGATGGGCGAATAAGATTACTGGCTCATGCGGATTGACCATGATTGGAGTCATGGCAACCTGCATTATGAGGGGAGTGCAGCCGCTCCAATATAGAGGCCACCCTATGTGGGATTTCAACGGGGAGGACGATGCCACCCGCCATGGCCGCAAAGGGCCGGGATCGGTCACCGAACTGGTGAAGACCTTGTCCGCCATGTACAAAGGGGAAGAGGAGGATTTTCTCTGTGTCAGTCCGCTGAACGGGTTTTCTTCGAACAATCCTAGAAGTTGGGTAAGCAAATATCTTTGTGGCCTGTCCGATCCATGTTCCCGTGGTTAAATATATCATTTGATGGTTTCTACGCAGGAACTGCGTCGGGCCGTGGAGAAGATACGGCCGCCCCCTAACCCGAGGATCCGGAGCGGTCCCTCGATCCGACCTCCGAAGAGGACCCGGATATGAAGGTGGAGCTGATCGACGGGTGTTCCACCAACTTAGCATCGACAATGCTTTGGTTGCCATTACGGCCGACTACCCCAGTTATTTCCGGCCTCCCGGTGTCGTGACCAAAGTCCGGATACCATGACCCACCGTGCTTTCCTTCTAATCACCACGTATTTGATGGTGTTTCGCAGGGGTGCCTTGAGGCAGGAGGCCGAGCCAGCGGCTAGCCAACAAGGCGTCTGGCCCGCAGGCTAAAAAGAAGTGTGGTCCAGATCGAAACTCCGCCGCAACGGTATAGCGCGTCACCATATTCCCAGGATTGATTCCTGGAAGGCGTACTAACACTGGTGCTCTCCTCAGGAAAAAGAGCACTCGCCGGTCTGAGTCCGGAGAGGTTGCTAATCGAACCTCCGCCAGCCAGGCTCCAAAGCCTGGTCCAAAAGCAGAGGCGAGCACGAGGCGTGCGTCGGATGCTCCTCCGACAGAGGATGCCGACAAATTGTCCACCACCAACTCCGAGGTGGGGAGCGCCATGAATCACAGGCGCCGCCGGACAGTTCTTCGTGACGCATGTTTCTCCCAAGAAGCATTGAATGCCTTCAATTCGGGAGATGCGCACCTCCGTGCCGCTCAAGATGGTCTAGCCAGAGCCACAGAACAATATGTAAAGGACATACGGGTGAGGAAATTTGACAGTTATATATGCCAGTAGCCCCCGGGACTTAAAATAGTTAGACATTTAAGGATCATTTGTTATGCAGGATCTTACAAATAAGAATACCCGACTGTCTCAAGAGCTTGAAGAATGCAAGGCCCAACTTGAGGCCGCACTATCCGCTACACGGGGAGCCACAGAGACCCTCTCTGGTAATATATGCTTCAAAATATAAATAGTTTGTGAAGTGCGGCGTGTGTGTAGATCTGACAATAATATTGCAGATTGCGCCGGACTAGATCTGGACAAGCAACAGCTCTTGCGCCGGTTGCAGGCCGGCGAGAATGTGCTTACAAGGGTGAGGCAAGAGAAAAATAATCTCCAAGATGCTAACACCCAGCTGGGTGAGGAACTAAAGGATGTTCGTGCCCAGCTGTCTGACTCCGTGAAGGAGAATCGGCGGCTTCGTCGCGACATTTACTGTAAGTGCTTGAGCGAACTTTTGAAAAAGAGTTCGGCGAGGAAGTCAATTAATAGAGTTATGTCTGTAGGTATGCTCACGGGTCGTCCTGAAGAGGAAATGCTCGGTTCCACGGGTGACCTTCTTCCCGAGCTATTGCAACTGCACGAAGTTCGGCAGGTGATGAAAGGCGCCGCCCAGACCTTGTGGCCATCTATCTCCCTACCCGAAGGCCTTGGAGAGCTTGCAGAGAAGCTTCAAGGAGCACGGCGGCGCTTCCGACTATGGAAGATATCGGCCTGTCGTCAAGGCGCTAGGGAGGCCTGGGCCATGGTGAAGACGCGGTACACGAAGGCGGACCCAAACCACATGGCCGAGGTCGGACCTGTGGGGCCCGACGGGAAGGAGATCCCTGTGAGCATAGTGTACGGCCAAGTAGAGTTGGCCGCAAAGTGTTCACAGCAGGACTGTAAACTAGACAGCCTATTAGACAACATTGAAGAGGAATACAATAAGTCAATTTGACTATGTAATTTAAAATGACATGTAAAATGCCTTCTAGCCGGATTGTAGATCGTTTGTCGTAGCGGACTTTTTCGCGCCAACCTTGGGACCCAATAGTCCGGAGTGTGTCCGAATACCCTCGCGGTTATATAAAAACCGGGGTATGCGTGGAGACCAGGTGTAGGGGTCATGAGTGCTTTATCAGACAAGTGCCCAACTAGTTATGTTATATTACATGGTTAGTAAGAAACATCTTCCAGGGAGAATAGTTCCATTAGGGGTTCCTTTCCCTGGGAGGCATGCCCTAAAGTGCATGTCCGGACTGCGAAAAAAGCAGAAAAGCATCTGGGGGCAGATAAATGAAAAATAAAAAATCATCTTTTAGTTCATCGACCGAATATTCCCTTAAGAACGCTAGCTTTCGGCTTCACCCAGTCTGAGGTACGCGTCCGGCTGACCCGGCGGTAACAATCGCAGAGGTGCTCCCTTTACCACCTAGCCGAACAATCGGGAGCGGAGGGGTAAGCAGGAGCCAGCAACCCAGCTTGGCCAAAACTTAAGTCATATCGATGCATATAATGGTGAATAAAAGGTACATGCGGAAGTGTGACACATGTGTTGGGCATAAAGCCCGTATAAATAAGCTTACATTAAAGAAGCCCCGGAGTATAATGAGCGCGGATAGTGCGTCAATTGTGTCTGAATAATGCATAAGCGAGCCTCTAAAGGCTTCAAGAAGAAGGAGGAGGAAGGAGTGAAATAAAAGACAGCAAAATAAAAAATGTGGGCCGGAGGAAGGAGGCGAACTCGGAGTCCGGCGTTTAGGCGTAGAATCTTCGTAGACGGGCTGCGTTCCATGGGTTCGGCTCGAGTCGGTTATCCAATGCGTTTTGCAGACGGTATGCTCCGCCGGTTAGGACCTTGTCGATGATGAAGGGACCTTCCCATTTGGGCTTGAGTTTGTCCTTTTTCTTGTCCGGCAGGCGTAGAACTAGTTCGCCAACATTGTAAGCTTTGGCCGTACTTCCCTGCTTTGATATCTTCGAGCCTGCTGTTGATAAAATGCGGAATGAGCTTTTGCCACGTCGCGCTCCTCCTCCAATGCGTCCAAACTGTCCTGCCGATCGAGCTCGGCTTCTCTTTCTTCATACATGCGCCTTGAGATGAGTCATGCATTATGTCGCAGGCAAGACTGCCTCTGCGCCGTACACCATAAAAATGGTGTGAATCCGGTAGTACGATTCGGCGTGGTCCGCAGCCCCCAGAGTACGGAGTCGAGCTCCTCAACCCAGTGTGTGTTAGATTCCTAGAGGGACCGCACTAGTCGGGGTTTAATGCCGCTCATGATTAGACCGTTTGCTCGCTCGACTTGACCGTTGGTTTGAGGGTGATAGACTGAGGCGTAATCGAGCTTGATGCCCATGTTTTTGCACCATAATTTACCTCATCGGCCGTGAAGTTGGTGCCGTTATCGATGATGATCTTGTGGGGGCCCGTAATGGTGCACTACCCCTGATATGGAGTCTATCACCGGCCCGGATTCGGACGTTTTGACAGGCTTGGCCTCTATCCATTTGGTGAATTTATCCACCATGACCAATAGGTATTTTTGCTTCTACGTTCCTCCCTTAAGGGGTCCAACCATGTCAAGCCCCCGGACATGACGGCCAGGTGATGGGTATAGTTTTGAGGCGGTGGGTGGCATGTGGCTTTGATTAGCAAAAGCTGGCAACCGACGCATCGTTGGACTAAATCCTGCGCATCTGCCGGGCCGTCGGCCAATAAAATCCAAAGACGGAAGGCCTTGCCTACAAGGGCCGGGCTGCGGCGTGGTGCCCACCGGTCCGGCATGAATTTCAGCGGGAGGTTTCGCCCTTCCTCTTGAGATATACCTTTGAAGGACTCCTGTTGTGCTTTTCTTATAAAGCTCTCCCTCATGGACTTTATAGGCTTTGGATCGCCGTACTATGCAGCGAGCCTCATTTTGGTCTTCGTGGAGTTCCTGCCTAGTTAGGTAGGCTAGGAATGGTTCCGTCCGCGAAGCGATGACCGCCATTATTTCGTGGTAGACGGTGTTATTTCGGTGGCGAGCCTCCGATTGTGTCGAAGTGTTCGGTGTCGAGGCGGTGCGGTTGGGTCCGGATTGTTATTTCCGGACTCCCTTCCCATAATGCGGATGGCTTGAACAACCGTTCGGGAAGATGTTGGGCGGGGCGGCATCGCGTTTTCGCCAATCCGTGCCAATATCGTCCGCCGCTGGTTGTTATCTGGGCTATATGATGAAATTGAGCCCTTGAACCGTGCTGACATTTTTAGGACCACATTGTGGTACGCTACCATTTTCGGATCTTTGGCATCAAAGTCTCCGTTGATTTGAGATATCGCGAGGTTCGAATCCCCGCGCACCTCTAGGCGTTTAATGCCCATGGAAACTGCCATCCGGAGGCCGTGCAGAAGGGCATCGTATTCGGCTGTATTGTTGGAGTCCGTATACATTATTTGAAGGACGTATTGGACTGTGCCCCGGTTGGGGACGTCAGGACGATGCCAGCCCCCAGGCCGGCCAGCATTTTGGAGCCGTCAAAGTGCATGATCCAATTGGAGTATGCGCCGTACTCTTTAGGGAGTTCGGCTTCAGTCCATTCGGCCACGAAGTCGGCCAAAACCTGCGACTTAATAGCTCGTCGTGGCTTATAGGTTATGTCGAATGGAAGGAGCTCTATGGCCCAGTTAGCAATCCGGCCCATCGCGTCGCGGTTGTTTATAATGTCGTTAAGAGGTACTTGGAGGCTACCGTTATCGAACACTCTTGAAAGTAGTGTCGCAGCTTCCGGGATGACATGAACACCGCGTATGCTATCTTTTGATAATGTGGGTACCGGGACTTGCATGGAGTTAGGACAGTGGACACATAGTAAACCGGTTTTTGAAGAGGGAACCGGTGTCCGTCCGTTTCTCATTCGACGACGAGCACCGCGCTGACAACTTGATGTGTTGCGGCGATATATAATAGCATTGGTTCGCCCATGTTGGGCGCGGCCAGGACCGGATTTGTTGCCAATATGGCTTTTATTTCTTCGAGTCCGGCCGTATGCATCCGTCCACTCGAAGTGTTCGTACCGGAGGAGGCGGTAAAGGGGTAACGCCTTTTCTCCCAAACGGGAAATAAAGTGACTTAGAGCCGCTACGCATCCAGTCAATTTTTGTATTTGCTTGAGGTTTTTTGGAATATCCAATTGTGACAAAGCTCGGATCTTTGCTGGGTTTGCTTCAATTCCTCTATCGGACACAATGAAGCCCAAGAGCTTTCCGGCTGGAACGCTGAAGACGCATTTTTCCGGATTGAGCTTAATGTCATATTTTCGGAGATTGTCAAATGTGAGCCTCAAGTCGTCTACTAGAATTTCGACATGCTTGGATTTGTGACCACGTCATCTACATATGCTTCCACTGTTTTGCCGATCTGGTTTGCGGACATATACGAATCATGCGCCCGATATGTTGCGCGGCGTTTTTGAGCCCGAAGTGCATTGTGTTGAAGCAGAATGGGCCGTCTGGAGTGATGAATGATGTTGCACCTTAGTGCGGCTCCGCCATCTTGATTTGGTGGTAGCCGAGTACGCGTCGAGGAAGCACAATGAGTCGTGTCCTGCTGTAAGCGTCGATAATTTGATCAATGCGAGGGAGGAAGGGATCCTTTGGGCAAGCCTTATTAAGGTCTTTGAAATCAACACATAGGCGCCGAGTTTATCCTTCTTTGGTACCATCAACAGATTTGCTAGCCAGTCCGGATGTTTTATATCTCTGATGAATCCGGCTTCCAGAAGTTTGGCTAGCTCCTCTCCCATGTCCTGTCTCTTGGGTTCGGAAAAGCACCGAAGAGCCTGTTTACTGGCTTGAATCCTTTTAGGATATTTAGGCTGTGATCGGCCAGCCGACGTGGGATTCCTGGCATGTCTGAAGGGTGCCAGGCAAAAATGTCCCAGTTTTCTCGTAGAAATTCTCGTACTGCATCGTCTACATCAGGGTTTAATTGTGCCCCAATGGAGGCCGTCTTTGCAGGGTCCATTGGGTGGACTTGGAATTTGACTATTTCATCCGCTGGTTTAAAAGAGGTGGACTTGGATCTTTTATCAAGTATCACATCGTCCCTGTTCACCGTGGACCGCATCACAGTGAGTTCCTCGGCCGCTAGGGCTTCGGATAGTGCCTCGAGGGCTAGTGCGGCTGTCTTGTTTTCGGTAGCAGTGCTATGTTCGGATCACTAGCGAGAGTGATGATTCCGTTAGGTCCGGGCATTTTAAGCTTCATGTACCCATAATGGGGTATAGCTTGAAAAATTGTGAATGCCTCTCACCCTAATAAAGCGTGATATCCGCTGCTAAACGGGGCCACTTGAAATGAGACCTCCTCGGACCTGTAATTGTCCGGCGAAATAACACTACGTCGATGTGATTTTTCTGTGCAGCATGCTTCCCGGCTAGGGATTATTCCTCTAAAGGTTCTGCTGCTTCGCTCAATGCGGTTCCAGTCTATTTCCATTTTTCAGAGGGTTTCCTCGTAGATGAGGTTTAGTCCGCTACCGCCATCCATGAGTACCTTAGTAAGGCGAAAGCCGTCCACTATTGGACTGAGGACCAATGCGGCTGGTGCTCGGGCTGTTCAGAATTTAGGTTCGTCACTGGCAATAAAGGTAATAGTCATGTCACTCCATGGATTTCTTGTTGCTACTTGGTAGACTTCGGCAAGGCTGCGGAGTGTTCGTTTCTGCATGTTATTTGATGCGAAAGTCTCGAAGACTGTTAATACCGTACTGGTGTTGCTGGGCTAGGATTCTGAGGCTAGAAGCTCTTCGCCACTTTTGGCCACCTGCCGTAGTATCCAACATGCTCGAAGGCTATGAGTTGGAGTGGCGCCCTCTGTGCTATGAATTTTGCAGGGTCCGTTTAGCCAACCCTCTAGTACGGTTCCGTGCCCTTTAGGGGGTTTTTGTTTTTTGATGTATAACCTAGGTGCTTGGTGATGATGCACCCTTTTTTTTCGGACTAGGGCTGTATTCGGGGCCGGATTATCCCAAAATTTACTTTCGGTTTTCCAAGCACTCTCCATCGCCAAGATTACTTTTGTACTATGGTCGCCAAGTCAGCAAAGCGTGTAATTTCGTGACGACTTACGGCGTTTAGGATTCCCTTGTCCGTGCAATTATTGCAGAAAAGTGAGATTGCGTCCTCCTCTCGGCATTCCTTTATCCAGTCCATGACCAGGAGAAATCTGGCCCAATAATGATGTACTGTTTCAGCGGGCTCTTGCCGAATTCGGGATAGATCGCTAAAGTTTGGGTGGTAGGTGGAACTAAATCCGGAACCCCGTCAATTTAAGACTCAGGGGCGAGAAGTTTCCGGACTTGGAAGTTTGGATTTTGAATGCTATCCAATGAATCAACCCGCCGCTGACTTTAAGTTCAGGGCTTGAACGACATCCGTCCCTCTGCGGCAATCCGGCATGGAGGGATCGGGAATCCGGACGTAGCTAGTCCTTAAGATAGAAGAAGAATCGCCGTATTGCCCCTCTATCACAGCAACATGATGGGTAGCCTGGTGAAAGTTGATCTCTCTCAGATCGGTTTTAGGCCCGATCTGGTCGTAGTCTGTGGCGACTCCCAGTGTGGCGATGCGATCCAAGAGCTCGTTTACAGAGGATAGCTCGATCAGATCTAACTGATCGGTAAGTTCCGAGTTAACGTGAAGATTGGTTTCGATGACCCGAGAAGTCATCATCGGCGCGGTGGCCGAACTGGCAGTCATAAGAAAACCACCTAACCGAAGAGTTTGACCAGCGGACAAGGCTCCTTTGGCGATAGTATCATCTTTAAAGACGGGATGGGGCATCCTTCCTGACGGCGATGACACAGAGGAACTCTCAATGAAAGCACCAATGTCGGTGTCAAAACCGGCGGATCTCGGGTAGGGTGTCCCGAACTGTGCGTCTAGGCGGATTGTAACAGGAGACAAGGGACACGATGTTTTTATCCAGGTTCGGGCCCTCTCGATGGAGGTAATACCCTACTCCTGCTTGATTAATATTGATGATATGGGTAGTACAAGAGTAGATCTACCACGAGATCAGAGAGGCTAAACCCTAGAAGCTAGCCTATGGCATGATTGTTCTTCGTCCTACGGACTAAAACCCTTCGGTTTATATAGAGACCGAATAGGGTTAGGGTTACACAGAGTCGGTTACAATGGTAGGAAATCTACATATCCGTATCGCCAAGCTTGCCTTCCACGCCAAGGAAAGTCCCATCTGGACACGGGACGAAGTCTTCAATCTTGTATCTTCATAGTCTAGGAGTTCGCCAAAGATGATAGTTCGGCTATCCGGACACCCCCTAGTCCAGGACTCCCTCAGTTAGTCTCATGGGTTACTCTTCCATGTCACATACATCTTGGTGGAGCGCTCAAAATGATAACAATAGAATACATGCACTCATCACCAAGCAAAGTGAATGATCATATAGAGATAAAAGGATAATGTCATCCAACAAGCATTAATGTAGCATATGATCAAACATATGATCATCCAAGTATCACACAGATAGAAAGTATCTCAATCAAGCAAATAAAGTTCAACCACCAAAGCAAGAGAGAATAAAAAGTAACGCTCTCTCTCGAAGCCTATGATCTATACATTTTTCTCCCCCTTTGGCAACAAGTTACCAAAAAGTTCATAGAAAATGCATAGAACTAAATTGTCTCTCAGGCTTGATCTTCAGGTGGTGGTGTAGAAAGAACGCCAAGGACGAAGGCATCAGTAGATGTGGATGGAGCTGGTGGAGTAGGTGCTGGAGCTGGTGGCACTGAAGCTGTAGCTGGTGCAGATGAAGTGGCTCTGGTGTCTGTCACTGGCACTGCAGCTGACCTCTGAGCTCTAGGCACTCTGGCAAATGCCTTAGTGGTTGTCTTGCCCTTCCTCTCCTGCATATCATCCTGAAGTTGCTCAACAACAGACTGGATCTCAGTTACCTTCACATCCATGTCATAGAACTTCTGCTCCATGATCCTCTCCAGGCTCTCCTCGTTTTGAGTCAAGGTGGCCAGCCCCTTCTCAATCCTCAGAGTGGATGCAATCAAGTAGCCAAGTTGATCCTGTTTGCTCTTCAAGAAGTACTGAGATGCCTCTTCCATTGTTGGCATCTTGGCAGCCTTCTCAGTCCTTGCCTTCTCCTTCTTCGCTTGTTCTTGCATAGAATATGGTTCATCTTCATTCATAACCATTTGGTTGTCCTTAAAGTCTGGATAGATAGGCATGTGCTCCTTGTCCAACAAGTATGTTCCAGTGCCCATCTTGGAGTTAATCAGCTCCACGGATCATGGGGCATACCCACAACTTCTCTTTTGGTCGTGATTGTCCTCTTGATAGTTTCAACTATAAGACTCATGACCTTGAACTTTTGTGGCACATCAAATAAGTGTAGCAGATTTATTGCATGGCCTCACGATCATGTTGTGATCACCTGACTTGGGCAAGAGAGTGTGCCTGAGGATCTAGTTAATGGTTGGCAGTCCTGACAGAAGATAATGTACTGATCCAAACTTGTGTGATTCTATAGCAGCATCTGGGATCTCCTTGTACATATGTGCCATAGTGTTGTGATCCATCTTCTTCTTGGCATAGACATCCAATTTATCCTCTTCCTCCTTAGGTGCATTGATCAGATTAGCCCATTCTTCAATTGATGATTGGTACCTAGTACCTTCAGACATCCATACTATCCTGCCATCTGGATAGAAGTGTGTTGTAGAGTAGAATTGCATTATTAGCTCATCATTCCACTTTGTGAGCTTATGCCCAACAAAGTCTGCCACTCCACAAGCACTGAAGTTGTCATACACACCAGGATAGTGTTCTTCATTCTCCTTGATGTATTCCCAGTTCACCCATCTCATGTCACACACTATTGGCTTCTTGTCCAGCAAAATTGTCTCGTAGAAGTCCTGTTGTTCCTTTGTGTGGAACCTGTAGTCTACAGCAGTTCTCCTTCTGGTGGCATATGGATCTGTCTCTCTCCATAGCCTCAATCCTGAGTCCTTCCTGATCTTCATGTTCTCAGCTACAGGATGGGCATCATTATGATCTGGAATTTTAGGCTTCAATTTTCTCAAAACATGTGTCTCATCATAATCTTCTTCAGCAACAGTTTCAGGCACTGGGGCCTTGTTCTTCTCAGCAGCTGGAATGTTCCTGGTACTCCTCTTAGGTGTAGTCTTGGGTTTGGAGGCAGCCTTGGGTGCTACTTTGGGCTTTGATGAAGCAGCCCCTGACCTAATGGCATCACCCATAAGCTTCTGAGCTTTGGGTGCCGGTCTGACATCCTCTTCTTCTTCCTCCTCTTCCATCATGGAAGGCTTTCCAATTACACTGGCCATGGTCTTCTTGACCCTTTCCTTCCTCTTCTTCCCTTCTGCAGCAGCCTCTTTGGGTCCAGCTTCCAAAGATGCTTGTGTGGAGACTCTGGCTTTAGACATGAGCTGTCTTTCTGCTCGCCTTTTGGTCTTCAGACCTGGCTTAGTTGCTGCAGCTGGGCCATATTCTTTCTTGAGCACCTTCTTCTTGGAAGTGGCCTCATCCTCAACAGGAACATAATCTTCATCCTCAGATTCTGAGGTTCTCTTCTTTCTGGCCCTGGTGGCAGCTTTTGGTAGGTTGCTTGGGGTGCTCCTGCTGCCCTCATCATAGCTGCTAGAGGGACTAGTGCCCTCACTCATGTGAACCTGCTCCTCTTCCACATTACAGGCTGTCACTTTGATCGGACATATTGCAAACACTAACAAGCTGACCACTGTGAGTAGATATAGATGAGATAGAGTGGATGAGCATCACAAAATACAGAGGTTTTTGCAAAGAATGAGTCAAAACTTAGTTTTCCTTTTCCAGAAAGCATTTCGGATCTACCGATTTGTAAACTTCGGTGATACCGAAGCAGCTTTTGGAACCTAAACTAGTGAACTCGGTCGGACGAGTCACAGTTCAGTAACACCAAGACTGCTAGGGTTTCACAAAGTCCTGAACTCGGTCACACCGATTTGCAATTCTCGGTCAGACCAAAAATTACATGTGCAATGGCCTTAGCGGAATCGGTGGTACCGAATTCTACAACTTGGTTGGTCCGAGATGGTTTCGGCGGAAACCTAACCCTAAATTTTCAATTCATCTCTAATCTACGGAGTGTTTTGACTGGGTAAGATAGTCTCAATCGTGGCAAGATTCATGGCAAACACAATGTGCTAGGAATCAGATAGGGATAGCACAGTGATCGAGTTCATACCCTAGTTCGGCGATGAACTTGCTACGGCAGCAATGGCGGGGATGATTCCCGTTGACGGCGGCGGAGACCAGCGGCAGGAGGCAGCTGGCGACGAGGAGGACTATCCGGAGACCCTGGAGGCACATCGGGTTAAGCGCGGGCGAAAGAGTTCGGAGAAAATTTCCAAAATTTTGCCTGTGGGTATATATAGCCCGACCCTGTCGGTGTGACCGAGTGGAACGACTCGGTGGCACCGAGATGCATAACTGCAAGCGATTCTGAACTTCGGTGTGACCGAAAAGTTCAAATCGGTTGCACCGTGATTGAAAACCTAGATCGACTTAGTGATCTTGGTATGACCGAAATGAATGAATCGTTCAGACCGAAATGCACAAAGAAGTTTTGGAAGTTTAAGTCTATGACGAATCGGGGACTCTGAGTGCTCCTCACATAGAGTGGTTCGAATCTGAATTGATCAAATTTTGTGATGTAGCATGAATAGAGTTTGAGAGGAGAAAAGCATAGATAGCTAGAGAAGGTTCTTAGGCATTCTTGTCCATCCACTTGGCAAAAGAAAAAGAAAACAATCAATCAAAACAACAAGTGGATGTCCTCGAATTAGTAAAATATGCAACCAACATGCTCATACAATAAAATGGCAAATGAAATATGTGGCGAAGCATGCACAACCAATTCTAGCATCTATCAAGCAATTGGCGATGACTAGGTCATCTATATATGAGTATATTGACTTAGGAGTCAAATGAGAACATTTGATCATAGGTCATACTCATCGTTTAAGCTCAAGTGGGGTTACCACTTTTACATAATGCATTGCTGTGTTCACACCATTAGAGTTGCTTTAGCTCAATTCTTAGAGTAAAGCTCCCCCTAGATGTGAGATCCCCCCTTAGAGGGATGAACTAACCTTGGGTTTTGTTGATGATGACTTCTTGTAGGTGTTGAATATGTGGATGCTCAATGTTGATGTAGATCATTTGGAGCAATCCTTTGGAGTGAGTTGTACTTTCAATACCTACACGGGTTAGTCCCACAAGTAACAAACAAGGATATCCATAGACATAGAGTGATGCACACACAAGATGATGTCTATGAGAGAATTAGGTTACCTAGTCCCTTGTCATACCAACAAGAGGGTTTGTGACTCCTTGGACTAGTGCAAGATGTGGAAGTTGATTGCACTTGTTCTTGCGAAATGATATGAGTGAAATATGTTGGCGGAGTCACCTCAAGAACTCTCTAGTTCTTCTTCTTCGGGATCCACATCATCTTGATGGGAATCTTCGGAGTTGTAGTCATACTTGATGAAGTGGAACTTCATGTAGTCTTGGGAACCCACTTGACCAAGGCCTTAGGAGCTTCTTCAAATGCATCAATTTCTTCTTGAAGCTTGTCCTTGCCTTTTCGCTTGTGGTCTTGTGGTGGAAGATCATCTTGAGCTTGTGTCCCTTTGAAAGAAGTAGGATCATACTTCTCTTGTTGAGGAATAAACTTCGTCTTGGGGTATTGATCTACTTCCCACTCAACTCCATTGGCATTGAACTTTCGTTCAAAACCAACACCTTGATTCTTCCGGTGCCTTCCTTGCTTGCGTACAATTTCCTCAAATTGCTTACTCCCGGCAAGGCTCTTGTAAACACCCTTCTCTATAATTCCCTTCAATAAGCTATTTTATTGCTCAAGTGTAACTTGTCTAAGAGAATCATTAGTGGAATCAAGAGAACTACTAGAAGCAACAACATTGGATTTAGCATGATTATTGTTACTACTAGAGGAAGAATCCTTCATGTTCTTGTTACTAGACTTAACTTGAGGCATGTAAGTAGATAAGAGTAAACGCTTGGCAACGTAAGAAGAACTTTTCTTGCGAAGATCATCATTGATTGCCTTTAAGAACTCATGCTCTTGCTCAAGGTTGAGCTTTTCAATGTGTAACTTCTCATGAGTCCTTAAAAGTTCTCGATGATATCCTAAGATAGTTTCATGAGCTAACTTAAGAGTGTTTAGTTCTTTAGTTAGAAGCTCAATCTTCTCCTTATCATTGTCATTCGTTTTATGTTGATTAGCATGATTAATTGACGTTTCATCATAGTATTCATCACTAGAGTTGTCAACAAGTAAATCATCATCACCTAACAAGTCATCTTCATCACTATTGAAATCAACATACTAAAGGTGTGTTACCTTTGGTCCTTTGGCCATGAAGCATCTTCCAATTCCTTCATTTGGTGAATCAAATATGTCGTAGGAGTTGGTTGACACAAGTGCTAGACCGACAACACCTTCATCTTGAGTATATTCGGAGTCGGAGTGATAGCTTCTCTCGGAGTGATTGTCGGAGTCGGAGCCGGATACCCATTCACCAAAATGAGCATGATGTCTTTGTTTTGTGTAGCTCCTTGATGACTTGTCCTTCCTTTCTGAATCCTTGCTTCTCCGTGAGGGTCCTCGTTCATAATGATCATCTCTACTCCTTCTCTCTCTTGGTGGTGATTCTTCTCTTCTACTTCTTCTTTTTGGAGAATATTCTCTTCTTTTGTAGAGTGCCGTACACTCATTGGAATAGTGTCCGGGTCTTCCACAATTGTAGCAATTACGCTCTCGACTAGAAGATCTTTTGTCATTGTAGGACCTTGATACGTCTCCAACGTATCTATAATTTTTGATTGCTCCATGCTATATTATCTACTGTTTTAGGCAATATTGGGCTTTATTATCCACTTTTATATTATTTTTTGGGACTAACCTATTAACCGGAGGCCCAGCCCAGAGTTGCTGTTTTTTGCCTATTTCAAGTGTTTCGAGGAAAAGGAATATCAGACGGAGTCAAAACGGAACGAAATCAACTGGAGAAGTTATTTTTGGAAGGAACCCACCTGATGGACTTGGACTCCATGTCAGAAGATACGGGAGGTGCTCACGAGGGTGGGGGCGCGCCCACCCCCCTAGGCGCGGCCCCCTGCCTCGTGGGGCCCCCGAAGCTCCACCGACGTACCCCTTGCACCCATATAAACCTACGTATCGTAAAACTTCCAGAACAGAAGATAGATCGGGAGTTCCGCCGCCGCAAGCCTCCAGAACCACCAAAACCTCTCGGGAGCCCGTCCTGGCACCCTTCCGGAGGGGGAACCCATCACCGGTGGCCATCTTCATCATCCCGGCGCTATCCATGACGAGGAGGGAGTAGTTCACCCTCGGGGCTGAGGGTATGTACCAGTAGCTATGTGTTTGATCTCTCTCTTTCTCTCTCTCTCTCTCTCTCTCTCTCTCTCTCTCTCTCTCTCTCTCTCTCTCTCTCGTGTTCTCTCTGTGTTCCATATATGGCACGATCTTGATGTATCCCGAGCTTTGCTATTGTAGTTGGATCTTATGATGTTTCTCCCCCTCTACTCTCTTGTGATGAATTGAGTTTCCCCTTTGAAGTTATCTTATCGGATTGAGTCTTTTATTAGAACACTTGATTATGTCTTGTCGTGTTTATCTGTGGTGACAATGGGATATCATGTGCCACTTGATGTATGTTTTGGTGACCAACTTGTGGGTTCCATCCATGAACCTATGCATAGGGGTTGGCACACGTTCTTGATTCTCCGGTAGAAACTTTGGGGCACTCTTTGAACTACTTTGTGTTGGTTGGATGAATCTGAGATTGTGTGATGCATATCGTATAATCATGCCCATGGATACTTGAGGTGACAATGGAGTATCTAGGTGACATTAAGGTTTTGATTGATTTGTGTCTTAAGGTGTTATTCTAGTACGAACTCTTTTATAGATTGATCCGAAAGAATAACTTTGAGGTGGTTTCGTACCCTACCATAATCTCTACGTTTGTTCTCCTCTATTAGTGGCTTTGGAGTGACTCTTTGTTGCATGTTGAGGGCTTGTTATATGATCTATCTATGTTATTATTGTTGAGAGAACTTGCACTAGCGAAAGTATGAACCCTAGGCCTTGTTTCCTATCATTGCAATACCGTTTACGCTCACGTTTATCACTTGTTACCTTGATGTTTTTATTATTTCAGATTATAAAAACCTATATCTACCATCCATATTGCACTTGTATCACCATCTCTTTGCCGAACAAGTGCACCTATACAATTTACCATTGTATTGGGTGTGTTGGGGACACAAGAGACTCTTTGTTATTTGGTTGCAGGGTTGATTGAGAGAGACCATCTTCATCCTACGCCTCCCACGGATTGATAAACCTTAGGTCATCCACTTGAGGGAAATTTGCTACTATCCTAGAAACTTGTGCACTTGCAGGCCCAACAACGTCTACAAGAAGAAGGTTGTGTAGTAGACATCAAGCTCTTTTTAAAGCGCCGTTGCGGGGAGGCTAGGTAAGTGAAGGTATATCTTTAGATCTTGCAATTGAATATTTTTGTTTCTTGTTTTAGCACTAGTTAGTTTATAAAAGAAAATTACAAAAAAATGGAATTAAGTTTGTCTCATACGCTTCATCTTTTTAATATCTTTCGTGAGTATTATGGAAAAGAAAATTGTGCCAAAGTGTTAGAAGAAGAATGCATTAAATTGTTTGGCACTAAATATTTGAATGATGAGCATGATTGCAATGTTGTTAGTATGAATTCCTTGAATATCCATGATGCTAATGATATGCAAAGCCACAAGCTTGGGGATGCTATGTTTAATGAAGGTGATATTTTTAGCATCCCAAGTTTTGATATGCAAAGTTGTTATGATGATAGCATGCCTCCTACTTATGATGATTATATTGATGAAAGTGGGTTTGGAAGAGTGTCAACTTTAGGAATTAGTGATCCCACTATTTTGGAGGATGTTGAATCTTATTGTGATAAATATGAAAGTGGATTTGGAAGAGTGTCAACTTTATTTAGTGATTCCACTATCTTGGCAGAGGTTTCAATCGATTATGATGAGAACAAGGTTGCTACTTATGATGATTATTGTGATGAAACTTATGCTATAAAAAGTAGTGATGATTATATTTACAAATCTTGTCATGATTATGATTACCCTTTTTCTGAACATTACTCTTTTAATGTGGAAACATTTTTTAGTGTTCAAGTCTCTTATGATACTCCCACTATTCCGAATGAGAAGAATTTTGCTTATGTGGAGAGTAGTAAATTTTCTATGCTTGTAGATCATGAAAAGAATGCTTTAGGTGCTGATTATATTGTTGAATTCATTCATGATTCTACTGAAAATTCTTATGAGGGAGGAACATATTCTTGTAGGAATTGCAATAATATAAAGTTTCCTCTCTATGTGCTTAAAGTTTTGAAGTTATGCTTGTTTTGCCTTCCTATGCTAGTTGATTATTGTTCCCATAAGTTGTTTGCTCACAAAATCCCTATGCATAGGAAGTGGGTTAGACTTAAATTTGCTAGTCATATTCTTCATGATGCTCTCTTTATGTTTCAATTCTTATCTTTTATGTGAGCATCATTGAAATCATCATGCCTAGCTAGGGGCGTTAAACGATAGCGCTTGTTGGGAGACAACCCAATTTTATTTTAGTTTATTGAATTTTGGTTCTGTTTAGGAATAAATAATCCATATAGCTTCTGTTTAGATGTGGTTTTATGTTTTAATTAGTGTTTGTGCCAAGTAGAACCTTTGGGAAGACTTGGGTGAAGTCTTTATGATCATGCTGTAAAAAAACAGAAAAATTTGCGCTCTCGAGATTAGCTACAACTTTTTTCTGGAGAGTGATATTTAGTTGATTATTTTTTCAGATGATTACTATACAAATTCCTCAGGTCCACAAATTTATTTTAGAATTTTTGGAGTTCCAGAAGTTTGCGTTAGTTACAGATTACTACAGACTGTTCTGTTTTTGACAGATTCTGTTTTTCATGTGTTGTTTGCTTATTTTGATAAATCTATGGCTAGTAAAATAGTTTATAAACCATAGAGAAGTTGTAATACAGTAAGTTTAACACCAATATAAATAAAGAATGAGTTCATTACAGTACCTTGAAGTGGTGTTTTGTTTTCTTTAAGCTAACAGACTTCTGAGTTTTTCTATTATGTTTTGTGTTGTGAAGTTTTCAAGTTTTGGGTAAAGATTCGATGGACTATGCAATAAGGAGTGGCAAGAGCCTAAGCTTGTGGATCCCCAAGGCACCCCAAGGTAATATTCAAGGACAACCAAGAGCCTAAGATTGGGGATGCCCCGGAAGGCATCCCCTCTTTCGTCTTTGTTCATCGGTAACTTTACTTGGAGCTATATTTTTATTCACCACATGATATGGTTTTTGCTTGGAGCATCATTTTATCTTGTTAGTTTTTGCTTGCTGTTATTTAGAATAATGTTTTGCATCTTTATTTCCAATAAAAATGTCAAGGATGGCCTTTACCATGCTTATTTTGCAAGTATACATGTTGTTGTTTGAAAACAGAAAGTTTACCGCTGTTGCAAAACTTCCCTAGAAAACTCAGAGAGTGGTATAATGTTGAATATTTTTGCATACTGAGGTCTGATAAATTTATTACATTGGGAATTTTAGTTCATATTTTTTGGAGTCAGGGAAGTATTGATACTCTTGCATTCTTTACAGACTGTACTGTTTTGGCAGATTGCTGTATGGTTGCATTGTTTGCATATGTTTGCTTGTTTAATGATTCTATTTGAGGATAGGATTATTAAATATGCAGAGGCATTTAGTACGCAATGTTGAATAATAATTTAAGTTATTTGTTACAGTAGAAAATGATAAGGTTTTGCATTGGTTTATACTAACCTATCTCACGAGTTCTTGTTGAATTTGTTGTGAATGAAGCTTTTGATAAAAAGAGAAACCATGATATGAAAGGAATTAAGGAGACACAAAAGTTAAAGCTTGGGGATGCCCAAGGCACCCCAAGATAATATTCCAAGAAGTCTCAAGCATCTAAGCTTGGGGATGCCCCGGTAGGCATCCCACCTTTCTTCTCCAACAACTATCGGTTAGTATCAGTTGAGCCTAAGTTTTTGCTTCTTCACATGAGTTGTGCTATCCTTGTATTGTCATTTTATTTTGTTTTGCTTTCTGTTTGGATACAATACCAAGATCTTAAATTATTAAATCGGAGAGTCTTCACATGGTTGTATAATTATTCAACTACTCATTGATCTTCACTCGTATCATTCGGAGTAGTTTGTTGTTTGCTCTAGTGCTTCACTCATATCTTTTAGAGCATGGTGGTAGTTTTATTTTCAAGAAATAGATGAACTCTCATGATTCACTTAGATTACTTTGAGAGTCTTAAATAGCATGGTAATTTCTTGAATAATCCTAATATGCTAAGTATAAAAAGATATGTGAAAATTTCTTTTTGAGTGAATTGAATACTAAGATAAGTTTGATGCTTGATAATTGTTTTGAGATATGGAGGTGATAATATCAAAGTCGTGCTAGTTGATAATTGTGAATTTAAAGAATTCTTGTGTTGAAGTTAGCAAATCCCGTAGCATGCACGTATGGTTAAAGTTGTGTAACAAATTTGAAACATGAAGTGTACCTGGCTTGTGCATCCTTATGAGTGGCGGTCGGGGGCGAGCGATGGTCTTTTCCTACCAATCTATCCCCCTAGGAGCATGCGCGTAGTACTTGATTTTTGATGACTTCTAAATTTTTGCAATAAGTATATGAGTTATTTTGACTAATGTTGATTCCATGGATTATACGCACTTTTACCTTTCCGCCTTTGCTAGCCTCTTCGGCACCGTGAATTGCCCTTTCTCACCTTGAGAGTTGGTGCAAACTTCGCCGGTGCATCCAAACCCCATAATATGATACGCTCTACCACACATAAACCTCCTTATATCTTCCTCAAAACAGCCACTATACCTACCTATCATGGCATTTCCATAGCCATTCCGAGATATATTGCCATGCAACTTCCATCATCATTGTTATGACATACATTACTTTTGTGATATTGCCATTGAATGATCATGAGGTTGACATCGTATTTGTGGCAAAGCCACCATTCATTATTTTCCATACATGTCACTCTTGATTCATTGCACCATCCCGGTACACCGCCGGAGGCATTCATATAGAGTCATATTTTGTTCTAAGTTTTGAGTTGTAATTGTTGAGTTGTAAGAAAAATAAAAGTGTGATGATCATCATTATTAGAGCATTGTCCCAAGTGAGGAAAGGATGATGGAGACTATGATTCCCCCATAAGTCGGGATGAGACTCCGGACGAAAAAAAAAATATATATATAAAGAGAAGAAAAAAGAAAGAAAAAAACAAGGCCAATAAAAAGTGAGGCCCAAAAAAATGAGAGAAAAAGAGAGAAGGGACAATACTACTATCCTTTTACCACACTTGTGCTTCAAAGTACCACCGAGATCTTCGAGATAGAGAGTCTCTCATTTTGTCACTTTCATATACTAGTGGGAAATTTTTCATTATAGAACTTGGCTTGTATATTCCAATGATGGGCTTCCTCAAAATGCCCTAGGTCTTCGTGAGCAAGCAAGTTGGATGCACACCCACTAAGTTTCTTTTGTAGAGCTTTCATATACTTATAGCTCTAGTGCATCCGTTCCATGGCAATCCCTACTCCTCATGTTGACGTCAATTGATGGGCATCTCCATAGCCCGTTGATTAGCCTCGTCAATGTGAGACTTTCTCTTTTTTTTGTCTTCTCCACACAATCACATAATCATATTCTATTCCACCCATAGTGCTATATCCATGGCTCGCGCTCATGTATTGCGTGAAGGTTGGAAAAGTTTGAGATTATTTGAGTATGAAACAATTGCTTGGCTTGTCATCGGGGGTATAGAAGTTGGGAACATCTTTGTGTGACGAAAATGAAGCATAGCCTAACTATATGATTTTGTAGGATGAACTTTCTTTTGCCATGTTATTTTGAGAAGACATGATTGCTTTGATTAGTATGCTTGAAGTATTATTATTTCTGTGTCAATATGAAAATTTGTCTTAAATCTTTCGGATCTGAATATTCATATCACAAGTAAGAAGATTTATATTGAAATTATGCCAAAGTATCACTCCGAATCAAAAATTATCTTTTTATCATTTACCTACTCGGGGACGAGCAGGAATTAAGCTTGGAGATGCTTGATACGTCTCCAACATATCTATAATTTTTGATTGCTCCATGCTATATTATCTACTGTTTTAGGCAATATTGGGCTTTATTATCCACTTTTATATTATTTTTGGGACTAACCTATTAACCGGAGGCCCAACCCAGATTTGCTCTTTTATGCCTATTTCAGTATTTGCTCGAGGAAAAGGAATATCAGACGGAGTCAAAACGGAACGAAATCAACTAGAGAAGTTATTTTTGGAAGGAAACCCACCTGATGGACTTCGACTCCACATCAGAAGATACGGGAGGTGCTCACGAGGGTGGGGGGCGCGCCCACCCACCCTGGGCGCGCCCCCTGCCTCATGGGGTCCCCGAAGCTCCACCGACGTACCCCTTGCACCCATATATACCTACGTATCGTAAAACTTCCAGAACAGAAGATAGATCGAAAGTTCCGCCGCCGCAAGCCTCCAGAGCCACCAAAAACCTCTCGGGAGCCCGTTCCGGCACCCTGCCGGAGGGGGAACCCATCACCAGTGGCCATCTTCATCATCCCGGTGCTATCCATGACGAGGAGGGAGTAGTTCACCCTCGGGGCTGAGGGTATGTACCAGTAGCTATGTGTTTGATCTCTCTCACTCTCGTGTTCCATCTATGGCACGATCTTGATGTATCCCGAGCTTTGCTATTATAGTTGGATCTTATGATGTTTCTCCCCCTCTACTCTCTTGTGATGAATTGAGTTTCCCCTTTGAAGTTATCTTATCGGATTGAGTCTTTTATGAGAACACTTGATGTATGTCTTGCCGTGTTTATATGTGGTGACAATGGGATATCATGTGCCACTTGATGTATGTTTTGGTGACCAACTTGCGGGTTCCGTCCATGAACCTATGCATAGGGGTTGGCACACGTTCTTGATTCTCCGGTAGAAACTTTGGGGCACTCTTTGAAGTACTTTGTGTTGGTTGGATGAATCTGAGATTGTGTGATGCATATAGTAATCATGCCCAAGGATACTTGAGGTGACAATGGAGTATCTAGGTGACATTAGAGTTTTGATTGATTTGTGTCTTAAGGTGTTATTCTAGTACGAACTCTTTTATAGATTAATCCAAAAGAATAACTTTGAGGTGGTTTCGTACCCTACCATAATCTCTACGTTTGTTCTCCGCTATTGGTGTCTTTGGAGTGACTCTTTGTTGCATGTTGAGGGCTTGTTATATGATCTATCTATGTTATTATTGTTGAGAGAACTTGCACTAGCGAAAGTATGAACCCTAGGCCTTGTTTCCTATCATTTGCAATACCGTTTACGCTCACGTTTATCACTTGTTACCTTGCTGTTTTTATTATTTCAGATTACAAAAACCTATATCTACCATCCATATTGCACTTGTATCACCATCTCTTCGCTGAACAAGTGCACCTATACAATTTACCATTGTATTGGGTGTGTTGGGACACAAGAGACTCTTTGTTATTTGGTTGCAGGGTTGATTGAGAGAGACCATCTTCATCCTACGCCTCCCACGGATTGATAAACCTTAGGTCATCCACTTGAGGGAAATTTGCTACTGTCCTACAAACATGTGCACTTGCAGGCCCAACAACGTCTACAAGAAGAAGGTTGTGTAGTAGACATCAGACCTTGACTTGGAGCTTGTCTCTTTGCTTCTACTCTTGTAGAATTTGTTGAAGTTCTTCACCATTAAGCTCAATTCTTCATTGAAGGTTTGTTTCTCACTTGATGATGTGGGTGCTTCACGTGAGGCTTTGTAAGCACCACTTGATTTGTTGTGAAGTTCCTCCTTATCCTTGAGTGACATCTCATGAGCAACAATTCTTCCAATGACTTCTGTTGGCTTGAGATCTTTGTAATTGGGCATCATTTGGATCATTGTGCACACGGTATCATATTTTCCATCCAAGGCTCTCAGGATCTTCTTGATGATGAATCTGTCGGTCATTTCTTCACTTCCTAAGCCGGCAATCTCATTTGTGATAAGAGCAAGCCTAGAGTACATTTCAGCGACACCTTCACCATCCTTCATGTTGAACTTGTCAAGTTGACTTTGAAGCACATCCAACTTGGATTCCTTGACGGAGTCGGTACCTTCTGTTGGGGGACGTAGCAGAAATTCAAAATTTTCTACGCATCACCAAGATCTATCTATGGAGATACTAGCAACGAGAGAGAGCTGAGTGCATCTTCATACCCTTGAAGATCGCGATGCGGAAGCGTTACAAGAACCCGGTCAGTGGAGTCGTTCACGAAGCGATTCAGATCGCGGCCGAATCCGATCTAAGCACCGAAGAACGGTGCCTCCGCGTTCAACACACGTGCAGCCCGGTGACGTCTCCCGTGCCTTGATCCAGCAAGGAGAGAGGGAGAGGTTGGGGAAGACTCCGTCCAGCAGCAGCACAACTGCGTGGTGGTGATGGAGGAGCGTGGCACTCCAAAGAGGGCTTCGCCAAGCACTGCGAGAGACGAGGAGGGAGAGGGGTAGGGCTGCGCCAGGAGAGAGGAAAACTCATGTGCTTGGCAGCCCCAAAACCCCCACTATATATAGGGGAAAGGGAGAGGGGGCCGCCCCCTCCAGATCCCATCTAGAGGGAAGGGGCGGCGACCAGGAGGGGAGGCTTGCCCCCCAAGAAAGGTGGAGGCGCCCCCTTCCCCTAGGGTTTCCAACCCTATGCGCCTTGGGCCCATGGGGAGGGGCGCACCAGCCCACTAGGGGTTGGTTCCCTCCCATATTCAGCCCATCAAGCCCCCCGGGGCAGGTGGCCCCACCCGGTGGACCTCCGGACACCTTTCGGTGGTCCCGTTACAATACCGATAACCCCCGAAACTATTCCGGTAACTGAAACTGGACTTCCCATATATAAATATTTAACTCCGGACCATTCCGGAACTCCTCGTGATGCCCGAGATCTCATCCGGGACTCCGAACAACATTCGGTAACCACATACAAACTTCCTTTATAACCCTAGCGTCATCGAACCTTAAGTGTGTAGACCCTACGGGTTCGGGAATCATGCAGACATGACCGAGACAGCTCTCTGGCCAATAACCAACAGAGGGATCTAGATACCCATGTTGGCTCCCACATGTTCCATGATGATCTCATCGGATGAACCACGATGTCAAGGATTCAAGCAATCCCGTATACAATTTCCTTTATCAATCGATATGTTACTTGCCCGAGATTCGATCGTCGGTATCCCAATACCTCGTTCAATCTCGTTACCGGCAAGTCACTTTACTCGTTCCGTAATGCATGATCTCGTGACTAACTACTTAGTCACATTGAGCTCATTATGATGATGCATTACCGAGTGGGCCCAGAGATACCTCTCCGTCAAATGGAGTGACAAATCCCAGTCTCGATTCGTGCCAACCCAATAGACACTTTCGGAGATACCTGTAGTGCACCTTTATAGTCACCCAGTTACGTTGTGACGTTTGGTACACCCAAAGCACTCCTACGGTATCCGGTAGATACACAATCTCATGGTCTAAGGAAATGATACTTGACATTAGAAAAGCTTTAGCAAACGAACTACACGATCTTGTGCTATGCTTAGGATTGGGTCTTGTCCATCACATCATTCTCCTAATGATGTGATCTCGTTATCAATGACATCCAATGTCCATGGTCAGGAAACTATAACCATCTATTGATCAACGAGCTAGTCAACTAGAGGCTCACTAGGGACATGTTGTTGTCTATGTATCCACACATGTATTACGGTTTTCACTTAATACAATTATAGCATGAACAATAGACAATTATCATGAACAAGGTAATACAATAATAACCATTTTATTATTGCCTCTAGGGCATATTTCCAACAATATCCCACTTGCACTAGAGTCAATAATCTAGTTCACATCACTATGTGATTGTAATGAATCCAACACCCATTGTGTTTGATCATATCTCGCTTGTGAGAGAGGTTA
Organism: Aegilops bicornis; assembly: GCA_021605145.1. Taxonomy (NCBI): domain Eukaryota; kingdom Viridiplantae; phylum Streptophyta; class Magnoliopsida; order Poales; family Poaceae; genus Aegilops; species Aegilops bicornis. The sequence goes on along the minus strand of CM038673.1, from coordinate 43,247,424 downwards.
TTAGTCAACGGGTCTGAATCTTTTAGATCCGTGTGCTTCTAAATCTCTATGTCATCTCCTAGATGCAGCTACCACGTGCTATTTGGAACTATTCCAAATAATTGCTCTACTATCTGAATCCGGTCTACTACTCGAGTCATCCAGATTAGTGTCAAAGTTTGCATCGGCGTAACCCTTCTGACGAACTCTTTTACCACCTCCATAATCGAGAAAATTCCTTAGTCCACTAGCTACTAAGGATAACCTTGACCGTTGTCCTGAGATGCATTCCTGGATCACACTTGTACCCCTTGACTAACTCATGGCAAGGCACACTTTAGGTGTGGTACACAACATAGCATACTATATAGCCTACGTCTGAAGCATAGGGGACGACCTTCGTCCTTTCTCTCTTTTCTGCCATGGTCAGGTCTTGAGTATTACTCAATACTCACACCTTATAACACACCCAAGAACTCCTTCTTTGTCGATCTATTTTGAACTCCTTCAAAATCTTGTCACGGTGTGTATTCATTTGAAAGTACTATTAAGCGATTCTGATCTATCCTTATAGATCTTGATGCTCAATGTTCAAGTAGCTTAATCCAGGTTTTCCATTGAAAACCACTTTTCAAATAACCCTATATGCTTTCCAGAAATTCTACATCATTTCTGATCAACAATATGTTAATAACACATACTCATCAGAAATTCTATAGTGCTCCCACTCACTTCTTTGGAAATACAAGTTTCTCATAAACTTTGTATAAACCCAAAATCTTTGATTATCTCATCAAAGCGTATATTCCAACTCTGAGATGCTTACTCCAGTCCTTAGAAGGATTGTTGGAGCTTTGCATACTTGTTAGCATCTTTTAGGATTGACAAAACCTTTTGGTTGTATCACATACAACCTTTCCTCAAGAATATCATCGAGGAAACAATGTTTTGACATCCTATCTGCAAGATTTCATAAATCATGCAGTAACTGCTAATATAATTCCAACAGACTCTTTAGCATCGCTACGAGTGAGAAAGTCTCATCACAGTCAAATCCTTGAACTTGTCGGAAAACATCTTAACGACAAGTCGGGCTTTCTTAATGGTGACACTTACCATCATTGTCCGTCTTCCTTCTAAAATCCATTTGTACTCAACAGCCTTACGACCATCGGGTAGTTCTGCCAATTCTACACTTTGTTTTCATACATGGATCCTCTCTAGGATTTTATGGTGACACTTACCATCATTGTCCGTCTTCCTTCTAAAATACATTTGTACTCAACAGCCTTACGACCATCGGGTAGTTCTGCCAATTCTACACTTTGTTTTCATACATGGATCCTCTCTAGGATTTTATGGCCTCGAGCCATTCATCGGAATCCGGGCCCACCATTGCTTCTGCATAGCTCGTAGGTTCATTGTTGTCTAGCAACATGACCTCCAAGATAGGATTACGTACCACTCTAAAGTAGTACGCATCCTTGTCGACCTACGAGGTTTGGTAGTGACTTGATCCAAAGCTTCATGATCACTATCATAAGCTTCTACTTCAATTGGTGTAGGACGTCCCGCTGCCGAATCCTGTTCGGATCGGCCTTCCAGAGTTTAGCAACGCTCCTCTGAAGAAGCGCCTAAGCTGGCGCCATGAGCCCAGGGGAAAATGACCGGGACGTCCTTTACTTGATGAGCCGAATAAGATTATTGGCTCGTGCCGGATTGACCATGATTGGAGTCATGGTAACCTGCATTATGAGGGGAGTGCAGCCGCTCCAATATAGAGGCCACCCTATGTGGGATTTCAACGGGGAGGACGATGCCACCCGCCATGGCCGCAAAGGGCCGGGATCGGTCACCGAACTGGTGAAGACCTTGTCAGCCATGTACAAAGGGAAGAGGAGGATTTTCTCTGTGTCGATCCGCTGAACGGGTTTTCTTCGAACAATCCTCGAAGTTGGGTAAGCAAATATCTTTGTGGCCTGTCCGATCCATGTTCCCGTGGTTAAATATCTCATTTGATGGTTTCTACGCAGGAACTGCGTCGGGCCGTGGAGAAGATACACAGCCCGCCCCCACAGCCCGAGGATCCGGAACGGTCCCTCGATCCGGCCTCCGAAGAGGACCCGGATATGAAGGTAGAGATGATCGACGGGGTGTTCCACCAACTTAGCATCGATAATGCTTTGGTTGCCATTACGGCCGACTACCCCGGATTATTTCCGGCCTCCCAGTTAATCGTGACCAAAGTCCGGATACCATGACCCACCCGTGCTTTCCTTCTAATCACCACGTATTTTATGGTGTTTCGTAGGGGGTGCCTTCGAGGCAGGAGGCCGAGCCCGCGGCGGCTAGCCAACAAGGGGCAGTACAGCCCCGCAGGCTAAAAAGAAGTGCGGTCCGGATAGAAACTCCGCCGCAATGGTATAGCGCGTCACCATATTCCCAGGATTGATTCCTGGAAGGCGTACTAACGCTGGTGCTCTCTTCAGGAAAAAGAGCGTTCGCCGGACTGAGTCCGGAGAGGTTGCTAATCGAACTTCCGCCAGCCAGGCTCCAAAGCTGGGTCCAGAAGCAGAGGCGAGCAAGAGGCATGCGTCGGATGCTCCTCCGACAGAGGATGCCGACAAATTGTCCGCCACCAACTCCGAGGTGGAGAGCGCCATGAATCACAGGCGCCGCCGGACAGTTCTTCGTGACGCATGTTTCTCCCAAGAGGCATTGAATGCCTTCAATTCGGAGATGCGCACCTCCGTGCCGCTCAAGATGGTCTAGCGAGCCACGGAGCAGTATGTAAAGGACATACAGGCGAGGAAATTTGTGATTATATATGCCAGTAGCCCCCGAGACTTAAAATAGTTAGAATAACTGATTTAAGGATCATTTGTTATGCAGGATCTTACAAATAAGAATACCCGACTGTCTCAGGAGCTTGAAGAATGCAAGGCCCAACTTGAGGCCGCACTAGCCGCTACCGGGGGAGCCACAGAGACCCCCTCTGGTAATATATGCTTCAAAACATAAATAGTTTGTGAAGTGCGGCGTGTGTGTAGATCTGACAATAATATTGCAGATGGCGCCGGACTAGATCCGGACAAGCAACAGCTCTTGCGCCGGTTGAAGGCCGGCGAGAATGTGCTTACAAGGGTGAGGCAAGAGAAAAATAATCTCCAAGATGCCAACACCCAGCTGGGTGAGGAACTAAAGGATGTTCTTGCCCAGCTGTCTGACTCCATGAAGGAGAATCGGCGACTTCATCGCGGCATTTACAGTAAGTGCTTGAGCGAACTTTTGAAAAAGAGTTCGGCGAGGAAGTCAATTAATAGAGTTATGTCTGTAGGTATTCTCACGGGTCGTCCTGAAGAGGAAATGCCCGGTTCTACGAGTGACCTTCTTCCCGAGCTATTGCAACTGCACGAACGAGTTCGGCAGGTGATGAAAGGCGTCGCCCAGGCCTTGTGGCCATCTATCTCCCTACCCGAAGGCCTTGGAGAGCTTGCAGAGAAGCTTCAGGGAGCACGGCGGCGCTTCCGACTATGGAAGATATCGGCCTGTCGTCAAGGCGCCAGGGAGGCCTGGGCCATGGTGAAGACGCGGTACACGGTTAAGCGGACCCAAACCACATGGCCGAGGACGGCCCTGTGGGGCCCGACGGGAAGGAGATCCCTGTGAGCATAGTGTACGGCCAAGTAGAGTTGGCCGCAAAGTATTCCTAGCAGGACTGTAAACTAGACAGCCTATTAGACGACATTGAAGAGGAATACAATCAGTCAATTTGACTATGTAATTTAAAATGACATATAAAATGTCTTCTAGCCGGATTGTAGATCGTTTGTCGTAGCGGGCTTTTTCGCTTCAACCTCGGGACCCAATAGTCCGGAGTGTGTCCGAATACCCTCGCGGTTATATAAAAACCGGGGTATGCGTGGAGACCAGGCGTAGGGGTCATGAGTGCTTTATCAGACAAGTGCCCAACTAGTTATGTTATATTACATGGTTAGTAAGAAACATCTTCCGTGGAGAATAGTTACATTAGGGATTCCTTTCCTGGGAGGCATGCCCTAAAGTGCATGTCCGGACTGCAAAAAAGCGAGAAAAGCATCTGGGGGCAGATAAATGAAAAATAAAAAATCATCTTTTAGTTCACCGACCGAATATTCCCTTAAGAACGCTAGCTTTCGGCTTCACCCAGTCTGAGGTACACGTCCGGCTGACCTGGCGGTAACAATCGCAGAGGTGCTCCCTTTACCACCTAGCCGAACAATCGGGAACGTAGGGGTAAGCACAGGAGCCAGGCAACCCAGCTTGGCCAAAACTTAAGTCATATCGATGCATATAATGGTGAATAAAAAGTACATGCGGAAGTGTGACACATGTGTTGAGCATAAAGCCCGTATAAATAAGCTTCTGTTAAAGAAGCCCCCAGGTATAATGAGCGCGGATAGCGCGTCAAGTGTGTGCGAACAATGCGCAAACGAGCCTCGAAAGGCTTCAAGAAGAAGGAGGAGGAAGGAGTGAAATAAAAGACAGCAAAAATAGAAAATGTGGGCGGAGGAAGGAGACGAACTCGGAGTCCGGCGCTTAGGCGTAGAATCTTCGATGAAGGGCTGCGTTCCATGGGTTCGGCTCGAGTCGGTTATCCGATGCGTTTCGCAGACGGTATGCTCCGCCGGTTAGGACCTAGTCGATGATAAAGGGACCTTCCCATTTGGGCTTGAGTTTGTCCTTTTTCTTGTCCGGCAGACGTAGAACTAGTTCCCCAACGTTGTAAGCTTTGGCCCGTACTTCCCTGCTTTGATATCTTCGAGCCTCTTTGTTGATAAAATGCGGAACGAGCTTTTGCCACGTCGCGCTCCTCCTCCAATGCGTCCAAGCTGTCCTGCCGATCGAGCTCGGCTTATCTTTCTTCATACATGCGCACGCGAGGTGAGTCATGCATTATGTCGCAGGGCAAGACTGCCTCTGCGCCGTATACCGTAAAAAATGGTGTGAATCCGGTAGTACGATTCGGTGTGGTCCGCAGCCCCCAGAGTACGGAGTCGAGCTCCTCAACCCAGTGCGTGTTAGATTCCTTGAGGGACCGCACTAGTCTGGGTTTAATACCGCTCATGATTAGACCGTTTGCTTGCTCGACTTGACCATTGGCTTGAGGGTGATAGACTGAGGCGTAATCGAGCTTGATGCCCATGTTTTTGCACCATAATTTGACCTCATCGGCCGTGAAGTTGGTGCCGTTATCAGTGATGATACTGTGGGGGACGCCGTAACGGTGCACTACCCCTGATATGAAGTCTATCACCGGCCCGGATTCGGCCATTTTAACGGGCTTGGCCTCTATCCATTTGGTGGATTTATCCACCATGACCAATAGGTATTTTTGCTTGTGGGTTCCTCCCTTAAGGTGTCCAACCATGTCAAGCCCCCAGACTGCGAATGGCCAGGTGATGCGTATAGTTTTGAGGGCGGTGGGTGGCATGTGGCTTTGGTTAGCAAAAAGCTGGCAACCGACGCATCGTTGGACTAAATCCTGCGCATCTGCCCGGGCCGTCGGCCAATAAAATCCTGTACGGAAGGCCTTGCCTACAAGGGCCCGGGCTGCGGCGTGGTGCCCACCCAGTCCAGCATGAATTTCAGCCAGGAGGTTTCGCCCTTCCTCTTCGGAGATACACCTTTGAAGGACTCCTGTTGTGCTTTTCTTATAAAGCTCTCCCTCATGGACTTTATAGGCTTTGGAACGCCGTACTATGCAGTGAGCCTCATTTTGGTCTTCAGGGAGTTCCTGCCTAGTTAGGTAGGCTAGGAATGGTTCCATCCACGGGGCGGTGACCGCCATTATTTCGTGGGCGGACGGTGTTATTTCGTTGGCAGAGCCTCCGATTGTGTCAGAGTGTTCGGTGTCAGGCAGTGCGGTTGGGTCCGGATTGTTATTTCCAGATTCCCCTTCCCATAGTACGGATGGCTTGAACAGCCGTTCTAGGAAGATGTTGGGCGGGACGGCATCGCGTTTTGCACCGATGCGTGCCAATACGTCCGCCGCCTAGTTGTTATCCCGAGCTATATGATGAAATTCAAGCCCTTCGAACCATGCTGACATTTTTAGGACCGCATTGCGGTACGCTGCCATTTTTGGATCTTTGGCATCAAAGTCTCCGTTGATTTGAGATATTGCGAGGTTCGAATCCCCGCGCACCTCTAGGCGTTTAATGCCCATGGAGACTGCCATCCGGAGGCCGTGAAGAAGGGCCTCGTATTCGGCTGCGTTGTTGGAGTCCGTATACATTATCTGAAGGACGTATTGGACTGTGTCCCCGGTTGGGGACGTCAGGACGACGCCAGCCCCCAGGCCGGCCAACATTTTGGACCGTCCAAGTGCATGATCCAATTGGAGTATGCGCCGTACTATTTAGGGAGTTCGGCTTCGGTCCATTCGGCCACGAAGTCAACCAAAACCTGCGACTTAATAGATCGTCGTGGCTTATAGGTTATGTCGAATGGGAGGAGCTCTATGGCCCATTTAGCAATCCGGCCCGTCGCGTCGTGGTTATTTATAATGTCGTTACGAGGTACTTCGGAGGCTACTGTTATCGAACACTCTTGAAAGTAGTGTCGCAGCTTCCGGGATGCCATGAACACCGCGTATGCTATCTTTTGATAATGTGGGTACCGGGACTTGCATGGGGTTAGGACAGTGGACACATAGTAAACCGGTCTTTGAAGAGGGAACCTGTGTCCGTCCGTTGCTCGTTCGACGACGAGCACCGTGCTAACAACTTGATGTGTTGCGGCGATATATAATAGCATTGATTCGCCCATGTTGGGCGCGGCCAGGACCTGATTTTTTGCCAATATGGCTTTTATTTCTTTGAGTCCGGCCGTGGCGGCATCCGTCCACTCGAAGTGATCGGTGCGCCGGAGGAGGCGGTAAAGGGGTAACGCCTTTTCTCCCAAACGGGAAATAAAGCGGCTTAGAGCCGCTATGCATCCAGTCAATTTGTATTTGCTTGAGGTCTTTTGGAATATCCAATTGTGACAGAGCTCGGATCTTGGCTGGGTTTGCTTCAATTCCTCTACCGGACAAAATGAAGCCCAAGAGCTTTCCGGCTGGAACGCTGAAGACGCATTTTTTCGGATTGAGCTTAATGTCGTATTTTCGGAGATTGTTGAATGTGAGCCTCAAGTTGTCTACTAGAGTTTCGACATGCTTGGATTTGACGACCACGTCATCTACATATGCTTCCACTGTTTTGCCGATCTGGTTTGCCAGACATGTCTGAATCATGCGCTGATATGTTGCGCCGGCGTTTTGAGCCCAAAGGGCATTGTGTTGAAGCAGAATGGGCCGTATGGAGTGATGAATGCTGTTGCGGCTTGGTGCAGCTCCGCCATCTTGATTTGGTGGTAGCCGGAGTGCAGCGTCGAGGAAGCACAATGAGTCGTGTCCTGCTGTGGCGTCGATAATTTGATCAATGCGAGGGAGGAAGGGATCCTTTGGGCAAGCCTTATTAAGGTCTTTGAAATCAACACATAGGCGCCCGATTTATCGTTCTTTGGTACCATCACCAGATTTGCTAGCCAGTCCGGATGTTTTATATGTCCGATGAATCCGGCTTCGAAGTTTGGCTAGCTCCTCTCCCATGGCATGTCTCTTGGGTTCGAAAAGCGCCAAGAGCCTGTTTGGTGGCTTGAATCCTTTTAGGATATTTAGGCTGTGCTCGGCCAGCCGACGTGGGATTCCTGGCATTTCCGAAGGGTTCCAGGCAAAAATGTCAGAGTTTTCTCGTAGAAATTCTCGTAGTGCGGCGTCTACATCAGGGTTTAATTATGCCCCAATGGAGGCCGTCTTTGCAGGGTCCGTTGGGTGGACTTGGCATTTGACTATTTCATCCGCTGGTTTAAAAGAGGTGGACTTGGATCTTTTATCAAGTATCACATTGTCCCTGTTCACCGTGGACCGCATCGTAGTGAGTTCCTCGGCCGCTAGGGCTTCGGCTAGTGCCTCGAGGGCTAGTGCGGCTGTCTTGTTTTCGGCGCAGAGTGCTATGTTCGGATCACTAGCGAGTGTGATGATTCCGTTAGGTCCGGGCATTTTAAGCTTCATGTACCCATAATGGGGTATAGCTTGAAAAATTGTGAATGCCTCTCGCCCTAATAAAGCGTGATATCCGATGCTGAACGGGGCCACTTGAAATGTGACCTCCTCGGACCTGTAATTATCTTGCGAGCCGAACACTACGTCCAGTGTGATTTTTCCTGTGCAGCATGCTTCCCGGCTAGGGATTATTCCTCTAAAGGTTGTGCTGCTTCACTCAATGCGGTTCCAGTCTATTTCCATTTTTCGGAGGGTTTCCTCGTAGATGAGGTTTAGTCTACTGCCGCCATCCATGAGTACCTTAGTAAGGCGAAAGCCGTCCACTATTGGACTGAGGACCAATGCGGTTGGTGCTCGGGCTGTTCGGAATTCAGGTTCGTCACTGGCATTAAAGGTAATAGCCGTGTCACTCCATTGATTTATTGTTGCTACTTGGTAGACTTCGGCAAGGTTGCGGAGTGTTCGTTTCCGCATGTTATTTGATGCGAAAGTCTCGAAGACTGTTAATACCGTCTTGGTGTTCTTTGGGCTGGGATTACGAGGCTAGAAGCTCTTCGCCACTTTTGGCCACTTGCCGTAGTATCCAACATGCTCAAGGCTATGAGTTGGAGTGGCGCCCTACTGTGCTATGAATTTTGCAGGTCCGTTTAGCCAACCCTCCAAGACGGTTCCGTGCCCTTTAGGGGATTTTTGTTTTTGATGTATAACCCAGGTGCTTGGTGATGGCCTTTTACTTTTATTCCGGACTAGGGTTGTATTCGGGGCCGGATTATCCCAAAATTTACTTTCGGTTTTCCAAGCACTCTCCATCGCACAGTACTTTTGTACTTTGGTCACCAAGTCAGCAAATCGTGTAATTTCGCGACGACTTATGGCGTTTAGGATTCCCTTGTCCGTGCAATTATTGCAGAAAAATGAGATTGCGTCCTCCTCTCGGCAGTCCTTTATCATGTCCATAACCAGGAGGAATCTGGCCCAGTAGTGATGTACTGTTTCAGCGGGCTCTTGCCGAATTCGGGATAGATCGCTAATGTTTGGGTGGGCGGGTGGAACTAAATCCGGAACCCCGTCCAATTTAAGACTCAGGGGCCGAGAAGTTTCCAAATTTGGAAGTTTGGATTTTTGAATGCTATCCAATGAATCCAACCCGCCGCCTGACTTTAAGTTTAGGGCTTGATCGACATCCGTCCCTCTGCGGCAATCCGGCATGGAGGGATCGGGAATCCGGACGTAGCTAGTCCTTAAGATAGAAGAAGAATCACCGTATTGCCCCGCTATCACCGGAACATGATGGGTAGCCTGGGGAGAGTTGATCTCTCTCGATCGGTTTTAGGCCCGATCTGGTCGTAGTCTGTGGCGACTCCGGTCTTGGCGATGCGATCCAAGAGCTCGTTTACGGAGGAGAGCTCAATCGGATCTAACTGCTCGGCAAGTTCGAGTTAACGTGAAGATTGGTTTCGATGACCGAGAAGTCATCGTCGGTAGCGATGGCGAACTGGTGGTCATAAGAAAACCACCTAACCAAGAAGTCGACCAGCGCCAAGGCTCCTTTGGCGATAGTATCGTCTTTAAAGACGGGACGAGGCATCCTTCCTGACGGTGACGGCACAGAAGAACTCTCAATGAAAGCACCAATGTCGGTGTCAAAACCGGCTGATCTCGGGTAGGGGTCCCGAACTGTGCGTCTAGGCGGATGGTAACAGGAGACAAGGGACACAATGTTTTCGCCCAGGTTCGGGCCCTCTCGATGGAGGTAAAACCCTACTCCTGCTTGATTAATATTGATGATATGGGTAGTACAAGAGTAGATATACCACGAGATCGAGAGGCTAAACCCTAGAAGCTAGCCTATGGTATGATTGTTGTTCGTCCTACGGACTAAAACCCTTCGTTTATATAGACACCGAATAGGGTTAGGGTTACACAGAGTCGGTTACAATGGTAGGAGATCTACATATCCATATCGCCAAGCTTGCCTTCCACGCCAAGGAAAGTCCTATCCGGACACGGGACGAAGTCTTCAATCGTGTATCTTCATAGTCTAGGAGTCCGGCCAAAGATGATAGTTCGGCTATCCGGACACCCCCTAGTCCAGGGCTCCCTCAGTCGGTTTCTTCACAACTCTGGTTTTGGGCCGGGTTGTTTTCTCCGGTTTTTCTTGTGGAGGCTTCTTGCTGCAAAATGGATCATCACCGTGTTTGAAAGATGTTAATATCAACAAAGGGTGCTTAAACATAGTCAGATTTTATGAAAACATAAGATATGAGTCTTACGGCTGGCGGTTTGTTAATGGTACAAAATGGAGGCAGGCCGGTTTGAGAGCAAGCAGCTTCCGGTTCATTTAATATCTTCTTCACAGCCTCAGTAACCTCGTCGTCTGTCAGCTGGATCCCAATATACCGTAGAGGGTCTTTTACATCTCATGTGTACTTGCACATCAAACTGTAGCGCAGGCTTAAGGGCAATATACTCCAAGATATCCAGCAGCGAGCAAGGTCAACTCCTGTCAACCCGTTAGCCATGAAGGCCCTGAGCTTGGATAATTGAGGAGCATATTTGCTTCTCTCCTTAGCAGTCAGTCTCTGAGGGAAGGGATGTGTGTTGCTTAGCCGCTCCGGACGATAACCCGACAAGGGATTTTCTCCATCAGGAGAGGTATCTTTGCAGTAAAATCATGTTGAATTCCACTCTTTGGGATGGTTGTGCAGTTTGGCGTGAGGGTAAGTGACCTCTTTGCTCTTTTGAATCGCCATACCACCTAACTCGGTATTGGGACCGTCAGTAAATTCGGTGCGGCGGTTCAGATGGAAGCAATCTCTGAATAATTCAACTGTGGGCTCCTCTTGAAAGAACACCTCACGAGCACTTGAAAGTGACAGATGTTGGTTACGGAGTTGGGGCCAATATCTTGTGGGCCTTGATTGGAAGTTGGCCAAGACATCCCGATAAAACTTTGAACCGGGCGGACTGAAGCCCCGGGCTAGGTGGTCAGCAAAAACAACAACCTCTCCATCTTCGGGTTCTGCAGGACACTCCGGGCCAGGGACCCTCTAGTGATCGACATCTTTTTTGCCTAAAGCGCCGGTTTGGACTAGGTTATTCAGTTGATTCTCGGTCACTCGAGAAGGGACCCAGTTGCACTCGTACACTTGCTTGGCCATGGTGCAATCTGCAAAGCAGTAATACCGGTTCAAGAATATGTTGGAAGGGTATACATTGATGCATTCGTTGCTAAACCGGAAGCAGTTACTTATAAACCAGGGTTCTGCAAAGTGGCAGTACTTAGCTAGGGAATCCTGGTGGTTCAACAAGGGGACTAATGGTATATACCGAGTTGTCAATTTTTCTACAAAGTTAAACCGCCTGGTCTGAACCATTGAAGAGTCAAGATTGCAGATGAGCAGGTGTGCGAAAACAGGTTTCGCCAAATTACATCATAGTTTTGGATCTGGAACATGTTCAAAAAAGAAATAAATATTCAAGGTCCAAAAGGGAACAATACCGAATCAATGATCAAGGATACAGGGAGATATATGGCTTTGAGATGCGCAAGTGACGACGGATGATAAAAACTACCGCTACGCAGAACAAAGATTTACAGACTTGTCTAAAGATTTATCATATGAACAAGAAGCAAGCAATGAACGTTGACGAACATGAGAACCCTAGAACAGATCTATGATGAAAAGATAGAAGACTTAGCAGAGCTGAAGAAGAAATGGAAGATCGCCGCGATGCTCTGGTATATTCAGGGTGATGCAGCGGCCAAGGTTGGTGCAGAAGTCGACGGCGGCGGCGGAGCTCCGAAGCTGGGCGACACGAGGAAGACAAAGCAGAAGGGCACGAAGGGGAAAAAGAAATGAACCTTCGGTCTTATTTATAAAGCAAGGGACATGTGTCAGGCGCGAAAATCAAGGGGCCGCGAGTTTGGAAACGGAGATGTCGCCTCGATTGTCGCAGATCTATTAAACAAAAAAGGTAACTTGGATAGTTTTTATGACAGATGACGACATGCCGGTTTACAACGACCAGAGAAGATGACATCATGGCGGTTCACCAAACTACACAAAGATGCTGAAGATGAAGTTTTTGCTAAGGATTGACATGAACCTGTTCAAATCAATCTGGGGCCTAATGTTGGGGATATTACTACTGGGTGTAAACCGGCCAGGACAGGCCGGGTTAACTTCGTCAGTAGTTGAGTATGTTAAAGCCTAAGTAGGCAGTTGAGGGCTTAAGGCCCATAGCCGGTTCAAGGCATGTAGCCGTAAACCGGTGTTTGTATGTAACTTGTATTGTAAGTTAGGAATAGTGGAGACCGAGCCGGATACATCTATGAACCGGTGTCGGGACTCTGGAAACCGATGGGCGCCTCCCATGTATATAAGGGGACGACCCGGCGGCGGTTCAGGGACAACAGACAACAACTCGAGAACTAGGCGAAGCTTGTTTGCTCCCTAGTCATCGAAACCCCATCAATTCCATCACAACTAGATGTAGGCTTTTACCTTCATTGAAGGGGCCGAACTAGTATAAATTCTCTTGTGTCCTTGTGTCCGCTTTAACCCCTTCAAGCTAACCCGTAGCGATGGCTCCACAACTAAGTCCTTTCATGAGGACATCTGCCGTGACAAAACCACGAAAATGACCAAAGCTATGTTTGTCAACTCTCAACAACTTTTAATCATCATACTCTTTCTATGTGAAGTCATTACTCTCCATAAGATCAATATGATCTCTTTGTTTCTTTTTATTCTTTCTCTTTTCTTTTATTCCCTCAAGATCATAGCAAAATAATCAAGACCTTGACTCAACACTAATCTTTATTATATAGCTCACAGACTCGATTACATAGAGGGATCATAAAGCAAAACTTAAAACTAGATCATACCAAAAACTTTATTCTACTACATCAATATATTACTAAAAGGATCGAACTAAGAAAAACGGTAAAGATAGGAGTGTGATGGTGATACGATACCGGGGCACCTCCCCCAAGCTTGGCAGTTGCCAAGGGGAGTGCCCATACCCATGTGATTATATCTCCTTTGCTGGTGAAGGGTTTGTTGATGATGTAGGCTTGTCGTTCATCTTCCAAGGCATAGGCTCACCATCATAGAAGGATGATCGAGTCTCCGGGATCCTTACATCTGCAGCCAAACTCATCCTCTTGAATCTATATTCATACTCACAGTTTTGGTTTTGCAGGTCATAGATTTGGGCTTGGAGGTGCTCGATTTTCTCGGGGAGCTTGAAGATGGCCTCCCCAATGTCCTTGGCATCCAGCTTGTGGTTGTTGGTGAAGTCCGTGATCATTATGTGATTGGAGTCAAGTCCACGCTCCACCATCTCCTGGCACTTGAAAACTTGTTGCTCCATTGCCTCGAGCCTTGTCTCCATGCTTCCGGTCCTCCTTGGTCCCTCAACGTCGCGGATGTGCAGCCCCCCTCATGCATCTCAATGGTTTGAGGGTGTTGCAGAACCTCCGCGAGGTAGGGGTTGATGACCTGCTCGAAGAACTTGTCCTTGGGGGCGCTTGGAGATGTCATGGTGATCGAAATCTGTCAGAAAAAACAGCTCGAAACAAAAACAGAGGATATTTGCGTGATACAGGAGTCAAAACCTTCGGGAGAATATATAATGAATTTTTACCGACCAAAATACGTATCGTGCAAGAAAACGGAATCCGGAGAGCACACAAGGTGCCCACGAGGCAGGGGGCGCGCCCAGGGGTAGGGCGCGCCCTCCACCCTCGTGGAGCCCTCGTGTCCTTCCCGGACTGCTTCTTATTTTTCTAATTTTCTAAATATTCCATAACAGAGAAAAATTACCATTGGAACTGTTTTGGAGTCGGTTTACTTACCGTACCACGTACCTATTCCTTTTCGAAGTCTGAAACATTCTGGAAAGTGTCTCTTATGTATTCCTCCGGGGTTACAGTTTCAATAGCATTAGTTTCAACATTTATAGGATTACCTGAGATGTAATATTTGATTCTTTGACCGTTAACCACCTTCGGATTTGTGCCTTCAAAGTTGTTGATTTTTATGCCACCAGAACGATAGACCTCCTCGATAACGTAAGGACCTTCCCATTTAGAGAGAAGTTTCCCTGCAAAAAATCTTAAACAAGAGTTGTATAGCAATACATAGTCACCTACATTAAACTCACGCTTTTGTATTATTTTGTCATTCCATCTTTTAACGTTTTCTTTAAACAACTTGGCATTGTCATAGGCTTGGGTTCTCCATTCATCAAGTGAGCTAATGTCAAATAGCCTCTTCTCACCGGCAAGTTTGAAATCATAATTGTGCTCTTTAATGGCCCACTATGCCTTATGTTCTAGTTCGATAGGTAAGTGACATGCTTTTCCATAAACCATTTTATACGGAGACATACCCATAGGATTTTTATATGCAGTTCTATAGGCCCATAATGCATCATCAAGTTTCTTGGACCAATTCTTTCTAGATCCATTAACAGTCTTTTGGAAAATTAATTTGAGCTCTATGTTACTCAATTCTACTTGACCACTAGATTGTGGGTGATATGGAGATGCAATTCTATGATTAACATCATACTTAGCAAGCATTTTACGAAAAGCACGATGAATAAAATGTGAACCACCATCAGTCATTAAATATCTAGGGACTCCAAACCTCGGAAAAATAACTTCTTTAAGCATCTTAATAGAAGTGTTATGATCAGCACTACTAGTTGGAATAGCTAGTAACTTAATCAACAGCAACTAAAATATGTGTATACCCATTAGAGGAAGAAAAAGGTCCCATATAATCAAAGCCCCAAATGTCAAATGGTTCAATAACAAGTGAATAATTCATAGGCATTTCTTGACGTCTACTAATGTTACCAACTCTTTGGCATTCATCACAAGATAAGACAAACTTACGAGCATCCTTGAAGAGAGTAGGCCAATAAAAACCGGATTGCAATACCTTATGCGCAGTTCTGTCTCCAACGTGGTGTCCTCCATAAGCCTCGGAGTGACACTTGCGTAGGATCTGTTCCTGTTCATGCTCAGGTACACAACGTCTAATAACACCATCTACTCATTTTTATAAAGATGTGGGTCATCCCAGAAGTAATGTCTTAAATCATAGAAAAACCTTTTCTTTTGCTGGTATGTGAAACTAGGTGGTATAAATTTAGCAACAATGTAATTAGCATAATCAGCATACCATGGAGCAGTACGAGAAGCATTTATGACATTTAATTGTTCATCAGGAAAGCTATCATCAATAGGTAGTGGGTCATCAAGAACATTCACTAACCTAGACAAGTTGTCCATAGCGGGGTTCTCGACTCCCTTTCTATCAATAATATGCAAATCAAATTCTTGTAGCAAGAGAACCCATCTAATAAGTCTAGGTTTAGCATCTTTCTTTTCCATAAGATATTTAATAGCAGCATGATTAATGTGAATAGTTACTTTAGAATCAACAATATAAGGTCTGAACTTATCAGAAGCAAATACAACTGCTAAGAATTCTTTTTCAGTAGTGGCATAATTTCTCTAGGCATTGTCTAGAGTTTTACTAGCATATTTAATAACATTTAATTTCTTATCAACTCTTTGTACTCGAACAACACCTATAGCATAATCACTAGCACCACACATAATTTCAAAAGGTAAATTCAAATCAGATGGCTGGACAATAGGTGCAGAGATTAATGCTTTCTTAAGTATTTCAAATGCTTCTACACAATCATCATCAAAGACAAATGGTATATCTTTTTCTAAAAGATTAGTAAGAGGCCGAGAGATTTTTGAGAAGTCCTTAATGAACCTCCTATAAAAACCGGCATGACCAAGGAAACTTCTTATACCTTTGATGTCCTTGGGACACGGCATCTTTTCAATAGCATCAACTTTAGCTTTATCCACTTCAATACCTCATTCAGAAATTTTAAACCCCAAGACAATACCTTCATTAACCATAAAGTGGCACTTTTCCCAATTCAAGACAAGATTAGTTTCTTCACATCTCTGCAAAACTCGATCAAGGTTGCTCAAGCAATCATCAAAAGAGGATCCATAAACGGAGAAATCGTCCATGAAAACTTCATAAATCTTTTCACACAAGTTAGAGAATATAGCCATCATGCATCTTTGAAAGGTAGTAGGTGCATTACATAAACCAAAAGGCATACGTCTATAAGCAAAAGTACCGCAAGGGCAAGTAAATGTGGTCTTTGCTTGATCATCAGCTGACACAGATATTTGAGAGAAACCAGAATAACCATCTAGAAAGAAAAAATGTGTATGTTTGGATAATCTTTCTAGCATTTGATCAATAAAAGGTAAGGGGTAATGATCTTTCTTAGTAGCCTTATTTAATTTGCGGAAATCAATTACCATCCTATAACCTGTAATAATTCTTTGCGGAATCAATTCATCTCTATCATTAGGAACGACAGTAATACCTCCCTTCTTAGGGACACAATGGAAAGGACTTACCCAGTGACTATCAACAATGGGATAAATTATACCTGCCTCAAGGAGCTTTAGTATTTCCTTTCATACCACTTCTTTCATCTTAGGATTCAGCCGTCATTGATGATCAATAACTGGTTTGGCATCTTTCTCCAAATTTATTTTGTGTTGGCATCGAGTGGGACTAATGACCTTAAGATCATCCAGAGTATATCCAATAGCAGCACGGTGCTTCTTCAGAGTTTTCAATAATTTTTCGTCCTCCTTCTCTGAAAGGTTAGCACTAATAATAACAGAATATATCTTCTTTTCATCAAGATAAGCATATTTAAGGGTATCAGGCAATGGTTTAAGCTCAAACACGGGATCACCCTTGGGTGGAGGAGGATCCCCTATGATTTCAACAGGCAAATTATGTTTCAGAATAGGACCCTGTTTAAAGAACACTTCTTCTATTGCCCTTCTTTCATTCATAAACATATCATTTTCATGGTCTAGCAAATATTGTTCTAAAGGATCACTAGGAGGTACGGCAATAGAAGCAAGACCAATAATTTTATATTTACTAGGCAATTCCTCTTCACGGTGTTGTCTACGAAATATAGAAAAAATAAACTCATGAGACATATCACCCAAACCAATAGTAACAACATCCTTTTTGCAGTCTATCTTAGCATTAACAGTGTTTAAGAAGGGTCTACCAAATATAACGGGACAAAAGCTATCTTGTGGGGAACCAAGAACAAGAAAATCAGCAGGATATTTAGTTTTCCCACACAAGACTTCAACATCTCTAACAATTCCAATTGGTGATATAGTATCTCTATTGGCAAGCTTAATGGTAACATCAGTTTCTTCTAACTCAGCGGGTGCAATATCATGCATAATTTCTTTGTATAAGTCAATAGGTATTGTACTAGCACTAGCACCCATATCACACAAGCCATGATAACAATGATCTCCTATTTTAACAGAAATAACAGGCATGCCTACCACAGGGCTATGTTTATCTTTAGCACTAGGTTTAGCAATTCTAGCAGTCTCATCACAGAAATAAATAACATGCCGATCAATATTATCAGCTAAGAGATCAAAATAGCAATATTAGGTTCAAATTTAACTTGCTCAGGAGGTGTATAGGTTCTAATATTGCTTTTATGAACCACAGTTGAAGCTTTAGCATCATCTTTTATCCTAACAGGAAAAGGTGGTTTCTCAACATAAGCAGTAGGAACAATAGGATCATTATAAGTGATAGTCTTTTCTTCAACTTTAATAGGTGCAACTACTTTTACTTCTATGGGAGGATTATATTTAAACCACTTCTCCTTAGGGCAATCAACGTGAGCCGCAAAATATTCACAAAAAGAAGCTACTATCTCAGAGTCAAGTCCATATTTAGTGCTAAATTTACGGAAAACATCGGTATCCATAAAAGATTTAACACAATCAAACTTAGGTGTTATACTCCTTACCTTCGTCGAGGTCCCAATCTTCAGAGTTGTGTTTAATTCTTTCCAATAAAACCCATTTGAATTCAATAGTCTTCATCATAAAAGAACCAGTACAAGAAGTATCGAGCATGGTGCGATTGTTGTCAGAAAGTCGAGCATAAAAATTTTGAATAATCATTTCTCTTGAGAGCTCATAATTGGGGCATGAATATAACATTTACTTAAGCCTCCCCCAAGCTTGAGCGATGCTTTCTCCTTCGTGAGGCCAAAAATTATATATATAATTACGATTACGATGAACAAGATGTATAGGATAAAACTTTTGATGAAATTCCAATTTCAATCGCTTGTAGTCCCATGAACCCATATCATCACATAGCCTATACCATGTAAATGCTTCTCCCTTAAAAGATAAAGGGAAGACCTTATTCTTGATAACATCATCGGGCATACCTGCAAGCTTAAATAATCCACAAACTTCATCCACATAGATTAGGTGTAAATCGGGATGCAATGTTCCATCTCCTGCAAAAGGATTAGCTAGCAGTTTCTCTATCATACCCGAAGGAATTTCAAAGTAAACATTTTCATTTTCAGTAGGTTCAGTAGGTTGAGGAGCAACTATTTGCTCTACTGGTCGGGGTGAAGATACCCCGAACAAGCCCCTCAGAGGATTACTTTCCATAGTAACAAGTGACAGTAAATTTCAGCACACTATATAATTTTTTCCTTACCAAATTCCACCTACCAAAGGCGCTTCACTCCCCGGCAACGGCGCCAGAAAAGAGTCTTGATGACCCACAAGTATAGGGGATCTATCATAGTCCTTTCAATAAGTAAGAGTGTCGAACCCAACGAGGAGCAGAAGGAAATGATAAGCAGTTTTCAGCAAGGTATTCTCTGCAAGCACTGAAATTATAGGTAAGACATAGTTTTGTGATAAGATAATTTGTAACGAGCAACAAGTAACAAAAGTAAATAAAGTGCAGCAAGGTGGCCCAATCCTTTTTATAGCAAAGGACAAGCATGGACAAACTCTTATATAGAGAAAAGCGCTCCCGAGGACACATGGGAATTATAGTCAAGCTAGTTTTCTTCACGTTCATATGATTTGCGTTTGGTACTTTGATAATTTGATATGTGGGTGGACCGGTGCTTGGGTGCTGTACTTACTTGGACAAGCATCCCACTTATGATTAACTCCTATTGCAAGCATCCACAACTACAAAAGAAGTATTAAGGTAAACCTAACCATAGCATGAAACATATGGATCCAAATCAGCCCCTTACGAAGCAACGCATAAACTAGGGTTTAAGCTTTTGTCACTCTAGCAACCCATCATCTACTTATTACTTCCCAATGCCTTCCTCTAGGCCAATATAATGGTGAAGTGTCATGTAGTTGACGTTCACATGACACCACTAGAGGGGAGACAACATACATCTCATCAAAATATCGAACGAATACCAAATTCACATGATACTAATAGCAGGACTTCTCCCATGTCCTCAGGAACAAACGTAACTACTCACAAAGCATATTCATGTTCATAATCAGCGGGGTATTAATGTGCATATAGGATCTGAACATATGATCTTCCACCCAATAAACCAACTAGCATCAACTACAAGGAGTAATCAACAATACTAGCAACCTACAGGTACCAATCCCAGACTTGCAGACCAAGATTGGATACAAGAGATGAACTAGGGATTGTGAGGAGATGGTGCTGGTGAAGATGTTGATGGAGATTGGCCCCCTCCGATGAGAGGAGCGTTGGTGATGACGATGGCGATGATTTCCCCCTCCCGGAGGGAAGTGTCCCCAGCAGAACAGCTCCGCCGAAGCCCTAGATTGGTTCCGCCAAGGTTCCGCCTCGTGGCATCGGAGTCTCGTCCTGAAAGCTCGCTTATGATTTTTTTCTCGGACAAAAGACTTCATATAGCAGAAGATGGGCACCGGAGGGCCACCAGGGGGCCCATGAGGCAGGGGGCGCGCCCCCACCCTCGTGCCCTTGGTGTGGGTCCCCTCTGGTATTTTCTTTGCTCAGTATTTTTTATTATTTCCAAAAATAACTTCCGTGGAGTTTCAGGACTTTTGGAGTTGTGCAGAATAGGTCTCTAATATTTGCTCCTTTTCCAGCCCAGAATTCCAGCTGTCGGCATTCTCCCTCTTTATGTAAACCTTGTAAAATAAGAGAGAGTAGGCATAAGTATTGTAACATAATGTGTAATAACAACCCATAATGCAATAAATATCGATATAAAAGCATGATGCAAAATGGACGTATCAGTTACCCACTCCAACTTATGAGAAGTTGGATAGAGTGCTCGCTAGTGTGGAATGGGAATATAAATACCCACTTGTGTCCGTGCATGCAATGCAGAGGGCGATCTCAGAACACACACATTTGATGGTAGACTCGGGAGACGCGACACATATTGGTAACAAAAACACTTTCTCTTTCGAATTAAGCTGGTTCGAAAAAGAGAACTTCATTGCCATCGTAGCAAGAGAATTGGTGAAGCCTAGTCAGGGAGTCATGGACTAAGGGGTCCTCGGGGTGACGGCCCATCATACATGGGCCGGATTGGTGGAGCCATATAATGACAGGAGGTCTATGAAGCCGTGGTGTGCCCTCCAAGTCAAGGGGACGCAGGATCTTGTCTTCCTTATTGTACTCTATCTTCGGTAACCCTAACCCTACCGGTGTCTATATAAACCGAGGGTTTTTAGTCTTTAGGGCTAGAGCTTCATCCATTACTTCATAGACTTAGGGTTTAGCTCATGCTGATTTCTGTGACACTCCAAAAAAATTTATTTAGTTTTCAACAAAAACTTTGTTTGATTTGAAGGTCATTTAAATCCTTCCAAAAACCTCTCTCTCTCAAAAAAAAGTTCCCATGGCAAGGATTTTATTTTTGTATCTTCTTCAACCCTGGTGTTTGGTTATTAAAAACCTTTCTTCTGTTATTCCCATCTCAAATATATTTTTGGAATTTATTTTCTTTTAAAAAGAAACCATATGGGTTTTGGGGCTACTCTTTTGTTTTGAAACCATCCATTGTTTTACCATGCCTCATGTGGTAAATTCGCCCAAAACCCCTCCCTCCACTTTGGGGCAACCCAAACATTCTGTTCCAACAGGTCCAACCCATTTTGAATTTTATTTCATTTATTTTTTTCCAAAACAATTCTGTCCATTATTCTAAGCCTAGATGATTTTCAAAGGAAGTACCTGATTTCCTTTGAGTTTTGATCTCAAACGAACTCCTCTCAGATAGTCCTTAGCACCCCAACCTAGATCCATCAAGATCCACTCTTCCTCTTTTCAAAATTTTCAAGTTTCAACCTGTGCAAGTTTGGACCAGATTCATCATTTTTGGTGAAATTCATATTTTCCTTTCACCAAAAATTCCACCAAAATTCAGGCAGCCCCCAGGTGCTTTGAGAGGCCACCACACCAAAGATCAGCCCCAGATAAATTTTTCTCATGCTTGAATCATTTCATCAAACACTTGGCCGGCACTGTTCCTGTGCATATTCAGTAAATTCAGAGATTCAGAGTTTTGTCAGTGTCGTTTTTCGTCAGTGCCTTGTCATCGATCACCAGTGCACCCTGGCGCGTTGCGCACGGCCTCTCCTCCTTGACCAGAGCACCGCACGCTCTCTTGGACGGGCGCAGGTGTCGGTGGCGGCGAGCATCACCGACGCCGGCAGCTTCTGCGGTAGCAGAGCCACCCGTGGCGGCCAACGGGAGCTAGCGCCAGCTCGCTACGCCGTCCGGCGCCGCCCAACGCACCCAGGGCCTCCGCGTGGCCTTCTGCATGCCAGCACACACCGCAGCACCGTCGCCGTGGCCCGGCAAGCACAGGGCGTGCCCTCTGCCGCCGACGGGCCCGCGCCGCCCCATTCTGTCGAAAACACCCAAACGCGCCTAATCCAACCAAGGTTAGCTTCTAAACGGAACCCGTGGACCTTCACGTTGATGCCCAACCCCCTAAACGCCCCGACCAAACACTGCGCCGCCGTAACCATCGCCGGAGATCCCCGTTCACGGCCACCGCCTCGGATCGCCTATAAAAAGAGGTCCCGAGCTCGTTCTCGAGCACACACCACCACTGCACCCCACCAAAACCCCGCCAAGCCACTAGGAGGACCTCGAAGAGGTCTCCTCCCCCAACTCTGGCCGCCCCGATCCGCCTCGGCCACCAGCTCGATTCACTCTGGTGAGGCCATCCCCGCCTCCCAAACCTCGTCAGTAGTCTTCTCGTGCACCCAGTCATCTAACCCAAGCTGCAATTTGACCTCCGCAGCCCTCCCCGACGAGATCCATCTTCACCCGAGCCGCCGTCCGCCGGAGCAAGGATCGCCGTCGACGTGGTGCTCGCCGACGACAACCACCACCACCCACCGACGCGGAAGGACACGCTGATCACGTAGGTACCCTCCGATCCTCCTAACTCACCGTGGATCGCCACCGGCGACCACCGCAGCTTTCGGGCACCGACGCGCTCTGCTTCTCCCCCCGTTTGAAATTTCAAACCTGACGGGTGGGACCCCTCGTCAGTCTTTTGTTTTTTTGAACCGTTTTCTGAAAACGCCTTCGGGCAGAATACGTCTCCCTTTACAGTAGACAGCTTTTTAGCCGGAGCATTTTCTGTTTTTATAAGTTGGCCCATGGAAACTTCATGTTTCATTACAGATGAGTCCCTAGACAAAAACATTTATATCTTTTAAACAGAAAATGATTTTTGATTGATTCTTTTTCTTTCATCTTTACTTTTAAGTCTAGTTTTTTGTAAAATTTGTTTGAAAAATATTTGGAACACTTTTTTTGTGCACTCACGGTATTTACGTTAATACGTATTTTCTTATACCGTAGATACCGGAGGAGGTGACGGAACCGCGAACTTCACCAAGCTAGACTCCGACTACTCCGAACCAGGCAAGCATGTTTGAACTTTTGATATGATGAGTGTTTGTTGCATGTTTGCATTAAGTAGTTTCATGACATGTTTATGAGCATTTCGATAGATGTTATATTACATGCAAAGTTGAGGCAAGTGAGTTTTGAAAATCCATATGTTGTTGGATATGAGTTTGCATGGCCATGTGATGGCATGAGAATGGGTAAGATGGCAGTGTTGTAGCATGCCAGTCTTATGCCAGACTATTCTGACTCCAGTGTCATCATGAATCAAGTCACGTTTCCATCCGTTTTCCCTTCCTGTACTACCACATGTTTTCCGCAAGGGATATGGCTTAGTAAGTTGCAAACCTCTTTCCTGGTACACACCAAATAGAGAGGCCGTGATGAGGGTTCCATGGCCCTGGATTAAAGCCAGTCATCCGCTCAGGGGGCATGGTGTTTCCGGTTAGGACCGAGAGGGGGGCACCCCTTAGAGCGCGCGTATATAAATTTGATCCCATGCTATTCGAGGTTGTGATCTCCCCGTCTCAAAGTTTTTCTTGAACATTGTCTAGGGTGATTCCTGGCATCGTGAGGTGGGATGGGTGTGTACTGGTTAGACGTGTTTCTACCGAAATACCGTAAACGGAACTAGTCCTTCGTGACTACGGAAATCCGTTGGCTGTGGATAATTAGTACAAACTCTGCAGAGTCAAAAATCCTTTGAATCATCTTGTCCATGTTCAAGTACTATGTTCATCTCATCATGTCAGTGTCAGTCTCGGTGACAAAACTCCAGTGAACCACATGGGTGTTAAGTCCGGCTACATGTTTATTCGTGTGGATGGACTAACCCGTTTATTATTATGTGTTGAATATTTCCTATGAGTGTTATATCTTCGTGAATTTATCAGATATGAATAATGAAATTTAAGCCCTTTCTGCGACGTCGCTCGAGACGTCCGACTGTGGCACGCTTGTTATTTACTTTCGATATAAGCCCTTTCTGCGATGTCGCTCAGACGTCCGACTGTGGCACGCTTGTTATTTACTTTCGATATAAGCCCTTTCTGCGATGTCACTCAGACGTCCGACTGTGGCACGCTTGTTATTTATTTTCAATATAAGCCCTTTATGTGACGTCGCTCCGACGTCCGACTGTGGCACGCATGTTATCTTGTCGTGCAAATATTTATTAATTGAGTGTGCATTGCTATTTGCTCATGACGCATTCATGCTTGCATTTGTTATATCTTATGTCTGAACTATCTTGCGAGTACTTTCAAAGTACTCACCTGGCTTGTTGATTTGGCCAGATGTTGACGAAGGCGATCTCACGGATGAAGAGTTCGATAGCGAGTCCAACGCCTAGAGGAGTCCCAGTCAGTCCTGTGCGATCCTAGATTTGGTCACTGTATTATATCCGCTTCTGCTACCCAAATAAATGCATCGAGCCTCACCTCGACACTCGATGAGCTGCCAGTTTAGGAGTCATGTCAACCACTCCACTGTATCATATCCACCACCACTTTTATCTCGAGTCAGTAGTATGCCACCACACCCCTGTGTCATAACCGCCCTTATGTACAATATTGGCGTGTTTGTAATAATTGTTGAGCTACCTCAGCTCAACCCTGTAATATATTTAATGCTACTGGACTTCTGTATCAAGTATTTGTCTACCAGTAAGGAGAATTCTTCCTGTATTGGAATCAAAAGATCGATTTCTCAATAAGTATTTTATTGAAAAACTGGTCGTGACAAACTTGGTACCAGAGCCAGGCTGACTGTAGGAAGCCACTAGATGTGATCGCTAATCGGTTATTAGCATAATAGTATTAATTTATATTTTTGCAAATGTAATCATTTTCTCGACAACAAGATAAATTTATGATCGACCATTCAGAATTTTTGCCTACTTTTGTAGATGGCTGGCAACGACTGTGAGTCACAGTGTTCGCCAACGCGTGCTGAGGGTTAAATCAAGCTCCTCTCCTTCATCGTCCAGATCGCGATGGGGCCATCAGTGCACCCAGTATTCACACTCTACCAGCACAAGATCAACGATAGTCTGTCCATGCACCAGGCCGCGGTGCAATTCAAGGGAGGGCGTGTTGAGTTACGCCGCTTCCGGTTCTTGGGGAGAGACATGCCTACGGAGAGGCATGCTATGAAGATGGCTGCCCGTGAGGCGATAGCTCGTCTCCGAGATGTTCTTCCTTCGATGAAGACTCGTCACTACTGCTACCTTCCATGCCACGTGCCATACACCTGTCACTACGCATTCGCTTGCCCCAGAGGAGAGCGAGACGAGGCTATCGAGATGCTTGTGGAGTACCTCCGGGCTCTGGAGGCAGCCTTCGACAACCTGGTGGACGACCTTGTGGCTGCCCGCATGGACTCAGTCCATGGCTGTGCCGCCAACAGGAGGGAGCTCCTGCACACCGCACCACCACTGACTTTCGTCTCATCCTCGGCATCTTATTCACCTACCATTCTCGCCACTGCTCGTCGCCTGCCTACCACTGAGGAGTTCAACCAAGTCATTGCGCCCACTTCAGTTTGCACTGCACCACCTATTGCACCCACTCCAGTCCATGTTGCTCCGCCTATGGCGCCTGCTCCATCAACTCAGCGCAGCACTTCACGTCTGGAGCCTATTAGCGAGGAGGAGGTTGAGTCCCCAGCCTCACTGCGCCTCACCCTCGGCAGGCCAAGGGAGATCCTTACCATCTCCGACTAAGCGCGCTTAGCCGCCATGCAATGTACCGACTTGTACGATATGTTTATATGTACATAGGTTGTGAGAAGTAGCTTGTTTGCGCATCATGTAGGAACTGGGAGAAGTGCACTAGCCTAAATAACATGTCAGGAATGTGTACGCATATCATGAGTGATGTATTGTATAATTATTGCTTGCGTGTAAGATATGTAATGAGCAGTCCTTCTCCGTGCGCAATCGATTATTCTCTTGAAAAATCTTGGAGCATTTAAAAAATTCCCGTCTTTATAAATTTATTGATTTTTGCGACTCAAATTCTTTCCTTATGAGTTTTACAAAATATATCCCCAGAGTGAAAAATGTCTCGTCCTTGGACGCGCTCCATGCCAAATCCGCCAGAGGAAAATTATGGCACACAAACAAGCAACAATTTCACACGAGGCGATCAAGTCAACAGGGCAGTGAAACAGCATTTTGCCAAGTATGCCGCCTTTATGAACAGAGTCAGCAACAACATCAGGAAATGATGAACCAAGTCATTAATATGGGAAATCACCGTGGACCATATCAGAAGCAATCCAAATTGTCTGAGCTACAGAAGACGCGTCCCCCAACATTTTCTCATACTGACAAACCTCTTGAGGCCGATGATTGGCTTCGGGACATGGAAAGAAAATTAATTATTGCACAGTGTTCAGACCGTGAGAAAGTACTATATGCACCGCACTATCTCACTGGAGCAGCTGCATCATGGTGGGAAAACTTCCTACACATGCACCCCAATGAAAATGATATAACCTGGGAGGAGTTCAAAGAAGGTTTTCGTGGGGCGCACATTCCTAAAAGTGTTATGAAGATCAAGAAAAGGGAGTTTGATGACCTCAAGCAGAGGACCATGACGGTGACGGAATACAACAGTCAGTTTACTCTATTGTCACGCTACGCCAACGAAGAGCGTATGACTGAAAGCAAGAAGATGGAAAAATTCCTGGACAGTCTGGCACCCGCGCTTAAATGCCAGCTCGTCGTGCACATCTTCCCAGATTTCAAAACACTGGTGGATAAAGCGATTACCTTGGAAAATGAGCGACGCAACTTGGAGGATTTCCGCAAGCGCAAAAGGGACCAGACTACTCTTGCTCGCAACCACCGAGGCAAGACGGATTTTCAGAAAGGTGGGACACACAGACCCACAACAAATGTTTCACACCCAATCAAGAATTTCCATGCAAGGGACAAGGAGTTCACATATCGCCCATGCGTTACTTGCTTCACTTGTGGAGAAGAAGGGCACTATGCCAAGCAGTGCCCCAAGCCAAGGAACTCGACCCCAAAGCCGAACAACGGCGGCAATAATTCAGCGCCCAAACGAAACAACTTCAACCCCAATAACAACCACAGGAAGGGTCACCTGAACCACGTGACCAGAGAGGAAGCACAAAATGCCCCGGATGTCGTGCTCGGTACGTTCCCTGTCAACACAATACCTGCCACGGTTTTGTTTGATTCTGGAGCTTCTCACTCGTTCATTTCGAAGAGATTTGCTTTGAAAAATAATTTTTCGATGCTTCCCTTGGAAAAATCCATGATCATCAAGTCCCACAGGATTAAGCAAGTTACTCAGAGTTACTGCCAAGGTGTGTTTATTGAGTTTGAAGGATTGAAGTTTCACGCCAACCTTATTGTATTGGAAAATAAAGGACTGGATGTCATCCTAGGGATGGATTGGTTAACCACCAACAAAGGTTTTATTGACTGCTTCGACCGGACCGTAATTCTCGCCCACCATCACGGGAAAACAATAAAAGTTTCAGCCCAAGAGAGACAAATATCTCGGCAACCGAGGTTGAACAAGGTGGACGTTTCTGAGTTAAGCAAAGTTCCAGTAGTGTGTGAATTTCCAGACGTATTTCCCGAAGAACTACCAGGCATGCCACCAGACCGAGAGATAGAATTCAGCATTGAATTAGCACCCGGAACCACACCCATTTACAAGAAACCATATAGAATGGCACCATCCGAGTTGGTAGAATTGAAGAAGCAAATAAAAGAATTACTGGACAAAGGATATATACGAGCCAGCTCCTCACCTTGGGGTTCACCACTTTTATTTGCCAAGAAAAAGGATGGGACACTAAGATTGTGTATAGACTATCGAGCACTTAACATGGTCACAATCAAGAACAAATACCCGATGCCACGGATAAATGATCTATTTGATCAGCTCGCTCAGGCCAAGGTTTTCTCAAAAATTGACTTAAGGTCGGGATACCATCAATTAAAAGTACGAACAGAACATAGCCCCAAGACAGCCTTCACCTCCAGATACGGACTGTATGAGTTCACAAGAATGCCGTTTGGACTAACAACGCCCAGCATATTTTGTTCACCTCATGAACAAAGTATTTATGAAGTTTATGGACAAGTTTGTTGTGGTATTCATCGACGATATTCTGATATACTCCAAGACACCAGAAGAGCATGCTGAACATCTCAGAATTGTACTAGGAGAACTTAGGAAACATCAATTGTACGCCAAGTTCAGCGAATGTGAATTTTGGATAAGACAGGTGGGTTTTCTGGGCCATGTACTGACCCAAGAAGGTATTGCCGTAGACCCGAAAAAGGTCAAGGTCGTACTTGGCTGGAAACCACCAGCCAGCGTAACGGACGTACGAAGTTTCTTGGGAATGGCAGGATACTACCGAAGATTTATTGAAGGATTCTCCACCATAGCAAAGCCAATGACGCAATTACTCAAGAAGGATAAGAAGTTTGAATGGACTGAAGCTTGCGAGAAAAGTTTCCAAGAACTAAAGAGGAAATTGACGACAGCACCAGTATTAATTGTGCCAGACATACACAAGAATTTTGAGGTGTATTGTGACGCATCCCGGAAAGGCCTCGGATGCGTATTAATGCAAGAAGGCAAGGTAGTCGCGTATGTTTCCAGGCAACTCCACAAGCATGAAGAAAATTATCCTACTCATGACTTGGAGTTGGCAGCAGTCATCCATGCACTCAAAGAGTGGAGACACTTCCTACTTGGAAATCGTTGTGAAATATACACAGACCATAAGAGCTTCAAGTATATTTTCACACAACCGGAACTCAATTTACGGCAACGACGCTGGTTGGAATTAGTGAAGGATTATGATGTTGGAATCCACTATCATCCAGGAAAAGCAAATGTAGTGGCGGATGCTCTTAGTCGGAACCCCAGCTCGGACGACGACAACCAATCAAGGCTGAGACCTGAATTTCGGCAGGAGTTTACTAAACTCAACTTAATAATGGTCTCCGAAGGCAGTGTGTCGAATTTAGAAATACCGCCTACCCTGATAGAAAAGATTAAGGAGGCTCAGCATGGGCACCCCAGCATTGAAGGCATAAAAAGGAAAGTGAGTTTGGGCAAGGCCTCAGAATTCATCATAGACGAGCAGGGAATATTGTGGTACGGAGATAGGCTTTTCGTACCAAATATCGAGGACCTTAAACAGCAAATTCTAGCTGAAGGCCACACTGCTCCATATGCAATCCATCATGGAGGAACAAAAATGTACAAGGATCTTCAGGAAAAAATTTGGTGGCACGTATAAAAAGGGACATAGCCACGATCATTGCATGTTGTGACTCATGTCAACGCATCAAGGCAGAGCACCAGAAACCGGCCGGACTATTACAACCAAATAAGATACCCGAGTGGAAATGGGACGAGATTGGAATGGATTTTATTGTTGGACTACCTCGGTCACGACACGGGAATGATGCCATATGGGTCATCACAGATATATTGACTAAGGTGGCACACTTCATCCCCGTGAAGACAACCCACACCACTCAGAAGCTTGCCAGGCTTTATCTTTCCCGTATCATCTGCTTGCATGGAGTTCCAAAGACTATAATATCGGACAGAGGCACTCAATTCGTCTCCCGATTTTGGGATCAATTACAACAAGCTCTGGGAACTCAACTGGCGTTTAGTACCGCATACCACCCCCAGACTGATGGACAAACTGAACGCGTAAACCAAATTCTAGAAGACATGCTGAGAGCATGTGTCCTCACCTATGGAACCAGTTGGGAAGAAAGCTTGCCATATGCGGAGTTCGCATACAACAACAGTTACCAAGCCAGCCTGCAAATGGCACCATTTGAAGCTCTGTACGGGCGAAGATGTCGTACCGCTAAATTGGTCGAAACCGGAGACAGCAATATCTTCGGCCCAGACATGCTCAAGGAGGCTGAGGAGAAAGTTAAGATAAGTAGGGATCGACTCAAGACACCTCAAAGTCGACAGAAGAGTTATTACGATCAAAAACATCGGGGAGTCAGTTTTGAACCCGGTGAGTTTGTGTACCTACGAGTATCTCCTATGAGGGGCCTGCAATGATTCAAGGTTAAGGGAAAGCTAGCACCAAGATTCATCGGACCCTTCTGTATAGTGGCACGAAGAGGCACAGTAGCCTACCAGCTAGACCTACCCGAAGAATTATCCGATGTCCACGACGTGTTCCACGCCTCGCAGCTTGAGGAAGTGCCGAGCAACCCGTAGAAGCAAGTATCCCATGAAGACATTGACGTGCAACCATACCTCACCTACCGAACGTCCAATAAAAATATTAGAGGAGTGCGAAAGGAGGACCCGGCAGAACACCATCAAGTTTTTCAGAGTTCAGTGGAGCAACCACACCGAGAATGAAGCAACTTGGGAAAGAGAGGATTTTCTTCGGACAGAGCACCCACACTTATTTGAGGATCAGCTGAAATCTCGGGGACGAGATTTTTCCTCAGGGGGTAGGTGTTGTGACACTCCAAAAAAATTTATTTAGTTTTCAACAAAAACTTTGTTTGATTTGAAGAAGGTCATTTAAATCCTTCCAAAAACCTCTCTCTCTCAAAAAAAAATTCCCATGGCAAGGATTTTATTTTTGCATCTTCTTCAACCCTGGTGTTTGGTTATTAAAAACCTTTCTTCTGTTTTTCCCATCTCAAATATATTTTTGGAGATTATTTTCTTTTAAAAAGAAACCCTATGGGTTTTGGGGCTACTCTTTTGTTTTGAAACCATCCATTGTTTTACCATGCCTCATGTGGTAAATTCGCCCAAAACCCCTCCCTCCACTTTGGGGCAACCCAAACATTCTGTTCCAACAGGTCCAACCCATTTTTGAATTTTATTTCATTTATTTTTTTTCCAAAAACAATTCTGTCCATTATTCTAAGCCTAGATGATTTTCAAAGGAAGTACCTGATTTCCTTTGAGTTTTGATCTCAAACGAACTCCTCTGTATAGTCCTTAGCACCCCCAACCTAGATCCATCAAGATCCACTCTTCCTCTTTTCAAAATTTTCAAGTTTCAACCTCTGCAAGTTTGGACCAGATTCATCATTTTTGGTGAAATTCATATTTTCCTTTCACCAAAAGTTCCACCAAAATTCAGGCTGCCCCGAGGTGCTTTGAGAGGCCACCACACCAAAGATCAGCCCCAGATAGATTTTTCTCATGCTTGAATCATTTCATCAAACACTTGGCCGGCACTGTTCCTGTGCATATTCAGTAAATTCAGAGATTCAGAGTTTTGTCAGTGTTGTTTTTCGTCAGTGCCTTGTCATCGATCACCAGTGCACCCTGGCGCGTTGCGCATGGCCTCTCCTCCTTGACCAGAGCACCGCACGCTCTCTTGGATGGGCGCAGGTGTCGGTGGCGGCGAGCATCACCGACGCCGGTAGCTTGTGCGGTAGCAGAGCCACCCGTGGCGGCCAACGGGAGCTAGCGCCATCTCGCTACGCCGTCCAGCGCCGCCCAACGCACCCAGAGCCTCCGCGTGGCCTTCTGCATGCCAGCACACACCGCAGCATCGTCGCCGTGGCCCGGCAAGCACAGTAGCGCCCTCACGCCGACGGGCCCACCGCCCGTTTTGTTGAAACCACCCAAACGCGCCTAATCCAACCAAGGTTAGCTTCTAAACGGAACCCGTGGACCTCCATGTTGATGCCCAACCCCCTAAACGCCCCGACCAAACACTGCGCCACCGTAACCATCGCCGAAGATCCCCGTTCACGGCCGCTATCTCGGATCGCCTATAAAAAGAGGTCCCGAGCTCGTTCTCGAGCACGCACCACCACTGCACCCCACCAGAACCCCGCCAAGCCACTAGGAGGACCTCGAGGAGGTCTCCTCCCCCAACTCCGGCCGCCCCGATCCGCCTCGGCCACCAGCTCGATTCACTCCGGTGAGGCCATCCCCGCCTCCCAAACCTCGTCACTTGTCTTCTCGTGCACCCAGTGATCAAACCCAAGCTGCAATTTGACCTCCGCAGCCCTCCCCGACGAGATCCATCTTCACCTGAGCCGCCGTCCGCTGGAGCAAGGACCGCCGTCGACGTGGTGCTCGCCGACGACCACCACCACCACCCACCGATGCGGAAGGACACGCTGATCACGTAGGTACCCTCCGATCCTCCTAACTCACCGTGGATCGCCGCCGGCGACCACCGCAGCTCTCGGACGCCGACGCGCTCTGCTTCTCCCCCCGTTTGAAATTTCAAACCTGACGGGTGGGACCCCTCGTCAGTCTTTTTTTTCTGAACTGTTTTCTGAAAACGCCTTCGGGCAGAATACGTCTCACTTTGCAGTTGACGGCTTTTTAGCCGAAGCGTTTTCTGTTTTTATAAGTTGGCCCCTGGAAACTTTCTGTTTCATTACAGATGAGTCCCTGGACTAAAACCTTTATATCTTTTAAACAGAAAATGATTTTTGATTGATTCTTTTTCTGTCATCTTTATTTTTCTGTCTAGTTTTTTGACATATTTATCTGAAAAATATTTGGAACACTTTTTTTGTGCACTCACGGTATTTACGTTAGTACGCATTTTCTTATACCGTAGATACCAGAGGAGGTGACAGAACCGCGAACTTCACCAAGCTAGACTCCGACTACTCCGAACCAGGCAAGCATGTTTGAACTTTTGATATGATGAGTGTTTGTTGCATGTTTGCATTAAGTAGTTTCATGGCATGTTTATGAGCATTTCGATAGATGTTATATTACATGCAAAGTTGAGGCAAGTGAGTTTCGAAAATCCATATGTTGTTGGATATGAGTTTGCATGGCCATGTGATGGCATGAGAATGGGTAAGATGGCAGTGTTGTAGCATGCCAGTCTTATGCCAGACTATTCTGACTCCAGTGTCATCATGAATCAAGTCACGTTTCCATCCGTTTTCCCTTCCTGTACTACCACATGTTTTCCGCAAGGGATATGGCTTAGTAAGTTGCAAACCTCTTTCCTGGTACACACCAAATAGAGAGGCCGTGATGAGGGTTCCATAGCCCTGGATTAAAGCCAGTCATCTGGTCAGGGGGCATGGGTGTTTCCGATTGGGACCGAGAGGGGGGCACCCCTCAGAGCGCGCGTATATAAATTTGATCCCATGCTATTCGAGGTTGTGATCTCCCCGTCTCAAAGTTTTTCTTGAACATTCTCTAGGGTGATTCCTGGCATCGTGAGTTGGGATGGGTGTGTACTGGTTAGACGTGTTACCGTAAACGGAACTAGTCCTTCGTGACTACGGAAATCCGTTGGCTGTGGATAATTAGTACAAACTCTGCAGAGTCAAAAATCCTTTGAATCATCTTGTCCATGTTCAAGTACTATGTTCATCTCATCATGTCAGTGTCAGTCTCGGTGACAAAACTCCGGTGAACCACATGGGTGTTAAGTTCGGCTACATGTTTATTCCTGTGGATGGACTAACCCGTTTATTATTATGTGTTGAATATTTCCTATGAGTGTTATATCTTCGTGCATTTATCAGATATGAATAATGAAATTTAAGCCCTTTCTGCGACGTCGCTCAGACGTCCGACTGTGGCACGCTTGTAATTTACTTTTGATATAAGCCCTTTCTGCGATGTCGCTCAGACGTCCAACTGTGGCACGCTTGTTATTTACTTTCGATATAAGCCCTTTCTACGATGTCGCTCAGACGTCCGACTGTGGCACGCTTGTTATTTATTTTCAATATAAGCCCTTTATGTGACGTTGCTCTGACGTCCGACTGTGGCACGCATGTTATTTACTTTCAATATAAGCCCTTTATGTGGTGTCGCTTAGACGCCCGACTGCGGCATGATAATTTATTTGTTTAGCTTCGAGGCGTCGCTTTAGACACCCGATCGGTTTTCAGTTATTTTGTTTGGATTTTGGTAGGACTACCGCCTGACTTCCTTTTTTTACTTATCTTGTCGTGCAAATATTTATTAATTGAGTGTGCATGCTATTTGCTCATGACGCATTCATGCTTGCATTTGTTATATCTTATGTCCGAACTGTCTTGCGAGTACTTTCAAAGTACTCACTTGGCTTGTTGATTTGGCCAGAGGTTGACGAAGGCGATCTCATGGATGAAGAGTTCGATAGCGAGTCCGACGCCTAGAGGAGTCCTAGTCAGTCCTGTGCGATCCTGGATTTGGTCACTGTAATATATCCGCTTCCGCTACCCAAATAAATGCATCGAGCCTCACCTCGACGCTCGATGAGCTGCCATTTTAGGAGTCATGTCAACCACTCCACGGTATCATATCCACCACCACTTTTATCTCGAGTCAGTAGTATGCCACCACACCCCTGTGTCATAACCTCCCTTATGTACAATATTGGCGTGTTTGTAATAATTGTTGAGCTACCTCAGCTCAACCCTGTAATATATTTAATGCTACTGGACTTCTGTATCAAGTATTTGTCTACCAGTAAGGAGAATTCTTCTTGTACTGGAATCAAAAGATCGATTTCTCAATAAGTATTTTATTGAAAAACCAGTCGTGACAATTTCGAGGTAGATCAACTCTGTAAACCACGATATATCATCAATACAATCAAGCAGGGCGTAGGGTTTTACCTCTTCGAGAGGGACCGAACCTGGGCAAACACTGTGTTCGTCGTCTCCTGTTATCCATTGATGCTAGATCCACAGCTCAGGACCCCCTACCCCGAGGTCTGCTGGTTTTGACACAGACATTGGTTCTTTCACTGAGAGTTCCGTTGTGCGATCACCGAAAGAATCAATGGCTCAACCGGTCGATGGAGACTACGCCCGTACTGAGCGCTTTACCACCCCGGATCACCTCCTCGTCTTTTGTGGCATATTAGAGCGCGCTGACCCTACCGGTCGCCTCGACCAGATCAGAGGCCTCGCCCCCATTAAAGGATCCACCAATTCAGGGGCATCGACCCCAGGACTAGTAAACTCACAAAAGTCCGGTATCTTTCAAGATCCGGCTCTGAAGCCCAACTCCGATGGACCGCCCGCAGGGCCTCCCGTCGAATCACCAGAGCGTTTGGCACCCCTATGTCCTCAGCCAACAGTTCGTGCAATGGGAATTTCTGTTGTCAGGCCTATAGCCTACGACCGGATCGGGCTTAAACTCGATGACCGAGAGATAAACATCCCTCCGGTCACTCACGTTGTCACCACAGTCAAAGAGGCCCAGGAGGGGCCACAACCATATAACCTAAAGACGGTGTACACTCGAATCTCCTGCTCGGAGTCAGACACCAGCCCGGATGTGCGTCCGGACATAACATCTGACACAAGTCCCGGCCTTGAGCCTATTCGGCCATGCGCCAGTTCGGATCTGAGCCCGGTGCGGTCAGAACCGGACATGCCTCAACCTCCCAGCAAGGACAGTCCAGGCCCACGGCAGGGGGTAATTCTCGAAATTCTCCAACCCACCCACCACACGGAATACTCTCCGGATCCGGGAAGCCCAGACATATGGGACCTCATGTACGTAAAACAGCTGCCAAACAAGACAGTCGACCATTATTGTGCTAGATTTCTCCTGATAAAAAACAGGATGGCACCTTGCTGCGACAAATAAATAATCATAGCGTTCCAGTTCAACCGTAGGGACGAGGGCCTCTTAAACGCCCTCGCGCGCCGCCGAAATCAAAGCTTAACCGAACTATCAGACATGGTGCACAAATATTGCGCCATGGAGGACACATGGAGGGTCCAACAGCTGGGCATGGGGCCACAGCCCACCGCGCATCATAGAAATCCTCGCCTTAAACGAGCATACACACATTGGTCATTGGAGCGCGAGCCCAATGAAAAAAAAACAGGCCCAGATCAGTGTTAGATGAGTTGTTGGATAAACCATGCCCAATACACTCGATCTTTCTAGACACAAACCCATCCCACAGACTTCGAGCCTGCTGGGTGGTAAGACGAGTGGCCAAATATGGCTAACCAATCTTGGGCCTTACACCCCTAGATAAACAGTCTCCAGCTTCACCACGGGACCACAGTGTCCTTACGGTATACGAGACGTTCACCTCAAACAACAAAAGGAAAAAGGCTCTTCGAGAGCTTAGCCAGATATATCAAGTGATAGCCGCACAACCATGGGCAAATACTCCAATCACCTTCAACGAGAAGGATGAGTCAAGGCCCCGTATCAGCCACGCACCAGCCGCACTGGTTCTCGACCCCATCATCGATGGTTTCCGGCTGACCAACTAATTGACGGAGGCTGCAGCCTCAATCTCATTTACGAGGATACGCTCGATAAGATGCAGTTCAACAGGTCTCGCATCGAGCACAATAACACTACATTCCGAGGTATAATACCCATTAGGGAGGCACACTGCTCGGGACGCATAACCCTCGATGTGGTGTTCGACACATCCGATAACTACATATCCGAACCCTTGCTATTCCACATTGTGCCCCTCCGCAGAAGATACCACGCCCTTCTAGGGCGCGAGGCATTCTCGAAATTTCAGGCCATACCACATTACGGGCATATGAAACTCAAAATGACAAGGCCCAATGGGGTAATTTCACTTAGAAGCAACCCAAGCAGAGCCTTGAAAACTGAAAACAAAACGGCATCCCTCGCCCTAGAGGCACTATCCGATGCCCTCGCGGCCGAAGATTGACAGCTTTACGCACTATTGTGGACAGGGACAACGTGGTTCTCAGTAAAAGACAAAAATCCACGTCATTCAAGACAGCAGACAAAATAGTAATATTTCAAGTGCACCCAACAGATCCTAACAAAACAGCGTCCATAGGAGCACAGCTGGACCCTGCGGTCGACGAGGCATTAAGGACATTCCTGCGTGAAAATTGGGACATATTCGCCTGGCACCCCTCAGACATGCCTGGAATCCCATGCAGGAAAGCAGAGCACAGCCTCAACATTCTAAAAGGCTTTAAGCCAGTGAAACAGACCCTGCGCCGATTTTCCAAACCCAAACGACAAGCCATGGGTGAAGAACTCGTAAAACTGCTGAAGGCCAGATTCATCTGCGAGATCAAGCACCCCGAGTGGTTAGCAAACCCGGTAACGGTACCAAAGAAATATATGTCCTGGCGACTCTGTGTCGATTTCAAAGACCTTAACAAGACCTGCCACAAGGATCCTTTCCCTCTACCGAGGATAGACCAGATTATCGACGCCACCGCAGGACACAACGTACAATGCTTCCTTGACGCATACTCTGGATACCACCAGATCAAGATGAAAGAGTACGACCAAGCGGCAACCGCATTCATTACCCCTTATGGGCCCTTATGCTTCAAGATCGTGCCATTCGGATTGAAAAACACAGGAGCCACATACCAACGCATGATTCAAACATGCCTCGAAAATCAAATTGGCATAACAGTCAAGGCATACGTGGACGATGTGGTTGTCGAAACCAAACACATAGACCAACTGGTAGACGACCTACGCCAAAACTTTGACAACTTGTGAGCTTACGACATATGGCTCAACCCAAAAAAATGTATCTTCGGGGTCCCCGCCGGAAAGCTGCTCGGATTCATCATTTCCCATAGAGGAATCGAGGCCAATCCGGCTAAAATCAGAGTGCTATCTCAGCTTGCAATACCAACAGAGCTCAAACATGTCCAGAAGCTGGCAGGGTGTGTGGCAGCCTTGAGCCGCTTCATATCCCGCCTCGGAGAAAAAGCATTACCACTCTACAATCTGCTCAAAAAGACCAAGAATTCCAATGGACAGACAAAGCGACTGTGGCGCTGGAGGAGATTAAAACACTCCTAGTCAGCAACCCTATCTTGACCGCACTTAGTATGGGCGAGCCCATGCTGCTATATGTTTCAGCCACCAATCAGGTGGTAAGCGCGGCACTTGTGGTGGAACAGGAATCGGAGGGACGTAAATTTCAAG
Organism: Aegilops bicornis; assembly: GCA_021605145.1. Taxonomy (NCBI): domain Eukaryota; kingdom Viridiplantae; phylum Streptophyta; class Magnoliopsida; order Poales; family Poaceae; genus Aegilops; species Aegilops bicornis. Next base: position 43,209,610 of record CM038673.1, on the reverse strand, counting down.
TCCATAAGCCGGTCTATTACGTGTCTGAAGTACTAACGCCATGTAAGACACGGTACCCGCACTATCAAAATATAGCCTACATAGTCTTCATGGCGTCCCGAAAGCTTCGACACTACTTTTGAGAATGTTCGGTCACGGTGGCATCGGAGGTCCCCTTGAACGATATAATCAACAATAAGGACGCCACATGCCGCATCGCCAAATGGGCCATCGAGCTTCTCCCCTTCGAGATAATATACAAACCACGCCGAGCAATTAAATCTCAGGTACTGGCCGATTTCATAGCCGAATGGACCGAGGACAAATTACCCCGAGAGTACTCTACATACTCGCACGGGACAATGTACTTCGATGGCTCCAAGATGTTAGCCGGACTGGGGGTACGGCTCATCCTTATTTCCCCCACAGGCGACACTATTTGGTACGTCCTCCAAATAATGTACACGGACTCCAACAACGCAGCCGAATACGACGCACTGCAGCACGGTGTTCGTATGGCCACATCGATGGGCGTACAGTGCCTCGAGGTAAGGGGAGATTCAAACTTGGCGATCTCACAAGTCAACGGCGAATTCGACGCCAGGGACCCTAAGATGACAGCATACAGAAACGCGGTCCTCCGAATATTAGCTCGATTCGAGGGCCTAGAATTTCACCATGTCGCTAGAGACATCAATCAAGCGGCCGACGTCCTCGCCCGTATGGGCGCCAAACATGACCCGGTTCCCAAAAACACCTTCCTCGAGCGGCTCTTCAAGCCCTCCGTGGTGCGGCAGGACGACGCCATTGGTACACTATCCAATGAGCCTGCTCACAATACCTCGCCTGAAAAGGAACAAGACGATCACTTCATCGGCGGCTCCGCACTTGAGGAAACGCCTTCCGCACATGAGGTAATGGTTGTAGTCCCACCCTGGACAGAACCCCTACTAGCCTACCTCACGCAACAACAGCTTCCAGAGGATCGAATCGAAGCGTGACGCATAGTTCTCCGCTCTAAAGCATACAAGGTCCATGATCATGAACTCTATAGGAAGAGCACAGGAGGTTTACAAAGGTGCATCTCCGAAGAAGAGGGGCAGAAACTCTTGGCAGAAATACACGCGGGCATGGGCGGACGCCACTCGGCGGCTCGGGCCCTGGTTAGCAAGGATTTCCGAGCAGGTTCCTTTTGGCCTACCGCTCATGAAGATGCCCCGACATGAGTCCAGCATTGTGTCGGATGCCAGCTGTTCGCCAACCAAAGCCACGTGCCCCCCACAGCTCTTCGAACGATGCCGATCACATGGCCTTTCACGGTCTGGGGTCTTGACATGGTCGGGCCGCTCAAAGGGGGTGATACGTCTCCAGCGTATCTATAATTTATGAAGTATTCATGCTGTTTCATTATCATTCTTGGATGTTTTACAAGCATTTGCAATCATTTTATATCATTTTATGGGACTAACCTATTGACATAGTGCCAAGTGCTAGTTGTTATTTTTTGCATGTTTTTTACATCGCATGAAATCAATATCAAACGGAGTCCAAACACCGCGAAACTTTTTGGAGAATTTTTATGGACCAGAACACCTAGGATGGGCCAGAGCAGCACCTGGGGGTGCCCCGAGGGCGGCACAACCCACCAGGGCATGCCGAGGTGGGTTGTGCCCACCTCGGTGGCCTCCCGCGCCCCTTCTTCGCCCTATAAATTCCCAAATATTCCAAAACCCTTCGGGGTAGCCCTAGATCGGAAGTTCCGGCGCCGCAAGGCTCTGTAGCCACCAAAAACCAATCTAGACCCCGTTTTGGCACCCTGCCGGAGGGGGGAATCATCTCCGGTGGCCATCTTCATCATCCCGGCGGCCACCACAATGAGGAGGGAGTAGTCCACCCTCGGGGCTGAGGGTTTGTACCAATAGCTATTTGTTTAATCTCTCTCTCTCTCTCGTGTTCTTTAGATGTCACGATCTTGATGTATCGCGGGCTTTGTTAATATAGTTGGTCATATGATGTTTTCCCCTCTCTATCTTGTTGTGATGAATTAAGTTTATCCCTTTGAGATTTCATTGTTATCGGATTGAATACTTTTATGGATTTGAGAACACTTGATATATGTCTTGCAATTGAATACTCATGGTGACAATAGGGTATCGTATTGATTCACTTGATATATGTTTTGGCACTCAACTTGCGGATTCCCGAGGTGACATTGGGGTAATCTATGCATGGGGGTTGATGCACGTTCTTGTCTTTGTTTCTCCAGTAGAAATCTTGGGGCACTCCTTGAAGTTCTTTGTGTTGGATTGAGTATTATGAATTTGAATTTGCTTTGGTGTTATTTTAGTATGAACTCTAGGATAGATCGAACGGAAAGAATAGCTTTGTGTTATTTTAGTACGAACTCTTGAATAGATCGAACGGAAAGAATAGCTTTGACGTGGTTTCGTACCCTACAAACAATTTATTCTTATGTTCTCCGCTAGATAGGAACTTCGGAGTGATTCTTCGTTGCACGTTGAGGGATGGTTATGTGATCCAATTATATTAGCATTGTTGAGAGATTGCACTAGAGAAAGTACGGACCCTAGGCCTCATTTTCAAGTATTGCAATACAATTTTTGTGCCCGTTTACTATTTCCTACCTTGCTGTTTTTATTTATTCATATTATAAAAATATATTTATACCATCAATATTACACTTTTATCACTATTTCTTCGCCGAACTAGTGCACCTATACAATTTGCCATTGTATTGGGTGTGTTGGGTACACAAGAGATTTCTTGCATTTGGTTGCAGGGTTGTTCGAGAGAGACCATCTTCATCCTACACCTCCCACTGATTCATAAACCTTAGGTCATCCACTTGAGGGAAAATTGCTACTGTCCTACAAAACGCTGCGCTTGGAGGCCCAACACGAGTCTACAAGAATAAAGTTGCATACTAGACATCAAGTTCTTTTTTGGCGTCGTTGCCGGGGAGGTGAGTGCTTGAAGGTATATCTATAGATCTTGCAATTGAATATTTTAGTTTCTTGTTTTATCACTAGTTTGGTTTATAAAAAGAAAACTACAAAAAAATGGAATTGAGGTTGCATCATATTATATATTATCTTTATATTATCTTTCTTGAAAATGATGGATCGGAAAATTGTGCTCAATTTTTAGAAGAAGAAGTCAATAAAATGTTGGCATACAATATTTGAATGATGAGCAGGATTGCAATGTTGTTAGTATGAATTCTTTGAATATCCATGATGCTAATGATATGCAAAGCTACAAGCTTGGGGATGCTATATTTGATGAAGATGATATTTTTACTCCCCCAAGTTTTGATGAGAAAATTTATTATGATGATTGCAAGCCTCCTTTATGATGATTATATTGATGAAAGTGGATTTGGAGAGGTCATGACTTTATTTAAGGACGAGTCTACTATTTTGGGAGAGGTTTTGATTGATTATGACAACAAAGTTCCTATGTATGATGATTATATTGATGACATGTATGCTATATTGAATAATGATAACCATGAAACTTGTCATCATGATTTTAATTTTCAATCTCATGATAGTTATTTTGTTGAGTTTGCTCCCACTACTATTGATGAGAATAAATTTGCTTATGTGGAGAGTGACAAAATCTCTATGCTTATGCATCATGAAAAGAATGCTTTATGTGATAGTTATATTGTTGATTTCATTCATGATGCCACTGAAAATTATTATGAGGGAGGAACATATATGCTTGTAGGAATTGCAATAATATCAAGTTTCCTCTCTATGTGTTGAAAATCTTGAAGTTATGCTTGTTTTGCCTTCCTATGCTAGTTGATTCTTACTCCCAAAAGTTATTTGCTCACAAAATCCCTATGCATAGGAAGTGGGTTAGACATAAATGTGCTTGACATGTGTTTCATGACGCTCTCTTCATGTTTCAATTCTTATCTTTTATGCGAGCATTGTTGAAATCATCATGCCTAGCTAAAAGGCATTAAAGAAAAGCGCTTGTTGGGAGACAACCCAACACTTTTACCTACTGTTTTTGTGTGTTCACATGATTAGGCTATTGTAGTAATCATGTTTTATAGCTTTTGTTCCAATAAAGTGCCAAGTAAAGCTTTTAGGATCTTCTTGGATGATAGTTGTTTGATCTTGCCGAAATACAGAAACTTTTGCACTCACGAAAATAATTTTCATAAATCACAGAAATGTGCTATTGTTCTGTTTGTTTTTTCAGAATATTCATATACAAATTTCTCAGGTTTTCCTAATTTTCAGAATTTTTGGAGTAGCAGAAGTATGGTTGGAATATAGATTACTACAGACTGTTCTGTTTTTGACAGATTCTGTTTTCAATGCATAGTTTGCTTGTTTCTTAGTTTCTATGGCTTATATTGCTCAATATAAATTGTGGAAATGTGCTACATCTTGAGCTTGCGTTGGTTTTCCCCGAAGAGGAGAGGATGATGCAGCAGAGTAGCGTAAGTATTTCCCTCAGTTTTTGAGAACCAAGGTATCAATCCAAAGAGGAGGCCACGCCATGAGTCCCTCGTACCTACACAAAGCAAATAACTCCTCGCAACCAACGCGAATAGGGGTTGTCAATCCCTTCACGGTCACTTACGAGAGTGAGATCTTATAGAGATGATCGATAATATTTTTGGTATTTTTGGTATAAAGATGCAAGGTAAAATAAAAGGCAAAGTAAAAAAGCAAAGAAATAATAAAGCGTAGGAAGATTAATATGATGAGAATAGATCCGGGGGCCATAGATTTCACTAGTGGCTTCTCTCGAGAGCATAGGTATTTTACGGTGGGTTGTCGGATTTCGGGTTCCGGCAGGCCCTTGAGGTTTGAACACTGGGGTGCGCGCGGAGATCTCGCCCTCTACCTACCTGCACCCCGCCGCCTCGCTAGGATCTAAACTACAAAAGGAACAACACAAGAGACACAAGGTTTATACTAGTTCGGGCCACCATTGTGGTGTAATACTCTACTCTAGTTTGTGGTGTGGTGGATTGCCTCTTGGGCTGATAGTGATGAACAATACAAGGAAGAACAGCCTCGCGAGGGTCTGTTCTTGGCCGAGGCGATGAACTGCTTGGAGGAGTTCAGCCGCTCTCTCTCTCTCTCTCTCTCTCTCTCTCTCTCTCTCTCTCTCTCTCTCTCTCTCTCTAGATTGCTTGGCCTCTAGCTCTGTTCTGGGTCCCGGATCAAGCTCTCTCTTGATTCAAGATCAAGCTCCCCCTCTACCCTGTGGGTGGCTAGTCCTATTTATAGGCGAAGGCCCTGGGCCTCTTTCCCAAATATTGAGCGGGAAGGGCGCCAACAATTAGCCATTTTGAAGGGGAACATCTAGTACACTTATCCTGACTAAAGTTGGTCCTCGCCTGTCAAAGGCTCTGGTGGTGACGTCGGCTTGGGCTCCACAATGACTTCCTTCCTGCCGTTGGGCTGGTCTTTGTCTTGTTGCACCGAAATGGACACCTTTGCTTGATGCTCTCGCCTGCGCTTGCTCCCTTTGCACCAAAGAGGAAAGGAGGACACTGCTCGGACTGGCGCCCGCCTGGCGCCCTTGGTCGTCATGGCTTGCGTAATGGGCACCTCGTGAGGTACCCCGCCTTGATCTCTCCGCCTCCTCGCGAGCCAGCCTGATGAGGCCGTGCCTGAGGAAGCTCCCTGTCGTCCGCCCCGCGAGGCTTGGCCCCTCGCGAGGGTCTTGAGCTTGTGTTGATGAAGATGGGCCGTGATGGGCCCCCCTTTGAGCCATGCTGCAGGCCGCAGGCAGGCAAGTCTGGGGACCCCCATTCCCAGAACGCCGACAGTAGCCCCCGGGCCCAAGGAGTGCCCGGGCTTGGCCGAGTAGAGAGGCGAAGGGGCAAGTGCGAAGCGCCGCGGGCCCTAACAATATGCGGCCTTGGGCGCCGCGTGGCGGTTGATTGGACGTGGGTGCCTTAGCAACCGCGCGAGTCGATAAAGGAGCGGCGTCTGCCTAGGCTTGCTTCCCTTGCTTTCTCTGGTTACTGCTCAGATCCCCTTTCTTGTGCCTCTCCTGGCTTTAAGTACGGAACGGTGAGCGCTCCTCTAGTCCGTTTCTTCTTGCTTCTCTTTCTTCCCGGTCCTTGCTTCGTCTTGCTGCAATGGCTCCGATCCGCCGGTTCTCCACGGCAGAGAAGGGAAAGGCTCCCCGAGAGGGTCCTGACCTGCTCCCACCGAAGAAACGGCTAGCCCTCTGCCATCGGAATGAGGGTGCCCTCCAGGTGGTGTCGAGGCCCTGGTGCGAGCGGCCACCACCAGGGTTCCCGCTTCCCTTGTACGCCCACATCGAGGGCTCTGAAGGAGTTGATGCCGAACGCCACGGGCGATGCCGTCATCAGCGCCGGCGGGCCACGAAGGTGCGTGTCGTTCCCCCGGAGTCCACGCCGAGGGCTCCCCCGAGAGTTCGTGCTCCACGCCGCCATGTCTCCTCGGTCTTGGATTCGCCTTCCTCCCTTCTTCGCCCCCGCGATTCCGCGGGGAGGATCCCTGGAGCTCTGGCTGCAGCACGCCGGCTGCGACACCCTTGTGACCGGGGCAGAGGTTGCGGTCGTTGCCCCGGGCGAGGTCTTCATGACTCGAGGCTAGGGCGAGATCGGCCGGGTTTGCAGGACAAGGGGCGCCCTCGCGATCCACCTGGAGTACGACGGCGCTTCGGTCATGCTCTTCAAGGTCTTCGATGCGGAAGGGCGCCGGCTGGAGTGCTGCCCCAGGAGAGGTGATCGAGGCCCTGCCGCGGCGAGGGCTAGGCTCGCCGACTGCTCCCTCGGCAGCTCCTCAGGCGGTGGAGGCGTCGGAGGATCAAGCGACTCTGCCGAGGTCTTCACGACTCCAGAGATGAGCGACGACAGCTATGAGCCCCCGAGCCTACGCCGCTCTCAGAGCAGGGCGGGCTCGGCAGGCCGTCGCCGCCTCTGATCTGGATGGGGTTGGCGCCGGTGCCCGACGGCCCACTGTTGATGATGGCGTCTTTTGCAGGGGCGCGTGTAGTTAGCGTTCTTTAGGATCTGCTCCCTGCGAGGAATCAAAAGCGCGCCCCGTGGGGGCTTGTAAGGTGCATGTGGTCCTGTTTGTTAATATAATCCTTGTCGTGAAGCAGTGCGAGTTGCTCATTCCGTCTTAGCTCAGTTCTCCCTTTCGAACCTTGCGAGGGCTCGACGCTCTGCGCCGACAGGTCCCAGTCCCAAGGCAGGCTTCAGCCGTCGCTGGTATGCCAGGTCGCGATGCCGTGGTCAAGGCCAGGAGGTGAGCGGCCCGAGGTCCGGTAAGAGCCCCTGAGTCGCGATGCTCAAGAGGTACCCCTTAGCGCTCAAGCAGCCATCGTTCGGTGAGAAAGGAGAGCGACGTTGCTAACACGGGATTGCGTTGGGTGAGGGGACGGTGCCGTGTTAGTTAGTGCTTCCGGGGGGTGACTTATCTCGAGAATCAGGAGCCGCTTCCTGGTGTGTTGCCGGGTCCGTGCATCGGCAGGCGAGGGGTCGGTTGGCAAGGTCCTCGCGTGTCCCTCCCCTCTCGCCTTTGCTCCCCTTTCTGCTCTACGTCCTCGGGTCCCGGCCCTCGAGCGAGTCTCAGCCGTCGCTGGTATGCCAGGTCGCGATGCCGTGGTCAAGGCCAGAGGGTGAGGGCTGGAGAGCCAGTAGGAGCCCTGAGTCGTGATGCTCAGGCACCCCCCCCCCCTTTAACGTGCAAGCGGTTGGCGCGGATGAGAGTGAAGGAAACACTGTGGGGGCCTCGCCTGACGCTGCTCCTTGAAGAGATCCTGCAGGCTCATCACAGAAAGAACGAAAGTTCGCCGTGACAACCGACAGTCAGCCGTTAGTTGCCCCGGAGGGGTGACGAGGCACTGAAGGCTTGACGAGGTGGCGCTATGCGGGGCTGCCACGGCCAGAGCTCAGCCATTCAGGTTTGTCGGCGTTGCAGGGACAGACCCATGCGCAAGCGTCGTGCCGTTAGGAAGCAGCTCCATCAGTTGGTGTCAGTTGAGCGGGCAACTAGGTCAAGCATGTTAATCACGAAGGAGCAAGTCCATTTAGATAAGCGCAAAGAAGACGAACATCGCCGGGTCGGACCCGAGCAACCTGGGGATGATGCAGCCCGAGGGGTGCCCCCAACAAGATAAGCTAGGAACATGAAGTAAAAGGGATACACACCGCAGGGACGGACCCACGCGGCCTGGGAATAATGCAGCCCTGGGGGGCGCTCCTAGCTGGAAATGAAACTTGAAAGATGTCACCTGATAGCGTTGAGGACGAAAGGGTGTTGGTGCAGCAGACTCGGTGGGCTGCGGGAGCCGATCCTCACGAGCCCCCAGGCTCAGGGACCTCGGGAGGCTCCGGAGGCGCTGGTGGCTCCTCGTGGACCATCTCCATATCTGCCAGGGCCACGGAACACCTGGCCTCTTGAGCCTCCAGGATGCTCCTCATGAGGCGCTGGCGCGTGGCAGCCGCGTTCGGCAAGCCGTAAGGCATGCGAACGTAGCTGTGGGGTGGACCTTTGCAGCGCCCCACGCGAGAGGGCCAGAGGCGCTCCTGAGAGGCGGCTCGGTTCAGCCCTAGTATGTCGATGCAGACGCACAGCCCACCATCCTCGCCTGGATGGGGAGCTACGGCAGGTAAGCGGCGGCTGCCACTCATGACACTTGACTCCTGCAGCTCCTAAATGATCTTGCTGACGAACTCCTGAGGGTTCGGCCCTCCTTGCCTTGCTCCTTCTTGAGGGAAACGTGCTTCGAAACACACCTCCAAGTGGTGCCCAAGCGCCTTCCTCGTGACCTTAGCAAGGTCGGTGGCCCTCCAGGGGGGAGCCCCCGAGCCCTGCCTAAGGAGGGCGTCGGGTGCGCTTTCCTATGCGATAGAAGGAGGTTCCCCCTGAGCAGGCCTGCCTCCTGAGGGGCCAGGCCGGACGATGTCTTCTTCTTCTTGGGGGCGGTCTCGGGAAGCCTCCTGCTTCCACGATCCGGGTCTTCCAGTTATGCGGCATGAAAGGCTCGCCTGTGGAGCACATCGCTGCGTCTTTCTTCGGGCAGGGCACCGTGGATGACTCCGCCACTTCCTGGCATCTTGAGGACGTTGTAGCCGTGGTGGGTTACGGCCATGAACTTGGCCAGCGCTGGGTACCCGAGGATGGCGTTGTATGGCAGGCGAATGTGGGCGACGTCGAAGTCGATGAGCTCGGTGTGGTAGTTGTCGCGCGCGCCGAAGGTGACAGGGAGGCGAACCTGCCCAATCGGGACCGTGGAGCCGTCGGTGACCCCAGAGAAGGGCTTGGTTGACTGAAGTTGATTGTAAGGCACTTGGAGATTGTTGAACGTTTCCACAGATAGGACATTGAGCCCTGCCCCACCATCGATGAGGGTCTTGGTGACTAGCACGTTGCTAATGATTGGGGAGCAAAGCATTGGGAGGACTCCGGCTGTGGCCGCACACTTGAGCTGATCCGTAAGCTGAACGTGATGGTGCACGCCGACCACCTGAGGGGGCGTGTGGCTTCGAGCTTGGGGAGGACTACATTCACTTCGCGGGCGAACTGCTTGAAGATGCGTTGAGAGGCTGGGGCTTGAGCTCCGCCCAGGATGCAGGCGATCGCGCGTGGCTCCTGGAAGCCCCCAGCCCCTCGTCCTGATGATGGTCTTCATTTCTCCTAGGCTGCGGTGGCAGAGGAGGGAGGCCTGCGTTGCCTTGCAGGCGATCCTCGTGAGGCTGATCCCTCCAGCCTCCCTCGCGAGGCGGGTCCCGCCAGCGATCCTCGCGAGGTTGGTCGCACCACCCTTGGCGAGGGCCGCGGTCTTCCCAGCGTCCTGCGTTCCTTCCTCCTCCTCGGCCGTAGCCCCGGTCACTGCGGTCGGGACGTCGTCCGATCCTCCCTTCTCGCACGGCTCGGAGCTCTTGACATTCGTTGGTGTTGTGGGTGTGGGGGTCGTGGTACACGCAGTACCGGCTGCCCTTGGAAGACTCGGGCTGGTCTCTGCCCCGCTTGGTGTCCGGTTCTGCCGCGAGCACGGCAGCCCCCTTGTGCTTCCAATCCTTGGCCTTGGGTTTCTTTTCTTCTGGGTCTGCGGCAGGCAGCTCGAGGAGGGAGAGTCACCCTTCCTCGGCTCTGGCGCACTTGGTCGCCAAGTTGAACAGCTCCAAGGAAGTGCACGAGTCTTCATGCATCGCCAGCTCCTCCTTCATCTTGACGTCGCGCACACCGTCGGAGAAGGCAGAGATGATGGCCTCCTCGGTCACCTTGGGAATCTTGAGGCGTGCGTTGTTGAAGCGCTGGATGTATTTCTGCAGGGTCTCCCCTGGTTGCTGCTTGATGCGGTGCATGTCGCTCAAAGCGGGTGGCCGGTCACGAGTACCTTGGAAGTTGGCGATGAAGCGGGTGCGCATCTCGTCCCAGGAGGAGATCGTGCCTGGAGCCAGGTTCAGGAGCTAGTGCGGGCCCCGTCCTTGAGCGCCATGGGAAACCAGTTCGCCATGACCTTCTCGTCTCCGTTGGCGGCTTCAATGCCCAGCTCGTAGAGCTGGAGGAACTCTGCGGGGTCGGCCGTACTGTCATAGCGAGGAGGCAGGTCTGGCTTGAATTTTCCGGGCCACGTGACGCTGCGCAGCTCGGTGGTGAAGGCACGGCAGCCTGCTGTGGCCACGGGAGGCCTTGGGTGACGAAGAGCTTGGTCTTGCGGGTCCCCATGCGCTGCAGCTGGGAGCAGCGCGGGGTCTTTACGTGCTGGAGCAGGAGCGTGGTCGCGACGAGCTGGAGCCGGGAGCACTCGTGCAGCTTCTTGCGGGCGAGGGACTTCTTGGCAGCTCTGCTCTTGCCGCGCTGGCGCTGGACGGAGCGGGTTCCGCCAAGGGACCACGCGCCTTGGGGCCAGGGCGCCTTCTTGAGGGGGAGGCAGCCGAGGCGCCCCCGGAGCTTCGTCGCCCGCGCAGGGCGGGGTGCGGTGCAGCGGGACGGACGGCGCGGGGGAGCCCCCTGCGGCGCGGACGAGCTCGGCGACGCGGTCGAGCCACTCTTCGTAGACGTCGTCGACTGGACGGTAGCGCAGGAGCTCATTTGCCGCGATGAGCGCAGCTCGAGCCTCCATGGGCGCGCGGAATGCGCGAGACGAAGAACCAGCCGGGGCGAGTGAGGGGGTAGCAGTGCGGCCGTCTTGCCTCATGGAGGGATGCTGGGACGATGCTTGCTGCTCGTTCCTCGCCGGGCCGGTGGCGGCGTTGACGGCAGGCAACGGGGAACGACGAGGGAGCCCGCCGATGGGAGCCGTCTGGGCGACGCGGGAAGCAAGAGCGGCTCGGCGCTCGGCCCGGGCCCGGCGAGCGTCAGACATGGATGCGGTGGTCGACGGAGAACAGGGCGACGGAAGACGAATTCCGGCGCACCCCTACCTGGCGCGCCAAATGTCGGATTTTGGGTTCCGGCAGACTCTTGAGGTTCGAACACTGGGGTGCGCGCATAGATCTCGCCCTCTACCTACCTGCACCCCGCCGCCTCGCTAGGATCTAAACTACGAAAGGAACAACACAAGAGACACAAGGTTTATACTAGTTCGGGCCACCATTGTGGTGTAATACCCTACTCTAGTTTGTGGTTTGGTGGATTTCCTCTTGGGCTGATAGTGATGAACAATACAAGGAAGAACAGCCTCGCGAGGGTCTGTTCTTGGCCGAGGTGATGAACTGCTTGGAGGAGTTCAGTCGCTCTCTCTCTCTCTCTCTCTAGATTGCTTGGCCTCTAGCTCTGTTCTGGGTCCCGGATCAAGCTCTCTCTCGATTCAAGATCAAGCTCCTCCTCTACCCTGTGGTTGGCTAGTCCTATTTATAGGCGGAGGCCCTGGGCCTCTTCCCCAAATATTGAGCGGGAAGGGCGCCAACAATTGGCCATTTTGAAGGGGAACATCTAGTACACTTATCCTGACTAAAGTTGGTCATCGCCTGTCAAAGGCTCTGGTGGTGACGCCGCCTTGGGCTCCACAATGACTTCCTTCCTGCCGTTGGGCTGGTCTTGGTCTTGTTGCACCAAAATGGACGCCTTTGCTTGATGCTCTCGCCTGCGCTTGCTCCCTTTGCACCAAAGAGGAAAGGAGGACATCTGCTGGCTGGCGCCCACTGGGCGCCTTGGTCGTCACGGCTTGCGTCATGGGCACCTCGTGAGGTACCCCGCCTTGATCTCTCCGCCTCCTCGCGAGCCAGCCTGATGAGGCCGTGCCTGAGGAAGCTCCCTGTCGTCCGCCTGGCGAGGCTTGGCCCCTCGCGAGGGTCTTGAGCTTGTGTTGATGAAGATGGGCCGTGATGGGCCCCCCTTTGAGCCACGCCACAGGCCGCAGGTAGGCAAGTCTGGGACCCCTGCCCAAGAACGCCGACATGGGTGAACGAATTCATCGTTGAGCAATTGATGTAATTGAGCATAGTTATGAGAGTATCTAGGTATGATCATGTATATAGGCATCACGTCCGAGACAAGTAGACCGACTCCTGCCTGCATCTACTACTATCACTCCACTCATCGACCGCTATCCAAAGATGCATCTAGAGTATTAAGTTAATAAAAACAGAGTAACGCCTTAAGCAAGATGACATGATGTAGAGGGATAAATTCATGCAGTATGATAAAAACCCCATCTTGTTATCCTCGATGGCAACAATACAATACATGCCTTGCTGCCCCTACTGTCACTAGGAAAGGACACCGCAAGATTGAACCCAAAGCTAAACACTTCTCCCATTGCAAGAAGTACCAATCTAGTTGCCAAACCAAATGGATAATTCGAAGAGATTTCCAAAGATAACCAATCATACATAAAATAATTCAGAGAAGATTCAAATATTGCTCATAGATAATCTTGATCATAAACCCACAATTCATTGATCTCAACAAACACACTGCAAAAAGAAGATTACATCGAATAGATCTCAACGAGAGAGTGGGAGAACATTGTATTGGGATCCAAAAAGAGAGAAGAAGCCATCTAGCTACTAACTATGGACCCGAAGGTCTAAAGTAAACTACTCACACTTCATCGGAGAGGCTATGATGATGATGTAGAAGCCCTCCATGGTGGATTCACCTTCCGGCGGAGCTCCGGAACAGGCCCCAAGATGGGATCTCGTGGATACAGAAAGTTGCGGCGGTGGAATTAGGTTTTTGGCTCCGTTTCTGATCAATTGGGGGTACGTAGGTATATATAGGGGAAGGAGTACGTCGGTGGAGCTTCGAGGGGCCCACGAGGCAGGGGGCACGCCCTAGGGGGGCACGCCGTCCACCCTCGTGGCCGCCTCCCTCCTTTCTTGACCGAGGGTCCAAGTCTCCTGGATCTTATCTGATGAGAAAATCACGTTCCCGAAGATTTCATTCCGTTTGGACTCCATTTGATATTCCGTTTCTTTGAAACACTGAAATAGGCAAAAAACAGCAATTCTGGGCTGGGCCTCCGGTTAATAGGTTAGTCCCAAAAGTAATATAAAAGTGGAAAATAAAGCCCAATATGGTCCAAAACAATAGATAATATAGCATGAAACAATCAAAAATTATAGATACGTTGGAGACGTATCAGGCATCCCCAAGCTTAATTCCTGCTCGTCCTCGAGTAGGTAAATGATAAAAAAGAATTTTTGATGCGGAGTGCTACTTGGCATAATTTCAATGTAACTCTTCTTAATTGTGGTATGAATATTCAGATTCGAAAGATTCAAGACAAAGGTTTAATATTGACATAAAAATAATAATACTTCAAGCATAATAACAAAGCAATTATGTCTTCTCAAAATAACATGGTCAAAGAAAGTTATCTCTACAAAATCATATAGTCTGGCTATGCTCTATCTTCACCACAAAAAGTATTTAAATCATGCACAACCCCGATGACAAGCCAAGCAATTGTTTCATACTTTTGACATTCTCAAAACTTTTTCAATCTTCATGCAATACATGAGCGTGAGCCATGGATATAGCATTATATGTGGAATAGAATGGTGGTTGTGGAGAAGACAAAAAGAGGGAAGATATTCTCACATCAACTAGGCATATCAACGGGCTATGGAGATGCCCATCAATAGATATCAATGTGAGTGAGTGGGGATTGCCATGCAACGGATGCACTAGAGCTATAAGTATATGAAAGCTCAAGAAAAGAAACTAAGTGGGTGTGCATCCAACTCGCTTGCTCACGAAGACCTAGGGCAATTTGAGGAAGCCCATCATTGGAATACACAAGCCAAGTTCTATAATGAAAATTCCCACTAGTATATGAAAGTGACGAAACGAGAGACTCTCTATTATGAAGATCATGGTGCTACTTTGAAGCACAAGTGTGGTAAAAGGATAGTAACATTGTCCCTTCTCTCTTTTTATCTCATTTTTTGGGCCTTTTCTCTTTTTTTATGGCCTCTTTTCTTTTCTCTTTTTTATTTTTCGTCCGGAGTCTCATCCCGACTTATGGGGGAATCATAGTCTCCATCATCCCTTCCTCACTTGGGACAATGCTCTAAAAATGATGATCATCACACTTTTATTTTTCTTACAACTCAAGAATTACAACTCGATACTTAGAACAAAATATGACTCTATGTGAATGCCTCCGGCGGTGTACCGGGATATGTAATGATTCATAAGTTACATGTATGAAAGAATTATGAACGGTGGCTTTGCCACAAATACGATGTCAACTAAATGATCATGCTAAGCAATATGACAATGAATGAGCGTGTCATAATAAACGGAATGGTGGAGAGTTGCATGGAATATATCTCGGAATGGCTATGGAAATGCCATAATAGGTAGGTATGGTGGCTGTTTTGAGGAAGGTTTATGGTGGGTGTATGATACCGGCGAAAAGTGCGCGGTATTAGAGAGGCTAGCAATGGTGGAAGGGTGAGAAAAGTGTGTATAATCCATGGACTCAACATTAGTCATAAAGAACTCATATACTTATTGCAAAAATCTACAAGTTATCAAAGCAAAGTATTACATGCATGCTCCTTGGGGGATAGATAGGTAGGAAAATACCATCGCTCGTCCCCGACCGCCACTCATAAGGAAGACAATCAATAAATAAATCATGCTCCGACTTCATCACATAACGGTTCACCATACGTGCATTCTACGGGAATCACAAACTTTAACACAAGTATTTCTCAAATTCACAACTACTCAACTAGCATGACTCTAATATTACTACCTTCATATCTCAAAACAATTATCAAGCATCAAACTCTTCTTAGTATTCAACGCACTCAAAAGAAAGTTTTACAAATCTTGAATACCAAGCATATTTTTATTATTAAGCAAATTACCATGCTATTTAAGACTCTCAAAATAATCTAAGTGAAGCATGAGAGATCAAAGGTTTCTATAAAACAAATCCACCACCGTGCTCTAAAAGATATAAGTGAAGCACTAGAGCAAAACTATAAAGCTCAAAAGATATAAGTGAAGCACATAGAGTATTCTATCAAATTCCAATTCATGTATGGCTCTCTCAAAAGGTGTGTACAGAAAGGATGATTGTGGTAAACTAACAAGCAAATACGAAAGTAATACAAAACGCTCCAGGCAAAACACATATCATGTACTGAATAAAAATATAGCTCCAAGTAAAGTTACTGATGGAAGTGGACGAAAGAGGGGATGCCTTCCAGGGCATCTCCAAGCTTTGACTTTTTGGTGTACTTGGATTATCTTGGGGGTGCCATGGTCATCCCCAAGCTTAGGCTCTTGCAACTCCTTTTTCCATAATCCATCAAAAGATTTCACCCAAAACTTGAAAACTTCACAACACAAAACTCAACAGAAATCTCGTAAGCTCCGTTAGCGAAAGAAAACAAAAGACCACTTCAAGGTACTGTAATGAACTCATTCTTTATTTATATTGGTGTTAAACCTACTGTATTCCAACTTATCTATGGATTATAAACTATTTTACTAGCCATAGATTCGTCAAAATAAGCAAACAACACACGAAAAACAGAATCTGTCAAAAACAGAACAGTCTGTAGTAATCTGTAACTAACGCAAACTTCTGGAACTCAAAAAGTTCAGAAAAAATAGGAAGACCTAGGAAATTTGTTTATTGATCAGAAGAAATTGGAATCACTATTTTATCACTTTCTGGTGATTTTTAACAATTGTTTTTGTGAACAGAAAGTTTCTGGAAATTACAGCAAGATCAAATAACTATCATCCAAGAAGATCCTATAGGTTTAACTTGGCACAAACACTAATTAAAACATAAAACCACATCTAAACAGAAGGTAGATGGATTATTTATTCCTAAACAGAAACAAAAACAAAAACTAAAAATAAAATTGGGTTGCCTCCCAACAAGCGCTATCGTTTAACGCCCCTAGCTAGGCATAAAAGCAAGGATAGATCTAGGTATTGTCATCTTTGGTAGGCAATTCTTCAACGAGGCATCTACCTTCCTTAGAAATTTCTTTCTTTCTAGTAATTATCAAATTTTTAGCCAAAAGATCAAAATATTCATTCGTAGCAAATGGTTCCTTAATGATAGCAAAAAGATTGGGATGAATACTTATAGATTTAAGATCCGCGGTTTCCTTACTAGAGGATTCACCCTTATTCTTAGGAACATACATGAGCTTAGCAATTTTAGTGGGTGGACTTGGAGTATTTTTTTCAGAAGAAAAAGCGGTTCCCAAGTTGGTAATGATACCCTCAAGTTTATCAATTCTAGAGGAATCTTGATTTATTTTCCCATTAACTATGGGTTCCTTCTCCTTAATATTTTTCAAAGTTACTCCTACCTTAGATCCATATTGGGTAATTTGATTGTGGATCTTTTATCTAGATTTTCAATTAACTCAACGGTAGCAACTTTATTTTCAATAATTTCAAGTCTTTGCATTACATGTCCAAAGTTAACATAGTTCCATTAACCAAAAGAGGTGGTGAGCCAAATAAATCTATCATAGCATTATAAGAATCAAAAGTATAGCTACCCAAGAAATTCCCTCCGGTAATGGTATCGAGGATATATCTATACCAAGGATTAGCACCTACATAAAAATTGCAGAGAAGAACTAAAGTAGATTGCTTCCTGGTAGATCTATTTTGAGCATTGCAAATTCTATACCAAGCGTCTTTTAGATTTTCTCCTTCCCTTTGCTTAAAATATAGAACTTCATTCTCGGGAGACAACAGAGAAGATGTAAGACTAGCCATAACGACAAGCAAACGAGAAAAAGGCAAATGGAAAAGAGAGGGCGAATAAATCGACAAGGGTGAAGTGGGGGAGAGGAAAACGAGAGGCAAATGGCAAATAATGTAATGCGAGAGGTAAGGGATTGTGATGGGTACTTGGTATGTTGACTTTTGCATAGACTCCTCGGCAACGGCACCCGAAATGGCTCGTTGTCGGGAGTCCAAATCTTGACTTGACTTTTGCGTAAGCCTTCCCGGCAACAGTGCCAGAAATCCTTCTTGCTACGTCTTGAGCTTGCGTTGGTTTTCCCCGAAGAGGAGAGGATGATGCAGCAGAGTAGCGTAAGTATTTCCCTCAGTTTTTGAGAACCAAGGTATCGATCCAGTAGGAGGCCACGCGCGAGTCCCTCGTACCTACACAAATCAAATAACTCCTCGCAACCAACGCGAATAGGGGTTGTCAATCCCTTCACGGTCACTTACGAGAGTGAGACCTGATAGAGATGATAGATAATATTTTTGGTATTTTTGGTATAAAGATGCAAGGTAAAATAAAAGGAAAAGTAAAAAAGCAAAGCAATAATAAATCGTAGGAAGATTAATATGATGAGAATAGACCCGGGGGCCATAGATTTCACTAGTGGCTTCTCTCAAGAGCATAGGTATTTTACGATGGGTGAACGAATTACTGTTGAGCAATTGACAGAATTGAGCATAGTTATGAGAGTATCTAGGTATGATCATGTATATAGGCATCACGTCCGAGACAAGTAGACCGACTCCTGCCTGCATCTACTTCTATTACTCCACTCATCGACCGCTATCCAGCATGCATCTAGAGTATTAAGTTAATAAAAACAGAGTAACGCCTTAAGCAAGATAACATGATGTAGAGGGATAAATTCATGCAATATGATAAAAACCCCATCTTGTTATCCTCGATGGCAACAATACAATATGTGCCTTGCTGCCCCGACTGTCACTGGGAAAGGACAACGCAAGATTGAACCCAAAGCTAAACACTTCTCCCAATGCAAGAACTACCAATCTAGTTGGCCAAACCAAACGGATAATTCGAAGAGACTTACAAAGATAACCAATCATACATAAAAGAATTCAGAGAAGATTCAAATATTGCTCATAGATAATCTTGATCATAAACCCACAATTCATCGGTCTCAACCAACACGCCGCAAAAACAAGATTACATCGAATAGGTCTCCACGAGAGAGGGGGAGAAGATTGTATTGAGATCCAAAAAGAGAGAAGAAGCCATCTAGCTAGCTAGTAACTATGGACCCGAAGGTCTGAAGTAAACTACTCACACTTCATCGGAGAGGCTATGATGATGATGTATAAGCCCTCCGTGGTGGATTCCTTCCCATGAGCTCCTAACAGGCCCCAAGATGGGATCTCGTGGATACAGAAAGTTGCGGCAGTGGAATTAGGTTTTTGGCTCCGTATCTGATCTGTTGGGGTATGTAGGTATATATAGGAGGAAGGAGTACGTCAGTGGAGCTTCGGGGGGCCCACAAGGCAGGGGGCGCGCCCTAGGGGGGCGCCCTCCACCCTCGTGGCCGCCTCCCTCTTTTCTTGACCGAGGGTCCAAGTCTCCTGGATCTTATTTGATGAGAAAATTACGTTCCCGAAGATTTCTTTCCGTTTGGACTCTGTTTGATATTCCGTTTCTTAGAAACACTGAAATAGGCAAAAAAACAACAATTCTGGGCTGGGCCTCCAATTAATAGGTTAGTCCCAAAAGTAATATAAAAGTGGAAAATAAAGCCCAATATGGTCCAAAACAATAGATAATATAGCATGGAGCAATCAAAAATTATAGATACATTGGAGACGTATCAAAATGATATGCTGCAGTAGGCATTGTGTGGCAAAAATTATGAATCTTGTCTTTGACAGTACCAAAGTGAAATGGTTTGCTCTTTATCATACTAACCTATCTCACGAAGTTCCGTTAAGTTTTGTGTGATTGAAGTTTTCAAGTTTTGGGTGAGATGTCGATATGAGGAGAATAAGGAGCGGGAAGACCATAAGCTTGGGGATGCCCAAGGCACCCCAAGTTAATATCCAAGGAAGATCCAAGCAACTAAGCTTGGGGATGCACCGGAAGGCATCCCCTCTTTCGTGTCCAACATTATCGGTAACCTCACTTGGAGCTACATTTTTATTCGTCACATGATATGTGTTTTGCTTGGAGCGTCATTTTATTTTGTTAGGATTTTCTTGATGTTATTTATAATAATGTTTTGCATCTTTATTTTCAATAAAAATGTCAAGGATTGCCTTTACCATGCTTATTTTGCAAGTATACATGTTGTTGTTTCAAAACAGAAAGTTTACCGCTGTTGCAAAAATTCCCTAGATAAGTCAGAATATGATAAAATGTTCAAAAATTTTACACAGTAAGCTTTGATAAATTTTCTACAGTGTGGTAAAATTTCATAATTTTTGGAGTTAGGGAAGTATTGATACTCTTGCATTCTTTATAGACTGTACTGTTTTGGCAGATTGTTGTTATGTTTGCATACGTTTGCTTGTTTAATGATTCTATTTGAGGATAGGACTATTAAATATGCAGATGCATTTAGTATGCAATGTTGAATAATAATTTTCGTGATTTTCTATAGTAGAGAATGATAAGGTTTTTGCATTGGTTTATACTAACTTATCTCACGAGTTCTTGTTGAGTTTTGTGTGGATGAAGTTTTTGAGATTTAGGGAAACCGTGATATGAGAGGAATTAAGGAGACACAAAAGCTTAAGCTTGGGAATGCCCAAGGAATCCGAAGTTAATATTCCAAGAATTATCAAGCATCTAAGCATGGGGATGCCCTGGTAGGCATCCCACCTTTGTTCATCAACTATTATCGGTTAGTATCGGTTGATCCTAAGTTTTTGGTTCTTCACGTGAGTTGTGCTGTCCTTGAAATGTCATTTTATTTTCATTTTGCTTGCTGTTTTAATAAAATACTTAGATCTGAAATTTTTAAATAAGAGAGAGTCCTCAATTTGCTACCCCTTTACTCAATTACTCGCTTGATCTTCACTTATATCTTTTTGGAGTAGCTTGTCATTTACTCTTGTGCTTCACTTATATCCTAGGAGTAAATTGTTGAATGAATTGAATATCATGAAGTTGAAATTGTATGTTCATATCATGTCTAGTGGTAGCTTCACATTGGGTTTAGAAAGTGAAATCTTTTGAAGCTTGACAATCACAATATTAGTCATACAAGCAATTCACGAATGATTAGTAGAAGGAAGAGAACTTTCACATGCAAATACACTATCTTGGAAATCTTTTGTGATTGTGAGCCCACATCAAAATATTATATGCCAAAATTGTTGATGTTGGACAAGTAAGACAACGTAATGATTTATGTTTGTTCATATTCACATAGAAGTTATATTGTCCTAGATCCTTCAACATGTGGGGCTTGCCTCCCATCTTTGCTACCCAAAAATTCCGCACCAAGTAGAGATACTACTTGTGCATCCAAAAACCCTTAAACCCAAATCTTATTTTCAAGAGTCCACCATACCTACCTAAGGATTGAGCAAGATCCTTCAAGTAAGTTGTCATCGGTGCAATAAGGCAATAAAATTTTCTTCTAAAAGTGTGAGATCATTTAGTGTAAGAGAAAATTGAGCATTGTACGAACTTGTGATGGCAAAGAATAAAAGCGACAGACTGCATAATAAAGGTTGCTATCATAAGGGGCAATATAACGTGATGTTCTTTTGCACTAAGGGGTTGAGCATACAAACAAATAAGCACATGGAAACCTCTGCTTCCCTCTGCGAAGGGTCTATCTTTTACTTTATGTATTTACTTTTATGCAAGAGTCAAAGTTTTTCTCTCTATTCCTTTTTATTTTTCTCCTTTGGCAAGCATCATGTGGTGAGGAAAGATCTAGGCACATATGTCCAGTGGAATATGGGTAGCATGAGCTATTATTGTTGACATCACCCTTGAGGTGAATACGTTGGTAGGCAAAACTATAAGCCCCTATCTTTCTATGTGTCCGGTTGAAACATTTTGTTGATGTGTATGCGGTGAGTGTTAGCAATCATAGAAGACTATATGATTGTTGAGTATGTGGAGCTCTACTTAGACTCTGTTGAATAAGTTGAATTCCAATTGCTTGGTGACTGAGAACATAGGTTGTTGAGTTTCAAGAGAATTCATTGTTTGAACCTTAACATGAGAATTGGTTGCTACTTTAACAAGAGAAGTTTTATAAGAAAGAATTGCTATTATGATGCTAGGAGAAGTGATTTAAATTATTATTGATCAAACTTATGCACTTTGCTAGCATTCACACTTCATAATTTATTTCTTTTATCATTTACCCACTCAAGGACGAGTAGGAATTAAGCTTGGGGATGCTGATACGTCTCCAATGTATCTATAATTTATGAAGTATTCATGATATTTTATTATCATTCTTGGATGTTTTAGAAGCATTTTACAATCATTTTATATCATTTTTTGGGACTAACCTATTGACATAGTGCCAACTGCCAGTTGCTGTTTTTTGCATGTTTTTTACATCGTTGGAAATCAATATCAAACGGAGTCCAAACACCGCGAAACTTTTTGGAGAATTTTTATGGACCTGAACACCTAGGATGGGCCAGGGCAGCACCTAGGGGGTGCTCCGAGGGGGCACAACCCACCAGGGCGTGCCTGGGTGTGCCCACCTCGGTGGCCTCCCGCACCCCTTCTTTGCCCTATAAATTCCCAAATATTCTAAAACCCTTCGGGGTAGCCCTACATCGGAAGTTCCGCTGCCGTAAGGCTCTATAACCACCGAAAACCAATCTAGACCCCGTTCTGGCACCCTCCCGAAGGGGGGGAATCATCTCCGGTGGCCATCTTCATCATCCCGGCGGCCACCACGATGAGGAGGGAGTAGTCCACCCTCGGGGCTGAGGGTTTGTAAAAGTAGCTATTTGTTTAATCTCTCTCTCTCTCTCTCGTGTTCTTGAGATGTCACGATCTCGATGTATCGTGGGCTTTGTTAATATAGTCAGATCATATGGTGTTTTCCCCTCTCTATCTTGTTGTGATGAATTGAGTTTTTCGCTTTGAGATTTTGTTGTTATCGGATTGAAAACTTTTATGGATTTGAGAACACTTGATATATGTCTTGCAATTGAATACTCGTGGTGACAATGGGGTATCATATTGATTCACTGGATATATGTTTTGGCACTCAACTTGCGGATTCCCGAGGTGACATTATTGGGGTAATCTATGCATAGGGGTTGATGCATGTTCTTGTCTTTGTTTCCCCGGTAGAAATCTTGGGGCACTCTTTGAAGTTCTTTGTGTTGGACTGAGTATTATGAATATGAATTGCTTTGGTGTTATTTTAGTACGAACTCTAGGATATATCGAACGGAAAGAATAGCTTTGTGTTATTTTAGTACGAACTCTTGAATAGATCGAACAGAAAGAATAGCTTTGAGGTGGTTTTGTACCCTACAAACAATTTATTCTTATGTTCTCCGCTAGATAGGAACTTCGGAGTGATTCTTCGTTGCACGTTGAGGGATGGTTATGTGATCCAATTATATTAGCATTGTTGAGAGATTGCACTAGCGAAAGTACGGACCCTAGGCCTCATTTTCAAGCATTGCAATACAGTTTTTGCGCCCGTTTACTATTTGCTACCTTGCTGTTTTTATTTATTCAGATTTTAATCAATATTACACTTTTATCACTATCTCTTCGCCGAACTAGTGCACCTATACAATTTGCCTTTGTATTGGGTGTGTTGGGGACACAAGAGATTTCTTGTATTTGGTTGCAGGTTTGTTCGAGAGAGACCATCTTCATCCTACACCTCCCACGGATTCATAAACCTTAGGTCATCCACTTGAGAGAAAATTGCTACTGTCCTACAAAACTCTGCGCTTGGAGGCCCAACACGAGTCTACAAGAATAAAGTTGTGTAGTAGACATCAAGGGGACAAATAAAAAGAAGTACCTATAGGTTATGGTCGACAAATTCACCAAGTGGATCGAGGCAAGATCCGTCATCTCGGCAGAATCCGGACCAGCCGTTGACTTCTTATCCAGTGTCGTACACCATTATGGTGTCCCCCGCAGCATAATTACCGATAATGGTACCAACTTCACCGCCCAGGAAGTTAAAGATTGGTGCGGCAAAATGGGCATCAAGCTCGATTATGCATCAGTGTACCACCCACAAACCAACGGGCGGGTCGAACAGGCCAATGGACTAATCATGAGAGGCATTAAGCCTCGCCTAGTATGATCCCTCGAACAATCAGACCGCCATTGGGTTGAGGAGCTCGACTCCGTACTCTGGGGGCTGCACAATACTCCTAATCGATCAACCAGATACACACCATCTTTTATGGCATACGGTGCAGAAGCAGTTCTCCAGTGTGACATTTTCCATGACGCGCCTCGAGTGCGCATGTACGAGGAAAAGGAAGCCAAACTCGATCGGCAGGATGATCTGGACGCCTTGGAAGAAGATCGAGACATAGCTAGAGCTCGGTCCGCTTTCTATTAGCAGCAAGCGTGACGTTACCACAACCGTGAAGTCCGGGCAAAGACACACACGGCAGGAACCTTGTCCTCCGACTCCCTGAAAAACAGAAGGATTAACTATCACCTAAATGGGAGGGCCCGTACATCATTGATGAAGTACTCATAGGAGGAGCATATCGTCTTCGCCGCCCGGCCGACGATGGCCTAGAGCCGAACCCGTGGAATGCAGCAAGGCTGCGGCATTTTACGCATGAATCCGACACGAACTTTTGCCTTTTCTCCCCTCTTTTGTTTCTTACCCTTTTCCTTCTTCTTCCGCTGTGGTGCTAGTTCGTCTAAACCGAACCATACCAAGTGCATACTATGTAGACCATTGAATGTAACACCAAGCTTTGCTTGGGGGCTCCCTTAGAAGAGCTTAATAAACGTATAAATCGCATTCGTCCTGATTGCAACCTTCTCATATGTGTTAAGTCATCATATGCACTCGTTTGACTTAAGATCTTTGCCATGTTGGGTTGCCTGGCTCCTGTGCTTACCCCTACATTCCCGATTGTTCGGCTAGGGCGTAAAGGGAGCACCTCTGTGATTGTTACGACCGGGTCACCCGGGACCGTACCTTAGACGGGTGAAGCCGAAAGATAGCGTTCTTACAGAATACAACAAGTCGGCCTACGGGAAGTGAATACAGCCTCGAGCTTATGACCAGGGCTCCTTTTACAACCATTGGCGTCCGTTGACCCTACACGTCTGGACTATAATTTTACTCGACAAAAGGAACTCTTGGAGGAACTATTTTCATCAGAAGATGTTTCTTATGTTAAACAGTAATATAACATCGCTCTCCACATATGATTCGTCTGTTTAAACCAGAGGGCCAAATTGCATGGTTACCGAATTATTGCCTTGTTTCCTATGGCACAAAGTACGGAACACTCCCCGATCTCTGATTGGAGAGGCAAAAGCCGATGGCCGGTCAAGACAACATTCTTTCAAAAATAACAATAAGAACATGAATTGAGCACGGTCAACGTAAAGTACATAGATACATAGACTTGACAAAACTACTCATTCTCGACATTGTCTATCAGTTGTTTTAAAGCACAATCATGTTAAGAATAGCGATCAGCTTTTTTTTTAGCTTAGAATAGCGAGCAGCTTGCATCACTTCATCATACACCAAGCTTAGTGGTATCTCCTGACCATCAGGGCCCATAGGACCAACCCGGGTCATATGCACCGGATCCAGCTTGGTGAAGCGGGTCTTTACCATAGCCCACGCCTCACGCGCCCCTTCTTAGCAGGCTGAGATCTTCCATAATTCAAACCTTCACCGAGTCCCTTTAAAATGACTAGCTAGTTTGGCCATACTGTCCGACGGTGTATCTGACGGCCATAATGCCTTCGGCATGCTCTTCATGGCTTTCCAGGCCTTTTCATAGGTCATCGTCAGCTCCTTTAGAAGTTTCCCGTCATACGTGCCTACTTCTTCCGCAAGCCGCCCAGTCAGGAGACCTACCAAGCAGGCGTGGCATATCATTAACATATCAATGACAATCGCCAAACAGTACGATACGATCGGCGCTTACTGAATATACCACGTTTCAGCCTCTGGTTTTCCTCCGCACTTCGGGTCAATTGAGCTCTCAAGCTCTCAGTTTCCTCGGCTTGCCGTTGCTTTCTGGCCTTGAGCTCCTCTTTCTCCACCTAACTTCGCGTCAGCACCCTTTTACCAGCTTCTAGCTTCCTCAGCAGCTCGCTTATAGCTCATGCGGCTGTACAAAGAATACGATGTTAATGCTTGACATACAACATATACTCACGAAAACAGACTTTTTCCTCACCGGACACATCGCCACTGGCTTTCGGGCCACCTCTAGTTCGGCTTTTGCTTCGACCAACTGTGTCTGGCTCACTTCAAGGTCCTCGGATAGCTTTTTGTTCTGCTCTCTTGCGGCCTACAACAATAATACCAATTGATACCCTTAACACGGTCGTCCCGCCCGAATTAAGGCTTGAGGACTAGTTGGTTAGAAAACATGATCCGCTTTTAAGCTATATACCTGCACCCTGGCGGCAAATAGATCAGCAATTCCTTCCAGACCTGTCCGGGCCGCCCCAAGGTACGCGTCCACTGAACTAAAAGCATTATATTCCTATTCGGTGAAGGTAGCATGACGTAAAGTCTCCCTCCGGCGGCGATGGTTCATTACACTCTCAACCTCGGAATTCATGACCAAAACATCGTTGGTGTCTGCCGAAGGTACACCAGCGGCCGCGTGTTCGGAGGAGGCTCTTACTTGTGCCAAAAACTGGGGCCCGGGGTTGCGATTCGGCGCATCCGTGAAATCTTCGGGTGGATGTTGGGGCATACGCCTCCTGCAAAATTGAGCAAGCTCTTGTAAGAAATTGTTAACAACAACCCTTGCTGCAATTCCAAGATGCGATACCTTTGAGCCGAGGGGGTAGGTGCCTCCGCCTCGGCAGAAACTTTCCGCTTTGATCTCCCATCAAGGGTCGAAGCTGGCGCGGTCCACGCTCCTCCCGAAGCATTCTTGCGCGAGGTGCGGCGACCCTTGGGAGTAGAACTCAGCACGTGGGGGCAACGAGAGACGAGCGCCCTGTACGGGGAGGGTCTTCCTTTCACTTACTGTGGATGAGGGAAGAGCCCCAGGGTGGTCGGCGGTTACGGCCACCTTGCTACCGTCAAGGCCCTTGATACGTCTCCGTCGTATCTACTTTTCCAAACACTTTTGCCCTTGTTTTGGACTCTAACTTGTATGATTTGAATGGAACTAACCCGGACGGACGCTGTTTTCAGCAGAATTGCCATGGTGTTGTTTTTTGTGCAGAAAACAAAAGTTCTCGGAATGACCTGAAACTCCATGGAATACCTTAGAAAAAATAATAAAAAATCCTCGCCGAAGATGAAGACCAGGGGGCCCACACCCTGTCCACGAGGATGGGGGGCACCCCCCCCCCCTCCTGGGCGCGTCCCCTACCTCGTGGGCCCCCTGGAGACCCTCCGACGCCAACTCCAACTCTATTTATTGGCTTTCGGGGAGAAAAACTCAGAGAGAAAGAATCATCGCGTTTTACGATACGGAGCCGCCGCCAAGCCCTAATCTCTCTCGGGAGGGCTGATCTGGAGTCCGTTCGGGGCTTCGGAGAGGGGGATTCGTCATTGCCGTCATCATCAACCATCCTCCATCACCAATTTCATGATGCTCACCGCCGTGCGTGAGTAATTCCATCGCAGACTTGCTGGACGGTGATGGGTTGGATGAGATTTATCATGTAATCGAGTTAGTTTTGTTAGGGTTTGATCCCTAGTATCCACTATGTTCTGAGATTGATGTTGCTATGACTTTGCTATGCTTAATGCTTGTCACTAGGGCCCGAGTGCCATGATTTCAGATCTGAACCTATTATGTTTTCATTAATATATGTGTATTCTTGATCCTACCTTGCAAGTCTATAGTCACCTATTATGTGTTATGATCCGACAACCCCGAAGTGACAATAATCGGGATACTTCTTGGTGATGACCATAGTTTGAGGAGTTCATGTATTCACTATGTGCTAATTCTTTGTTCCGGTTCTCTATTAAAAGGAGGCCTTAATATCCCTTAGTTTCCAATAGGACCCCGCTGCCACGGGAGGGTAGGACAAAAGATGTCATGCAAGTTCTTTTCCATAAGCACGTATGACTATTTACGGAATACATGCCTACATTATATTGATGAATTGGAGCTAGTCCTGTGTCACCCTATGTTATGACTGTTACATGATAAACCACATCCGGCATAATTATACATCATTGATCCGGTGCCTACGAGCTTTCCATACACTGGTCTTCGCTTATTTACTTTTCCGTTGCTACTGTTACAATCACTGCAAAAATACCAAAAACATTACTTTTGATGTCTTTACTTTTGTTACCGTTACCATCACTATCATATTACTTTGCTACTAAACACTTTGCTGCACATACTAAGTTTCCAGGTGTGGTTGAACTGACAACTCAGTTGCTAATACTTGAGAATATTCTTTGGCTCCCTTGTGTTGTATCAAT
This sequence comes from Aegilops bicornis, assembly GCA_021605145.1. Classification (NCBI taxonomy): domain Eukaryota; kingdom Viridiplantae; phylum Streptophyta; class Magnoliopsida; order Poales; family Poaceae; genus Aegilops; species Aegilops bicornis. Next base: position 43,181,829 of record CM038673.1, on the reverse strand, counting down.
AAATTTTGGTTGAATACTCTACCCTCGAAAACTGTTGCGATCCCCTATACTTGTGGGTTATCAAGAGCATTTTCTGGCGCCGTTGTCGGGGAGCATAGCTCTATTCTTTGAGTCACTTGGGATTTATATCTGCTGGACACTATGAAGAACTTGAAAGATGCTAAGACAACAATTTATCCCTCAACTACGAGGGGAGGTAAGGAACTGCCATATAGCTCTGCACTTGATTCACCTTCTGTTATGAGTAAGCTAGTGACACCTAAACCTGCTTACGCTATTCTTTCAGATATGTCACATGTTATTGATGATGCCACTTCTGATATGCATGATACTTATGATGAAACTACTTCTATGCTTGATACTACTGTGCCCCTTGGTGAATTTCTAGATGAACAAATTTCTAGGTCTAGAGAAAGAGAAATTATTGAAACTGAATACAATGAAGAAAGTGATGATGAAAATATGCCCGCTATTCCCGAGGGTTATCTTTTGATGCGGAATCTTCTGCAGCTATTTTTGCCTGCCAGGATAGATATGAACTTAAGAGGCTGCTAGTTAAATGGAGTAAAGAACCTCTTAGAGATAGGATGAGACCTGACCCTGCTTTTGCTACTTCACCTATCTGTGTTCCCGATAAGGATTATTATGAATTCTCTGTTGATCCTGATATAATTACTTTGGTTGAATCTGATCCTTTTTATGGCTATGAATCTGAAACTGTTGTGGCACATCTTACTAAGTTAAATGATATAGCTGCCCTATTTACTAATGATGAGAGATCGCGCTACTTTTATATACTCAAATTATTTTCGTTCTCATTAAAGGGTGATGCTAAGATATGGTTTAATTCTCTTGATCCTGGTTGCGTGCGTAGTCCCCAGGATATGATTTATTACTTCTCTGCTAAATATTTCCCTGTTCATAAGAAACAAGCTGCTTTGAGGGAAATATACAACTTCGTGCAAATTGAAGAAGAGAGTCTCCCACAAGCTTGGGGAGGCTTCTCAAGTTACTTAATGCTTTGCCTGATCATCCTCTTAAGAAACCTGAAATACTTGATATCTTTTATAATGGACTAACCGATGATTCTAGAGATTACCTGGATAGTTGTGCTGGTTCTCTTTTCAGGGAAAGAACACCGGATGACGCTGAAATTCTATTGAATAATATGTTGACAAACGAAAATAATTGGGAGCCTCCTGAGCCAACTCCCGAGCTAGCTCCTGAGCCGATTACTGAGCCTATTCCTAAACCAACTCCGAAGAAGAGAGGTGTTCTATTTCTCAGTCCTGAAGATATGCAAGAGGCAAAGAAATCTATGAAATAAAAAGGTATTAAAGCTGAAGATGTTAAGAATTTACCTCCTATTGAAGAAATACATGGTCTTAATCTACCGCCTGTTGAAGAAGTGTATGATCTCAATTGCTTATTCACTGAAGAACCTCCTGATCCCGATATCCCGACATAGGTAGTAAAGGTAAATTCTCTCTACAGATATGATAAAGCTGAAGTCCCTCCTACTAAAATTGCTAGTAAGTGCTTGGATGAGTTTGATGACTTTATGTTTAAGCAAGATGACTTTAATGCTTATTTTGGTAGACAATTGAAACAGAATACCTTTATGATTAAACACTTGAGTGATTATATGGCTAATATTAGAGGTGAACTTAAACTTGTTAGCAAACATGCTTCTATGGTTACCACTCAAGTAGAACAAGTACTTAAAGCTCGTAAATAAGTGCTTGATGAAATGAATAGTAAGAAAAATGATTATGCTGTTAGAGTGGCTACTAGAACTGGTAGAATGACTCAGAACCTTTGTATCCTGAAGGCCACCCTAAGAGAATCGAGCAAGATTCTCAAAGAAATAATATTGACATGCCTAGTTCTTCTAAAAGGAAGAAAAAGAAAAATGATAGGACTATGCAAACTTCTAGTGAACCTATTGCTGAACCACCTGAGAATCCAAATGATATCTCTATGTCTGATGCTGAAACACAATCTGGTGATGAACATGAAACTAGTGAAAATGTTAATGATGATGTTCATGATGATGCTCAACCTAGTAATGATAATGATGTAGAAGTTGAACCTGTTGTTGATCTTGATAACCCACAATCAAAGAATCAACATTATGATAAAAGAGACTTTGTTGCTAGGAAACATGGTAAAGAAAGGGAACCATGGGTTCAGAAACCCATGCCTTTTCCTCCGAAACCATCCAAGAAAAAGGATGATGAGATTTTGAGCGCTTTGCTGAAATGATTAGACCTATCTTTTTGCGTATGCGATTAACTAATGTGCTCAAAACAAATCCTTATGCTAAGTATATGAAAGATATTATTACAAATAAAAGAAAGATACCGGAAGCTGAAATTTCCACCATGCTTGCTAATTATACTTTTAAGGGGGGAATACCAAAGAAACTTGGAGATCCAGGAGTACCTACTATACCATGCTCCATTAAGAGAAATTATGTTAAAACTGCTTTATGTGATCTTGGAGCCGGTGTTAGTGTTATGCCTCTCTCTTTATATCGTAGACTTGACTTGAATAAGTTGACACCTACTGAAATATCTTTGCAAATGGCTGATAAATCAATTGTTATACCTGTCGGTATTTGTGAGGATGTGCCTGTTGTGGTTGCAAACGTTAATATTTTAATGGACTTTGTTATTCTTGATATTCCCGAGGATGATAGCATGTCTATTATTCTTGGAAGACCTTTCCTTAATACTGCAGGGGCTGTTATTGATTGCAACAAAGGCAATGTCACTTTTCATGTTAATGGTAATGAGCATACGGTACACTTTCCGAGGAAACAACCTCAAGTTTATAGCATCAACTCTATTGGAAAAATTCCATCGATTATATTTGGAGGTTTTGAATTTCCTCTCCCTACTGTCAAGAAGAAATATGATATACTTATTATTGGGGATGTCCATATCCCCGTTGAGGTAACATAGTGTTATTCGAAATTTCTCCGGTTTCATGTTAATCGGAATGAGTTTGTTAACAAGACTCGATCAACCTTGTTAGTGGATTCCTTTTGATGAGCATGAGATGGATGAAACTAGAAGCACAACTTTCAGTAACCTCTTTATATTTTTTGTTATTTATTAGAAATAAAGTAAAATAGTATTTTTCTATCTGTCTCCTGACTTATCCGTGCAATATAAAAATGTCCCGAAAATAAAAGTCCTCAGAATGCCATGCCAATTTAATATGATTTTTTGGGAATATTTGAGGATTTTAGTGCAAAAATTACATGGGGAGCTGCCACCTGGCCACGAGGGTGGAGGGCGCGCCCTACCCCCCTGGGCGCGCCCCCTGCCTCGTGGGCCCACGGTGGCCCTCCTCCACTTATCCCTGCACCGATCTTCTTCCTCTATCCCACACAAACCCGAAAAACCAACTCAAGCATGAGTTCCAGCCCCTTTTGCTGTGATTTTCGTTCTCCTTGCTCAAAGCACCTCTCGCAAAACTGCTTGGGGAGATTGTTCCTTGGTATGTGACTCCTCCATTGGTCCAATTAGTTTTTGTTCTAGTGCTTTATTCATTGCAAATTTGTGTTGCCTAGGTGACCATGTTCTTGAGCTTGCATGTCAAATTTATATGGTTCCAAGTAGTTCTAATGCTTGATATAGGCTCTAGGCACTTGTAGGAGTAGTTGCTATCAGTTTTATTGAAGTTGGTTCACTTTTGTTTGAAGTTACTAAAAATTTCAGAATTATTTTTCAGAGAAAACAATATGTTTAGGAAGATGTTCCAGGGTGGTTCTTCAAGGAAGCAAGGTCCCAGGCTTGCAATGCGTGATGCTGACGAGGAACCACCAAGAGACGCTCTTGTGAGGCCCTGTGAATGGCCTTCGGAAAATTTTATGAATCAAGCGGGAATCAAGGAAGAATTTAACGATATTTGCATAATGCGGTCTTGAGGACTTTGAAGGTGACAAATGCCCCGATGTCGTGATCTCACAAGTTCATTTGTGGGAGGTTTGAGTTTTCATCTTGGCGTAATTCTCCTTCAGCCATGTTTGACCTTTATGACAAATCTTATACCATGGACTTAGAGGATTTCACTTTTGCTTGCAAACTTCCATCTTGGGGTAGTGTTAGAGATCCCCCTAAATCTGAATATAGAGATTTTCTTGCTAGAATAACTGTGGGGGAATCTAGAGATATAACACAAGCCACTATAGGGAGCATTCACTTTCCTGCTATACATTATTTTGCTCTCTTCATAGGTAGATGCATAAACGCTAAGGATGAAGCATGTCACATGTGTGCCCCTGATCTCAGCATTCTCAGAAATGCTGTGTTAGGGGACCAATCTTATCATATGGGAGCCATTGTAGCTCGTAGGTTGCGTCATAATAGACATAACGGAGATTTCTTTGGAGGAATTTATGCAGCCCGCTTAGCTAATTTTCTTGAGATAGACATTCGTGAGGGTGATATGGAGTTACCCCCTGCTTATTTAGATTTTGATTATATGGTTTCCCACCAGTTTGTTGAAAGGACTGAACCACCTCTCCAGTATCGACTAATCTTTAACAACCGGCATGTTGTCCATATTACTCTTCCTGCTCCAGCCTTCTTTGATTCTCAGGCAAGAGGAAGATATATTATTACCAGAGAGGAGGCAGACGAGTGCGAGAGGAGAGCGGAGGCGGCTCGACGCCACGCTGCAGCTCAGGAGGCGATAGCCGCTGCATCACAGTATGACCCCAGCTACACCTACGGGTATCAGCCAAGCTATCCCTGGCAATAGACCAACTTAGGCCAAAATCCTAAGCTTGGGGGAGTACGTATTTCCCATCGACATTACATTTATGTTCACACACACTCATAGCTAGATGTCGGTGCTCATACTCTTTCACTGTAATATCCTGCTAGTTTATTTTATTTTTCCTGCTTTCTTCTTGTGTGTTTAATAAACCTTAAGAAAAACAAAAAAATTAGTAGTAGTTTATTTTTCCTGCTGTAGTAGTAATAATTAAAAAGAAAACCCAAAAATATTTCCCGTTCTTCTTTTGCTTGTTGGGAGCTTTCCCGTGTAAATAGTTTTTATTCTTTTCTTTTCTTTGGGGGTCAGTAGGAGAAGACCATGATTAAATCGTTGAAGTGGCTCTTTTATGCATTATTGTTGATTTAACCAAGAGCCCATATTGCCTTGTCTTCTCCTATTTATTGAATGCTCGCAGATTCCAGCTTAGTCCAATGCACGTGCACTCTTATTATTATTCACATCGCTCAGTCGTGCAAGTGAAAGGCAATTATGATGACATATATGATGGACTGACCGAGATGGGAAAAGCTGGTATGAACTCGACCTCTTTCGTTTTTGTAAATATGATGAGTCCATCGTTCTTGATTCAGCTTATTATGAATAAACATGTTTGCAATGACAATTAGAGATCATAGTTGCTTGTGCCATGCTTGATTAGCTACGAGTTATAATGGTTTACCTTGCGTGTCAACATGCTATTAAAATGGTTGTGATGTGGTATGATGGGGTGGTATCCTCCTTTGAATGATTTAAGTGACTTGACTTGGCACATGTTCACGCATGTAGTTGAAACAAATCAACATAGCCTTCACGATATTTATGTTCCTGGTGGATTATATCCTACTCAAGCTTGTATTCAATGTTTATTAATTTTAATGCATGTTCATGACTGTTGTCGCTCTCTAGTTGGTCGCTTCCCAGTCTTTTGCTAGCCTTCACTTGTACTAAGCGGGAATACTGCTTGTGCATCCAATCCCTTAAATCCCAAAGTTATTCCATATGAGTCCACTATACCTTCCTATATGAGGTATCTACATGCCGTTCCAAGTAAATTTGTATGTGCCAAACTCTAAACCTTCAAATAAATATTCTGTTTTGCATGCTCGAATAGCTCATATATCAACTAGTGTTGCCCTTATCTTCCGTGTTAGGCGGGTTATTCTCAAGAGGAGTGGACTCCGCTCCTCACTCACGAGAAAATGGCTGGTCACCGGGATGCCCAGTCCTAGGCTTTATGCAAACTAAATCAAAATAATTGCAAACAAAACTCCCCCTGGGACCCGTTGAATGTTGGAGGCACTCGTTGTTTCGAGCAAGCCATGGATTGATGCTTGTGGAGGAGGGGGAGTATAAACTTTACCATTCTGTTTGGGAACCGCCTATAATTTTTTTAGCATGGAAGATATCGTCATCTCTTAGTTGTTATGTTGACAATGAAAGTATGCCGCTCAAAATATAATTTATCTCTATTTCAAAACCAAGCTCTGGCACCTCTACAAATCCCTGCTTCCCTCTGCGAAGGGCCTATCTATTTACTTTCATGTTGAGTCATCACCCTCTTATTAAAAGCACTAGCTGGAGAGCACAGCTGTCATTTGCATTCATTACTGTTAATTTATATCGGGTATGACTATGATTGGATCTCTTTTACCATGAATTACAATGTCTAGTCAGTCCTTGATCTTTGAAGGTGCTCTGCATTTATGTTTTGCGGTCTCAGAAAGGGCTAGCGAGATACCATCTTGTTATATCATATTATGATTGTTTTGAGAAAGTGTTGTCATCCGAGATTTATTATTATGGCTTGCTCGCTAATTATGTTATTGATATGAGTAAACATGAGACCTGAGAATTACTGCAAATGTGGTTAGTTATATCTTTGCTGAAAACCTGAATGCTGGCTTGACATAGGTACAAAAACAAGAGCAAACAGAGTTTGTAAACGTTTTTCTTTTTCTCTTTCAGTTGTCAACTGAATTGCTTGAGGACAAGCAAGGGTTTAAGCTTGGGGGAGTTGATACGTCTCGTCAGATCTACTTTTCCAAACACTTTTGCCCTTGTTTTGGACTCTAACTTGTATGATTTGAATGGAACTAACCCGGATCGACGCTGTTTTCAGCAGAATTGCCATGGTGTTGTTTTTGTGCAGAAAACAAAAGTTCTCCGAATGACACGAAACTCCATGGAATACCTTAGAAAAATAATAAAAATCCTCACCAAAGATGAAGACCAGGGGCCCACACTGTCCATGAGGGTGGGGCGCCCCCCTCCTGGGCGCGCCCCCGACCTCGTGGCCCCCCTGGAGACACTCCGGCGCCAACTCCAACTCTATTTATTGGCTTTCGGGAGAGAAAAATCCGAGAGAAAGAATTATCGTGTTTTACGATACGGCGCCGCCGCCAAGCCCTAATCTCTCACGGGAGGGCTGATCTGGAGTCCGTTCGGGGCTCCGAAGAGGGGTATTCGTCGTCGTCATCATCATCAACCATCCTCCATCACCAATTTCATGATGCTCACCACCGTGCGTGAGTAATTCCATCGTAGGCTTGCTGGACGGTGATGGGTTGGATGAGATTTATCATGTAATCGAGTTAGTTTTGTTAGGGTTTGATCCCTAGTATCCACTATGTTCTGAGATTGATGTTGCTATGACTTTGCTATTCTTAATGCTTGTCACTAGGGCCCGAGTGCCATGATTTCAGATCTGAACCTATTATGTTTTCATGAATATATGTGTGTTCTTGATCCTATCTTGCAAGTCTATAGTCACCTATTATGTGTTATGATCCGACAACCCCGAAGTGACAATAATCATGATACTTCTCGGTGATGACCATAGTTTGAGGAGTTCATGTATTCACTATGTGCTAATGCTTTGTTCCGGTTCTCTATTAAAAGGAGGCCTTAATATCCCTTAGTTTCCAATAGGACCCCGCTGCCATGGGAGGGTAGGACAAAAGATGTCATGCAAGTTCTTTTCCATAAGCACGTATGACTATTTACGGAATACATGCCTACATTATATTGATGAATTGGAGCTAGTTCTGTGTCACCCTATGTTATGACTGTTACATGATGAACCGCATCCGGAATAATTATCCATCACTGATCTGGTGCCTACGAGCTTTCCATATACTGGTCTTCGCTTATTTACTTTTCCGTTGCTACTGTTACAATCACTGCAAAAATACCAAAAACATTACTTTTGCTGTCTTTACTTTTGTTACCGTTACCATCACTATCATATTACTTTGCTACTAAACACTTCGCTGCAGATACTAAGTTTCCAGGTGTGATTGAATTGACAACACAGCAGCTAATACTTGAGAATATTCTTTGGCTCCCCTTGTGTCGAATCAATAAATTTGGGTTGAATACTCTACCCTCGAAAACTGTTGCGATCCCCTATACTTGTGGGTTATCAGCCCTCCTGATAGAACACACCATCTTCAAATTCGATCGACGTCTCTGGGTCATCATGGTACCCTGGATCGCCGTCGCGAGAGTGATCCTCTAGTTGAGGAGGAGGAGGACAGCCAATGGACTCGACCTGATGCCTCGATCCATGTTCAAACGACGATCGGTAAGAATTCGGTGTGATTTGTGGGCTCGACGTAATGGATTGAGGCTTACCCAGTCCACCGGATTGAATCCGGAATAGCCTTCTCAAATACTCATGCGAGCGAATTCTGCTTCGTCTCCCTTGAAGAGGCCGGCTAGTATCTTAGCCAGGGCCGTCTTATCGTCCGGTCCTTACCGCTGGTGGCGTGTCACATCACTGGTCCCGTTATAGCACCATAAAGGGTGACCTCATTGTTGGAGGGGTTGCACGCAGCGGGTAATGGCGATGGCCATAACTTCAACCATGGTCAGCTTGTTGTGAGTTAACAGCCTGACCTTGGTCGACAGCGTAAGCACTTCTTCGCTGTCCTATTGGGGAAGGCCTCTTGGCTGCCAGTTGTACCGCTTTATGGGATCATTTGAATATTCAGGTAGCCCTTGCCGAATTGGATCGGTAAGGGGGCGTCTTCGATATAAAACCACTCCGAAGTCCATCCTTCGGGATCCGTCCACGGGGTCCCAACTGGGTACCCTGTCCCCGCTATTCGCCATACTTCGGTGCCGCCTACCACAAATATAGATCCTTCCCGGAGGCGAGGGACGAGACAGAAGTGATTCCTCCACAAGTCGAACTGGGGTTCGCAACACAGGAACATCTCACACAAGGCTACAAAGCTGGAAATGTGCAAAAATGGATCTCGGGGTGAGGTTGTGTAGCTAGATCCCGTAGAACTCTAGTAGACCCTGCAAAACGGATGAATAGGAAAATCCAGACCTCTTAGAAGGAAGGGCACGAGACATACCCTCTCTTCCTTGTTTGGGGTGGGGGAGCTCTCGGCAAGGTCATTATTGTCAACGGAGATGAGACCGGCTGGACCGAGACTAGATCGGCCGGAGGAAGGAGGCGCTGCGTTTGCAAGCGACTTAGTGATGTCTACTACGCAACCTTCTTCTTGTAGACGTTGTTGGGCCTCCAAGTGCAGAGGTTTGTAGGACAGTAGCAAATTTCCCTCAAGTGGATGACCTAAGGTTTATCAATCCGTGGGAGGCGTAGGTTGAAGATGGTCTCTCTCAAACAACCCTGCAACCAAATAACAAAGAGTCTCTTGTGTCCCCAACACACCCAATACAATGGTAAATTGTATAGGTGCACTAGTTCGGTGAAGTGATGGTGATACAAGTGCAATAATGATGGTAGATATAGGTTTTTGTAATCTGAAAATATAAAAACAGCAAGTTAACTAAAGATAAAAGTGAGCACAAACGGTATGGCAATGCTAGGAAACAAGGCCTAGGGTTCATACTTTCACTAGTGCAAGTTCTCTCAACAATAGTAACATAACTGGATCATATAACTATCCCTCAACATGCAACAAAGAGTCACTCCAAAGTCACTAATAGCGGAGAACAAACGAAGAGATTATGGTAGGGTACGAAACCACGTCAAAGTTATCCTTTCTGATCGATCTATTCAAGAGTCCGTAGTAAAATAACACAAAGTTATTCTTTCCGTTCAATCTATCATAGAGTTCGTACTAGAATAACACCTTAAGACACAAATCAATCAAAACACTAATGTCACCAAGATACTGAAGGAAATATGCCCTAGAGGCAATAATAAAGTTATTATTTATTTCCTTATATCATGATAAATGTTTATTATTCATGCTAGAATTGTATTAACCGGAAACATAATACTTGTGTGAATACATAGACAAACAGAGTGTCACTAATATGCCTCTACTTGACTAGCTCGTTAATCAAAGATGGTTAAGTTTCCTAACCATAGACATGAGTTGTCATTTGATTAACGGGATCACATCATTAGGAGAATGATGTGATTGACTTGACCCATTCCGTTAGCTTAGCACTCCGATCGTTTAGTATGTTGCTATTGCTTTCTTCATGACCTATACATGTTCCTATGACTATGAGATTATGCAACTCCGTTTACGGAGGAACACTTTGTGTGCTACCAAGCGTCGCGACGTAATCGGGTGATTATAAAGGTGCTCTACAGGTGTCTCCGAAGGTACTTGTTGGGTTGGCGTATTTCGAGATTAGGATTTGTCACTCCGATTGTCGGAGAGGTATCTCTGGGCCCACTCGGTAATGCACATCACATAAGCCTTTCAAGCATTGCAACTAATGAGTTAGTTGCGGGATGATGTATTACGGAACGAGTAAAGAGACTTGCCGGTAACGAGATTGAACTAGGTATTGAGATACCGACGATCGAATCTCGGGCAAGTAACATACTGATGACAAAGGGAACAACGTATGTTATTATGCGGTTTGACCGATAAAGATCTTCGTAGAATATGTGGGAGCCAATATGAGCATCCTGGTTCCGCTATTGGTTATTGACGGGAGATGTGTCTCGGTCATGTCTACATACTTCTCGAACCCGTAGGGTCCGCACGCTTAAAGTTTGATGACGGTTATATTACGAGTTTATGAGTTTTGATGTACCGAAGGAGTTCGGAGTCCCGGATGAGATCGGCGACATGACTAGGAGTCTCGAAATGGTCGAGACGTAAAGATCGATATATTGGACGACTATATTCGGACTTCGGAATGGTTCCGAGTGATTCGGGTATTTTTCGGAGTACACGAGAGCTACGGGAATTCGCCGGGGAGTATATGGGCCTTATTGGGCCATACAGGAATAGAGGAGAGAGGCCAAAAGGAAGGAGGCCTGCGCCCCCCCCCCTGGTCCGAATTGGACAAGGGGTGCAGCCCCCTTTTCCTTCTCCCTCTCCTCCTCTTTCCTTCTCTCCTACTCCAACAAGGAAAGGAGGAGTCCTACTCCCACCACCCACGGTGGGAGTAGGACTCCCCCCTTGGCGCGCCCTCCTCCTTGGCCGGCCGCCTCCCCCCTTGCTCCTTTATATACGGGGGCAGGGGGGCACCCCATGGACACAACAATTGATCGTTTGATCTTTTAGCCGCAGCGGTGCCCCCTCCACCATAGTCCACCTCGATAATCAGAAGCGGTGCTTAGGCGAAGCCACAGGTCGGTAGAACATCATCATCGTCACCACACCGTCGTGCTGACGAAACTCTCCCTCAACACTCGGCTGGATCAGAGTTCGAGGGACGTCATCGAGCTGAACGTGTGCTGAACTCGGAGGTGCCGTGCGTTCGGTACTTGACCGGTCGGATCGTGAAGACATACGACTACATCAACCGCGTTGTGCTAACGCTTGCGCTTTCGGTCTACGAGGGTACGTAGACAACACTCTCCCCTCTCGTTGCTATGCATCACCATGATCTTGCGTGTGCATAGGAAATTTTTTGAAATAACTACGTTCCCCAACAGATACTCCATTGTCACCTCAAGTATCCGTGGGCATGATTATACGATATGCATCACACAATCTCATATTCATCTATTCAACCAACACAAAGTACTTCAAAGAGTGCCCCAAAGTTTCTACCGGAGAGTCAAGACAAAAACGTGTGTCAACCCCTATGCATAGGTTCATGGGCGGAACCCGCAAGTTGATCACCAAAACATACATCAAGTGGATCACGTGATATCCCATTGTCACCACAGATAAGCACGACAAGACATACATCAAGTGTTCTCAAATCCTTAAAGACTCAATCCGATAAGATAACTTCAAAGGGAAAACTCAATCTACTACAAGAGAGTAGAGGGGGAGAAACATCATATGATCCAACTATAATAGCAAAGCTCGCGATACATCAAGATCGTATCACCTCAAGAACACGAGAGAATGAGAAAGATCAAACACATAGCTACGGGTATATACCCTCAGCCCCGAGGATGAACTACTCCCTCCTCGTCATGGAGAGCGTCGGCATGATGAAGATGGCCACCGATGAGGGATCCCCCCTCCGGCAGGGTGCCGGAACAGGGTCCCGGTTGGTTTTTCGTGGCTACAGAGGCTTGCGGCGGCGGAACTCCCGATCTTTTCTGCTCCCCGATGGTTTTAGGGTATATTGATATATGTAGGCGAAAGAAGTCGGTCAGGGGAGCTACGAGGGCCCCATGAGGGTGGAGGGCACGCCCAGGGGGGTGGGCGCGCCCCCTGCCTCGTGCCTTCCTCGTTGCTTCCCTTACGTACAGTCCAAGTTCTCTGGATTGCTTCCGTTTCAAACATAACTCTCCCGAAGGTTTCACTCCGTTTGATATTCCTTGTATTCGAAACACTGAAACAAGGGAAAAGACAGGAACTGGCACTGGGCTCTGGGTTAATAAGTTAGTCCCAAAAATAATATAAAAGTGCATACTAAAGCCCATTAAACATCCAAGATGGATAATATAATAGCATGAATACTTCATAAATTATAGATACGTTGGAGACGTATCACTCAGCTGGAGATGCGAGACCAAATAGCTTGACCAATCACCTGGGAGCGGGCCGTGAGGGCGCTAGGGAGAACCTGGGACGTCGACCATGGCTTTGGAGGGAGTTTTTTGGTGTCATTCTTAACGAAAGGGATGGCAGTTGTTCTCAGTATCTTTTGGCTTTAGAGCTAACTTATGTCATTTTGGAGAAGAAGAAGAACAAGAAGAATAAGAAGAAGAAGCAGTTCTTCTCCTTCTCCTTCTCCTTCTCCTTCTCCTTCTCCTTCTCCTTCTCCTTCTTCTTCTTCTCCTTCTTCTTATTCTTCTCCTCCTTCTTCTTCTCCTTCTTCTGCTTCTTCTTCTTCTTCTTCTTCTCCTTCCTTGACTTATCTTATTTGACATATGAAATCTGTACAAAAAAAAATACATTTCTTTATTTTGTAACCGAAGATTTTGATTTTTGTAGAAGAGCTTTTGTTCTTGGCACGGAAGCAGAGGCACTTGATATATATACTTTCCCTAGTATAGTTGGCATCGATTTCAAATGTTTGGATTTTTCACAAAAAAATATCAGGCTAAGTTGGCTTACGTGAAATATTGACAGGAGGCATACTCGAGACCCACTTTTTTATTGTGTACTTACTATTAATTTTCTAATGTAATTTCTTTGTTTCGTTTATAGGAATCTTATATGCTGCCATCTGTAAGACACGGAAAAATCGTTTACCTTTTTATGTTCTTCGACGATCGTCTTCCACCTGGACGAAAATAAAAACATTGCAAGTCTCAACTATGGAAAAAAGAAATACAAACTTTATGTCCTATTCTCTGGCAGACCAATCTGAGTGAAATTGTATGGCCACCATAAGCCTGCGCTGATAAATATCAGATCGCCAAATCAAGAAGGTAACTTGAAAGGGAAAAAACGAAGCACTCATCAGCAAGTAGCGTATTTCAGCGATCTCTAAAAATCTGCACTATCTGCATAGCACGATAACAAAAGACAGTTTCAGAATCTGTAGATGTTCACGCTAACGTTTTCGTTGCCCTTATACTTAGCCTGTAACACTGGTATTTTCTTAGAGATTTGGTATCTCTATGTCACAAACAGTAACAATATGTCAAAATCTGCTTCTTTTTCAGAATATCTGATCGCTCATTGATCTCCAAAGATCGTTAGCTGTACGGACGCACAAGGTGCTCGTCATTGGAGCAACCTACCTCTGATGAATGCATGTGCCAAATACCAAGAGCAACAGTGTACAGCACCTCGGTTGGGATCCCTGCAATGCAGCTGCTTCTCAAAAAATGCCCAATAAATAGAACAACCAAATTGTATCTTCAGGCAAATTGCCACAAGATTCTCTAAGTCTCGAGGTAAGGCATGCTGTTGTCCATAGGCGACCAGCACTTGTGAGCGACGAAGAAGGCTCGCCAATCGTGCACAGTTGGCTCGGCTGGCGCAGTGCCATCTAGAGGTGAAGGGAGCTCGACAGCACAGAGGTTGTGCAGATTGCTGTGGATAAAGCCAAAGATTAGTGGGTGCGGCTCCACTCGCTCCTGCTCTGCCCCGCATGGACACATGCAACCCAATGAAAACGGAGGATCCTACAGAAAACCTGCACAGGTCAACGTAGTAGTAGGCCCCACACGTGGGAGAAAAAGCTAAACGCACACATAAAAGAGGAAATTGCATTCAGAAAATTTACAACGAAGGGGTAAACTCACACCAATTTTGTTCAACACTACAGCCCAAACTAATGCACGTGTCTACACACCATAGGTTCCCAAATCACAAATGACCAAGTGGTGAGATGTGAGGGCGTAAACTTCCACGAATATAGAGGCTTGGTTATTGTTGACACGTGCGCCGCCAAGAGTTTTAGGCACAGCTGCACAGGATCCGAGCGCAGTCGGGGACGCATCAATGATGATCAATCAAATCGATCGCTTAGCTGGGCTAACGGGCTTTAGTTTCACGCTCGGTTGTTGGGCTTCAGCTGTAAGTACAGTAGCCGAGCTCCCCGCAAAAAGAAAAGTACAGTAGCCGAGCTTAAACTTCTTCTAAGAAAAAAAGAAGTTATAGACACACTGCAAAAGCTATGTCTCGCATTAAGCGAGATGGAAGGAGCTCCTGCTGAAGGATTCCTCCCTCTAGTAACAATACTGGGCCAGACCCATTTTTGTTCAATCGCTCGTGTTTTCTTCGCTTCGGATTTTTCTTTCATTTTTTCTTTTTTTTCTTTGATTTTATTGACTTCTTCATCAGGTTTTTATGTTTTTTCTATTTCTTTAATATACTAAAATTTTCATTGTTTTTTATCGGTTCTCTTTGTTATACTTCAGGTTTTTTAACAGTTTTCTTTGTTTTTTTGTTTTACTTGTGCTTCTTTGTTTGTTTGTTTGTTTTCTCTTTGCTTCTTCATTTTTCAAATGCATGATCTAAATTTTTTCTAGAATACATGTTTTTGAACACTTGTTCGAATACATGGTCAGAATTTTTTAAAATAGACATTAAACATTTTTTTAATATATGGTCAACATTTTTTCTATATACATTTAATATTTTTCAAATGCTTACTCAACATTTTTTCAAAAGCTTGATTAACATTTTTCTATACATGCTCAACTTTTTCATCACTTTTTAATATATGTTCATATTTTTTCTATACATATTTAACATTGTTCAAATACTTTTCCAATATTTTCTCAAATGCTTGATTAAAAAATTTCTATACATGTTCTAATTTGTTCATCATTTTTTAATACACGTTCAACATTTTTTCCATACACATTTAGCATTTTGAAAATGCTTGATCAACATTTTATAATACACATTCAACATTTTTCAGATGCTTGATTATCATTTTTCAAATACTTGTTTAACATTTTTTTAAATGCTTGATTAATATTTGTATATACATGATAAAAAAATCATGTTTTTTAATACATGGTCAATATTTTTTCTTTACTCATTAAACATTTTCCAAATGCGTGATCAATTTTTTTAATGTTTCATGTAAATTATTTTTTATAATATAAAATAACTGGAAATATAAATAAAGTAAAAGGAAACAAAAAACAAAAACAAAAAAATGTAAAGAAGAACGAGAATATGGCATGTGGCCTGTGGTCAGCAGCGCAATGGCCGGACTAATTTGGAGCTCGCCTTCAGCGAGACTTCCTCTCATCTTGCTCTAGGCGAGACATATCAGTGCCTAGACACACTGTACGATGACAACTTCAGGAACCAGTCGGTGCAGCCAGAAGTGGGGAGGCTCAGGTTCATCATGGTTTGCTTGAGACGGAGTCCCTGCACCTCTTCAAGCTTGAAACGCCCAAGATTCATGAGTAGTTTAGAAACTAAAATTTTGGCCGTGATCCCGTGAGTTTTGGAACAAAGCAAGGTGCGCTGACCACCTAAGGAAAAGTTCTTGCACCCGGGCAAAATCCAATATATTATGAAGCTATTCTTTTTTTGAATTCAAAAAATTCATTTGATAATTTTGGGTGAAAATATTCCGGAAATTCTGATTTTCTCGACACCGTTTTCCCGTTCCCTCCTGGAAAATAACCAAAATCAAAAAGAAAAAACCTTGGTAAGTACTCACTCTTATCCACATGATCTTGAATGATAATAGTAATAAGACCACACTGTTTCAGTTATTTGGTTCTAGTTACTTGTGTTATCCAGCTACTTGTCTTGGCATAAGAGTAGGAACCACAAGCATATATTCATGTTTGGTCTTAAACCGAGGATTGAACCAAAATCTCGGTCCACTGAATCCTCGCTTAGCAGTTCTACAAATGACCAACCGGTTATCATTTTCTGAAAACCGAATTTGTTCAAAACCCGAAGAACCGAACCGGTCGGTTCGGTTTAACCGAATGCCCAGCCTGACCTCTCATCTTGATAAGGAAGGAGGACCTCACAGCCCACAAACTTTCTTGATCCAACCTGAAAGTCTGAAGGATCACATGATGTACCTTTAGCCTGCAAAGTCGCACGTCAGTTCAGCGGCATTCTGTAGACTCCGCGGAATTGCATGGAGATGCCTGGGCCTGGCCATGGCCACCATTCTGCAATGTCGCAGGACTCATGGGCAAGGCAATCTGACATGCTTGCTTCCCACAATGGTTCAACATATGATGGATGGAGCACAGAGTAGTGGTGATGAACTCATCCATGATAATTCACACAACGGTGCAAAGTTGAGTTTGATGTGCTGAACAACCTTGACTCATCAAATCTTCCAGTAGGGAAGGCCAAGGGCTGTCTCTGAGCCTCAACACACAAATGCTCGCTACTAAAAAGAATTAATTAACCAAAAGAAGTTCTTGTCTGAAAAAAAAAGGATAGGCCGAACTTGCATAATTATACAGTTCATTCCATCATCCACAGCTGCCACACTTGCATACAGACAGGATGTGAGTTTCACAAAACTCAGAATCAGTAGCCAATAACAGGTTCTGCTCTAACATGCATGTTATGCTCTAAGCTAAGTTGCTTCTACGGTCCAAAGGCACCATAATTTGAAGTTCTTGTCTGACAAAAAAAAAAAGGATTACGCCGAACTTGATCTGTAATTGGCATGCAAGGGTTAATTCCATATACTCATTCATGAAGGCTAGCAGCAGCCAAGTGTCTACACAAATAAAAAACATCAAGGTTCGATTAGATAGATCTTTGGGTGACGAGAAATTCCTGCATAAATATGGCAACACGAGGGTGACTCTCTACAGACCACAGTAAGACCACTACTGTGCAATCTTAATGCATATAGAACACCAGTTCAAGGTGAGATAAAAAACAGCATTTACATTATGAAAACATGGTAGATGGGAGACCCTGAACCGAATTATGAGCTAATTAAAAACCCTGTCTTACAAAGGAGGATGTAATCAAGTCTCTGTCTTTATCCATGGAGGAAAGACTAGCAAGCGAGGCGAACTTGTTTCGCTAGTGACCAAGGGTTAATTGGCTAACTAAAGGTTACGCAATTTTTACTGCATTTCTTCATTTAAGATGAAAAGAGATGGCAAGGCAGAACAAAGCTAAATCCCTAAAGCGTACAGACGGAACAACCTGTTACAAACAGAATGAAGTTATTTACCACACATAATATCTCCTCTATAACCTCCCAATTTGTGTTCAAACGTACTGAATCTAAACAGAGGGGAATATGAAAACTTAAGTTTACCTTCCTCGAAGCTCAAGAAACACAGAAGACTCACATGACCTCTTTATTCTTCAATCGTGACAGGATAAGTGCCTACACAAATAGTAAAAACATCACGGTTCCATTAAATATGAAAAGTTCAAGGTGAAAATAAAAACTTTATAAAATGCGAGGTGTTTACCTTCTATAATATCCTCTCCAAAATCTGATACAACTACAGTCAAATTTCTAGTTCTTCGGCAAAGTTTGGCAGCATTAAATATAAGTACCTATAAAGCAATCAATAGAATTTAAGTTCTCAAAACATCTTTCTCATAGTGCTTTGGTCAGCATGAATTAAGCAGCTCATAATTACAATATAGGATTGACTTACAGAAACATCTTTTTCTGCATATAATTTATTTCTCTGATCAAAATGATCCCAGCAGATGTCTACCAACATGCTCTCCAACTGGCAAAATAGTCAAGTGTGTCACATAAAAGAATATAAATATATGTAGAAACTACACCGTACAACCAGGAGCCTCTCATGCTTAACGCTACATACGATCCTAGTCAACCCATCCTACACGGCCCACACGGGTCTGTCAGAAGATAGGGCGGTGGGCTCAGGTGATGTTGAAGATTATGAACCCCTCATCATGATACCTATAAGTCGCAGGTCATCATGAGCGCGCTGGGGTGATCATCAATGCACTTGTTGACCCCAGGTATTTTAGAGACAGCGTAAGAAGAGAAGGTTGTTGAGTTCACCTCTGTTTTTAAGCTTACACCGTGTGGACAATTTAAGAGGTCCGCAAACAGTTCTGCTGCTCGAGAAATCAAGCTAACAGGGAGGATCATGCCCGTTCTTTACCGCTCCCGATAGCCACCAACCCACCATGATTCCCCTAGTAAGCCCATCTTTAGCGGAACCAGGGAAAATATCATATCCTGTACCGCTGACAATAATGGCTACAACTCTAAAGATTTCATATAAAAAACACCTCAACTAGAAGTACAATTCAACATATTTACACCCTAATACCATGTACTCTTTTTAATCTTAGCTAAAGGATAAATATGTGCCAACCGCATAACATACACCATGAATTCTTGCATCCAATTGATGAGAACAACCAGCCTGGCATACCTCACGTGCAGATAGTTATCCATGCAGAAAGTTAATCCATCCAGCCATGAAGCAAGGAGGTGGTTAGACTAGTCTAGATTATCTAATTAAGAATGCACGATAACTTGCTCTCTATTGGATTATAGCACAATTCATCAACCCGATCTAGTACGTGGGAGATTAAACCTACAGTTGATTAGAGTAGCTACATTTGGTTGTAGCAAAAATTTAAAATCTAACAAATACACAATGCACAAACCTCAATCGTCGTAGAAACGTATTTTCCATTAAAACCTTCAATAACGTCACCTTTGCGGATTCCCAGTTTCTCGGCATACGATCCTTTTGACACCTAATGTTTAATTAGCATGATTACTCCATAATATACATATGAAAAACAGTTCCGGAAGAAACTAATAACAATGATAAAATTAAAATAAAGGCGAACACTGCTGTCTACACCTGTTGAACAATGAGACCGGACTCAATGTTATGCTTACGCTTCATCCTCTCGATACATACAGGGTCTAAAAGCTTGATGGAAGTAAAGGTCATTCCAAGATGCAGACGAGGCATGCACCTATACAAAATAAAATCGAGACCAAATGTTACAAAAACTTTAGGAAAGAACATCTTAGAATTATTACTCTTATGAGACATTAGTTCAAACCCTGTTCAAAAGAGTATAATGCCAGAAAAATTGGACAGCAAAGTTACCAAAAGAAAAACTGAATCTTTACATCAAATTTAGGTCCTATACCCTAGATACAAAAAGTTTACGAAACATGCAAAATTCAATGAAGTGACTAAACTTGGACAATACAACAAGACAAAGGAACAAAAACCGCCCGTTGATGATCATGTCGCTAACTTCCTCTATGATAATAACCTGCCACTATTCATCGTCAATTCAAGAAGCTAGGAGATTCTTTTGGATTCCATAGGGTAGTATGGTCCTGATTATAGATCATGAAGTTACTATGATGTGGGGATGCCCATTGCTTGAAAGGGCAATGCCAAGACAGATGATTCCAACTGAAACACATGTTGGCATGGAAAGAATATACCTACACATTCATGTCAGATGGGTGGACCGACATGAAGGGACGCCATATTGATCAAGTAACTTATGGATACTCCAGAAGGTATCATCTTCTTGGTGTATGATAATGTCTCCGTTGAATCATTTGATGCAACCTTGGTAATGAAGTTGCTAGAGACACAGATTGATGCAATTGGAAGAGAACAAGTGGTGCAATTTCAGTAGTTAAGTGAATGGGTTGATGTTTATGCCAAACCTGTTTATCAAGAAGGTGTTGGTGTTGCATTGACATGGGGTGATGTTGATCTCAGCCATGGGTGGTACGGAAATGCTAAGAGGGTGGGTCTTCCAAAGGACTGCTCATGGTGCTACTAGTCGACTCATAGACCCGCATATCATTTATGCTAGGAAGAGGGTGCGGACAGTTGATGAAGAAGAGGTTGAGGAGCAGCACAATGAAGATACCATGGTTGAGGGTGAAGATGAGATGAACAACTACTAGGACATGGACTGCAACAGCGACAATGGAGGAGAAAGGAGAAACAAAGTGTTATTGGACCAAGCCATGAAGTTGGTGAATTTCAATTGATTGATTAGCTGGATGTTTTAGTAGGGCTGAAGGATTTGATGTGATGGAGGGATGAAGACATGAAGTGGAGGGAACTTCTGGATTCTGTTGCCTTTTGTCATTGGGAACTTCTTTGATGCATTATGGACTAGTTCTGGAATGTGCTGCCTTTTGTCGTTGGATACTTCTTTGGTACACATTATGACATTATGGACTTAGATGAGGTCACTTATAATAGTGTTTACTATAATATTTATAACACATGGTAGTCAACGACTAGTATACAATTAGGCACGACTAATCTTAGGGAGTCTCAACTAATCCACAAGTCGGTAACCTGACGACTCGCCTCAATTTTACTAGTTGTATTTTTTTGCCTATAATGTTCTCCACTTGTGACCACCTAGGCCTCATGTACATGATTACGCTAAATCAATTTTTAGCAATTCATTCGGACATAATAATAGCTAAGAAATCACAGTTCAAACATAATTTTGTGGGGACATAATAGTAGCTAAGAAATTACAGTTTAAACATAATTTTTGGTCAGCAAATTCTATACAAGAATGGACAAACACTAAATGTAGTAAAAAAATGAAAACTTAGCAAACAGTATATGTACATACAATAATTATGGGAATATACAAGTCAAGCATGAGATTACTTTTTTAATCATGTGAGTTTAATTTCAACAAAAACAGAAGGCAGAAAATCAATAAAAAATACATTAGCACTCACAAAGAACTGAATGAAAGAGAGAGAAGACGTACTGGAAACTCCTCCAGAAATCTAAACACTTGTGTAATATGCATGAAGGCACAAAACTCTCATTTATATGATTGTTAACCAATCCCACAACCTTCCCTTCTAAATTAATGATAGGCCCTCCGTCGTCATGCAACTACAACATAGTAACAATGACAAACATTAGAATTTGTAGCAAAAATAGCAACATTGATTGAAATATATAACATAAAGTTGAAATTAAAATATATTACATACCAAACGGTGACGAGAATCATCAGAGGAAAAATACAGGTAGTGACATCTCTCATGTCGGACTGGGATTTTGTATTCCACCCTACCATGAGTTATCTTCAAATCCAAACTTTCATCATCTCTTCCAAGTCTGAAAACATCTTGACCCGAATGCACCGTGTCATTAAAAGTGGGCAACTCAACAGGTTTGTGCATTGTAACCTCATAAATAGCAATTTCATAATGCTCCTGGAGGTACAGGAGAGTGCCTCTTGCAGTTGTGCCATCAAGCAAGTGAACAACAACCTGAATGGCAAACGGCAAACGCAAAATTATGACACTATTTCCAAGATAATTTTCACAATTAGTTATTAAAAAAACGAGCACCACAACAAATCAAATCATCCTTTTTACTGCACTGTATACATAAATACCAGCTCACTTTTAATTGGAAACTAGCTACCAGTTTAGCAAGCAAGACATCACAAATAATTTAATTTGAGAGGCAACTGATGGGGAACAACAAAACGAAGGGGAAAAATTAACTCAAAAGTCAAATCCAAAAACGAACAACAAAAGTTATACTCAGAAGTCAAGACCATTCAATACAATTGACAATGATGAGTTCAGGCAGATGGTTCAGGCCATTGGTCAATTTGGCCCAGATCTAGATCCACCTAGTCAATACGATCTCCGTGAGCCTTTGCTCTAATCAGAGTATGCAAGAACCAAGAGTGAACTCAAGGACCAAGAGGTTGAGAAGGACGAGAATGCCTGCTCTCTCATGACTGATGTTTGGAATAACATTTAGAGAAGCATTACGAATCTGGTCACACATTGCTCGGAAGGTGTTAGCTTCATCTAGTCAAAAGAAACCTCAGACGCGCTGCATACAAGTGAGATGATCTTCAATCTCGTTGACAAGACAATTGATGAATTAGGTGTTGAACATGTGGTGCGGGTTGTGACCAACAATGCCTCATACAACATGAGAGCTAAGGATCTCCAAAGATCTTTCGGAGCTCATGTGCGACTCACACTGTCAATTTGATGATCCAAGCAATTGGCAACCTACCTAAGTTCAAGAAGACAACTGACCAAGCCAAGTCTTTCACAATATTTGTGTATGGCCACCATCACACCTTCTAGTGCATGAGGTCCTTCACCAAGAAGAAAGAAATCGTAAGGCCCGGAGTGACCAGATTTGCTTCCCAATTGCTCACTTTGCAAAGCCTTGCAGACAAGGCTGATTCACTAAGGAAGATGGTGGTATCCTCAAAGTGGGGATGTGCACTCAAAGAAAGGCAAAGATGAAACAGCCATAATTTTCAACAAGCCCTTCTGGAAGGGTGTGAATCTTTGCATCAAGATGTTCGAGCCGTTGGTGAAGGTCCTCCGGTTGGTTGATGGTGATGTGCGGCCCTCAATGGGCTTTGTGTATGGAGAGATTGTGAAGGCAAGAAGGAAATCAAAGATGCCTTTGGCAATGTCGAGGTGCGCTACAAAGAAGCGTTAGCTATAGTTGACAAGAAGATGAAAGATAGGCTTGATGCCCCACTGCAGTTGACTGCTTATTTGCTGAATCCACACTATGAGAGCATATTTGATGCTGCTGACATCAATACAGCCTTCTATTCTTGTGTGGAGACATTATATCATGATGATGAAATCAATAGAGACAAAGTTATGAACTACGAAATTGGCGAGTTCCAAAGCAGAGAGGGATCCTTTGGAAAGAATCTTGCCGCGACTTGCCAAAACTTTTGAGTACAATCCTGGCTAGCCATTACTCATTTGTCATTCCACTTAATTACATATTTAGTCAAGTACTCAAATTCCTATTACCCAGTTCCTGACTATGAAATTCCTCTTCCTAGTTGCTTCGCGGAGACTGTATGGAGGTGAGACACCAGGCTGAAGGACATGGCTATGAAGATCCTTTCTTTGACCTCAAGTTGTTCTGGCTGTGAGAAAAACTGGAGTTGTTTTGAGTCTGTTAGTCTCTAAAACTGGAATTAATTCAATGTTTTCTCAAGTTCCTATTATCTAGTTCCTGACAAGTAGCATTGGCACTTGTAGATACATACCAAGAGGAGAAATCACCTTACAACAGACCGCCTCAATAAACTTGTGCACATCCAGAACTCAAGTGTCCAAGAAGAAAAGGATGAAGGAGAGGAAGAACATTGATGTTCTCCTAAGTACTGACGCATCCGAAGCACAAGGGTTCTTGTTTTGATAGAGGAGATGATCATGCTTTCATGGTGTTTAGTGATGGAGATGAAGAAGGAGATGGCAATGGCATACATTGGAGTGTGAATGGAGATGCTACGGGAACTAGTGAACTGCTTAAGCTTCGTCGGAGTGCAAGAGTATAGATCTTCATGGTGAAGAGTTTGAGGCCGAAGAAGAAGAACAACAGGAGACAGATTCGGAGGAGATAGATTACGAGGGTGCTGAAGATGAAGTGGTGACTGGATGCACCTATTTGGATGAGGAATTGAGGACAGATCTATGAGCATGCTACTTGGCTGCTTGGGCTGTTGCTTGGCTGCTTGAGCAACATGTCATTTACCACTTATCTTATTATGCTTGCTGCTTGCAGCTTGTTGTGTGAACTGCTGAACCTTATGTGCACTTTAGGCTTTTACTGGCTATTTTGCTTGCTATGTAAACCTTATGTGTATTTACTGTGGTGTGAACTGCATTTAGGATGGTATTTGAATTACATATGTGCTATGTTTCTTATTTTCCTGTCCACTACCGAATTAATGTTATAAGAAGCTCACCCGAGCATCACGGTGGTATTTTCCTGTCCACTGGTTCATCAGGGAGGGATCCTGTTTGCGAACCAGGTGCGCAGACGTCAAAACAATGGCGGTTTTCTTCTCTTCATCCTGTTGGAACCACAACCCACAGCACTTATTCAGTGGCACGCGTCCTGCAATTAAAGCATATAAGTATGTGTTAACTAATTAGGAAACGAGTCGCAACACTTAGTTTCCTAGCAAATGTTGATCAGATGTGACAAAATTGCTCATACTGAGAGAGGAGGAGAGCCTAACGACGGATCCAGATGCAAGAAGCACCGCGTCTTTTGCAGTTTCACGGATTGGAAGAAGCCTCCGCTCATTAAATAGACACGAGTGCGGAGGGCCGCGGGCCATGGTGAACAAAGCATACCGATCATCTAACATATGATAAAATTAATCGTGAGATTGATTGTGCACACACGATTAGCGTGTTAACGAGTAAACGAGGAAATTAATTTCACCTTTTTCTGCGTTGTATTTGGCTTCGGCAAGCTCGAAGGCGTGATGTATGCCCGGGTGGGAAGCTAGCTCGTCAGGGATGTAGGGTTCGTGAAGCAGAGGAATGGGGGGACCGGAGGATTCCTCCGTCGCGGACTCGACCACATCATAGACACGATCTGCAGAAGAACAATCGTCCAGCAGGAATAAGTAAACACCAATAAACATGGAGATATTTGGATTTTTGCCACTTTGTTCACGGGGTTTCGCTAATTTGCCACTCCGAAGAATTGATTCACACAATTGCCACTTAGATCATTGAACTCTTGATTAGTATGCCACTAGGTCTTCTTTTATTCCATTTATTAATTGTTTTTTCACATTAACAGGGGATGAAAAGACTAACTTACCCTCAGGGTATCTACACATAATTATCTAGTTAACTGACCGAGGGATTCACTTCATACTAGGTGCTCGCTTCGCACTTGAGGTGCTTGCCTGCTCACTGCAGCCGACTGCTCGAGGTCACCATGCCACCCATGCGCTCGGTGGTCGCTCCTCTCGCTACCTGGTCACCCCGTCCGCTTGCTAGTTGTGGCGCTCGCCTGCTCACCGTCGCTGCTCTCCGAATTTGTCGCATCTCATTTCAGGATTTATGCATTCCGATGTTTATCAACTAGGGAGCAGGTTAGGGATCAAGAATGTAGTTCCACAGATTCAATACGTACGTCATGTGATGCGGAGCTTCGTTGCGAGCCATGCAAACTCCATAGATTTCTGAATTGGAGATCAAATCAACAAAACAAGCGAAAGGCAGAACAAAATTACTTCAGAGAAAGATCAGATTCCATCCATGACTCAGCCACAGTACTGGATGATCGGCGGCACGCGGCGTCCAAGCGATGGGTGGTGCAAGACGCCCAGGCTATCCGTGGCACACTCCGTCCAGGTGATCGACGGCTTATGTGGTGTCCGCCCGATCGACGACGCACGACGTCCAAGACGCTGGCAGCATGGCACAAACACCATATACTCGGCGGGCAGCGCGCGTATGTAGATAGACACGTGGGCAAGATAGTCTTCTCGCCAGTTTTTTCATGTGAGAAATAATTAAACCAAGTAAAAGAGGAGCTAATGGCATGTTCATCAAGGATTCAACGATCTAAGTGGCATTTGTGCGAATCAATTCTCCAGTGTGGCATATTAGCGAAGCCCCGGGAACAAAGTGGCAAAAATCCATTTCTTTCATAAACATGGATGCCACAATCTGTGAGGAAATGGGGCAAGAATCACCTGATTTTGCTTCGGATTGAGGGGCATCGCCACGCTCAAAGGCCGCAAACATCGCTGAAGCCCGAGCATGGAGTGCCCTAGGAGAGGCTGCCAGGCTTCTCTTCTTGGCTTCCCTCTCCGTCTCCAGATCCGGATTCCCCCTCGTGCGCCGTCTGCCGGCCTTGGGCGTCTTCTCACCTTGTGCGCCACCGCCTCCCGCTCCCCTCTCCTTCTCCGGATTCCCCCTCGTGCGCCGCCCACCGGCGTTGGGCATCTTCTCACCTTGTGCGCCACCGCCACCTGCTTCCCTCTCCTTCTCCGGATTCCCCCTCGTGCGCCGCCCGCCGTCGTTGGGCGTCTTCTCACCTTGTGTGCCACCGCCTCCCGCTCCCCTCTCCTTCTCCGGATTCTCCCCCGTGCGCCGCCCGCCGGCCTTCGGCATCTTCAAAGCTCGTGCGCCGCGGCCTCTGCACCGGAGAAGCCGGACGAGGGTTTGGGGATTCTTTTTTTTTTTTTTTGGAAGAAGGGTTTGGGGATCGAGGGAGAAGAGCACTCGGCGCCGAGGGGGTGTCTATGGGCCTGGCTGCGTCCATGAGGTTTTTTCGCCATGAGGGCATCTCCAGCCGCGCCCCTAACAGGCCCTTCCCAGGCGATTTTGCTGCGCCGGCGTCAAAAAAAGCCTCAGTCGCGTCCCCAGAAGCCCGTTTTTCGCCGGCTCGGGCTAAAACTGGTGCCGGCGGACCCAGGCCGAACCCGGCGCCTGGGGGCGCTTGGAGAGCCGGCACAAGCGAAAAAGGCGCATGGGCCCGCCCTGGAGGCGACCCGAGGGCCTTTTCCCGCCGTTTCTTGACGCTTTTCCCTCGCATCTCTCCCGCTCGCTCGCCTTCCTCCCACCATTCTCTCCCTTTCTCCCGCCAAACCGCCTCCCGCTCGCCGCGAAGAAGCACGCCATGCCACCGAAGAAGTACGCCATGCCGCGCGCGGCGGCAACCGTGACTGGCCCCGTGGCCCAGCCGAAGCAGAGGAAGCCGAGGGCGTCGCCATCGAAGCCACCGGGCCTGTCGAACACCGAGTGGAGGGTGGTAGTTCAAGCGCTGGCGATCACCGCCGACAAAGTGAACAGGCCATAGCCAAGAAGGCCCGCGACAACGCGGCAGCGGCGGCGTCTTCCTCATCGATCGACCAGCGAGGATGAATCCACCGTCGTCGACCACGCCCGACGCGCCACAGGGACCGCAAAGGCGCCGGATCTCCATGGGGTTCATCGCCGCCGGCTACGCCGACGGGCGACGCCGCAGTGGGTTCAATCCAAACGTGACCTTCCCTCATGGTCACCCCGCTACGCGCACGCCCTCGCCCGCCTTCGTCGGCGTGCAGTACCCTCCATACAACTACTCACCGCCCGCCGCCTACGCGTCCACACCCACGCCCCATCTCTACCGTGGACCGCTACCCTTCTTGCACCTCGACGACGCCAACGACACGGGAGCCGACATGGACGACATCATCGCGGCAGGATCGACCGCGGCCGCTGCGTCTCCCGGGTTCGCCACCCAGGACGAGGTGGTGGACCTCAGCGGCAACATGGAGGCCGAGCTCGGCTACGTCTACGGCGACGACGCGCAGGAACCCGAGGAGGAGGAGGAGGAGCCGGCTCCTGTTCCGACGAAGGCGGCCGAAGAAGAAGAAAGCGGGCGGCTAGGTCGAGCGAACCGCGCATCAAGTGGGCGTCAAGGAGGAGTGCCTCGCCGAAGCTTGGAAAGTCGTCTGCCTCGACCGGACCACCGGCACGAACCGAGCTTGGAGACGTCGAACGCATCAAGGCCGAAGTTCGACGAAGCGGAAGCTCGTCGACCCTACTTCAAAGGCGTCTACATGCGCCGCGGCTCCAAAGCGATGGCGAACCATTGGGGCGTGTCCGGTTGGCGTGCAACAAATGGCATGGAATCGTCGAGGAGGTCGCGGCTCGCCGGAGAGCGGCGCCAGCGTTGAGGATCAGGTACACCGCCCGTTCGCCGCATATCTTCGTCCCCTCGCCGCCCGCCAACTGTTCGTCCCTCCGCGCAGCTGTTGCGTATGTTCGCCATGTATCGGGGCGACAACCAAGACGCCGACTTCAAGCACCTCCACGTCTACAAACGCATTGACAAGTGTGAGAAGTGGGCGGAACTCCGACGTGCCCTCGACAAGGCCAAGGAGACATACAAGCCGGACGTGGCGACTCCGGGCGCGTATGAGGGGCGGCCGGACGACAACAAATTGGCAAAGAAGGGGAAATGCGCCGACGCGGCAACCGCGCGATTGCAGGAGTCCATCGAGCATTGCCTCGCCGACGCCCAGGCCCGGGCCGTCCTACGCGAAGAGAAGACCGAGGCGCGGTGGTCGTCGCTAATGAAGACCAACGCCATCAAGCTCGACCTGCTCGGACGAGCGTCGCCGTGAAGAAGAGGAACACCGACATGGCTTTTCCGATGGGCGGGTGGACATGCTCGAGCAACGACGAAGCTCAAGGCGTGGTACTGGCGCAGCGAGGCCTCATCTGAACGAGCTGCCGACGACAACGCCGACGACGCCCACGACCACACGGACGCCAAGCCCGAGCGACGTCTACATTGCCGCCCAGTGATCTGAAGCAGCGCCAGCGCGGCTGACACGAAGCAGCTCCGACCCGGCAGGCCCGCGCCGCCGACTCCGCCAACGCTGGAGCCGACACCGGAGTGAATCGCCCGTGCGCCTGCGATCGCCGGATTCTGTTTTTTGTAACGCCAGACTACGTCCGATCGCGGATTTGCGGCGTCTTTTGAGAGCGGAACGACCAAGTTTAAATTTTCCACATCCTAGGGCGGCGCGTGGGGCGTGGATCGAGCTAGGTCGCCCCCAGGGGCTGAACTAGCGCCGGCACGCCCCCAGGCCGCTCTATTTAGGCGCCCTGGGGGGCCGAACGGCTGGAGATGCCCTGAGGTTTCACCACTTGTATGAAAATGACCCCTGGGTAGATTGGTACAGGGCACGTGTATTATTTTGGTAAATGACTGTGTACGAATGCGTGGTGTGCCCTGGTTTTGGTTTCAAACTTTGAACGTGCGTGGGGGTTGCATTGGTTCGTTTAGCATTTTTCTCTATGCGTGGATCAGATTTCATGCCCTGACACATCCCTTTTCCTTCGATGCTTCTCTGTAGTCGTCGTATTGGTCATCGGGTTGTGTTTTGGCCGCTGTTGCCCAATCGTGTTGTCGCTTTTGTTGGCCCGAACTACTGAGACCAGAGGGTCGTGACTATTTACTGGTAGTACTTGCACTCAGCTCACTAGTATAACACACACACTAGTGCAGGGCAAGACACACACACGAGGAGGAAAGACGCTTACGGGATACTAGTTGTATGAAGCTCAAATGCTTGAAATGGAATACTTACAACGGGGGGTGTGCTGCTGCTTATATAGCAGTTTCAACCGACCTACTGTTGTAAATGAGCTAAGCTCTTACGTCATTCCAAAACACCACGTCACTGCTGACCTATACTACTTCCTTAGCTACTAAGGCACGCCTGCTGCTCTTGCTAGTAAAAAGATTTTACTTGCTGCCGTGCCGACATGCAGCCATGCATGCATCTGAGACGTAAATGCTGCTGCTGTCGTTGTGTGCACCGGAAGACCAAGTTTGACTCAACAGCTTTTTGTCCCGGTCGGCGCAACCGAACCGCTTCAACTGATCACCAACCCGCTGCATGGCTCCACCCATATCTCTTGTCGTTTTGCTCCTGGAAGCAAGTGCAGTTCTACTAATCAGTTCCAATTGGTCGACCGTCTGCATGATGCCGCCCATGCCTCTTGTCGTCTTGCTTCTGGAGGCAAGTGCAACACCCCTGGTCAGTTCTAATTGGTCGATCGGCTCGTTGGCCACTGACGAAACCGATCCCATTGCATGATGAAACTGGTCTACCACGCGGCGACGCACAATTAGCCTGCATGCATGCAAGGCAAACACGTACGTATAAGCCCTCCATGCTAGAACGCTGCAGACAACGAAAGGCAAAATTTTAAAGCCTACACGGTAAGGGAAAAACGATCACGTCCAAACAGCCGAAAGCGACGGCACGTATAAAAACAGGGGCACAAACGAATTGAGACGACCCATACAAGAAAAATAACCACACCACCCTGCCCCACATGCAATGAAAAAAAATGCTAAACCAACCAAACCGAATGCCACACCAGTTCAAAAAGATTGAAACGAAACCCTGAATCCACAAAGCAATTCTACACCACCAGGTACCAAAATAATATCACGTGCCACATGCATAATTCACCATAGGTCTTTTTCATACAAGTGGCTAAACCTCACGGCAAAAACCTTGCCTGGAATAGAGGCTTGGGTATGCTTCTCTATTTTTTTATGCTAGCACAAATTCCCGTCCATTGCAACGGGAGAAAAGTTGTCGCGTATTCAATTATGTGCAAAACACATCTGCTGTTCTTGAGACTTGTACGTGCAAAAAATTCCGTGTGTTGCAACGGACATTATAAAATACATTTGAGAGTTTGTGTGGTACTCGATAGTTTACGGTCATGCAAGGTCCGCTTCTGCCTCCCTCGCCTTTCCTCTGGTGTGAATCTTCTAGCATGCAATGTTGATCCATAAAAAGGGAAATGATATGATTTAGGCCCTTTTTGGGAGCTATGTGTTTTGTTAAGCATTCCAAGAATACTTTGGTTTTTAGAAATACCAAAGTATTAATTACTTTGAGGTGTTTGGCTTTAGCCAAAACTGTAGTTTTATGTACTTAAATATTTAGGAAACTGCTATTTTTTTAAGTCTCTGGAAAAGAGGGTTGGACCTCTTTTTCCAATACTGAAGTATTGGTTCGCTAGGCATTAAGAATACTTTGGTTTCCGAATACTTTGACTTCAAAAATACTTCACTGCCAAACTAAGCCTTATATTTACATGTGACACTGCCCTATAAATTTTTCACCATATTACCGATCAAATATATGTGACTTCCATATATTGCACAAGCAATTGAGAAAGAAAATTATTATTGTGTTTGGATCAAAATTTACTACCTTTGCTCCTCAAGAAAAAAAACTTCCTTTGAGATGCATAATTACCACTGCACATGATGCTCAATATGAGCAAATCTTCGTGTATATAAATATATGCAAAAGGAAATCACTAAGTTGCTCACCAAGATGCAAGATGCAATTTCAAAGCAGCAAATGAAACATAAATTTGTAGAACTTACTTAACGGAAGATAATCGATCGCCCCAACGTTTTTTCGGCTGCTATGAAACTGGGTTATTTCTATGTCTTGCATATTCCATAACTGTGGTCCTTCCATCTGTGTATCTATCTCTTGGTGAACAAATTAAACCAGTCAGTTGATCCCCCAGTCCACACTCAAATCCCCATCATACTTCATACCCTTGTATGTTGCCTGTACACATGCCATGAAATCGTTTGAGAACTTATAGGTGTGTTTGGTAGGATGCATGGAGGGTGCATGAGGGCAAATGTTCCCAATTCAACCCACTTTTGCTTGTTTGGTAGGGTGCATGGGCTCATCTGGGCTATGCCCATCTGATGCAAAAAATGGCCCTCAACCATGCCCATCGCATGCCCCAAAGAGGGTGCATGGAGGCAGCCATGCCGGCCCTGACCCTGGTCCCCACCCAACAGACCATGTCCAGATATGTTTAAATTTTCAGAAAATGTTCGTAATTTCAAATTTTGTTTAAATTTTCAAAAAATATTCAAATTTAAATTTGTATAAATTATTGAAAAGGTTCGCAATTTGAAAATTAGTTTAAATTTAAAAAAATGCTCAAAATTTCAAAAATGCTAAATTTTCAAAAAAAAAATCAGATTTCAATTTTTAAAAATGTTTAGAATTTCAAGTTTTGTTAAATTTTAAAAATGTTTAGAATTAAAAAAATAAACTTTCAAAAAATCAAAATTTCAAATTTTGTTTAAATTTTTAAAAATATTCAAATTTTGATTAAATTTTCAGAAAAGTTCCGAATTTCAAAATATGTTTAAATTTTCAGAAAAAGTTCAGCAAAATTTCAAGATCATAAGAAGCACTATGACCCTAATCATGATACCTTGCCCTGATGGGCATAGCCGGCACGGGAGTTGGAGCGGCGGTCGGCACGGGAGCGCAGGCGGCTGGGTGGCGGCAGCGGCGGCGGCCGGCGCAGAGGAGACGCGCGGCAGCGGCGGTGGCGGAAGTGAAAACGAAACCGAAAAAACTGATACCATGTAGATTATGTAAATTGCATGATGTATTGCTCTGCGTGCATAGGCACGTATATATGATGTACAAAGGTGGGCCACAGACCTCAACTATACAAGGAACTAGGAGGCGGGCCAAATACACAATATGCACATAACAGATATACTCAACATATACCATTAAAAATGATAGATGTTTGCTCAATCTTTTTTAAAAGATATAGACTAAAAAAAATCTCTACTATTAAAGAGGAGTTGATAGTCTCGCCTCACCCCCATCTTTCCCTTGCCCTGATTTTTTTTCACCCACCAAAAAAGAATCGTCCGACCCTACCTGTTGGGGATATAACTATTAGGTATGACCCGCCTAGGAGGGGCCGGGTTATACCAATGGCGATTCATAATATGAAGCCCAAAGACGATACTTGAAGATGGCGGTTCAGTTAAGGGCCCAAGGCCCAAAGGCGACTTAAGGCCCGTAGAGATAAACCGCCATATGTAAATAACTTGTATTGTAAGGCAGGAATAGATAGAGACCGAGTCGGACACTGTTTATGAGCCGGCCGGGACTCTGTGAGCCACTGAGCATCGACCTCTGTATATAAAGGGACGACCCGGCGGCGGTTCAGGACAAGTAACATCGGATCGAGAGCTAGGTCAAGCGGATTCACTCCCTAGTAATCGAGACATAAGCAATCCCACCTCAAACTGGATTAAGCCATTACCTTCACCGCAAGGGGCCAAACCAGTATAAACTCCCGTGTAC
The DNA here is from genome assembly GCA_021605145.1 of Aegilops bicornis. Classification (NCBI taxonomy): domain Eukaryota; kingdom Viridiplantae; phylum Streptophyta; class Magnoliopsida; order Poales; family Poaceae; genus Aegilops; species Aegilops bicornis. The sequence continues at coordinate 43,148,758 of CM038673.1, read as the reverse complement.
TTTGTCCCATTTTAACCCCTTTAAGCTTCCTAGTTGCGATGACTCCACGACTAAGTCCTTTCACTAGGACATCTGCCGTGACAATTCCACGACAGTTGGCGCCCACCGTGGGGCCAGCTCACGGTGGATTTGAGTTCTTGAAGGGCAGCTTCGAAGGGCTCAAGGGATACGCAGTGGGCCAGATGACCAAGAGTCGTCGCGGCAAGCTCTACATCGACGATGCAGGCTGGGGCCCCGATGCCGGCTCAATTGAGAACGGGTACCGGGTCCCCTTCGGCGGAATCCACGTCTTCATCGGCAAGATCGACGAGCCGGGCCATAAGCCGGACATCTGCACCGACATCATCGAGACGGCTCAGCGTGCGAGACCCGCCTGAGCTCAGCCCGCTGTGAAGCGTGCCTTCGTGGGATGCATCCATGGAGGGGAATTTTCTAAAGGATCTGTGTCCGGCGGTGAGACGGCCATCTACTCTGATGGTGAATCGTCCACGGGTGAGATAGATTCGTTGTATCAATTGCAAGATGGCGGGCTTGGGGGCTGTTCCGATGCCAGCAGTATTCCGGACCCCTTTGAGCCGCCAAGCAGAGTTGGGATCTTCATGGCTGGCACGCAACCCGGGCAAAACTCTACGGCTGCGGTAACAATGACTTCCAGGTTAGCAGCGGTGATGGCAGCCGGGGCAGGAGGCCCCGCGCACCCGTCGGCTCAAGTTCTGATGGCCTTAATGGATAAGATGACATCTCTGTTAACCGCCGTGGCCAATCCGGCGGATCAAGCTCAACACGATGCGGAAGTGGCATAGTTACGTGAAGAGCTAGCTCAAGCCAAGGAAAACTTAGCAGCAGAGAGGACGTCAGGATGGCCGTAGAGCGGGTTACTTTGGATGCTCGAGCCCAGCAGATTCAATCAGAGGCTCTCCAGCTTACGATGGATCTGAACGCGTCAAATGAGGTCATGAGGAGAAGGCACCAGAAGGCTCAATCCTGTCTGCCTCCGGTCTATGATCCTAGAAACCTCTTCTGCACACCCAACACAGGCCCTAGTAACCTGCTGGAGGTAAATCGGGTTTTAACGCCCGGAGTTGGGACGCCAGTTCAGCCACGTGTGACGGAGCCCTCTCGTCTGAATACTGTTCCACCTCATTATGTATCAACACCACCGGGTCATTATTCTAACCCTTTGGAGAACATGATCGCTGCGGCGGCACGATTGGTGGCTCTCCCGGTGGATAGCGACTCTCTGACGGAGGTTGAAACACGAAGGATCAGAGAACTTCTTCAGACGGCTTTGGTGCAGCAGGAGGCATATTATTATAGCCGAGACATGATTCATTCGACCCCTTTCCCAAGCTGGAGCCCGAGCTATAGCAGGCACATGGATTCAGCAGCCGTTTCAAGCAACGCCCGATGCTGTGACCAGCCATGCGGGCATGACCCGGCGCGTGATGGAGTTCCTAATCTGGTTGATCAGGACAGGATGCATCAAGAGGCTGAGCGGGCGGCTCAGCAGGCGGCTCAACGGGCGGCTTACCAGTCTTTTACGGTTTACCCGACGACTTCAATTGAGGCAGGCGTGACACCTAGGACTAGCGGCGTACCTTGTTTAGTACTGGCTCTACGTAATGAGCATTTTCCCAAAGATTTCAAGGGACCTCGAAAGGTGCCTAATTACACAGCCGACTTACAACCTGGGGCATGGATCGAAACCTACGAGATGGCCATGGAACTTCTGGAAGTCAGCGACGCTGCAATGGCCAAATACTTCATCATGATGCTAGATGGGACGGCCCGCACTTGGTTGAAGGGGCTGCCGCCTAATTCCATCGGTTCATGGGCAGAGTTAAAGGCTCGGTTTATTTAGAACTTTAAAGATACATTCAAGCAGCCCATGTCGATAGTGGACTTGACTAATTGCAAGCAAGAGGAAGGTGAGTCCACGACCCATTGGGTGCGCCGGGTCAAGGCTATAATACATTCGTCTAATAAGATGGATGCCGGCTCTGCAGTCTTAATGTTGGAGAAAAATTGCCATTTTGAGCCTATGAAACAGAAGCTGGGGCGGCTCAAGCGCGATTGTAATGACATGGGCCAGCTAATGGCGGCTCTAGTCAAATATGCCGACTCTGATAGTACCAAGGATCCCGAGTCTGACGAAGAGCAGGCAGGGAAGGGAAAGAAGAGCGGCAACGCCAAGGGTCCTCAGCATAACCCGACAAATCAAGGAGGCAATAATAAACGTAAAAGGGCGGTAGCTCGGAGTTTGTGGCTAACACCAATGCGCAGGGCAACAATCAATGACGTAAGGGGAGACCACCTCCTCGGTCCGGCGGTTCAGGTCCCACTCTTGAGCAGTTGCTAAATGAGCCCTGTCCAAGGCATGGTACTCAGCAGAAACTGGCCACTCACCTGTGGAAGGATTGTACGATCATGAAGGCTTTCAAGAATTCTAACATGTTTGACAACAATCATGGACCGGGCGGCGGCTCAGGCGGCGGCGGCTTTCATGGCCTGAGAGGCGGTTCTAATTCCAACTTTCAAAGCCCTCAAGGTAATCAAGGCGGTTATAATCAGCAATCTGGCCAGGGAGGTCAGCAACATCAGCAATCTGGATATCAGAGTAATCCAAAGCAGCTGAATAGTGGACAATATCATGTGTTTACCACCAGTTTGTGCAAACGGGACCTGAAACTTCATAAGAGGGATGTGAACGCTGCTGAGCCGGCGGTTCCTCGTTATTTGAGATGGTCTGAGCAGCCTATTCTGTGGAGTAGGGAGGATCACCCTCCCCGGGTTGACAATCCGGGTCACTTGGCTTTGGTGGTGGCACCTCAGGTTGGAGGATATAAATTCACTAAAGTGCTCATGGATGGAGGCAGCAGCATCAACATCCTTTATTATGAGGCTTTCTGTCGCATGGGGTTAACTGATAAAAATCTTAAGACATCTAACACTGTTTTCCATGGAGTAGTGCCTGGTAAGTCGGCGTACCCAGTGGGTAAGATTGAGCTAGTAGTGGCCTTTGGAGATGAGCATGATTCTAGGGCCGAGAAGTTAACTTTTGAGGTGGTCAAAATCAAAAGCCCGTATCATGCTCTGTTTGGACGTCCGGCTTATGCAAAGTTCATGGCACAGTCGTGTTATGTTTATCTGCAGCTCAAGATGCCGAGTCATAAGGGTACCATCACAGTGCGTGGGAGTCAGAAGATAGCCCTAGAATGTGAGGAAGGCGATGCTGCTTACGCTGAGTTTGTCTGTGTAATAGAGGAGTTGAAGTTTTACAAGGACAATGTTGACCCGTCGGACATGACGTCTTTGAAGAATCCAACCACAGAGCATGAGCCGGTGATGAAGTTTAAATCGGCCGTCGATACTAAGTTGGTTGATTTTGTTCCTAGCGACTCATCTAAGCAGTTCAGTATCAGTGCTAACCTGGATCCCAAATAGGAAAGCGCGCTCATCGAGTTCATCCGTGAGAACCGGGACATCTTTGCATGGAAACCTTCTGACATGCCGGGTGTACCGAGAGAACTCGCTGAGCACACTCTCAATATTGATCCAAAGTTTAAGCCGGTCAAGCAGTTTCTTCGGCGGTTCAATGAGGAGAGGCGTAAGACCATTGGTGAAGAAGTGGCCTGGCTCTTGGCGGCCGAGTTCATTGTTGAAGTTTTTCATCAAGAGTGGTTGGCTAACCCAGTGCTAGTGCTCAAGAAGAATGGCACCTGGTGTATGTGTGTGGATTACACGGATTTAAAAAGGCTTGTATGACTGATCCTTTTGCTCCCCTCGTATTGATCAAATCATTGATGCTACAGCGGGTTGTGAGCATTTGAGCTTTTTGGATGCTTATTCTGGTTATCATCAGATCAAGATGGTAGTTAAGGACCAGGAGAAGACGGCTTTTATTACCCCTTTTGGAGCCTTCTGCTACGTGTCTATGCCTTTTGGGCTCAAGAGTGCCAAGGCGACTTATCAGCGATGTGTGCAGAACTGTCTTCACAATCAGATTGGGCGCAATGTTCATGCTTATGTGGACGACATTGTGGTGAAGTCCAGAGAGAAGGAGACCTTGATAGATGATTTGAAGGAAACCTTTGATAATCTCCGGGTCTACAAGATGATGCTTAACCCGGCCAAGTGCGTTTTTTGGTGTGTCAGCAGGCAAGCTTTTGGGTTTTCTGGTTTCTAACAGAGGCATTGAGGCTAACCCGGAGAAGATCAAGGCCATCACCTCTTTGGCTAAACCGGCGTGTGTCAATGATGTTCAACGTTTGGCGGGTCGTATTGCTGCCTTAAGCCGGTTCATAAGCCGGTTAGGTGAGAAGGCCATACCGCTGTATCAGATGATGAAGAAAACAGACGACTTTGTCTGGAGTGATGCTGCAAACGCTGCCTTTGAAGATTTGAAGAGACATCTAGCTGAGCTACCGGTCCTTGCTGCTCCCATTGATAAGGAGCCATTGTTGTTATACGTGGCTGCTAACACACTTGCTATCAGTGTGGCCATTGTGGTGGAGCGCAAGGAGGCTGGTAAGGAATATCCGGTTCAACGGCCGGTTTACTACATCAGCGAGGTGCTTATTGAGTCCAAGCAGAGATATCCGCATTGGCAGAAGCTTGTTTATGGGGTGTTCATGGTCAGCCGGAAGCTTAAGCAATATTTTCTAGGTCACTCCATCACTATGGTCAGTTCTGCTCCTTTAGGAGATATTATTCAAAACAGAGAAGCCACAGGACGGGTCGCCAAGTGAGCCACTGAGCTTGGGCCTCATGGTTTAAAGTATGTGCCACACACTGCTATCAAGTCTCAAGCACTAGTGGATTTCATCAACGATTGGACAGAGCTGTAGACGCCTGAAGAGAAGCCGGACAACACATATTGGACTATTCACTTCGATGGGTGCAGGCAATTAGAGGGCTCGGGGGCTGGAGTTGTTTTAGCTTCCCCTTGATACGTCTCCGATGTATACTTTTCCAAACACTTTTGCCCTTGTTTTGGACTCTAACTTTCATGATTTGAATGAAACTAACCCGGACTGACGCTGTTTTCAGCAGAACTGCCATGGTATTATTTTTGTGCAGAAACAAAAGTTCTCGGAATGACCTGAAAATCCATGGAGATTATTTTTGGAAAATATAAAAAATACTGGCGAAAGAATCAAGGCCAGGGGCCCACACCCTGTCCACGAGGGTGGGGGGCACACCCCCTGCCTCGTGGGCGCACTAGATGTCCACCGACCTCAACTCCAACTCCATATATTCTCTTTCGCGGAGAAAAAAATCAGAGAGAAAGTTTCATCGCGTTTTACGATACGGAGCCGCCTCCAAGCCCTAATCTCTCTTGGGAGGGCTGATCTGGAGTCCGTTCGGGGCTCCGGAGAGGATTAAATGCGCCGTCGTCATCATCAACCATCCTCCATCACCAATTTCATGATGTTCACCGCCGCGTGCGTGAGTAATTCCATCGTAGGCTTGCTGGACGGTGATGGGTTGGATGAGATTTACCATGTAATCAAGTTAGTTTTGTTAGGGTTTGATCCCTAGTATCCACTATGTTCTGAGATTGATGTTTCTATGACTTTGCTTTGCTTAATGCTTGTCAGTAGGGCCCGAGTGCCATGATTTCAGATCTGAACCTATTATGTTTGTTGGGGAACGTAGTAATTTCAAAATTTTCCTACGCACACGCAAGACCATGGTGATGGCATATCAACGAGAGGGGAGAGTGTCTGTCACGTACCCTCGTGAGACCGTGGCGGAAGCGTTATAAAAACGCGGTTGATGTAGTAAATGCGTCTTCATGATCCGACCGATCCAAGTACCGAGCGTCTGGCACCTCCGTGTTCGGACACGTTCAGCTCGATGGCGATCCCGGGCTCCGATCCGCAAAGCGTCGGGGATGAGTTCCGTCGACACGGCGTGGTGGCGATGATGATGCTCCACCGGCGAGGGCTTCGCCCTAAGCTCCGCGATGATATGACTTCACGGCGCAGGCTTCGCCTAAGCTCATGACGATATGACCGAAGTGGAATATGGTGGAGGGGGCACCGCACACGGCTAAGGAACGATCCGTAGATCAACTTGTGTGTTATGGGGTGCCCCTGCCCCGTATATAAAGGAGCAAGAGGGGTGCGGCCAGCCCAAGGCGCTGGAGGAGTCCTACTCCCACCGGGAGTAGGACTCCCCTTTCCTAGTTGGATTAGGATTGGGGAAGGGAAGAGGGAAGGGGCGCCGCCTCTCCTTGTCCTATTCGGACTAGAGGGGAGGGCGCGGCCTGCCTGGCCGGCCCTTTCCTCTTCTCCCTATGGCCCATCAAGGCCCATAGACCCCGGGGTTTCCGGTAACCCCGGTGTTCAAGAACTTTCCCTGTTTTCATCCTAACCTTTCCGAAGTCCAAACATAGGCTTCCAATATATCAATCTTTATGTCTCGACCATTTCGAGACTCCTCGTCATGTCCGTGATCACATCCGGGACTCGAACAACCTTCGGTACATCAATACTTATAAACTCATAATGAACTGTCATCGAAGCGTTAAGCGTGCGGACCCTACGGGTTCGAGAACTATGTAGACATGACCTAGAACCATTCTCGGTCAATAACCAATAAGCGGAACTTGGATGCTCATATTGGTTCCTACATATTCTACGAAGATCTTTATCGGTCAAACCGCATAACGACATACGTTGTTCCCTTTGTCATCGGTATGTTACTTACCCGAGATTCGATCGTCGGTATCCAATACCTAGTTCAATCTCGTTACGGTAAGTCTCTTTACTCGTTCCGTAATACATCATCTCACAACTAACTCATTAGTTGCAATGCTTGCAAGGCTCATGTGATGTGTATTACCGAGAAGGCCTGTAGATACCTCTCTGACAATCGGAGTGACAAAACCTAATCTCGATTCATGCCAACTCAACATATACTTTTGGAGACACCTGTAGAGTACCTTTATAATCACCCAGTTATGTTGTGACGTTTGGTAGCACACAAAGTGTTCCTCCGTAAACGGAGTTGCATAATCTCATAGTTGCAGGAACTTTGTATAAGTCATGAAGAAAGCATAAGCAACATACTAAGCGATCAAGTGCTAAGCTAACGGAATGGGTCAAGTCAATCACATCATTCTACTAATGATGTGATCCCGTTAATCAAATGACAACTCATGTCTATGGTTAGGAAACATAACCATCTTTGATTTAACGAGCTAGTAAAGTAGAGGCATACTAGTGACACTCTGTTTGTCTACTTATTCACACATGTATTATGTTTCCGGTTAATACAATTCTAGCATGAATAATAAACATTTATCATGATATAAGGAAATAAATAATAACTTTATTATTGCCTCTAGGGCATATTTCCTTGAGTCTCCCACTTGCACTAGAGTCAATAATCTAGATTACACAGTAATGATTCTAACACCCATGGAGTCTTGGTGCTGATCATGTTTTGCTTGTGGAAGAGGCTTAGTCAACGGGTCTGCAACATTCAGATCCGTATTATCTTGCAAATCTCTATGTCTCCCACTTGGACTTGGTCCCGAATGGAATTGAAGCGTCTCTTGATATGCTTGGTCCTCTTGTGAAATCTGGATTCCTTTGCCAAGGCAATTGCACCAAGATTATCACGTAAGATCTTCATTGGTCCCGATGCACTAGGTATGACACCTAGATCGGAAATGAACTCTTTCATCCAGACTCCTTCATTTGCTGCTTCGAAGCAGCTATGTACTCAGCGTCACATGTAGATCCTGCCACGGCGCTTTGTTTAGAACTGCACCAACCGACAGCTCCACCGTTTAATAAAAATACGTATCCGGTTTGCGATTTAGAATCGTCCGGGATCGGTGTCAAAGCTTGCATCGGCGTAACCATTTACGATTAGCTCTTTGTCACCTCCATATACGAGAAACATATCCTTAGTCCTTTTCGTGTATTTCAGGATGTTGTTGACCGCTGTCGATGATCCATTCCTGGATTACTTTGGTACCTTCCTGCCAAGCTTATTGCTAAGCATACGTCAGGTCTGGTACACAGCATTGCATACATGATAGAGCCTATGGCTGAAGCATAGGGAACATTTTTCATTTTCTCTCTATCTTCTACTGTGGTCGGGCATTGAGTCTGACTCAATTTCATACCTTGTAATATAGGTAAAAGACCTTTCTTTGCCTGATCCATTTTGAACTTTTTCAAAACTTTATCAAGGTATGTGCTTTGTGAAAGTCCAATTAAGCGTCTTGATCTATCTCTATAGATCTTGATGCCCAATATGTAAGCAGCTTCACCGAGGTCTTTCATTGAAAAACTTTTATTCAAGTATCCTTTTATGCTATCCAGAAATTCTATATCATTTCCAATTAACAATATGTCGTCCACATATAATATTAGAAATGCTACTGAGCTCCCACTCACTTTCTTGTAAATACAGGCTTCTCCAAAAGTCTCAGATAAAACCATATGCTTTGATCACACTATCAAAGCGTTTATTCCAACTCCGAGAGGCTTGCACTGGACCATAAATTGATCGCTGGAGCTTGCACACTTTGTTAGCACCTTTTGGATCAACAAAACCTTCTGGTTGCATCATATACAACTCTTCTTCTAGAAATCCATTCAAGAATGCAGTTTTTACATCCATTTGCCAAATTTCATAATCATAAAATGCAGCAATTGCTAACATGATTCGGACAGACTTAAGCATCGCTACGGGTGAGGAAGTCTCATCGTAGTCAACCCCTTGAACTTGTCGAAAAACTTTCGCAACAAGTCGAGCTTTATAGACAGTTATATTACCATCAGCGTCAGTCTTCTTCTTAAAGATCCATTTATTCTCAATGGCTTGCCGATCATCGGGCAAGTCAACCAAAGTCCATACTTTGTTCTCATACATGGATCCCATCTCAGATTTCATGGCTTCAAGCCATTTTGTGGAATCTGGGCTCACCGTCGCTTCTTCATAGTTCAGAGGTTCACCATGATCTAGTATCATGACTTCCGAATAGGATTACCGTACCACTGCAGTGCGGATTTTATTCTGGTTGATCTCTGATTCGGTGACAACTTGATCTGAAGTTTCATGATCATTATCATTATCTTCCTCGCTAATCGGTGTAGGTGTCACGAAAACCGATTTCTGTGATGAACTACTTTCCAATAAGGGAGCTGGTACTATTACCTCATCAAGTTCCACTTTCCTCCCACTCACTTCTTTCGAGAGAAACTCCTTCTCTAGAAAGGATCCATTCTTAGCAACGAATGTCTTGCCTTCGGATCTGTGATAGAAGGTATACCCAATTGTCTCCTTTGGGTATCCTACGAAGACACATTTTTCCGATTTGGGTTCAAGCTTATCAGGTTGAAGTTTTTTCACATAAGCATCGCAACCCCAAACTTTCAGAAACGACAACTTTGGTTTCTTGCTAAACCATAGTTCATAAGGTGTCGTCTCAACGGATTTTGACGGTGTCCTATTTAACGTGAATGCGGCCGTCTCTAAAGCATAACCCCAAAGCGATAGCGGTAAATCGGAAATAGACATCATAGATCGCACCATATCTAGTAAAGTACGATTCTGACGTTCGGACACACCATTACGCTGTGGTGTTCCCGGTGGCGTGAGTTGCGAAACTATTCCGCATTGCTTCAAATGTAGACCAAACTCGTAACTCAAATATTCTCCTCCACGATCAGATCGTAGAAACTTTATTTTCTTGTTACGATGATTTTCAACTTCACTCTGAAATTCTTTGAACTTTTCAAATGTTTCAGATTTATGTTTCATCAAGTAGATATACCCATATCTGCTTAAATCATCTGTGAAGGTGAGAAAATAACGATATCCGCCACGAGCTTCAACATTCATCGGACCACATACATCTGTATGTATGATTTCCAATAAATCTGTTGCTCTCTCCATACAACCGGAGAACGGTGTTTTAGTCATCTTGCCCATGAGGCACGGTTCACAAGTACCAAGTGATTCATAATCAAGTGATTCCAAAAGTCCATCTGTATGGAGTTTCTTCATGCGTTTTACACCGATATGACCTAAACGGCAGTGCCACAAATAAGTTGCACTATCATTATCAACTCTGCATCTTTTGGCTTCGACATTATGAATATGTGTATCACTACTATCGAGATTCAACAAGAATAGACCATTCTTCAAGGGTGCATGACCATAAAAGATATTAATCATATAAATAGAACAACCATTATTCTCTCGATTTAAATGAATAACCGTCTCGCATCAAACAAGATCCAGATATAATGTTCATGCTCAACGCGGCACCAAATAACAATTATTTAGGTCTAAAACTAATCCCGAAGGTAGATGTAGAGGTAGCGTGCCGACCGCGATCACATTGACTTTGGAACCGTTTCCCACGCCAAGATCGTCACCTCGTCCTTTGCGGTGCTCGTCTATTCCGTAGTCCCTGTTCGAGTTGCAAATATTAGCAACAGAACCAAGTATCAAATACCCAGTGCTACTACGAGCTCTAGTAAGGTACACATCAATAACATGTATATCACATATACCTTTGTTCACCTTGCCATCCTTCTTATCCGCCAAATACTTGGGGCAGTTCCGCTTCTGGTCCGATGCGCTTGCAGTAAAAAACACTCAGTTTCAGGCTTAGGTCCATACTTGGGTTTCTTTTCTTGAGCAGCAACTTTCTTGCTGTTCTTTTTGAAGTTTCCCTTCTTCTTCCCTTTGCCCTTTTTCTTGAAACTAGTGGTCTTGTTGACCATCAACACTTGATGCTCTTTCTTGATTTCTACCTCCACGGCTTTTAGCATTGCGAAGAGCTCAGGAATTGTCTTAGTCATCCCTTGCATATTATAGTTCATCACGAAGCTCTTGTAGCTTGGTGGTAGTGATTGGAGAATTCTGTCAATGACACTATCATCCGGAAGATTAACTCCCAGCTGAATTAAGTGATTATTATACCCAGACATTTTGAGTATGTGCTCACTGACAGAACTATTCTCCTCCATCTTGCAGCTATAGAACTTATTGGAGACTTCATATCTCTCAATCCGGGCATTTGCTTGAAATATTAACTTCAACTCTTGGAACATCTCATATGCTCCATGACGTTCAAAACGCGTCGTTGAAGACCCGGTTCTAAGTCGTAAAGCATGGCACACTGAACTATAGAGTAGTCATCAGCTTTGCTCTGCCAGACGTTCACAACTTCTGGCGTTGCTCCTGCAGCAGCCTGGCACCCAGCGGTGCTTCCAGGACGGAATTCTTCTGTGCAGCAATGAGGATAATCCTCAAGTTACGGACCCAGTCCGTGTAATTGCTACCATCATCTTTCAACTTTGCTTTCTCAAGGAACGCATTAAAATTCAACGGAACAACAGAACGAGCCATCTATCTACAACAAACATAGACAAGCAAAATACTATCAGGTACTAAGTTCATGATAAATTTAAGTTTTAATTAATCATATTAAATAACTCCCACTTAGACAGATATCTCTCTAGTCATCTAAGTGATTACGTGATCCAAATCAACTAAACCATAACCGATCATCACGTGAGATGGAGTAGTTTTCAATGGTGAACATCACTATGTTGATCATATCTACTATATGATTCACGCTCGACCTTTCGGTCTCCGTGTTCCGAGGCCATATCTGCATATGCTAGGCTCTTCAAGTTTAACCTGAGTATTCTGCGTGTGCAAAACTGGCTTGCACCCGTTGTAGATGGACGTAGAACTTATCACACCCAATCATCACGTGGTGTCTGGGTACTACGAACTTTTAGCAATGGTGCATACTCAGGGAGAACACTTCTTGATAATTTTAGTGAGAGATCATCTTATAATGCTACCGTCAATGAAAGCAAGATAAGATGCATAAAGGATAAACATCACATGCAATCAATATAAGTGATATGATATGGCCATCATCATCTTGTGCTTGTGATCTCCATCTCCGAAGCACCGTCGTGATCACCATCGTCACCGGCGTGACACCTTGATCTCCATCGTAGCATCATTGTCGTCTCGCCAACTATTGCTTCTACGACTATCACTACCGCTTAGTGATAAAGTAAAGCAATTACATGGCGTTTGAATTTCATACAATAAAGCGACAACCATATGGCTCCTGCCAGTTGCCGATAACTCGGTTACAAAACATGATCATCTCACACAATAAAATATAGCATCACGTCTTGACCACATCATATCACAACATGCCCTGCAAAAACAAGTTAGACGTCCTCTACTTTGTTGTTGCAAGTTTTACGTGGCTGCTACGGGCTGAGCAAGAACCGTTCTTACCTACGCATCAAAACCACAACGATAGTTTGTCAAGTTGGTGCTGTTTTAACCTTCGCAAGGACCGGGCGTAGCCACACTCGGTTCAACTAAAGTGAGAGAGACAGACACCCGCGGTCACCTTTAAGCAACGAGTGCTCGGGCGGTGAAACCAGTCTCGCGTAAGCGTCTGGCGTAATGTCGGTCCGGGCCGCTTCATCTCACAATACCGCTGAACCAAAGTATGACATGCTGGTAAGCAGTATGACTTATATCGCCCACAACTCACTTGTGTTCTACTCGTGCATATGACATCAACGCATAAAACCAGGCTCGGATGCCACTGTAGGGGAACGTAGTAATTTCAAAATTTTCCTACGCACACGCAAGACCATGGTGATGGCATAGCAACGAGAGGGAGAGTGTCTGTCCACGTACCCTCGTGAGACCGTGGCGGAAGTGTTATAACAACGCGGTTGATGTAGTCGTCGTCTTCACGATCCGACCGATCCAAGTACCGAACGTCACGGCACCTCCGTGTTCAGCACACGCTCAGCTCGATGGCGATCCCGGGCTCCGATCCAGAAAGCGTCGGGGATGAGTTCCGTCAGCACGTCGGCGTGGTGTCGATGATGATGCTCCACCGACACAGGGCTTCGCCTACGCTCCGCGACGATATGACTTCACCGTCGCAGGGCTTCGCCTAAGCTCCGCGACGTTATGACCGAAGTGGAATAATGTGGAGGGGGGCACCGCACACGGCTAAGGAACGATCCGTAGATCAACTTGTGTGTTATGGGGTGCCCCCTGCCTCGTGATATAAAGGAGCAAGGTGCGGCCAGCCCAAGGGCGGCGCTGGAGGAGTCCTACTCCCACCGGAGTAGGACTCCCTTCCTAGTTGGATTAGGATTGGGGAAGGGAAGAGGGAAGGCGCCGCCTCTCCTTGTCCTATTCGGACTAGAGGGGAGGGGCGCGCCTGCCTGGCCGCCCTTTCCTCTTCTCCCTATGGCCCATCAAGGCCCATAGACCCCCGGGGTTTCCGGTAACCCCCGGTGTTCGAGTAACTTTCCTGTTTTCATCCGAACCTTTCCAAGTCCAAACATAGGCTTCCAATATATCAATCTTTATGTCTCGACCATTTCGAGACTCCTCGTCATGTCCGTGATCACATCCGGGACTCCGAACAAACTTCGGTACATCAATACTTATAAACTCATAATGAACTGTCATCGAAACGTTAAGCGTGCGGACCCTACGGGTTCGAGAACTATGTAGACATGACCTAGAACCATTCTCGGTCAATAACCAATAGCGGAACCTGGATGCTCATATTGGTTCCTACATATTCTACGAAGATCTTTATCGGTCAAACCGCATAACGACATACGTTGTTCCCTTTGTCATCGGTATGTTACTTACCCGAGATTCGATCGTCGGTATCCAATACCTAGTTCAATCTCGTTACCGGTAAGTCTCTTTACTCGTTCAGTAATACATCATCTCACAACTAACTCATTAGTTGCAATGCTTGCAAGGCTCATGTGATGTGTATTACCGAGAAGGCCCAGAGATACCTCTCTGACAATCGGAGTGACAAAACCTAATCTCGATTCATGCCAACTCAACGTATACTTTTGGAGACACCTGTAGAGTACCTTTATAATCACCCAGTTACGTTGTGACGTTTGGTAGCACACAAAGTGTTCCTCCGTAAACGGAGTTGCATAATCTCATAGTTGCGGGAACTTTGTATAAGTCATGAAGAAAGCATAAGCAACATACTAAGCGATCAAGTGCTAAGCTAACGGAATGGGTCAAGTCAATCACATCATTCTACTAATGATGTGATCCCGTTAATCAAATGACAACTCATGTCTATGGTTAGGAAACATAACCATCTTTGATTTAACGAGCTAGTAAAGTAGAGGCATACTAGTGACACTCTGTTTGTCTACTTATTCACACATGTATTATGTTTCCGGTTAATACAATTCTAGCATGAATAATAAACATTTATCATGATATAAGGAAATAAATAATAACTTTATTATTGCCTCTAGGGCATATTTCCTTCAGTCTCCCACTTGCACTAGAGTCAATAATCTAGATTACCCAGTAATCTAGATTAGACCTATCTTTTTGCGTATGTGATTAACTAATGTGCTCAAAACAAATCCTTATGCTAAGTATATGAAAGATATTATTACAAATAAAAGAAAGATACCGGAAGCTGAAATTTCCACCATGCTTGCTAATTATACTTTTAAGTGGGGAATACCAAAGAAACTTGGAGATCCAGGAGTACCTACTATACCATGCTCCATTAAGAGAAATTATGTTAAAAACTGCTTTATGTGATCTTGGAGCCGGTGTTAGTGTTATGCCTCTCTCTTTATATCGTAGACTTGAATTGAATAAGTTGACACCTACTGAAATATCTTTGCAAATGGCTAATAAATCAACTGCTATACCTGTCGGCATTTGTGAGGATGTGCCTGTTGTGGTTGCAAATGTCACTATCTTAACGGACTTTGTTATTCTTGATATTTCCGAGGACGATAGTATGTCGATTATCCTTGGTAGATCCTTTTTGAATACTGCAGGGGCTGTTATTGATTGCAACAAAGGCAATGTCACTTTTCATGTTAATGGTAATGAGCATACGGTACACTTTCCGAGGAAACAACCTCAAGTTCATAGCATCAATTCTATTGGAAAAATTCCAACTATTATTATTGGAGGTTTTGAATTTCCTCTTCCTACTGTCAGGAAGAAATGTGATATTCTTATTATTGGGGATGTTCATATCCCCGTTGAGGTAACCTAGTGTTATTCGAATTTTCTCCGGTTCCATGTATTCGGAATGAGTTTGTTAACAAGACTTGATCAACCTTCTTAGTGGATTCCTTTTGATGATCATGAGATGGATGAAACTAGAGGCACAACCTTCTTTACCCTCTTTTTACTTTCTGTTATTTAGAATAAATAAAGCAAAAATATTATTATTTGTCTGTTTTCTGAATTATCCATGCAATAAAAAATATCCCGAAACTAAAGTTCTCCAAATGCCCTGCAAATTTAGTATGATTTTTCTGGAATATTTGAGGATTTTAGGCACTTAAAACACTACAGAGGGGACAAGCACCTGGCCACGAGGGTCCAGGGCGTGCCCCCCCTGCCTCATGGGCCCACAGTGGCCCCCCTCCACTTATTCCTGCACCTGCACACTCCATCTTCCTCCCAAAAAAAATCACCATCCAGCTCAAGCACGAGTTCTAGCTCACTTTGCTGCGATTTTTGATCTCCTTGCTCAGAGCTCCATTCACAAAACTTCTTTGGGAGATTGTTCCTTGGTATGTGACTCCTCCAATGGTCCAATTAGTTTTTGTTCTAGTGCTTTATTCATTGTAAATTTTTGCTGCCTAGGTGACCCTGTTCTTGAGCTTGCATGTCAAATTTATGAGGCCCCAAGTAATTCTAATGCATGATATAGGCTCTAGGCACTTGTGGGAGTAGTTGGTATCAATCTTGTTTAGTTTGATTCACTTTTATTTTGAGTTACTAAAAATTTCAGAAATTTTTCAGAGGAAGAAATATGTCTAGGAAAATGTACCAAGGTGGTTGTCGGTGTCAAAACCGGTGGATCTCGGGTAGGGGGTCCCGAACTGTGCGTCTAGGCGGATGGTAACAAGAGACAAGGGACACGATGTTTTTACCCAGGTTCGGGCCCTCTCGATGGAGGTAAAACCCTACTCCTGCTTGATTAATATTGGTGATATGGGTAGTACAAGAGTGGATCTACCACGAGATCGAGAGGCTAAACCCTAGAAGCTAGCCTATGGTATGATTGTTGTTCGTCCCACGGACTAAAACCCTCCGGTTTATATAGACACGGATAGGGTTAGGGTTACACAGAGTCGGTTACAATGGTAGGAGATCTACATATCCGTATCGCCAAGCTTGCCTTCCACACCAAGGAAAGTCCCATCCGGACACGGGACGAAATCTTCAATCTTGTATCTTCATAGTCCAGGAGTCCGGCCAACGGTGATAGTTCGGCTATCCGGACACCCCCTAATCCAGGACTCCCTCAGTAGCCCCTGAACCAGGCTTCAATGACGACGAATCCGGCGCGCACATTGTCTTCGGCATTGCAAGGCGGGTTCCTCCTCCGAATACTTCATAGAAGATTTTGAACACAAGGATAGTGTCCGGCTATGCAAAACAAGTTCCACATACCACCTTAGACAGAATAACCTTTGCACAGATCTGCTGACGTATTCCGCGGCATGACATCACACCACGGCCAGGCCTTTATACGAATCGTTTTTACTGTTCCACCTCAGCGCGTTTAGCAAGGCGGTTTCCCTGGCACGTCTTATCAAAGCGGAGATCGTGCCCCCTTATTCCGGGATTCCCATCAATACGGACGTGGGTAACCCGACCGCGCCATTGATTACGGCGCTTGGGAGATGTTTTACCAGGCTGGCGGGGGACGCATAGCTTTGTCCACCCATATAAGGGGATAAGGATCCACCTTTTAACCTACGCCTTCTTCTTCCTTTGCTCATCCATTTCCACGCACTCGAGCTCCAGCGCCCAAGTCCGCACATCCCTCCTCAACCTTCTCCAGCCATGTCCGGAGCGGGAGGCAAGTGGATGGTCTCCTCCGTCACGGAGGGACAAGTCAAAAAGCTGCGGAATGTCGGATACTTGTCCAGCGACATCGCCAAGACCGCTCCCCGACGAGGGAAGCCCATTCCCACCCCAGGCCCCATGAGAGGGTGGTGTTCCTCACCCACTTCCTCCGCGGACTAGGTTTTCCACTTCACCCATTTGTCCGGGGGCTCATGTTCTACTACGGCCTGGATTTCCACGATCTGTCCCCGAACTTCATCCTCAACATCTCGGCGTTTATCATCGTGTGCGAGGCCTTTCTTCAGCATCCAGCCCCACTTCGCTTATGGTGAAGACCTTCAATGTCAAGCCGAAGGTAGTGGGTGGCCGCCAAGCGGAGTCTTGGAGGTGCCATGGTTGGCAAGATGGCCAAAGTCCTATGGCTCGAGGGCTCCTTTGTGGAGACCATAAAGGGGTGGCAATCGGGTGGTTCTACATCACCGAGCCGCGACTCTCAATGGGTGGCGGCCCCGAATTCGATCTGGCTTCCCACACGGCTCACATCATGGAAAGAGACGGGCCCGACGTGGGGTGATTTGGAAGAGCTGTCCGACTCCAAACCCGCGTCCGAACCCACAGTGGACAAGAATCTCGGGCTTGTCAATGTAGTCCAGTTATGCTCATCCGCCGGATCTTCCCATGCCAACAACGGGCCTTCAAATTGTGGGAGTTTGATCCGCACAGCACCAAACTCTGAAAAGGCTCTTCGACACTACGTACGAAGATGCCTGGAAGGTGCTGTTCAAGGGCGCCGAGGCTCCCACATCCGCTACCGAAGATCGCGGATTCAGCTCGCAGCGCCAAGCTACCGAGGTAAGCTATTTTTCCCTTTACGGGACTATTGTTTTCCACAGTTTGACTCTATGTGGGATCTAAACTCCCTTACCTTTGACAGGACTGGCGTAACACGTCCGGGCAGGTTAACAGTCCTGCTCCCTTGCCAGAAGACCCAGCGGACGCCGCTTGACGGGCTGCTGGTTCCGGCACCTCACGTGGTGCCGGAGAAGAAGGCCAAGAAGAAGGCCACGGGACTCGAAGGAGCGCCCGACGCCAGGTGTTGTCGGACTCATCGTCCGAGCGACTCGAGGCGGAATCCTCCCCGAGGACGGGAGGAGGAAAATAAGCCTCTTCCCGCCGGGGAGAGAAGAAAAGGAAGGCCGCCCCGACTGGGGAGGCCGGAGGGTCCAAGAAAGGAAGGACCCTTCCTCCAGACTTCTCCACCAACGCCGACAACGACGAGGAGAAGTGGCCACCAAGGCCAAGCCCCTGGCGAGATTGTAAGTGTCTGGACTCCGGAATAGCTCATGACTTTTTATTTGTCGCATAGTGTCCTCTAACGCCGAATATAACCATGTAGCCCGCCCAGGGCAGGCTTCGCCGCTTCGTCGAGTGGCTCCACTGGATTCGTCGGATGTGAATAGCACTTCACTTCCGACCGCCTCCTCTCCTCGTGGCCTTGAAGACACCGCGGTGGAGTCCCAAAGGGGCCCAGCCAGAGGAGGTGGTCTGAGGCGCCGCAAGGCGACCTCCCGGACTCTGGCGCAAAGAAGGCGAGACCCCGGAGGGCTCTAAGTCCGGCCTGCTGCGGACTCCGTCTGAACCTTCAGTGGTTCCGATGTCCGACAGCGGCCACTTCATAAGAAGGGCAAGACTGCGACGCCGGGACCTCCGCCCATCCGGAGGCACGGATAGCTTCTTTGGGCGCTTAACGGCGCCTCCATCGACGAGGAGCACCGCCTTTGTTATGAGTGTGGTGATCCAGAAAGTTCAGTCCGCCAAGAGCGGGCTGGTGAAGCCTGTACAGCCTTCTAACGTGCTTTGAGGTAAGTTTAGAATATGTAAAATATTACCACATAGACAGTAGCCCACGATGCTTAGTTCAGTGTTAGGAAAGAAAAGCCGGACTAAGGATCTAAAAATATATCATGAGGAGTCTAACATAAGTATGTCAATATGGGAATGCAGGCTGCGCTGCTGACCTCTGCCGCACTCACTGCGGAGGTCAATGCATTGAAGCACAGCCTCGAGCGGTCCGAGAACGAGCTCGGCCTTGCCAAGAAGCAGCTCGAGGACAAGGAAGGTAAGTAATACCTTATTAAAGTAATACCTTATAGAAAGGATTTGGTTGCAAAAAATGACAGGACTAACATGGGCATTGTAGGGGCCACAAATGAGGTGGCGACCCTCAAGGAAGCGGTGTCCATGGCCGAAAGCAAAGCGGCCGCGGAGCAGACCGAGCGAGAGAAGCAGGAGGCGCGGGTGGCGGAGGTGCGGCAAGAGGTCCAGGCTCTCGTAAAAAAACATGAGAGTTTGGAGCGTGACTCGAAGACTCGAGAGTTCGAGCTCGCCTCGGCTCTTGAGGGTGCCAAAGCCGTTAAGGCCGAAGCCCAAAAAGCCCTCCAGGAAATTGAATCATTAAAGAAGATAGCGGCGGGTAAGGCATTCTTTATGCAAAGAAAGCATATGAAAGTGAATTATCTATTACTTACCCGAATCCGGAGCTCTCCAGGAGCATTCGCAGATCTGCCCCGTAGTGTGTCTGATGCTGCCGCGTTCTACCGCGTCGAGGAGGGGAGCTCGACGGAAAAGGTGTTACGGTCTCGATATCAGAGGCGGACATCCGTGCCCTGAGCGACCAGCTGAAGCGGCTGGTCGAGCTCCACAAGGTCGCCGAACAGGCCATGAAGGGCCTCATAATTGGTACGTGGCCTAAGGAAGGCATGCCTGGGAGCTACTTCGGGCTAGTGCGGCGGCTGGTGGACGCCTGTCCATGGATTGAAGTCATCAAGCGCTCCGTCTGCATTGAAGGTGCCCGTAGGGCCCTTGCCCTTGCTAAGGTGCACTGGGGCAAGATGGACGCTGAGAAGCTTGTGACGGACGGACCACCACCGAAGAAGGAGCATCGCAAGCCTGAAATTTATTATGAGGGCGTCCTGAAGGGTGCCTGCCTTATAGCGGATGAATGCTCCAAAGATATAATTTTTTAGTAGACTCGCATTTGTTATCCTGTACGCTGAAAACTTGTTCATATGCGCTAAGCAACACTTTCGAATTTAAAATATTACCTTCTGTGCGGCTGTGTATTAAATTTGAGAGATGGCGAATCGTCAGCTTCAGCCCCCATGCCACGAGTGCTGGGGTGTTCGGGATAAACTTGAGCGCTCTTGTTCCCATCCTTGGGTCCTTGAGGAGGCGCTCAGCATAGCGAACAAGGCAACCGGACTATAGTGCTTGAACACTCTCACTTAGCCATAGAATTCTACAATTTTAAATTTCGTGAAGCCCCTAGTATTCGGAAGACCGAGTTCGGGGCGCTATCCATGCCTTGGCCGGAAAATGCCGACTCCTCGCTCTAAGCGGCATAAGTCTTTAGGGACCCGAAAAAACCTCTCGAACAGCGATCGGCTCTCGCCCTATCATGATGGTCAGTTTTAGCTTTCTCCACTGAGGTGCTCAACCCAGCTCAACCGGGGTACAATCGCAGTGGTTCTCCCAGCGCTACCTTAGCCGATATAACGGAACTTAAGGTACCAAAACATGGGAGCCGGGCAAACCCAACTATTGACCCAAGACATGATTCGGAGCCGATGCATATAATGCTGTAAGTTCGGGGTGCCGCACTTGTGAAAGTGTTCGGACTTATCACACCATATCTTTGGGGTACTTAAGCCCCTGGTGTATTGGCCGTACCAAAGTGTACGGGTGCAACGTGTCATGAATGAACATATATATAGATAAAGAAAGGAGTGCAATAATAGGCAAAAGCTATGTATTGTTTATTCAAAAAGGTACCTGCAATGAAAGCGAGCGGTACAAATAGTGCGATAAGCAAGGGATGGGACTATTTAACATGTCCCCCTCCAGGGGTAAGCTGCAGGATGGTATATAAAACAGGTATAATGCTCGTAGTAGAGACCACCTGGACACTCGACGTAGCTTTCTGCTTCCCTAGCTGTTGCATCGTGAGTTCGGCAATTCTAGTGCTGGACAGGCTTACGGAAAGCGGAGTCCTGAAAGTAAGAGAAAATAAGAAAGAAAAGAATGACACAATCGGGGCCCCTGGTGTGGTTGAGCCGCGATTCTGGGCATGCCGTGGTCGTGCCCTCCCTTATGCCCATGGTATCTCCGGTGCGTAGTTATGTACGCGTAATCTTTCGCAATTTTTGAGGGCTGGGGTTGGGGCGGATTGCTGCGATGCTTTCCGGATCGTGCCAGCGGTCTTGTTGTAGGTTACTCCGGCGCTTGACGGTGTCGGGCGTTTAATAGCCGGACTCGAGAATTGCTGTGAGGCTGTTTTGCACCTCCGCCCGCGAGGGCCGCCGTGTGCTCTCTGTTGAAGAAGGCGTTCGGTGTTCCATTGACCGTGATTACTCCTCGAGGGCTGGCATCTTGAGCTTGAGGTGCAGCGTGGTCGGCACCACATTGAACTTTGCAAATGCGGTTCGTCCAAGCAGTGCGTGATAGCCGCTGCGGAACGGGACTATGTCGAAGATTAACTCTTTGCTTCGAAAGTTATCCGGGGATCCGAAGACCACTTCGAGTGTAACTGAGCCTGTACAATTGGCCTCTACACCTGGTATGACGCCTTTAAAGGTCGTCTTTGTGGGTTTAATCCTTGAGGGGTCTATGCCCATTTTGCGCACTCTATCCTGATAGAGCAGGTTCAGGCTGCTACCGCCATCCATCAGGACTCTAGTGAGGTGGAATCCGTCGATGATTGGGTCAAGAAACAATGCGGCGAATCCACCGTGGCGGATGCTAGTGGGGTGGTCCCTTCAATCAAAGGTGATCGGGCAGGAGGACCATGGGTTGAACTTCGGGGCGACTGGCTCCATCGCATATACGTCCCTTAGTGCACGCTTCCGCTCCCTTTTGGGTATGTGGGTTGCGTATATCATGTTCACCGTCCGCACTTGTGGGGGGAAGCCCTTCATCCTCTATTGTTCGGCGGGGGCTCCTCCTCGTCATTGCTATGCAGCCCTTGTCATTGAGTTCGGCATTTAACTTGCCTGCTGTTTGAAGACCCAACAATCCTTGTTGGTGTGGTTGGCTAGTTTTTCGGGGTGCCATGTATTTGCACGGCGATCGAGTATTCGGTCCAGATTGGATGGGCCACAGTATTTCTTTTGAGCGGATTTTTCCGCTGACGGGTTTAGAGCCTCTGAATCCGGCATTGACTACCGTATCTTGACATTATCGCCGTTAATGCGGCGCTTTGTGCTTGTTGCGACGCGACCTGCCATTACCGTCCTTGGTATCCGAACTACCGGGGTTTTTGGTCAAGTTGTTGCTCTGAGCTAGCCAGCTGTCCTCTCCAGCGCAAAAGTGGGTCATGAGTGTTGTGAGGGCTGCCATGGATTTGGCTTTTCCTGTCCTAGGTGCCGGGCAAGCCACTCGTCGCGGATGTTATGTTTGAAGGCTGCAAGGGCCTCTGCATCCGGACGATCAACGATTTGATTTTTCTTGGTTAGGAACCGTGTCCGTAATTGTCCGGCGATTCTTACGGCTGCTGAATTATGTGGCTGAGGTCATCGGCATCTGGTGGTCGCACATATGTGCCCTGGAAGTTATCAAGGAATGCGGCTTCCAGGTCCTCCCAACAACCAATTGATTCTGCTGGCAGGCTGTTAAGCCAATGTCGAGCTCGTCCTTTAAGCTTGAGTGGGAGATATTTGATGGCGTGTAGATCATCACCGCGGGCCATGTGGATATGGAGGAGGTAGTCCTCGATCCAAACCGCAGGATCTGTTGTGCCATCGTATGGTTCGATGTTTACGGGTTTGAAACCCTCGGGGATTTGATGATCCATCACTTTATGCATGAAGCATAGTGGGTGTCTTGGCGCCTCTGTATTGAGCTATATCACGACGCAGCTCAAATGAGCTTTGTCTCATCGTGTTCGCCCGGCGGAATTGCTATATCCGGCGTGGCCAGTTATCGTCGGCGATGTCGTGGGCGCCCACGCGATCCGTAGGTCGATCTTGTTTGCCTTGCCTTGTCCTCCAATATGTCTCGCAGGTCTGGTGTGTTTCCCCATGCCTTGGTACTTTTCGAGCGACGCCGAAGTGCGGCTTGAATGGAGGGTCTAGAGGCCTCTCTGTTGCGACCACGGGGTGGCCGGTCGGCCGCATCATGCGCTGGTGATGTAGGTTTGGGTGCTGCTTCCTCTAATTGGAGTAGCAGACTGCATTTTGGGTATCTCTTGGAGGCGTTAGAGTTCGTACTCTTGGCTGCAAGGACTTGATCCATCTGTCATTAGCAAGTCTTGGTCAGCTCTAAGCTGCTGCTGCTTCTTTGAGGCTGCTTGCATGACCATAAGCCTGCGTTTGAAACGCTCTTGTTGGCGGGATCCTCGAGCCACGACAAATTAAATGCGTCGTCGAGGCTTGCCTCATCTTGGAGGAAGGCATATAATTATCGTCCTCCACCTCCCTGTCCGCCACTCTATCATGAGGGCTGGCTTCTCCTCCTCCTCTTTGAATCCTGCTGGAGGAGGTTGTCTTCAACCTTGTCCGGTGTTATTATCTCCCGTCTTTGTTATCACTTTTTTCTTTGTGGCGGGATTTAGAGCGGCGCCGACGCCTTGGCGCTTGGGCTGTTTCTTGGAGGGTCATCCTCCATTGTTCCATCTCCATTCTCATCTTTTGGGATGTCCACCATGTATATGTTGTATGACGAGGTGGCCTTCCATTGCCACTCAGAGGCGCTGGTTCTTGGTCGTCTCCAAGATCGTCGTCCATACCGTCGATGTGTTGGTCAAGTCGAGCATGTCGGTTAAATCATCGGCGGTGGCTACAAAGTGGGTGGTGTGGGCGTTGAATTTCTTCGTCGTCCGCATCCCAACCTTCCTGACCGTAGTCTGGCCAGGGCTCTCCTGATAAAGAGAGAGACTTTAGTGAATTCAGGATGTCGCCAAAGGGCAAGTGCTGAAAGATGTCCGCGGCAGTGAACTACATGACCGGCGCCAAATCGGATTTGATTGGCCGGGGTGCGGGAGGTTCGGAGTCCGGAAAGGAGTCCGGCACCTTGGAGTCACGGGATTCGCAAAGGACAGGGATGGTGTTCGGCTCAATTGTCATAGAGATCGTAGCCCCCGAGGCGGTGTCCATCCACTCGTCCTCGATCGGCGGAGTCGGCTCCGAGCTAAGAATTGGTAGCGGAATGATGCGGCCTCGAGCCTTGTTGACCGGCGAGCTAGATCGTGCCCATCGAGACAAGTCTTGGCGCTTGGTGTGGCTCGAATCCGTCGAAGATCAAGTCTCCGCGGATGTCGGCCGTGTAGTTCAAACTCCCAAACCTGACCTGATGGCCAGGGCGTAAGCTTCGATCTGCTCCAGATGGCCAAGTGAATTGGCCCGCGGTCTTGAAGTCGCCGAATCTGAAGATCTGTCTGGGAGAAAAGTCTCACCTGGACCATGTCGTTGTTGATGATCGAAGGAGCCGTCGGGCCTAAATATGGCGACACGGAGGAACTCTCAATGAAAGCACCAATGTCGGTGTCAAAACCGCGGATCTCGGTAGGGGGTCCCGAACTGTGCGTCTAGGCGGATGGTAACAGGAGACAAGGGACACAATGTTTTTACCCGAGTTCGGGCCTCTCGATGGAGGTAAAAGCCTACTCCTGCTTGATTAATATTGATGATATGGGTAGTACAAGAGTGGATCTACCACGAGATCAGAGAGGCTAAACCCTAGAAGCTAGCCTATGGTATGATTGTTGTTCGTCCTATGGACTAAAACCCTCCGGTTTATATAGACACCGAATAGGGTTAGGGTTACACAGATTCGGTTACAATGGTAGGAGATCTACATATCCATATCGCCAAGCTTGCCTTCCACGCCAAGGAAAGTCCCATCCGGACACGGGACGAAGTCTTCAATCTTGTATCTTCATAGTCCAGGAGTCCGGCCAACGGTGATAGTTCGGCTATCCGGACACCCCCTAATCCAGGACTCCCTCAGTGGTTCTTCAAGAAAGCAAGGACCCAGGCGCGCAATGCGTGAGCAAGACGATGAACCACCAAGGGAAGCTGATGTGCGGCCTTGTGAATGGCCGTCAGAAGAGTTTATGGTCAAAGCAGGTATCAAGGATGAATTTGATGCATATGTGCGTAATGCCGATCTTGAGGACTTCATGCAAGATAAGTGTCCTCAATACTACTATTTGACTGATTCATTCGTGAGAAGGTTTAAATTTTCATCTTCACGTAATTCTCAAGGTGTCCTGTTTGATTTTATGATCAATCGTATACAATGGACCTAGAAGATTTTACTACTGCTTGCAAACTCCCACAGTGGGGTAGTGTTAATGAACCCCGTAAATCTGAATATAAAGACTTTCTTGCTAGTATCACCGTGAGAGAATCTAGAGATATAACACAAGCTACCATAGGGAGCATTCATTTTCCTGCTATACATTATTTCGCTCTCTTCATTGGTAGATGCATTAATGGTAAAAATGAAGCATGTCACATGTGTGTTCCTGATCTTTGTGTCCTCAAGAGTGCTGTATTAGGTAATAAAGATTACAACTTGGGGGCAATTGTTGCACGTAGGTTGCATAATAATGGTTTATCTGGAGATTTGTTTGGAGGGATTTACACGACCCGTGTTGCTAATTATCTTGGTATACCTCCACGCGAGGGTGATAGAGAGTTGCTTCCCGCTTATTTAGATTATAATGATACGACCAGTCATCATTTTCTTGAGAGGAACGAACAATTCCTCCAATATCGACTAATCTTTGACAGACGTCGCACTGTCCATGTTACTCTCCCTGCTCCTGCCCTTTTTGATTACCAGGCAAAAAGAAGATATGTTGTAACCAGGGAGGAGGCAACCAAATACGAGAGGAGAACGGAGGCAGCTCGCCGCCATGCCGCAGCTCAGGAGGCATTGGCTGCTGCATCTCAGTACGACCCCAGTTACAACTTCGGATATCAGTCAGGCTATCCATGGTCATAGACCAACTTAGGCCAAACGCCTAAGCTTGGGGGAGTACGTATTTCTCACCGACATTACATTCATGTTCACATACTATTCTAGTTGTCGGTGCTAATACTTTTTCATGCTAGTTTAATTTTTCTTTTACTATCTTTCTTCTTGTGTGTTTGATAAACCTTAAGAAAAACCAAAAAAATTAGTTAGTTTAATTTCCATGCTTGTAGTAATAATTAAAAGAAAACCAAAAAAGATTTCTCGCTCTTCTTTTGCTTGTTGGGATCTTTCTCGTGTAAATAGTTTTATTTATTTTCTTTGGGGGTCGAGAGGAGAAGACCGTCATGAAAATGTTTAGTGGCTCTCTTATGCATGATTGTTGATTTGACCAAGAGCCCATATTACCTTGTCTTCTCCCTTGAATTGAATGCTTGCAGATTCCAGCTTAGTCCAATGCACATGCACTATTATTATTATTCATACCGTTCGGTCGTGCAAGTGAAAGGCAATAATGACGATATATGATGGACTCATTGAGATGAGAAAAGCTGGTATGAACTCGACCTCTCTTGTTTTTGTAAATATGATAAGTTCATCGTTCCTGATTCAGCCTATTATGATTAAACATGTTTGCAATGACAATTAGAGATTATAGTTGCTTATGCCATGCTTAATTAGCTAGGAGCTTATAATGGTTTACCTTGCATGCCAACATGCTATTAAAATGGTTGTGTTGTGGTATGATAGGGTGGTATCCTCCTTTGAATGATTCGAGTGACTCGACGTGGCACATGTTAACGCATGTAGTTGAAATAAAATCAACATAGCCTTCACGATATTTATGTTCATGGTGGATTATATCCTACTCATGCTTGCACTCGGTGTTGATTAATTTTAATGCATGTTCATGACTGTTGTCGCTCTCTCAGTTGGTCGCTTCCCAGTCTTTTGCTAGCCTTCACCTGTGCTAAGAGGGAATACTGCTTGTGCATCCAAACTCCATAAACCCCAAAGTTATTCCATATGAGTCCACCATACCTTCCTATATGCGGTATTTACCTACCGTTCCAAGTAAATTTGTATGTGCCAAACTCCAAACCTTCAAATGAAATTCTGTTTTGGATGCTCGAGCAGCTCATGTATCAACTAGGGCTGTCTGTATCTTCCATGCTATGTGGGTTATTCTCAAGAGGAGTGGACTCCGCTCCTCATTCACGAGAAAATGGCTGGTAACCGGGATGCCCAGTCCCATGATCAAAAGATCAAATCAAATCAAAATAGTTAAACAAAACTCCCCTAGGATTGTTGCTAGTTGGAGGCACCCGTTGTTTCGGGCAAGCCATGGATTGATGCTTGTTGGTGGTGGGGGAGTATAAACTTTACCATTCTGTTTGGGAACCTCCTATAATGTGTGTACCATGGAAGATATCGAGATCTCATAGTTTTTACATTGATAGTGAAAGTATACCACTCAAAATGTTATTCATCTCTATTTAAAAATCGAGCTCTGGCACCTCTACAAATCCCTGCTTCCCTCTGCGAAGGGCCTATCTATTTACTTTTATGTTGAGTCATCACCCTCTTATTAAAAAGCACTCGCTGGTGGAGAGCAACACTGTCATTTGCATGCATTACTATTAGTTTATATTGGGTATGACTTGACTGGATCTCTTTTACCATAAATTACAATGTTTAGTCAGTCCTTGACTTTTAAAGGTGCTCTGCATTTATGTTTTGCGGTCTCAGAAAGGGCTAGCGAGATACCGTCTTGTTATATCATATTATGATTGTTTTGAGAAAGTGTTGTCATCCGAGATTTATCATTATTGCTCACTAGTTGATTATGCCATTGATATGAGTAAACATGAGACCTAAGTGTTATTGTGAATATGGTTAGTTCATAATCTTTGCTGAAAACTTGAATGCTGGCTTTACATATTTATAACAACAAGAGCAAACAGAGTTTGTAAAAGTTTTTCTTTATCACTTTCAGTCTGTCAACTGAATTGCTTGAGGACAAGAAAAGGTTTAAGCTTGGGGGAGTTGATACGTCTCTGACGTATCTACTTTTACAAACACTTTTGCGCTTGTTTTGGACTCTAACTTGCATGATTTGAATGAAACTAACCCGGCCTGACACTGTTTTCAGCAGAACTACCATGGTGTTATTTTTGTGCAGAAACAGAAGTTCTCGGAATGACCTGAAAATCCACGGAGATTATTTTTGGAAAATATGTCAGGACCCCGATTCCAAGTCACATCGACCTAGCCGGTAACACCTCATATCACTTTGCGGCCTCACGCACGGTATTCCCACGGGTGTCGCCTTACCATGGCCGGGACCGTTTAGCCTTTTGGCTCACGTATATGATAGTGTCGCTAGCATCCATATGACAGAGAACCGGGCCGACATGGCTAGTCGTGAACCCAAAGCGGCACTAACCCATGGGGACAGGCATACATGAATCACATCGAGCATGTCGGTCATCAACGTATGAATCGGGCTGTAGCACCGGGCTAACAGGACTCCGGTAACCCGGTACATGTGAGCTAGGCAGGACTCCGGATGTCACCGTGACATTTCCACGAAGGGACGGAACCACGAGCGAAGTGAAACACATGCCGGCGATCAAGTGTCGGAAGCGGTAGTCTTTGGGCTAGCGAGGACTCCGGTGAAGCCCAGGCTGTAGCGGACTACTATCGCTCGAAGCGATGACTACATTTCCCCATATGAGAGGCTGCCAAGGATAAACAACTAGATTGTCGGATCCCACACATACCAAGCATTTCAAACATACACACAATATGCTCAATATGTGTAAATACAACATGGCATCACAACATAACTCTCGACTCAAATATTTATTCATTAGGCTCAGGAGCGAGATATTACAAACATGGGTCTCATGACCCAACATTGAACATACAAGTAACAAGCACAAGCGGAAGCTTAACATGTCCGAAAGTACGTACATCTACAAATGAAAAAGGCTGAGAAGCTTGTTGTCTACCAGATCTGCCGAGGGCACAAGATCGTAGCTGAGGTAACAAGCTAAACGTCGAAGTCCAAGCGGAACTACTAGCGAGACCAGCGTCTCTCGCAAAACATAAAATAAGCAAACGTGACTACAAACGTACTCAACAAGACTTACATCGTAACTAACTACATATGCACCATTATCAACAAAGGGGTGGTGGAGTTTGACTGACAAGCCAGCTTTGACTCGGTGGCTATTCTGAACTACGACTGCAAGTAACTCATTTGAGGTGGCGTACACGAGTCCACATATTCACCATATCAATACACCTCTATGGACCCGCTCCCGTCTCCCTACGAGAACGCCATCCATAGCACTCACGCTTATCTTGCGCATTTTAGAGTATCCACTTTCACTTGTCTATGAACTGATATAGGCAACCTAGAAGTCCTTTTCCGCGGACACGGCTATTCGAATAGATCATATTAACCCTGCAGGGGTGTACTTCTTCACACACGCTCTCACCACTTACCACCGTTTACACGACAGGTACTCGGCAACCTTCAAGCGGAAGCCCCGCGAGGGTGTCGGCCACGGCCTACCTAAACACTCAAGTCCCTAGTCCAGGTTTATCGCCTATTCGGGTTCCATCCGCGGGAGTCCGACCGAGGTTTCCACTAACGGCCCCGAGCGATGTGTGCGAGTTCCCGAGATACCAAAGCGGGCATTGTTACACTGTGCCACGGTGTATCTACCGCATCATAGCCCACCCCTAGGGTCGGCCACGCATACGGCCTCCAACACATATCCTACAAACACCGTAAACTAGTTGCAACTCCCGGACAGAGAACAAGGGTGGTTAAGAAGCCGAGAGGGTCCATTGGTTTCGGGCCCAATGCGTGGTAGTAACTGTTTCATGGATCACAAACACAGAACTCAGTTCACGAGGGCGGCTGCAATGAGACAACCCACCATGTACTCCTACATGGCCTCTCACCGCTACCTTTACCAAATCGTATTCACAGACTTAGCTCTCAACAAGATGGGACATGTTCACACACCTCTGATTCATCCCCGATGAATCAGACCTAACTCAACTCTAAGCAGTAGCAGGCATGACAAAAAGCATGAATGAGTAGGCACAACAGGGCTCAAACAACTCCTACTCATGCTAGTGGGTTTCATCTAATTAATGTGGAATGACAGTCATGCAGAGGATAAAGGGGTTCAGCTACCGCAACAACAAGTGAGATGAATTGTTGTTGTCCTAATGCAGTAAGAGAGAGCAGGAGGCGAGAGAGTGGGATTGTATCGGAATGAACAAGGGGTTTTGCTTGCTGGCACTCCTGAAGATATTATAGCTCTTCATCGGTGTCATCGAACTCATCGTCGAAACCACGTCTATCGGAGAGGGGGCAAATACCGGCAAACAAGGAAGAACACAATCAATGCAATGCACAATATGATGCATGATCAAGACATGTCAATATGCTGTTATTTGAGCTAATGCAACTAGCAACAGGTTAAATGAAGTTGGCTTGAATCAAAGATTCAAATTCAAACCCCATATGTGATGGTTTAAATGCCCTTTATATGATT
Source organism: Aegilops bicornis (assembly GCA_021605145.1). NCBI lineage: Eukaryota > Viridiplantae > Streptophyta > Magnoliopsida > Poales > Poaceae > Aegilops > Aegilops bicornis. Next base: position 43,118,288 of record CM038673.1, on the reverse strand, counting down.
TGTTCTAAACAGCTGCTATAAGTTGTTCCAACATGCATGAAAATGGTACAGATGGATAGATTGGATTTTTCTGATCATTTTTCATATATAAATTATTTCAATCTGAGCTACGGTTGAATTACCATGAATTTTAGAAGTTTTGGGCATTTTCTGGAATTTCTTGAATTAGATTTAATCTAGAAAGCCATTACTGCGTCAGCATGATAGCAGCATTGCGTCCGCAGGTCAACCAGGTTGACCCGGGTCAAACCTGATCGGTGGATCCTGCATGTCAGTGACTCATTATTTAACCCGGTCAAAACCCGTGCTGGCGGGGTTTGACCCAGCGGTAGGGCCCGCTGTCGATGGCGATGGTGGCTAATGGTGGGGATTAGTCCTAATGGTATGCCGCGTCGGCGATGTCGCCGGAGTTGCGCCGGCGGTGACCAAAACCAACGACGGAAACGCCACGGAAAAACGCTACAGGGGATGGTTTCGGGCGTGGTTTGCGGCTATGGGTTGCTGGGCTTCTCGCGCATCCGGGTGGCAGAAGATCGAGCTGGGGTGGCCAGAGTTCACCGGAATGGAGCTCACGGCGGCGCCGGAGTTCGGCCCCGAGCGGCGTGGGGTGCTGTGGTGCAAGTCAGGAGCTTCGAGCGGCGGCGTTGGGTTCGTGGGGACCCGCTGAGCTCACGGCAGTGCTCAAGTGCGAGTTGTGGCCGCGGTTACCACGGTGGCGCCATGGATGGCGGCGGTTAGCTTGAGCTTAGCGGTTATGGCGACTTCAAGGCCGACAGGAAAAGGAGAGGGGAATCGGTTCGGGGCTCACGGGGATCACGCAGGAAGGTCAGCGAGCTCAGGGAAGCACGGACGGCGGCGAATCGACGATGAGGTTGCCGGCGGCCGGAGGTTGAAGATGAGCTTGAGGACGACGCTGCAGGGCTTCCGGCGGGGCGTGGCTCGGTGAGGGGTTCGAGGCAACATCACGGAGCTTGTGGACTAGTCGGGGAAGCGAGGGAGGGCCGGTGGTCGCGGCAACGACGAGCGGCGGCGACGGCGCGTTCGGGTGGCTGTGCGCGAGAGAAAGCGAGAGGAGGGGAGGAAGCCGAGGGAGAGTGAGAGGTCCAGGGAGGTCAGGCGATGCACGTGGCGCTCGGGCCGACTCCAGCGGCAAGCAAGCAGGAGGTGGCCGGACGGCGTGCTCGCAGCTGGCCGCCACGCTCCTCCTCTGGCAAGGGAAGGCGATAGGGAGGTAAGCGGTGGTGGGCTGGGCGGCCAGCTCTGATCTTTGGGCGGTCGGTGGGCTTCTGCAATTGGGGAGGGGTAAGTCCGTAAGGTTTCTCTCCTCTCTGCTTTTCCTGTTTTGTTTTTATTTGTTTACATTACGTGTTTTGAAATAGTAAAAATACTATCCCATTTATGAAAAACCTGAAAATATTCGAAGGCACTTTGAAAATATTCTTAACAGCCTAAAAATACCTTCAAGATTATTTGGGCATTTAAATTATTTATAGGTTTTAAATTGCCCAAATGCAAATACTTATGGCTTGCAAAAATCCAGAATAGCCTCCAAAAATATGAAACCATTTTGGCAGAGGGTTTAGCCAGTACCAAAGATGGTGAACATTTATGAAGGGCATTTTGGGTTCATTGAAAAGTTTTAAGTTTGAACCTAGTTGAATTCATTTGGTGCTAGGGTTTCAACATCCCCATTTCAAATTTCTTAGGAATTTAAGCATGATGACATGAATGCCTTAATGCAACTAATGACAAACAAATTCTAGAGCTGTGACAAAATATAAAAAATACTGGCAAAAGAATCAAGGCCAGGGGGCCCACACCCTGTCCACGAGGGTGGGGGGCGCCCCCTCTACCTGGGCGCGCCCCTGCCTCGTGGGCCCCATGGATGTCCACCGACCTCAACTCCAACTCCATATATTCTCTTTCGTGGAGAAAAACAGAGAGAAAGTTTCATCGCGTTTTACGATACGGAGCCACCGCCAAGCCCTAATCTCTCTCGGGAGGGCTGATCTGGAGTCCGTTCGGGGCTCCGGAGAGGGGGATTCGTCGCCGTCGTCATCATCAACCATCCTCCATCACCAATTTCATGATGCTCACCGCTGTGCGTGAGTAATTCCATCGTAGGCTTGCTCGACGGTGATGGGTTGGATGAGATTTACCATGTAATCAAGTTTGTTTTGTTAGGGTTTGATCCCTGGTATCCACTATGTTCTGAGATTGATGTTGCTATGACTTTGTTATGCTTAATGCTTGTCACTAGGGCCCGAGTGCCATGATTTCAGATCTGAACCTATTATGTTTTCATGAATATATGTGAGTTCTTGATCCTATCTTGCAAGTCTATAGTCACCTATTATGTGTTATGATCCGACAACCCCGAAGTGACAATAATCGGGATACTTCTCGGTGATGACCATGGTTTGAGGAGTTCATGTATTCACTATGTGTTAATGCTTTGGTCCGGTACTCGATTAAAAGGAGGCCTTAATATCCCTTAGTTTCCACTAGGACCCCGCTGCCACGGGAGGGTAGGACAAAAGATGTCATGCAAGTTCTTTTCCATAAGCACATATGACTATATTCGGAATACATGCCTACATTACATTGATGAACTGGAGCTAGTTCTGTGTCACCCTATGTTATAACTATTACATGAGGAATCTCATCCGACATAATTATCCATCACTGATCCAATGCCTATGAGCTTTTCACATATTGTTCTTTGCTTATTTACTTTACCGTTGCTACTGTTACAATTGCTACAAAACTGCTATCGTTACTTTTGCCACTATTACCTTTACTTCCATACTACTTTGCTACTAAATACTTTGCTGCAGATACTAAGTTATCCAGGTGTGGTTGAATTGACAACTCAACTGCTAATACTTGACAATATTCTTTGGCTCCCCTTGTGTCGAATTAATAAATTTGGGTTGAATACCCTACCCTCGAAAACTGTTGCGATCCCCTATACTTGTGGGTTATCACCAATCTCATTGCTGTGGATTATATGGAATAAAATATCTTTTTTGGCAACCAAAATATTCTGCTCGAGCGATTTCAGGTTGCCTTCCCCCTCCAAGGACAGTCAAAGATACCGCAGCTACTCCATCTGGAAACTATCGCCGGGGGGATAATGATCACGTCTTATCGGGGATTTAGAGACAGAACATAAATGGCACTTCCGTTATGAATAAAACTGCCACCAATCGTTGCCCAGCCGTTCAAGCATCACCCGACGGCCTACATGCTCTCCCTGCTGATGCATGCCCCAAGCCCGTGCGTAAACATCGAGGTGTCTGGGTACCCAAAGCCCTGACCAAGGCAAACGATACACATTCCTCCTGGCTGTCTGTGCGCTCCTCTGCTCCCACACCTCCCATCCCATACATGGCGAACTTCCCCCTCAATGTCGTTCCTTACCTTCCGCCGGGCATGACCATCGAGGTTGGCCCGGCCGATCGCAAGGTGCGGGCGGATATGGCGGTATCCGCAATCCCTCCGCTGCGCCACGACTTCTTGGCCATTGTGGAGGCAAATCGGTTCATCCCCTTCCACCAGAAGCCTGATCTGCGCAACATCATCGAAGGTTTGCTCCATGAGTCACAGTTCTTCCCTTCTGAAGTAGCAGATCATTCCTTGGGTGTTGGTGTTTTTGGATTTGTGAGCTCCTTGGTCCATGATGCTGTGGTTGGTACCACCTTTGAGCTTGATGAGAATGAAGTAACAGAGTACACCATCATCTCCTTTGTTCCTCATGACGCGGCTCTGAATATGCATCTGACGTCTTTTGGTCCAGAAGTATGGATTTTATTTGTTGGCTTTCCTTATGATTATCAAACCCAACATTACATGCACAAGTCTGTGGATTCCTTTTGTGCTCTGGTGGATTGGCACAACCCTAGAGGAGATAGGAGATTTGTTCTTATTAAAGCTAGAGTCATTCATCTGCGTTTAGTGCCCAAGAGTCTGGTAGTCCAACAGATTGGAGGCGCACGCCGCTCCTGGACTGTGGCTGTCACAATGCTGCGGAGCACTGACTGAGATGCTCACATACCAGATGTTCCTCTGGCTGGTGAAGATCCACCACCTGCTAATGGCGTCCCTCATCCTCTGCATGGTGAAGGTATCACTGCTGAGCAGCTATATCAACAGCAATTACACAACTGGATGGCGCAAAATGAAATGGCGGATGCAACTGCAGAAGTGGAAAATGAGAATGTTGTGGTGGATGCCGGAAGTGACATTGAAGTGCACCCACAATGGGGGAATTGGCCGCCTTCACCTCCCCAACAACCCCCCCCCCCGTTCTGTACAACATTCAGCAATGGCTGGCTGGTGAGGGTCTGCAAGTGGATCATGGAGTTGTGCCCCCACAAAATCTTCATGACAGTCTGGCTGCTGCCTGGAACGACTCCATCTCGATGTATGCCAGCTCTGACTCCAGTGCAACGGTGTCTGATTCCTATGTCCTGGTCCCGGTGGCTCTCATGAACCAATACTGTCCTCAAGAAGTGAGCAGCTCTGCTTTGGCCAACCTTTCTGGTTCTGAAATTATCAGGTCTAAGAGCTCTCATCCACGAAATTCTGACAGTTATGAGCATGCAGTCCTGCCAGCCAATTTCTTGGAGATTTCTCTGACTATGTCTGCAGAGGGGCTACATTTGGACATGTCTTCCCATGGAAACTTCATTCCTACCATGATCCTGAGGGACTGTATGCCCATGTTTAAGCTGAACTCATACATAACAAAGGCTATCCGACCATTTGTAGCTTCCTATGGCCCTTGGAAGGATAGGTATGGATTCAAACAAGATTCACTCACTTTCAAAGTTACTGTTGCTGAAAACAGGGGCATGCTGTCAGTGATATCTGCCTCCAAGTCCTTGGCAAGTGCTAGCTCCTCCTCGGTTGTTATTGAAGAGATCACAAATGCTTCTAATTGGGAACTTGAGGGTATTACTGCTGCTGAAGATTCGGACACACATTCTGACTCTGCTCATGCTGCGTCAGAACACACTATGGAAGTTATACAGGATGTGCCCGCTGCTGACTCTGACAATTCTGCTTCGATTGAGATTCTGAATGGCCAAGGCTCCAACCCTCCTCCTTCTGACACTGGTTCCTCTCGGGCTCGTAAAGGAAAGGCAGCAGTGCCTGAATGTTCTATAGCTCCGCGTCGAAGTGCTCGCTCAAATAAATATGATGGGTTCAAAGTGCAACAGGTGTCTGACAGCAAAATGAAGGCCTCCAAAGTTAAACCACGGACTGTTCCGACTGCTCTACGCATCAGGGAGGTGACAGAAGACCAAATTCCACCACCGACTCCAGTTCGTGTGATACAACAAGTTGGCACAATGCTCTGTGCTATTCCTGCTGCTGAACTCTCTGAAGAAGCCCTGCTGGCCACTCATGAGGAGGAGCCCACAACTTCTGAATAAGCTTCGATCCTGCTCCTTTTAGTCTTTATTTTAAATGCCTCTTTTGGTGAACTGGAACGTGTTATATTGGAATGTTCACGGTTTAAATTCTGGAGGCAAGCAACTAGCGCTCTCGAATGCTATTACGTCTAGTGGTTGTGCGACAGTTTGTTTGCAAGAGACAAAAAAAGCATCGCTTGATATGCCTTTTGTTAAGTCCTGTTGCCCCCGCCGATCTGATCAATTTGCTTTTGTCCCGTCTCGAGGAGCTTCTGGTGGTATTGCCACGATTTGGAATAGTGCTATTTTCTCTGCGGATGTCTTATTCTCTGAAGATTATGCTCTAGTTACTCGTTTTCGCTCCACCCAATCAGCCCAAACCTGGACGCTAGTCAATGTCTATGGGCCATGCCAAGGTGATCAACGGAACCATTTTATCCAATGGTTATGTGACCTTAATATTCCATCTACTGAAGATTGGTTGTTTGTGGGGGATTTTAACTTTATTCGAGCATCAGAGAATCGTAACAAACCGGGTGGAAGCATGAATGATATGAATACTTTTAATGACTTCATCAGAGGTCAAAGCCTAATTAAATTACCCATTAAAGGTCGGTCTTTTACTTGGAGCAACATGCAAAGATCCCCTATTAGAACAACTGGACTGGTTCTTCACAAGCTCCAATTGGACCCTGTCATATCCAAAAACTCTGGTCAAACCACTAGGTAAACCTGTCTCAGACCACATTCCTTGTGTGGTTACCATTGAAACTAATATACCAAAATCCAAATTATTTTGATTTGAATCCTTTTGGGTTCAACATCCGGGTTTCATGAATGTTGTTGAGAACTCTTGGGCAAAACCAGTGCATTCCACCAACTCTGCCACTGTGCTATGCAAAAAATTTAAAATCCTTCGTAGAAATCTCAAGCATTGGAGTAAAGGTATATCAAAGCTATTAGTGGCTATTGAAAACTCCAATAAATCCCTCAGCGAGCTAGACGAGCTTGAAAATAAACGGGTTCTCACCGTTCTAGAAGCAAATTTTCGTCGCATAATCAAAGCTCACATTCTGCGACTGCTACAATACCAACAACTTTTCTGGAAAAAAGATGTACAATTCGATGGGTTCAATTTGGAGATGAACCTTCAAAATTCTTTCAGTCCATGGCCTTGGAAAGATATCGAAAGAATAATATTGCTTCTTTGACGGCCAGCGACGACACGACTATTGAAGATCACGCCGGAAAAGAATCACTCATCTACCAAGCTTTCAAGGAAAAAATGGGATCGTAACATCCATGTAACATGAAGTTTGATCTTGCTAGGATTATCAAGCGATCTGAAGGACTTGATGAGCTAACTCTTCCTTTCACTCATGATGAGATTGACAAGGTTATTCGGGAGATGCCTGCAGATAGGGCTCCGGGCCCGGACGACTTTAATGGCCTTTTTCTTAAAAGATGCTGGCCTATCATTAAGGATGATTTTTACAACCTGTGCCATCAATTCCACAACGGTGACCTAAGTCTAGAAAGCATTAATGATGGCTTCATAACTATCATTCCAAAAACTGGATCACCTGAAACTATTAATGACTACATGCCGATTACTCTGTTAAATTGCTGCCTCAAAGTCATCACTAAGATCTTGTCCAATAGACTACAAAAAGTCATTCTAAAGATTATTCACAGAAATCAATATGGGTTCCTAAAGGGGAGGACTATCCAGGATTGCCTTGCATGGGCATACGAGTACATATATCAATGCCACACTTCAAAAAAAGAAATCATGCTTCTCAAACTTGACTTTGCCAAAGCCTTCAACACAATTGAACATGAAGCGATGATTGATATTATGGAAAATATGGGATTCAATGACAAATGGCTCACCTAGATCCGCTGCATCTTTTCTTCAGCAAAATCCTCTGTCCTCCTAAATGGTACTCCTGGGCGCCAATTTCTTTGCAAGTGTGGGGTCAGGCAGGGGGATCCTCTTTCACCCCTAATCTTCGTGCTAGCGGCAGATCTCCTTCAAGCAGCCATCAACGATGCTTTTTCATGCCATCAAATACAATTGCCCTTCCCATCTCCACACCAAAAAGAGTATCCTGTCATCCAGTACGCCGATGACACCATTCTTGTGCTACCTGCATGCACACAACATGCGACTGTCATCAAGGATATTTTGACAGACTATGCCATGTCCATTGGATTGAAAATAAACTTCCACAAATATACTCTCGTTCCAATCAATTGTGATACTGCCAAGTCAGAAGAGATTGCCAACATCTTCGGATGTGTTATCGGCAAAATGCCTTTCACATACTTAGGGCTTCCGCTTGGCACCACGCGACCAACTGTTCTTGATCTCATGCCTCTGGTCTGTTCCATGGAAAGGAGACTCACAGTGACTCTCAACATGATTTCATACGGTGGAAAGCTATCCCTGCTTAATTCAGTGATCACTTCGCTCATTATCTTTGCACTATGCATGCTTCGGCTACCTACCAAGATTATTGAGCTCCTGGACAAAATAAGAAATAAATGCCTATGGACAAAGAAAACGGAACAAGGGGACAAATGCAACTCACTTGCTTCTTGGGAAATGGTTTGTCATCCTAAGGAAAGTGGTGGTCTGGGAGTGATTGATATCAGGATACAAGGTGATGCACTCTTATTAAAGTTCCTACATAAATTCTACAATAGGTGCAACATGCCTTGGGTTGAACTCATATGGGACACATATTACACAAACCAAATCCCGCATGCTTCGGATCCTTGTGGATCATTCTGGTGGCGAGATGTTGCCAAGCTAATGCCAATCTATAGGGGTATCTCACACATTCATGTGACTAATGGATCTCATGTGCTCTTCTGGAAAGATTTATGGACATACACTACATTTGATGAGAAGTACCCGCGGGCATTCTCATATGCCATCAATGAAGATATCTCTGTGAAGGATTTCTTGTCCATCACGTCACTGAGCGAAGTGTTTCATTTACCTCTATCGGCTCAGGCCCATGCAGATACGCGCCAACTGCAAGAGGACACGAGGGAAACGGTTATCTCAAATGAGCCCGATGTTTGGACATATTCTTGGGGCACCGAAAACTACACAGCTCATAAATACTACTCTTTCTACTTCAGAGAAGTTAGGGCTCATGAGGCGTTTGGCTGGATCTGGAAATCAAAATCCACCATGAAAATTAAAGTCTTCGGATGGTTACTCCTTTCTGATAGACTGAACACGCGAAATATGCTCAAGAGGAGGCACTACAATATAGGAAATGACTACGATTGCATCTTATGTGGATTACACATCGAGGAAACACTGGAGCACCTCTTCTTTGAGTGTCAATTTAGTAATGAATGCTGGTCCAGCCTTGGTATTATGTGGAATCAGGGACAACCTCACCTGCAGAATGTAGTGTTTTCCAAAAACAACTGGAACATGCCCCTCTTCATGGAGATATTCCTAACTGCAGCTTGGAGCATCTGGAAAGAACCTAATAACAAACACTTCAGGGGGATGATATCCTCAAAGATTTCATGGCTAGATAGATTCAAGACTGATTTCTCTCTCCTTACCTATAGGGTTAAGGAAAAGCATAAGCATCTCATTCCACTCATCCTCTCCTCTATATCTTAAGTTCCCCCTTACCTCCCAATTGGGAAGGTAAGTTGTAAAGATAGTTTGTAATGCAATCATGTAAATTGTAACCCCTTTCTTTTTAATTCAAAAACAGTAGGAGGTTCTCCTACTGTTAGAAGGTTAAAAAAACGCCACGTATAAGTGCTATTAATGACCTTAAAGACTACAGAGTGAATGTTTGACCGTTGCAGTGTTAAGTGACTCCTGGCCTTTAGTAGGTCGAGTGATTCCTTATATGGTCGAGTGACAATAGGTAGGAGGGATACCCGAGTGATATAATTGGTCGAGTGGATTGCACTCGACACCTTTGACTGGGGGTTCTTTGTGGCCTCTTGGTCTTCTTATCTTCTAGGGCAGTGACCTTGGGTAGGGCGTATAGGTCAGGCCTATGACCCTACCCCGGGTCTGTATCCTCATCAGCCGGTTTACTGCGAAGACAGGATATATATATATATATATATACAGTAAATAACTGCAACATCGTGAATAAGAAAAAAACCTAGACTATACAATAAAGAAATTACGGCATATTACATCCACTCGGCAACAAAGTTCGTCACTATGATAATGAAGCACAAGCAGACAACAGATTATGTACACTGGGCATCAAAGATCGCCACCAATGCAACTAAACACACCGACAAAATAATATACAAAACCGACAGCACCTCAATAGAGTTCAAGAAAGGTTAGCCCTGCTCGGATTACAGATCACTGGATTACAGATCAAGAACTTCAGGTCAAGACATGGCAGGAAATGACATTGTGAAGGAGTTGGCAGCTTCACGACACCACTGGATTACAGATCAAGAACTCATAAGTATCAATGGTTAGTGTGCTGTCAATTTACTCATTTCAGATTGGAAAAATAAGATCACTTGCTCTGTATAGTTTAGTTTAAATGGCATGAAGAAGGAACTTGGTTGTACAACTGAAAACTTAAATTGAGAAGGACAAACTTTTGTTTATGAACTACATAATAAATTTTAAACATGCAATTTGATGCAAACACCAAAAATAAACAGCTGTTGCAGTCATGCCTAAAAAAATATACACAACAAAGTTTGAAGGCTTGAGAAGGACAAACTTACATTATTGGTGAAGGCATGCTCTGTAAAGCCCTTGTCCATTCTGATGGGGGGGGGGGGCAATTCAAGAAGTTTACCACAGAATCTTCTTCATAAGCATTGCCTTTATTCTGCATTTTGTTAAGAGTAAATATAGATGTGACAATATAAGAAAAAAATGGAGAATATTTAAGATAAGATGAAGAGTGATGCTACATAACGAAGTAGCTATAAATGTAAGTACAGCGATACAGGCAAAAGGTACAGCCAAGAGCAATGCAGAGCTAAACTTCTTCAGTACCATAGGTGTTATCCAACCTTTTGGTAAGAGTAAATATAGATCTTTTGTGTAGAAAATGGAGGGCAAAGGAAAATAAGCTGCAGAGTGATGGTACAAGAACAACTACCTGTCAATATAAGTACACTGATAAAGGACAACAAGTACTTACAAGAACAATGCAGAGCTAAAAAATTTCATTGGCATTGGATATGTTCTACACTAATGTAACCATTCATACAGATCAGATAATTTGGAGCGAACAATTTATAAGCAAGCTATCATGCATACTTTGTCACATAATGAACCAGGTATGTATGCAAGTATAGTGATACAGACAACAGTACTAACAAGAGCAAAGCAGCGGGCAGCATATTTGTGATATCCTGTCGTTCTTTTCAAACCGGAATTCTTTTTCGAGCAAATTTCCTGCAAAAAAGATCCGTAAGGCACATGCGGAAAAGTAGAAGTTCAAATTGTCATGCGATATCATAGACAGTACCTCATCCTCGGAATGAGACCAGTGCATAACAAGGTTTTTCCATTCAATGTCTTCTAAATTTAGCACAGGAGACTTCACCGGAAATTCGTTTATAGACTTGCCATCAAAGTGTGATTTCCTCACGTAACACCGATACTGCTGCAATGCTTCCTTGAAAAGCGCAAGCAAGCTTTGCTCGTCATGACCATCCAGATTGACCCTCGCGTACTTACAACAATGTAATATAAATCATTGTTGTGTTCAATCAGCAGAAAACAGGAAAATAATCACCATGAATAATAGCACTTACACATAAGTGGGATAGGAAGATGTGAAAATGGCGTTTGTCTTCACTATAATCTTCCCATGATGGGAATATATGCACGTAGTCCCTAACAACATTGAAAGCATTGTCTTTTAAACTGGGAGTAACTGGAATGGGGTCCCAATCTGCAGGAATTGGCTGTCTCTGCAGTTGGGATAGGTCTTTGGCCGGTGGACTTGCTGTACTTTTTGCTGGAGTGGGATTTTTCTGTGGTACGACTGGTGCTGTGGCAACTGAAATCGGCATACCTTTTGTTGGAGTGCAGGTCCTGTGTGGTGGGGCTAGTGGTGTGGCCAGTGAAGTATGGGTACAGTCTGCTGGAGTCAATCCTATGTTTTGTGTCACTGGTTGTACAACCAATATAAGTGGGGTGCTGTCTGATTTCTCCGGCACAACCACATTTTTAAGGACTTTGCTGGTGCTCCTTCAGGTTCGGCAATCAACCTCTTCCTTTTTGATGTCTGATGCACAAGAACAACATTTGAGTGAAAAAACACGGTATGATGACAGATGGAATATGAATTGATAATGGATGGGCATGGCATCTTGACATATATGATGAGTAAACTAACAGATGGCGCAACAAAGTAGAAGAAATGCAAGACAACATATGCAAGATACGCGCAATCAATAAAACCTTGCCAAATTATAACAGGCACCTTGATGGGTGAACATGACAGGCCATCTGTCTTTGTCTCCTCGAGGTTAGAATAGTCATTAGGATCATATTCTGAACAAGAATCTACATGTGGGGAGCGTATGAGTTTCATTGCATCCAGAATGGCACTCAATGCCATGGTGCCAATTTTGTAAGTCATTGCAGTGTTCCACAATATTCTTCTGATGCGCGGATTATGATATTCACTGTAATTACATATAATATCTGAGAACCATGAAAACATAAATAGTTGTGAGATTATCTTTGTAATGCAGATGATATTCTAATATAGGGGCGCCCCTGTAAACACTTGTGTGCTATCATTGGATTCTGATGAGAGAGCTCATGTGTGATGTAATATGGTGTGTGCATTTATATAATCTGGCACAAGTACACAAAAAATTGGCTCCAGAAGTAAGGGTAGTTGGCAGATGATAGGTTCATAATATACTGCATAGAGAGTTTATTGCCAAACCATGATAACAAGAGCACACAACAACTAGGCAGATCATAGTTACATAACAGGGGTACACCATAACCACGATATATAAATCGGGAAAGTGGAACTGGCTTGAAAATACGGTGTTGTATTGCCGCTAGTAATTGAAAGCCTATCGATCACGTACAGGCTAGCTCTATCAGCTGTTGGCTGCAGATGTCCCTGCGCCCCTTCCTGACAAGGAACATACTGTACGTACTAAATACAGAATAAACAAAGAGGAACATGTTAAAGAACAAAAGAGGAAGCATATTCTTGAGGTTCCGCTTCATTGCATACAATGTTGGTTGCCCACTCATGATGAATCACAGCGCCCAAAGAAATGCAATTCCATGCTGTCTCTCTATATGTGGCAATTTTGAACAAGAGTCATTAGGATCATATTCTGAACAAGAGTCAACAGGTGGGGAGCGTATGAGTTTCATTGCATCCAGAATGACACTCAATGCCTTGGTGCCAATTTTGTAAGTCATTCCAGTGTTTAGCTTCAAGAGTGGACTGCTGCTAGTGTGACACAAAGTAGCTACACAGATCATAGTGTAGATATAACAGGAAAACCTTAAGCATCAGAGTAAACTCAGCAAAGTGGAACTTGCTGGAATATATGTGCTAGTATTGCCGGTACGGCTAGAAAGGCTTCGGATACCAGCTCTCTTCAAGCGAAGGTGCGGTACTGTTAATATTAGTGTAACTCTCAAAGGCGACATAGCTCCCCGCATTTCCTTGCTATTCTTATAGGATTCAAGTGGGCAGGCCACTATAAATCCTATTCCCATGTTCACAAAATCCTACGAGTCAAAGAGGCCCGAAGAGTTCAAAGTGTCCATCACAACCGACCATATTGACCTCTACACTGCAAATTTCCCTGCTCATCTTCAGTACAAGGAACATACTGTACTACTAACATACTCCCTCCGTTCCAAAATATAAGTCTTGGTAGAGATTTCCACTATGGATCACATACAGATGTATCCAGATACATTTTAGAGTGTAGATTTACTCATTTTGCTCCATATGTAGTCCATTGTGGAATCTATACAAAGACTTTTATTTAGGAACGGAGAAATATATTAAAGAAGAACGAGAAGAGGAACATGGTAAAGAAGAGCAAGCATATTTTGGATAATAAAATGTTGGTTGCGCAGTGCCCAGACATGATGAACTAGAGCGCATTAAGAATGCAACTCCCTGTTGTCTCTCGACCATTCCAGGCGGTTGGATGAAGATCCTACGTCTCCTAACCCTTCTTCTTCCTCGTCTCTGATTCTTCCCATACAGAACACCGCACGGGCCGCCGGCCGGACCATCGGCCCCCATCGCCTGTGTTCCTCCGCCACCCCCACCCCCACCCCCGCCCCCACCCGCGTCGAGTTTTCTTTGTTCGGCGAGGCCCCACCATCGCCCCACAACCTTCCTCGAGCCCCTTCGTCGCACCAGCGAACTCCGCGAAGCTCTGAAAACGACTAACCCAATTTTCAAATTTAGTCTACCGTGATTTAACTAGTGTGGAATATAAAAGGGGAAAACCATAAGCATTGGGAGTATAGTGTTGAGAGTGCCATGGCGGATCTGAAGGTGCAAACCGGACAAAGGCAACTTCGCAACCAAGACGAGAAATCAAAGTAAAGCAGTGGAGATCTACTTTCTTGCTGCGATAAATAAGTTGAGCAGATACGAAAGAGTACCGCCTCTCGTGCGGCGCCATGTATACATCTGCTGAGAATTTGACGGTGCTCTTGATAGCGATATGGTCGGCGGCGTGGAAGCAGATCTAGGAGGGTAGACGGTGACGGCGGGGCGTGGTGGACGAGATGGTCGTAGGAGCGGTGCCGGCAAGGTGGACGACGGAGGGGATGAAGCGAGAGGACGGGATGCAAGGATCTCGGTCCGAAGCCGTGGATGAGAGAGGTCGATCCCTTGTAATGGACGGTGGCGTCGGGGTGTCAGCTCCGGCATGGTGGAGGAGGAGGACGGTGGATGGGGTGGCGGACAGAGGAGGCTAGGGTGGAGAGGGTGTTTTGGCGCCCATGGAGTACGAATGGGGAAAAGGGAGGTAGAGAGGAAGAGGGGAACCATGTATTCAGGGCGCGCTTATCTCAAATGCGAGGAAATTTAAAAACTTAGCCCCCGTTTCAAATTTCCTACTAAGGGAGTCCTGGATTAAGGGGTCCTCGGACAGCCGGACTATATACTTTGGGCAGACTATTGGACTATGAAGATACAAGAATGAAGACTTCATCCCTTGTCCGGATGGGACTCTCCTTTGCGTGGAAGGCAAGCTTGGATATTCGGATATGTAGATTTCCTTCTCTGTAACAGACTTTGTGTAACCCTAGCCCCGTCCAGTGTCTATATAAACCGGGGGGTTTAGTCTGTAGGACATCAACAATCATAATCATAGGCTAGCTTCTAAGGTTTAGCCTCTACGATCTCGTGGTAGATCAACTCTTGTAATACTCATATCATCAAGATCAATCAAGCAGGAAGTAGGGTATTACCTCCATCGAGAGGGCCCGGACCTGGGTAAAACATTGTGTCCCCTGCCTCCTGTTACCATTAGCCTTAGACACACAGTTTGGGACCCCCAACCCGAGATCCACCGGTTTTGACACCGACACCTACATCACAACAATATTAGTCGGTTGGGGATAGGATGGTAGTCTCGCATACATCGAATATTTGCCGACGAGAGTTTGTTTTTGGCGCCCACCGTGTATCAATCGGGGAGGGAGTCGATTTCGGCCGAGGACACACTGTGTTTTGGCGCCCACCGTGTATGAATCCGGGTGAGAGGCGGTTATGTCACATTTGGGTGAAATTACAAACCTACCCCTATCAAAACCTATAGAAATCCAGCAGATAGGTGTTGTGTGGTAGGGATAGGCAGTAGTAATTTCCATCTCGCAGATTTTGGTTTCGCGCGGTTACTGCGACTTTCCCCGCTTCGTTCAAATTTTGCAGAGTGCATGTTTACCATGCCAACTCAATTCGAATCCCATTTGTATTATAATTTTTTCGGACGGGATCCATTTTTGATTGGAATTAAATTATATATACATCATCTTTATATATACTTTCAAGAGCACAACACCATCTATACATAAATATGGTTTACAAATGGCATGATCTCAGATTCATAAGGTTGTATCCATCAATTTGGATTTTCAAATATTTGAAACCACTTTATGTTGAAATCTAATGTATGCATTCCCCGCTAACTGTCTCCAATTAATGTGTGTTTCATGCGGGTTTTTTTACTTAAACATGTATAACGTGTTTCACACACGCATCATATAGTGTAATCTCGTTTAGACATTAATTGCATATAAACCATGCATTGTTTGTAATTAAAGAATCTATGGATCACCAATATTGATAAACTATATAACATTACACATGCGCCCAAATTCAAATGAATATGCATGTTTGATACACCAATTTGCGTTATTATATTATCAATGTCGTGATCTCCAGTTTAAATTTTTGAATCCCCTTTAATCTAGATATTCGTCTCATATAGCTATCACTCATGCTTATATAGGACTATCTCTCTGGACCTATACGCGTTCATCGTCTCTCGTGTATCACTCGTGCTACACGTATGTCGACAATGATCTTTTATCTTCGTAACACACTGATGGTACTCTCTCCCTCGACCTTCATCACTCTATCTCTCTCTAAGTATATCTCGCTCCCTGCTATGTGTCTCTAACTATGATTCTCCATGTGGAATCTCTTTATCTCACACAAACACAAAAATTTGTCTCCCGGGGTCTCATTTCTCTCTACTATTCCCCTGTGTGCCACTCACACACCCCTCATACAGAGATGTCTTTTGCTCCTTAGATATGGGAACCTACGAATCTTCCTCTTAAATATCTCTTTCTCACACACAACCACAAACTCTGTCTCCCAGGGTCTCATATTTCTCCACTGTTCTCTTGTATGTCGCTCACACACACTCTCTCTCCCTAGAGATATCTTGCGTTCCCTCATATGTCTCTCTACCTATCACTCTTGTTGTGAAATATCTTTCTCTCTCGCAGACACAAAACTCCGTCTCTCGGGATCTCATTTCTCTCTGATATTTGTTTGTATGTGACTCACATGCACCCTCTCTCTATCTCTCTCACACCCACACACATAACTCAGCCTTCTGATCCACTCGACTCCTATCTCTAACACACACTAGCTAGCATCTTTAACTTTCTATTTATCTGTTTCTCCATCAACCTTCTTCTCGCCCTCACTCTTGCTTCCTATCACGCACACTACATATGTTTCTCTCTACATGCAGTCAAGTGCCCTCTTTTTATCTTTCTCTCTCACACACATATATATAACTTCACCCTCTGAACCACCCGGCGGTCATCTCCAACACTCAAACTAGCGGATGTCCCTCTAGCTAGCATCTCCATCTCTCAGATCTATCTGTAGTTTCTCCGTCAACATTTATTTCTCGCACGGAGTCTTGCTTCCTATCACCCACACTATATATGTCTCTCCATACATATGCATTTATAGGTTGATCTCTTTTGCACAATCGTTGTGCCTCACTCCCTCTGCTCGCCATAGATGCATGCTCCAGCCCACGCCACTATCTCTTAAAGAAAAAAACACATGCTCAATTGTTGGGCCTTCTTCCCTGCATTCTCACATGCATGCATATTGTCATACTGATCTGTCTCTCCCATGTCGTTGATCTTATGAATTATGTCTTCTTTCTTTTATCTCGATCATGCACGCGCACACACACACACATCCCACGTATACATGTATACCTCTCACACATGCACGTTCAAGGTCTCTATGTCTCCATATGTAGTTAATTACCCTCAACCCTAACGCCACATCGAATCGTTCTCTTCTTGTGTGCACATAACTTCCGCCTGGATGGGTAAAACACACACTCACACATAACAATCTCCTTCTAGCTACCCCCCCTCTCACTCTTCCCCTATATCCCTGAAACCAATAAGACCATCCCTTTGTTTAATTCCCGCCTACATGCACCATCGATACATATTAGTCTTCCTCGGTTTCTCTCGAACAAACACGTTCTCTCGATGTCGACTCCTCTCACGCGCACACACCTTATCTTCCCTCTCTACGGGCATTTTCTCTCTCGCACCCAATTGTTTGTGGCCTCTGCCATACACATCACCTCTCTATGATGAATCCATGCACACTTAAATTACATTCGCCACCGAGGACCCCACGACACACACACACACACACACAAACACAAACACAAACACACAAACACACACACACACACACACACACACACACACACACACATGCACGCACGCACACCCACCCACACACACACACATAAACACACACACACACACTAAGACTCCATCTCTCTCTCTCTCACACACACACACTAAGACTCCATCTCTCTCTCTATCTCTCTATCTCTCTCTCTCACACACACACACACCCACACACACACTAAGACTCCATCTCACACACATATGCTCTAGGCGGAGCATTTGTTCCTACCACCCTTCATCTAACCTTACCCGTATGATAAACAATCACCTTAATTTACTTGTATAACATGGAAAAATTCAACTTTACTTTAGTAGTCAGCAAACTTATCATCTGTACCCTTATGAAAAAACGAGTTGGCGATGATGGTGTGCCTGCCATCTTGTAATATAGACCATCTGATCTATATCTGACGGATAGAAAGCAAACTATGATAATTTTACAAAAGATACCCTCACCTCTCTCCACATCCTTATCTCCCACAACCTCATTGCTCAACAATTAAAAAAGGAAGTCTCTAGAACAATCTAGCATGGTGGCCGCTGCCGCCTGCCGGCGCCGTCCATCCCCATGCCTCCGCCCATTCCAACCACCAGTCACCACCACGCTCCACTCCTCCTCACCTTATCTCTCATCTTTCATTTTTTCGATGACATTCTTGAGATACCAATTTTCCGATAAAATTCTCGAGATATCATTAGTTTTTACACATGGGATTACTCCTGCATGGGTTAATCACAACAGGTGTTCTGTAAAAAAAATGCATATTGATGTTCCGTGCAATGCACGAGCATCTTGCTTGTAATTATATAACGCAAATCACGAGCAGGAAGTGACATTTTTTACACAACCACGTTAACATGGCCACGTAAATCACTAGCTAAAGTAAATACCATTATACTTATATCCCGATGCAAAAGGTTGAGTACATGTCCGAAGAGTAGAGTCGCACACACGCACTCTGTCTCTCAGAATCTCTCTCTCTCTCTCTCTCTCTCACACACACACACACACACACACACACACACACTAGTTACGTGACGCCCACTTAAGCAGACACGTATGTTACAATTTGTGCACCCGCGGGTACACGTGATGCTGCGCATTTATTTAAGCCGGACGGCGAACCCAAACAACAGCTGCATTCATTCCTCTCCCGCTGCCTCTTCTCTGGTCGCCGTCGCCGGGTAGCCATGGCCCGGCCGAAGGTAACAACATACACCATACTCCCGCCGGAGCGGCGCTTTAATATGGAAATTTTAGTGGTCATGCATGCATATTTTTGTCCTAGCACTCCTATATAAGGGTTGACCGGTCGCTTCCTGCGGACGTGCGCGGGCGGTGGAAGAGGAAGGAGAACGGAAGCGGGTTGTGGAGTAACGTTTTTACCACAATTTCTTAGACTAGCCATAGTGGGAGTACCTTCAGCAGTAACATCGAGCCAAACTCAGCAAATTTGCTTATGTGGCAGTGAGTTAATGAGGAGAGAGGTAGTTATAATAACTTAGCTAGTTACTGTAACATCACATGTCCCAATGCAATATGAGTCTATAACCTAATAAATGAAGCTTTGCATGTTACCATACTTATGTTACTACCCACTGTGAAAGTAGTAACATAGTCTAGGGATATGTGTATGTTACTAGTGTATGTTACTCACCATTGTGGCTAGTCTTAGGAAACTGAGTGCAATAATTGAGTAGTTTTGCAAACTGCCAGTACTACACCTGAAACGGTTCAAAACCTATACTCCCTTGCCAGCGCGCGCTTCCCGCGTGAAACGATCAACGTCGGCCTGAGCGTCGATTACGCATTAATGCCCGGCCAGCGGAGGCGACCTCTCACCGGGCGCCCGGCTTTGAAGTGGCGCGACGGCCGAGAGAGCGCCGCTTCCGGCATGCGATCGCTCCAAGACGAGGCTGGCCATAGGCCCTGTTTGGATCCATGGGTTAGAGTTAGTTTGAGCTAGTTGGGGCTCAAATAGCCCTAAATTATCCAAGCATGAGGGTTTAAATTGGATCAAGTTGCACCGAACCCACCAAAAAAAACTATCACACCCAAGAGGTGCTAACTAGAGATTGTTCTCATTGGGACCACTGAAAAATCACTTTTCTCTCTCCATCAAGTGCATTTATTGTCAATCTAACCCTGTCACCCAAACACCTCTTTGGCTACAGTTATTCAGGGTTAGTCATGAGTTATTCTAACCTCTAGCTAAGTTAGTGAAGGAAATATGCCCTAGAGGCAATAATAAAGTTATTATTTATTTCCTTATTTCATGATAAATGTTTATTATTCATGCTAGAATTGTATTAACCAGAAACTTAGTACATGTGTGAATACATAGACAAACATAATGTCACTAGTATGCCTCTACTTGACTAGCTCGTTGAATCAAAGATGGTTATGTTTCCTAGCCATAGACATGAGTTTTCATTTGATTAACGGGATCACATCATTAGGAGAATGATGTGATTGACTTGACCCATTCCATTAGCTTAGCACTTGATCGTTTAGTATGTTGCTATTGCCTTCTTCATAACTTATACATGTTCCTATGACTATGAGATTATGCAACTACCGTTTACCGGAGGAACACTTTGTGTGCTAACGTCACAAAGTAACTGGGTGATTATAAAGGGGCTCTACAGGTGTCTCTGAAGGTACATGTTGAGTTGGCGTATTTCGAGATTAGGATTTGTCACTCCGATTGTCGGAGAGGTATCTCTGGGCCCTCTCGGTAATGCACATCACTATAAGCCTTGCAAGCAATGTGACTAATAAGTTAGTTGCAGGATGATGCATTACGTAACGAGTAAAGAAACTTGCCTGTAACGAGATTGAACTAGGTGTTGAGATACCGACGATCGAATCTCGGGCAAGTAACATACCGATGACAAAGGGAACAACGTATGTTGTTATGCGGTTTGACCGATAAAGATCTTCATAGAATATGTAGGAGCCAATATGAGCATCCAGGTTCCGCTATTGGTTATTGACCGGTAACGTGTCTCGGTCATGTCTACATAGTTCTCGAACCTGTAGGGTCCGCACGCTTAAGGTTTCGATGACAGTTATATTATGAGTTTATGAGGTTTGATGTACCGAAGGTTGTTCGAGTCCCGGATGTGATCACGTACATGACGAGGATTCTCGAAATGGTCGAGACATGAAGATTGATATATTGGAAGCCTATATTTGGATATCGGAAGTGTTCCGGGTGAAATCGGGATTTTACCGGAGTACCGGGAGGTTACCGGAACCCCCCGGGGGCTTAATGGGACATAGTGGGCCTTAGTGGAGAAGAGGAGTGGAGGCCAGGGCAGGGCCGCGCCCCCCTCCCCGCTAGTCTAAATAGGACAAGGAGAGGGGGGCGGAGCCCCCCTTTCCTTCCTCTCTCTCCCTCCTCTTTCCCCCCTTCTCCAAGTCCAACAAGGAAGGAGGGAGTCCTACTCCCGGTGGGAGTAGGACTCCCCTTGGTGCGCCTCCTCCCTGGCCGGCTGCCCCCTCCCCCTTGCTCCTTTATATACGGGGGCAGGGGGCACCTCTAGACACAACAATTGATCTCTTGATCTCTTAGCCGTGTGCGGTGCCCCCTCCACCATAGTCCTCCTCGATAATATTGTAGCAGTGCTTAGGCGAAGCCCTGCGACGGTAGAACATCAAGCTCGTCACCATGCCGTCGTGCTGACGGAACTCTCCCTCGACACTCGGCTGGATCAGAGTTCGAGGGACGTCATCGAGCTGAACGTGTGCTAGAACTCGGAGGTGCCGTAGTTCGGTGCTTGATCATTCGGGCCGTGAAGACGTACGAATACATCAGCCGCGTTGTTCTAACGCTTCCGCTTTCGGTCTACGAGGGTACGTGGACAACACTCTCCCATCTTGTTGTTATGCATCACCATGATCTTGCGTGTGCGTAGGAATTTTTTTGAAATTACTACGTTCCCCAACAGTGGCATAAGAGCCTGGTTTTATGCGTAGATGTTATATGCACGAGTAGAACACAAGTGAGTTGTGGGAGATACAAGTCATACTTCTTACCAGCATGTCATACTTTGGTTCAGCGGTATTATTGGATGAAGCGGCCCGGACCAACATTACGCGTACGCTTACGCGAGACTGGTTCTACCGATGTGCTTTGCACACATGTGGCTGGCGGGTGTCAGTTTCTCCAACTTTAGTTGAACCGAGTGTGGCTACGCCTGGTCCTTGAGAAGCTTAAAACATCACTAACTTGACAAACTATCGTTGTGGTTTTGATGCGTAGGTAAGAACGGTTCTTGCTCAGCCCGTAGCAGCCACGTAAAACTTGCAACAACAAAGTAGAGGACGTCTAACTTGTTTTTGCAGGGCATGTTGTGATGTGATATGGTCAAGACGTGATGAGATATAAGTTGTTGTATGAGATGATCATGTTTTGTTGAAGTTATCGGCAACTGGCAGAAGCCTTATGATTGTCTCTTTATTGCATAAGATGCAAGCGCCAAATAATTGCTTTACTTTATCGCTATGCGGTAGCAATAGTTGCAAGAACAATAATTAGCGAGACGACCATGTAACGACACATTGATATAGATCAAGATGATGGAGATCATGGTGTCGTGCCGGTGATGATAGAGATCATGTTAGTACTTTGGAGATGGAGATCAAAGGCGCAAGATGATCATGGCCATATCATGTCACATATTTTGATTGCATATGATGTTTGTCTTTTATACGTCTTATTTTGCTTAGTTCGATGGTAGCTTTATAAGATGATCTCTCACTAAATTTCAAGGTATAAGTGTTCTTCCTGAGTATGCACCGCTATGTAAAGTTCTTCGTCTTTGAGACACCACGTGATGATCGGGTGTAAGAGGCTCTACGTTCAAATACAACGGGTGCAAAACAGTTGCACACGCAGAATACTCAGGTTAAACTTGACGAGCCTAGCATATACAGATATGGCCTCGGAACACTGGAGACCGAAAGGTCGAGCGTGAATCATATAGTAGATATGATCAACATAGTGATGTTCACCATTGAAAACTACTCCATCTCACGTGATGATCGGACATGGTTTAGTTGATTTGGATCATGTGATCACTTAGATGATTAGAGAGATGCCTATCTAAGTGGAAGTTCTTAAGTAATATGATTAATTGAACTTTAATTTATCATGAACTTAGTCCTGATAGTATTTTGCAAATTATGTTGTAGATCAATAGCTCACGTTGTTGCTTCCCTATGTTTATTTTTGATATGTTCCTAGAGAAAAACTACATTGAAAGATATTAGTAGCAATGATGCGGATTAGATCCGTGATCTGAGGTTTATCCTCATTGCTGCATAGAAGAATTATGTCCTTGATGCACCGCTAGGTGACAGACCTATTAATTGCAGGAGCAGATGCAGACGTTATGAACGTTTTGCAAGCTCAATATGATGACTACTTGATAGTTTAGTGCACCATGCTTAACGGCTTAGAATCAGGATTTCAACGACGTTTTGAACGTCATGGAGCATATGAGATGTTCCAGAAGTTGAAGCTAATATTTCAAGCAAATACCCGAGTTGAGATATATGAAGTCTCCAACAAGTTCTATAGGTAAAAGATGGAGGAGAATTTCTCAACTAGTGAGCATGTGCTCAGATTGTCTGTGTACTACAATCGCTTGAATCAAGTGGGAGTTAATCTTCCAGATAAGATAGTGATTGACAGAGTTCTCTAGTCACCATCATCAAGTTACTAGAACTTCGTGATGAACTATAGTATGCAAGGGATGACGAAAACGATTCCCGAGCTCTTCGTGGTGTTGATATTGACGAAGGTAGAAATCAAGAAAAGAGGATCAAGTGTTGATGATGGACAAGACCACTAGTTTCAAGAAAAGGGCAAAGGGAAAGAACATGAACTTCAAGTAGAATGGCAAGCAAGTTGTCACTCCCGTGAAGAAGCCCAAAGCTCGACCAAAGCCTGAAACTAAGTGCTTCTACTGCAAAGGAAATGGTCACTAGAAGCGGAAATGCCTTGAATATTTGGTAGATAAGAAGGATGGCAAAGTGAACAAGGGTATATTTGATATACAAGTTATTGATGTGTAACTTACTAGTGTTTATAGTAGCCCCTGGGTATTTGATACTTGTTCGGTTGCTAACAATTAGTAACTCGAAACAGGAGTTACATAATAAACAGAGACTAGTTGAGGGTGAAGTGATGATGTGTGTTGGAAGTGGTTCCAAGATTGATATGATCATCATCGCACACTCCCTATACTTTCGGGATTAGTGTTAAACCTAAATAAAGTTATTTGGCGTTTGCGTTGATCATGAATATGATTTGATCATGTTTATTGCAATACGGTTATTCATTTAAAGTCAGAATATAAAATTGTTGTTCTGTTTAGATGAATAAAACCTTCGATGGTCAAACACCCAATGAAAATAGTTTGTTGGATCTCGATCATAGTGATACACATATTCATAATATTGATGCCAAAATATGCAAAGTTAATAATGAGAGTGCAAATTATTTGTGGCATTGCCGTTTGGGTCATATCGGTGTAAAGCGCATGAAGAAACTCCCTAAAGATGGATTTTTGGAATCACTTGGTTATGAATCATTTGATGCTTGCGAACCGTGCCTTTTGGGCAAGACGACTAAAACTTCGTTCTCCGAAACAATGGAATGAGCTACTGACTTGTTGGAAATAATACATACCGATGTATGCGGTCCAATAAGTGTTGATGCTCATGGCGGGTATCGTTATTTTCTGACCTTCATAGATGATTTGAGCAGATATGAGTATATCTACTTAATGAAGCACAAGTCTGAAACATTTGGAAAGTTCAAAGAATTTCAGAGTGAAGTTGAGAATCATCGTAAAAAGAAAATAAAGTTTCTACAATCTGATCGTATAGAAGAATATTTGAGTTACGAGTTTGGCATTCATTTGAAACAATGTAATGGTGTGTCCAAACGTCGTAATCGTACTTTACTAGATATGGTGTGATCGATGATGTCTCTTACCGATTTAACACTATCGTTTTGGGGTTATGCATTAGAGACAGCTGTATTAACGTTAAAAAGAGCACCATCAAAATCCGTTGAGACGACACCTTATGAACTATGGTTTGGCAAGAAACCAAAGTTGTCGTTTCTTAAAGTTTGGGGCTGCGATGCTTATGTGAAAAAGTTTCACCTGATAAGCTCGAACCCAAATCAGAGAAGTGCGTCTTCATAGAATAGCCAAAGGAATCTGTTGGGTACACCTTCTATCACAGATCCGAAGGCAAGATATTCGTTGCTAAAATGGATCCTTTCTAGAGAAGGAGTTTCTCTCGAAAGAAGTGAGTGGGAGGAAAGTAGAGCTTGATAAGGTAATTGTACTTCTCCCAAATTGGAAAGTAGTTTATCACAGAAATCAGTTCTAGTGATTCCTACACCAATTAGTGAGGAAGCTAATGATGATGATCATGAAGCTTCAGATCAAGTTACTACTAAACTTTATAGATCTTCCAGATTAAGATCCGCACCAGAGTGGTACGGTAATCCTATTCTGGAAGTCATGTTACTAGACCATGTTGAACCTACGAACTATGAGGAAGCGATGATGAGCCCAGATTCCGAAAAATGGCATGAGGCCATGAAATATGAGATGGGATCCATGTATGAGAACAAAGTATGGACTTTGGTTGACTTGCCCGATGATCGGCAAGCCATCGAGAATAAATGGATCTTCAAGAAGAAGACTGACGCTGATGGTAATGTTATCGCTCTACAAAGCTCGACTTGTTGCAAAAGGGTTTCGACAAGTTCAAGGGGTTGACTATGATGAGACTTTCTCACTCGAAGCGATGCTTAAGTCTGTCTGAATCATGTTAGCGATTGCCACATTTTATGATTATGAAATATGGCAAATGGATGTCAAAAATGCATTCCTGAATGGATTTCTAGAAGAAGAGTTGTATATGATGCAACCAGAAGGTTTTGTCGATCCAAAAGGTGCTAACAAAGTGTGCAAGCTCCAGCGATCCATTTATGGACTGGTGCAAGCCTCTCAGAGTTGGAATAAACGCTTTGATAGTGTGATCAAAGCATATGGTTTTATACAGACTTTTGGAGAAGCCTCAGATTTACAAGAAAGTGAGTGGGGGCTCTGTAGCATTTCTGATATTATATGTGGATGACATATTGTTGATTGGAAATGATATAGAATTTCTGGATAGCATAAAACGATACTTGAATAAAAGTTTTTCAATGAAAGACCTCGGTGAAGCTGCTTACACATTGAGCATCAAGATCTATAGAGATAGATGAAGACGCTTGATAAGATTTTTCAACGAGTACATACCTTGATAAGATTTTGAAGTAGTTCAAAATGGAGCAGTCAAAGAAGGAGTTCTTGCCTATGTTGCAAGGTGTGAAGTTGAGTAAGACTCAAAACCCGACCATGGCAGGAAATAGAAAGAGAATGAAGAGTCATTCCCTATGCCTCAGACATAGGTTCTATTAAGTATGCTATGCTGTGTAGCAGACCTATTGTATACCTTGGTCTGAGTTTAGCAAGGGAGTACAATTTTGATCTAAGAGTAGATCACTGGACAGTGGTCAAGAATATCCTTAGTAAGGACTAAGGAAATATTTCTCGATTATGGAAGTGATAAAAGAGCCCATCGTAAAGAGTTACATCAGTGCAAGATTTTACACCAATCCAGACGACTCTAAGTCTCAATCTGGATACATATTAAAAGTGGGGAGCAGTTAGCTAGAGTAGCTCCATGCACAGCATTGTAGACATATAATATTTGCAAAATACATACGGTTCTGAATGTGACAGACCCGTTGACTAAACTTCTCTCACGAGCAAACATGATCATACCTTAGTACTCTTTGGGTGTTAATCACATAGCGATGTGAACTAGATTATTGACTCTAGTAAACCCTTTGGGTGTTGATCACATGACGATGTGAACTATGGGTATTAATCACATACAGATGTGAATATTGGTGTTAAATCACATAGTGATGTGAACTAGATTATTGACTCTAGTGCAAGTGGGAGACTGAAGGAAATATGCCCTAGAGGCAATAATAAAGTTATTATTTATTTCCTTATTTCATAACAAATGTTTATTATTCATGCTAGAATTGTATTAACCGGAAACTTAGTACATGTGTGAATACATAGACAAACATAATGTCACTAGTATGCCTCTACTTGACTAGCTCGTTGAATCAAAGATGGTTATGTTTCCTAGCCAGAGACATGAGTTGTCATTTGATTAACGAGATCACATCATTAGGAGAATGATGTGATTGACTTGACCCATTTCGTTAGCTTAGCACTTGATCGTTTAGTATGTTGTTATTGCTTTCTTCATAACTTATACATGTTCCTATGACTATGAGATTATGCAACTCCCGTTTACAGGAGGAACACTTTGTGTGCTAACGTCACAACATAACTGGGTGATTATAAAGGAGCTCTACAGGTGTTTCCGAAGGTACATGTTGAGTTGGCGTATTTCGAGATTAGGATTTGTCACTCCGATTGACGGTGAGGTATCTCTGGGCCCTCTCGGTAATGCACATCACTATAAGCCTTGCAAGCAATGTGACTAATGAGTTAGTTGCGGGATGATGCATTACATAACGAGTAAAGAGACTTGCCGGTAACGAGATTGAACTAGGTATTGAGATACCGACGATCGAATCTCGGGCAAGTAACATACCGATGACAAAGGGAACAACGTATGTTGTTATGCGGTTTGACCGATAAAGATCATCGTAGAATATGTAGGAGCCAATATGAGTATCCAGGTTCCACTATTGGTTATTGACCGGTAACGTGTCTCAGTCATGTCTATATAGTTCTCGAACCCGTAGGGTCCGCACGCTTAAGGTTTCGATGACAGTTATATTATGAGTTCATGAGTTTTGATGTACCGAAGGTTGTTCGGAGTCCCGGATGTGATCACGGACATGAAGAGGAGTCTCAAAATGGTCGATACATGAAGATTGATATATTGGAAGCCTATATTTGGATATCGGAAGTGTTCCGGGTGAAAATCGGGATTTTACCGGAGTACCGGGAGGTTACCGGAACCCCCTGGGGGCTTAATGGGCCATAGTGGGCCTTAGTGGAGAAGAGGAGAGGAGGTCAGGGCAGGGCCGCGCTCCCTTCCCCCCTAGTCCGAATAGTACAAGGAGAGGGGGGGGGGGGCGCCCCCCACTACAAAAAAAATACATTTCCGTGATGATACGTGTTTGTCACAGTAGGTCGAGTTTTTTGTCATGCATGTACATCCATGACGATTTTATGACAGAATCAAGATAGTCATACCTGTGTTGTCGTAGAAGTGTTCCACGACATTACCAAAATTATCATCACGGAAGTGTCCACTTCCATGACGATAAATCACGCGTCATAGAAGTGCTTTCGTCAAGGGTGACTGACATGTGGCATCCACCGTAATGGAACGTCGTTAAGCTATCGGGTCGGATTTTGGATCCGATAACCCGTTAACAGCCCCGACCAATGGGAAATTCCACGTGTAAAATTATGATTGGCCGAAGGGAACACCTGTCACCACAAGGCCGATGTCGCCGTCCATTGGAGGAGACATGCCTATGATACATCGACATGTGGCTGGGCCCAACAGAGGCCCATATAGGTTAAAAAGGCCGGCCCAGTCAAAGGCCCGTAGAACTTAATCAGGTACTAGTGGGCCAGCCCAACAACAACCTGCTTAATAAAGGCCCATTTACGGCCCGAAGCCAGATCTGGCCCGTTAATTGTTCACCCAATATTTGGGCCCATTTACGGCCCGAAGCCAGATCTGGCCGTTAATTGTTCGCCCAATATTTGGGCCCATTTGCGTCCCGAAGCCATATCTGGCCCGTTAAGTGTTCGCCGAATATTTGGGCCCAACTACAACCCAGTGACTTTCGGCCTGTTAGAGGCCTGATGTAGACATGGGCCCATTTCAGCCCGGTGTGGCTTTCGGCCTGGGAATGGCCCGTGCTGCCATGGGCCATATATGGTCCGACAGGGGCCCGTGCTAAAGGTGGCAACAGTTAAGCCCAACGTGACTTTGGGCCCGTTAAAGGCCTGTCGCGTAATTCGGCCCATTGATGCCTGTACTAAGCTTTCGGCCTCTTAAAGGCCCATGATATCAGTGGGCCAACTAAGGCCCGAGATATGTTTCGGCCTGGTAACAGCCCGTGAGCTAACTGGGCCCAAAACGGCCTAGTCTACATTTCGGCCTGCTGAAGGCCCCTCGATGACTAGTGAAAATTGAGGCCCAACATGCATTTTGGCCTGCTAAAGGCCCATGGTTTCATCTCGCCGTAATAAAGCCAAGACAATATTCAGC
Source organism: Aegilops bicornis (assembly GCA_021605145.1). Taxonomy (NCBI): domain Eukaryota; kingdom Viridiplantae; phylum Streptophyta; class Magnoliopsida; order Poales; family Poaceae; genus Aegilops; species Aegilops bicornis. The sequence goes on along the minus strand of CM038673.1, from coordinate 43,089,265 downwards.
TCGTTAATGGCCCAACGCTACTCGGGCCAAACTAAGCTACTGGTCGAGAAAAGGCCCAACTAAAATATAGGCCGGTGTAAGTTTGGGCCTAGCGCATGTGTGAAGGCCCCAATCATTCGGGCCCAAGAAAGACGCAGCCGCCCAATTGTGGCCCGCTAAAAACCTCGCCCGTTAGAGTTTAATGTTTCGCCCTACGACTACATCTGATTTTTTTCAGATAGCGAATGATGGTAGTAACTAGTAGGAATTAAGAACAAACCTACTCTATACAATAAAGAAATTACGGCATAGTAACTAAGATTAAACCTACACTATGCAATATAGGATTTACGGTATATTACATCCACTGGGCATCAAAGTTCGCCACCAGTGATCATAAGCGCAACGAAGAAGTAGATTACAAAAACTGGGCACCATTGCAGCGTAACAAAATAATACTGAACCGAGACCACTTCCAAGACAGTTCAAGAAAGGTTAGCCTTTATGGGTGAACTGTCGCTAAGTCAGCGAAAGAAGGTCAGGTGACCGCCTAGCATGTCGGTCATAGCTTCCAGGTTTAGCTGTTTAGCGATGAGGTTCACATTGGTGTTCTCCGCAATCTTTCTTAGAGATAGGACTTCAAGTCTAAGTTGAGTTGCAGAATGCCTTTCTGCTAGAACTTGGGACTGAAGAAGTTGAACTTATTCAGACTACGAATTCTGTGAGCTTGTCTGACTGTTAGTCTCAAGTAACTTGAACACTGCATCAAGACAAGACTTTGGGGTTGTCTAGCTATCTTCAAGATGTTTTGCCTTCTTTGCTGCAATATATGTTGGGTTTGTCTCACAGCCTTCAAAGAGACTTGTGCATGCCATCGTGCATATCACCCTGAAACAAAGCGTAGAGATGACAGGTTTTGCACGTGTATAAACAAAGATGATAACTGCTCATCAATTCTATCCAATTTCAAATTAGAAAATAAAGAGTAAGTTCAAAATATCAATAGCATAATTTGGCATTGTTCATAATGCGGGAGCTTCACCACACTACGGATTACCATGTCAACATAACAAGCATAGATGAAGGGCAAAGAAAATCATTGTATCTATTTTGGATAATGTGCATGGCATGTTGTTCATATCATCACCACATCAAGAAGATAAAACAGGAGATGACAAGGTGCAAACGTAATGCTTCACCACACAATCGGATTATAGATCCACAAAACCAAGCATACATATAGGGAGTATTAAGTAATGTGCATGGTATGAATAAGGAATTTGTTTTTACAAGTAAAACTTAGAACTTACGGTTCTTACGAACATGCATTTTGGTAGAAACAACAAACTAAACAGCAGAAATGATAGGGAGTATGAGCAAATTAAACAGCAGTTGAGGATAAAGGCTTTAGAAGGACTGACTTACATTAACAGCTAACACCGGCTTTATAATGCCCTTCTCCATGTCGGGAAGGATAACTCAAGAATTTCAAAGCACAAAATCTTCTTCATAAGCATTGCCTCAGACTCTACATTTTGTAGAGAGTAATTATAGATATGATAATACTGGAAGGGATAGAGGATAATGAAGATAAGATGCAGATTGATGCTACATAATCAACTACCAATACCTGGAAGTACAAGCGTTACAGGACAAAATGTACTGACAAGAGCAATGGGCTACACTTCTGCACTGGCATTGTCTGTGTATTCTACTTGTTGGTAAGATTAAATATAGATCTAATCTTTTTTAGTAAATGGTGGGCGAGGGAGATAAGATGCAGAATGCTACAAAATGAACCAATCCCTTTTCCCATAATACAAGAGTGTTTTGAACACCGTGTACTGCATAAAACGCTCTTATATTATGGGACGGAGGGAGTAGTCATAATGTAAGTACAAAGGATAGACCACGTTCAGTCCTTACAAGAGGACTGCAGAGCTAAACCTCTTCAAAAGCATTGGGTTGATTCTAAATTTGTGTAAGAGTACATACGGATCTTATAATGTCCACCAAATGGACGACACGAGGCTAACATGTGCAAAGTGATGCTACATAATCAAACAGCTATGAAAGTAAGTATGGTCATACAGGCAAGAGGTACTCACAAGAGCAATGCAAAGCAGTATAGTTGCGAGATTCTGTGGTCCCTTGAGAATGAATGTTCTTCGCTAACAGCTTTTCATACAAGTGAGACATTAAGGCAAATGCGTAAGTGTAGTTCAAATTGTGATGTGATATCATAGACAAGACCTTAAGTCGCAAATGAGACCAATGTGTCACAAGATTATTCCAACACCGTCGGATAAATGTAGCACCGGAGACTTTACAGAAATTTCGTTCAGAGGCTTTCCATCGAAGTGCGCTTGCCTCAGGTAGGAACGATACTTCATCAACGAGTGCTTGAAAAGCGTAACCAACCCTTGCTCGTCATCACAATCTAGTTTGCTCCTTGCCTATTTAAAAGTGTAACATCCCAAATTTTCAATTTGGAATGTTATACATAGGTCATTCATGCATATCATATTTTATTGCATCTTCGTTCCACAATCCTAGAAATCCTAAGCAACGCAAGGACCCTCGGAGAGAGTTGGGGATTTTTCGGTTTTCATATTTGATTCGCATCAAATAATGAAACGAGGATTTTTTATTTTAATTATTTTTCTCTCTGAGAAATATTTCGTAATAAAATAAACGAGAGGAGATAATATGACTTCTCCAAAACACTTGAAATATTGGAGGAAAAATGTTAAAATCATTTATTTGATTTTATTTGGATTTTATTTGCATTAGAAAAATTGCACGTTTTCAAAATTGCATTTTAGGGACAAGAAAATGTTCATCTCGTTCTAAATATTTCATTTAGACGGTGAAAATTTGTTTTGGCATTTTTAGGTTTTTATTTTATTTTCCTCGGCGAAATTATTTAAAAAACTTCCTCATACTCGATCGGGCCTAAGGCCCACCGAGCCAGCCGCCCAAAGAACAGCCTCCCCAACTGCTGCCAGCCCTCCATCGCCGGACCGAGTCCGAGCCGGACTCACGCCACGCCTTGCCCTCCTCCAAGCCGCCTCTTCATATACCCTGCCGCCCCACCGCCACACCACCACCACCACCCGCCACCGCTGCCTCGAAGCCGAGTCAAGACCGAGCCTCGCCACCGCCTCACAAGCTGCCGCCGCCGAGCCTCGGCCATGCCCCGAGCCGCCACCCCGCCACCCCACGCTGCCTCACCAAGAAGACTGAACTCCGCCGAGTTTCGCCGAGCCGAGCCGAGGTAGCCGCCCGCCGCTGGTTTTCTCGAGAAAACTGCTTTGTTTTTTAGAAAACCCTAGTTTTCATTTTTTTAAGTAGATCGGTTTTTCTCCGGTTTATTTATTTAGCGAGCGTTCGTTCGTTCGTTTTAACGAACGTGTTCTTCGTTTAGCGAGTGTTCGTTCGTTCCTGTTCGTCATTTTATTTTTTTTCTTTTTCTCGGAGTTATTCTGTGACTTTCCTGATCGCGATTTCTGATCCGATCTTAGTTTCTGTTTTTTTTTGCTCGGTTGTCGGAATCAGGCGATTCAAGCACCTAGATCTTCGTCTCGAGACCCTCTTTTTGTCTAATCAACTTAAACAAGATTTTGGTACTGTAAAATCTGACCTTAGTTCAGATTAGTAAACGGATCTTGTTTCTTTCGCCATTTGAGTTTCGTTGCTCCGTTTGGTTTGATTCTTTTTGCGAACCGGAGTTCTTAAGTTGAACTCTCCGGTCAACCTCTTTTATTTGAGTTTTGCTTGTGCATCTTTGCTTGTTGCTTATGTATGTTATTGTTTGCTTGCATAGAATTCTGAGTGCGGCGTGTTACTACGAGTCTCTAGGATTCGTGGATCGTCAGCAAGGCAAGTAACACATTGATCATACTCTTTTCATACCCAGCTTTTATGCATTAGTTCAATCCTCAAACTTTGCATGATTAGGATGCCATTAATTTGAGGGTTGGGAAGTAGTTGTTGAGGTAGAACCTATTGCCCTATTACTATCAAACCTTTGGGAGTTAGTTCTACGCATTGTTTATATTGCTATGCTCGTATACGTGGTTTGGGTTTGAGTGAATCCATGACAGGTGTGAGATTGTTAATTAATGGTTCAACTTAAGGTGGCAACTTAAAATCAACATCTGGGTGGATTGACGCACCTGGGGAACCCAGTGTTGGCTGTTTTTCTTTGGAAATCCCGGGGTACCCGTGTGATCCTCCTATGGAGACCGCCACCCAGGCTCAAAGGGAACTGAGATGATTCATGCTAGAAACTTCCGTGTGCAGCCACAAGCTATTATGGCTCTAGCATAGTTGAGTAGGTTACGTGAAGCTCTTGAAGAGGTAGATCAGCAGGTAGTGGGTTTTGTAGGTTTGGTATGGTCTACCCGGAGTAGAGAGTTAATGTTTCTGAAAGACCGTGTCTCAGTCATCCGTTTCTCAAACACCGTGTAGTGCAAGAAACCAACGGAGGCGATCGAGTCTTGTGGGGAAAAGTGCGCAAACCTCTGCAGAGTGTACAACCTAATCATGGTTGGCTGTGTCCCCGGTTATGGACAATCTTGAGTATCTAGTATTTGGGTTATCAGATGTATCTCAACATTCTTAATTAATATTGTTGGGTTGTTAATTATTTTAATTGGGATTGAGTTGGGGTCATACCTTCTCAATGTTTCAACCACCATGATAGTTAAATTAAAATCTATTCCATTGTTGTAGGGAAAAATTGGCTTTTCGCAAAACTACAACCGTAGAGCTTTCCACCAGCCAAATATGCATATAGTGATAGCATTATCCTGTTCTTACTTTACCGTGTTATATTGCCAGCATATTCCATGTGCTGACCCGTTCTCGGGCTACAACGTATTATGTTGCAGACTTTTCAGACGAGGAGTAAGGTTCGTTACGTCGTTGCCGTGCAGCTCAGCTATGCCGTTGGAGTTGATGGACTCACTTTATCTTCCAAGCCTTCCGCTGTTATCACATTAGATGGCCTTAAGCCATATTGTTGTAATAAGTTCTCTTTTGAGACATTCAATGTAATAAGTGTGTGATTGCTACTCTGTTATAAATCCTTCGAGTACTATGTGTGTCAGCATTACTGATCCAGGGATGACACTGAACACAGAGACTTGACCATCTGAGGTCGCGTCGCCACAAGATGGTATCAGAGCACACGCTGTGTGTAGGACACGACCACTAAGATAAACCATAGGTCACTCTTCTATACTCATTTCTGACTCCTCTCCATTTTTCCACTCCTTAGGATGACGGAGATGAAGAACAAGTTTGCACAACCGGATGAAGACATACCTTTTGGACGCCACTTGAAGGAAGTCACTAGATACTTAAACATTGGAATACCAGCTTCACCGGGACGTACAACGCCACCTTACCAGAAGAGGAGCGCTGGATGATTCAAGTACAAGTTCTAGGAAGGACGTTCTCGCCAATTTCTAAACCCATAGAATGTTCTTTCGAAGCACCCACCTGGAGTCTAGGCAAGAGCATGGTAGCCCACATTACCATGGGATGCATTGGAGAAGTCTACAACATGGAATTTAAGGACACCATCTATCAAATATGTGGGCGCCGAGACGAGCAATTAATGGGAAGTAATCAGCACCAAGAAGGATAGATCCATTGCAGCTTTCATCCAGGAGCTAAACCAGCACATACGACGTCAGGAGAACCAGATGTGCGCAGAGATGATGGAGTTGAAGAAGGCGAAGACCAGGATCATCGAGCTCGAGGAAGAACTCAAGTTTAGGCACGATGGATATGAGGAGGAAATCAAGACACTACTTGAGAAGAACGACGACCTGGTTAAGAAGATCGGAGTATTCATGGGAGGACCAGCACCGGGAGAAGAAGAAGACGACCCCACTTGCCCGAACAACTACATCATCATCGACAACACCGATTCCGATCCTAGTGATGATGACTATGAAGATGAAGCTGGAGCAGACATCATGGAGTCTTCCACCGATCAAAATTTCTAGATGACCACCATATATTAGTAGTATTTCCCCATGTATTTAGTAGTAGTTGAGCACTTATGCGATAGTCCTAGACCGTTTGTATGCCCTTGCTTGATTGATTGAGTGAAATGATTGTGTTTATCTCATGTGCATATGGGTAGTGCTTTCTCGTTAGACCTTTTTCTATTCTAATCTCTTCCATCTAAACCCATCAGATGCCTCTGAGACGTGACATCGATTTTGCTTTCCCACCGGAGCTCACCTAGTTGATCCAGGAGCAGAATGCTTTGATGCAATTGCTAGTTCAGAACCAGGACAACAACAACAACAACAATAACCCGCCGCCAGTGGACAACTTAGCCCGTTTTCTGAGGTTACAGCCGGTGTTTTCCAAAGAGCACCGAGCCAATAGTTGCTGATGATTGGCTACGCCGTATTGGAAGGGAGTTAACCACCGCAGGTTGCATAGATGCGGAGAAGGTGTGCTTTGCCGCACACCAATTGGATGGACCAGCAGCCTCATGGTGGGAGAATTACACGACTACTTTTCCTATAGCCATTGTTACTTGGGACCAGTTTCAGCAAGCTTTTCGCACAGCCCATGTCTCAACTGGAGCCATGCAGATGAAGAAGCGGAAGTTCCGCAACTTACGCCAGGGGAACCGTACTGTGGCTCAATACGCGGATGAGTTTAGCAAGTTATCACGCTATGCCCCTGATGATGTGGCCACAGATGCCACGAAGCAGGAGAAGTTTATGGAAGGGCTGAATGATGAGATGAGCATGCAGTTGATGGTGGCAACCTTCAACAACTACCAGGAGTAGGTAGATAAGGCTCTTATGATTGAAGGGAAGCAGCAGCAGATTGAGAGCCGTAAAAGGAAGTATGGACAAGGGAAGTATAACCCAGGAGCTCAGCAGAAGCCTCGCTTAACCCCGAACTCGGGAGGACTTATTCATAACCATGGAGGTCACAACCACACTGGAGTTGGATCGCATAACCACAATGGTGCTAAGAATGGAAATGGGAACGGAGTTAATAACAATCAGAACCGCTCCAACCCAGCTACACCCGTCAAAAGAGACCTAAGTCAAGTTACTTGCTTTAAGTGCGGGAAGACAGGGCACTATGCCAATGATTGCCCTGAAGGAAGGAATGGAAACGGAAATGGGAGCGCTGGGAAGAAGCCCAATCCATTCAACAAAGGACAAGTGAACCACGTTAACGTGGAGGAGGTTGAAGAACAGCCGGACGCGGTAATAGGTAAGTTTTTGGTTAAGTCATTTACTGGTCTTGTTCTTTTTTATACTAGTGCATCGCATTCATACATATCAAGGGGATTTGTGGATAAGTCTAAATTACCAACCCAAACCCTTAGGACCCCTCTTTTAGTGAGCTCGCCTGGAGCAGAGTACATGGCTTGCCGATGGTGCAACCAGATACCCCTAACCATTGGCACACATGTTTTTCCGGCCGACCTAATTATCTTGGAGTCACAAGGATTGGATGTGATATTAGGCATGGACTGGATGTCAAAGTATGGAGGAAGCATTGACTGTGCTAGCAAATCAATTTATCTCACCACCTCGGAGGGAAAAAGGATTAAGTATGTATCTAGGCATGTGCCTAGGAGGAGCCAAGTGAATGCCCTCACGGGAGTTGTTCAGGAGGAAGTGCCTGTAGTAAAAGATTTTCCGGATGTTTTTCCAGAAGAGTTACCAGGCATGCCACCTGATCGAGACATCGAGTTTTTGATAGAGCTATTGCCAGGTACAGGGCCAATATCCAAGAGACCTTATTGAATGCCCGCAAATGATCTGGAGGAAATTAAGAAACAGATCAAGGAGTTATTGGAGAAAGGTTACATTCGAAGGAGTTCCTCACCTTGGGGAGCCCAAGTGCTTTTGGTTGAGAAGAAGGATAAATCCCTGAGGATGGTTGTTGATTACCGAGCCTTGAATGAGGTAACGATTAAGAACAAGTACCCACTGCCGATGATCAATGATCTGTTTGATCAGTTGCAAGGAGCTAAGGTGTTTTCGAAGATCGATCTACGATCAGGATACCATCAGTTGAAGATCTGTGAGAAGGATATACCGAAGACAGCATTTACCACGCGATATGGATTATACGAGTATACGGTCATGTCGTTCGGACTGACTAATGCCCCTACTTATTTCATGAGCATGATGAACGAGGTGTTCATGGAGTATTTGGACAAGTTTGTTGTGGTGTTTATTGATGATATAATGGTATACTCGAAGAATGAAGAGGAGCACAAGGAGCATTTATGCTTGGTTCTCGAGAAACTCAGGAACACCAAATATACGCCAAGTTCAAAGCAAGTGCGAGTTTTGGTTGAAGGAAGTTGGATTTCTTGGGCATGTTATATCGTGAGAAGGTATATCAAGGATCCCAAAGCAAGGTTCGGGCCAACACTGAATGGTTGGCACCCACTTCAGTTAGCGAGATCCGCAGTTTCCTTGGACTCGCAGGATACTATCGGAGATTCATTGAGAATTTTTAGAAGATTGCTAAGCCAATGACTGAACTATTGAAGAAGGATACCAAGTTTAAATGGACAGAATATTGCGAGACAAGTTTCCAAGAATTGAAGAAACGTTTGACTATAGCCCCAGTGCTAACACTGCCAGGTATACATAAGGAGTTCCAAGTTTATTGCGACGCCTCTCGCTTAGGACTTGGATGTGTGCTTATGCAGGACGGAAGATTTGTTTCGTATGCCTCACGACAACTAAAACCCCATGAGTTGAACTATGCAACACATGATTTGGAATTAGCAGCCGTAGTGCATGCGTTGAAAACCTGGAGACATTACCTTATTGGGAACCATTGTGATGTGTACACGGATCATAAGAGTTTGAAGTACATTTTCACGCAAAAGGAGCTGAACCTTAGGCAGAGGACATGGTTGGAGCTTATAAAGGATTATGACATGAAGCTGCACTATCACCCAGGAAAGGCCAATGTCGTAGCAGACGCTTTGAGCCGGAAGAGTTATGCTAATATCCTTGAAAGCAAGGGACTTCCGAAGGAATTAGCTGAGGATATCATGGAACTTCGGTTGGAGATTGTTCCAAGAGGTTTCATTGCGACAATGGAGGTTCAGTCGACATTGTTGGACAAGATTCAAGAAGCTCAGAAAAATGACAAAGAGATCACCGAGATAAAGGAGAAGATGAGCGAAGGAAAGGCCAAAGGTTTTCGCGAGGATGAGCACGATACCTTATGGTTTGAGGACCGAGTTTATGTGCCCAATGACCCGTAGATCGTGAAGTTAATACTTCAGGAGGCTCATGACTCATCATACTCGATACACCCCGGAAACACCAAGATGTATTTGGATTTGAAAGAACGTTTCTGGTGGACTGGTATGAAGAAGGATATTGCCGAGTATGTAGCCGTATGTGATGTATGTTAAAGAGTGAAGGCAGAACATCAGAAGCCAGCAGGGCTGTTATAGCCTATGCCGATACCCGAATGGAAGTGGGATAAACTTGGCATGGATTTTATTACCGGATTGCCCAGGAGCAAAACAGGATATGACTCAATATGGGTAGTAGTTGATCGCTTGACCAAAGTGGCTCAGTTTATCCCAGTGAAAACAACTTATACAAGTGCGAAGTTGGCCAAGATATATATGACCAGGATCGTATGTCTGCATGGAGTTCCGAGGACCATCATATCAGATAGAGGAACACAGTTTACCTCAAAGTTTTGGCATCAGTTGCACCAGACTTTGGGAACAAGATTGGAGTTTAGTACAGCATTTCACCCACAGACAGATGGACATACCGAGAGAGTCAACCAGATTCTGGAGGACATGTTGAGAGCCTGTGCGTTAGATTATGGATCTAGTTGGGATGACAATTTGCCTTACGCAGAGTTCTCCTACAACAATAGCTACCAGGCCAGTTTGAAGATGGCACCGTTCGAAGCTCTGTATGGACGCAGATGTAGAACATCGCTGATGTGGGATTAGGTAGGAGACTGACAGCTGTTTGGACCAGACTTGATCAAGGAGTCTGAGGAGAAGGTTAAACTAATCCGCGATAGACTGAAGATTGCTCTGTCGAGGCAGAAGAGTTATGCAGACACGAAACGCAAGGAGGTAACGTATGAAATTGGAGACAGAGCATATCTGCGAGTATCACCCTTGCGAGGAGTGAAACGTTTTGGAGTCAAGGGAAAATTAGCTCCGAGATTTGTAGGACCGTACCGTGTTTTGGAACGGATGGGAGAAGTTGCCTACAAGCTGGAATTACCTGAAGGATTGTCAGGAGTTCACGATGTGTTCCACGTCTCACAATTGAAGAAATGTCAAGCTGAGATGGCCGATATACCATTGAGAGATACAGTACCCCTGGAGGTAATTCAGTTGGATAGTAATCTGACCTATGAAGAGAAGCCAGTGAAGATTCTTGACTTTGCCAGCCGAGTCACCCGCAGCAAGTTATTAAGTTTTGCAAAGTTCAGTGGAGCCACCATACCGAGGAGGAAGCCACCTGGGAACGAGAGGATGATATTCGCAAGGACCACCCGCACCTATTCTCTAGCCAACCCGAATCTCGAGGACGAGATTCATCTTAGGGGGTAGGTTTGTAACATCCCAAATTTTAAATTTGGAATGTTATACATAGGTCATTCATGCATATCATATTTTCACTACAAGAAATATGTCAACTAGTGACCTTCTGTCAGTGACCCTGGAAGAATTGGTCATAGATCTATGACCATTTCAGACCAATTGGTCAAAAGCTGTTTGAGGGGCTCCAAACCCTAAACCATTCCGACCATTTTGGTCGAAGGTCGTAATTTCCTTACGAAAAGGTCATAAAGCAAACAGCGCTAGTCTGCTGCCTTATTTCTAGTTGTTAACGACCAATATAGATGGTCATAGCCTTGTAAATTCTGGTGGGTTGCTATGACTAGGCGCCACCTCATCGCTTTTGCCTATGTGTCATGTCCATGTGGCGGTTTTGCCCTAGGTTGTGAAGCAACCTATATTTCTGTCATTCCCAAAATTCCCAAAAAATCTCATAAATTCTTTGGGTCATATCTTCATCAAATATGTAAAAACCTTCCTTGCATATTTCAAAAATAATTAAAAAATATTCATGTTCCTATTCTGTTCAGAACAACAGTTTGTGAAGGAAGTACCACTTTGGCATGTCCAAATAGTATCCATTTTCTATAGTGCTTTTCTATGCCCAAATAACCATCCTCCACCAAATGCTAGCTCAATCCATTCATTATTTTGAGCCGAGCTTCAACATTCAGATTTATGTCCAAAGTGTGGTAGTTTGCAAAGCAAGTACCACATAGGCTCCTCCTTTGAGCTGAAAATTTGTGAAGACGGTCTTCTTAGTAACCCATCATCCTCAGCCAAAACTCACGCCCATTAGCCATGTGCATTTCTGCATCTGCAAATCAAACACTTGGCTCCTTATTCATGTTTGAGCATCGATCGGTCTCCTCGTGAGAATCTTATGTTGTGATTTTATTCCTAGCACCTACCGAGAGTGCCCAACCCACTAGACATACCTAGGCCGCCTGTAACACATGGTAACGCCACGGTCACGCTGGTGACCATGCGGGCATGCGAAGCCACGCGCTCTAGTGTTGGGGCCCTCGGCCACCGCCCAAACCTCGACGTATCGCCACCAAACCATGTATTTATGATTAAATAGGTACTTATGTAACTAGAAATGATTTTTGGAAAATAAATAGCGAACTATGAGGCAGCTGCAGTTCAAATTTGACCCGCCCAAATTGAATCCATGGAAATTTGTCTTTTTCACGAGAGGTGGATCAAAACTTTTTGCACCCAACCATTTTGTCAATTGTGCATTAAATATGTCCTAGTATTTTAGAAAATTGATTTGGTCCAATTTTGCAACAATTATTTGGTAGTTCCTTTACAAAAAAACCTTTTTTGGGAACTCGGAAAATGAAAAATAGTTTTTTCGTCCAAAGAAAATGAAAACTTCCTTAGGCAAAATTGTTTGCCATTCCAATATACACCCTTGCGCACAATATGAGATCATTTGAACAAACTATGCCACGAATGTAGCCATAAGATTGATCATTTGGCTTGAAGGCCATGAATCTTCAGAGATGATAGCTCATTTCTAAGAACACTTTTTTAAAATAATTGCCGTATTACAAGTTTGTTATTTTTCCTGGGAACTTGGCCACATATAATGACACAATGCGAAGGTTTCCCAATTTTTTGAATTTTTTTGAATTTTTTATGCCCGTTTCAAAATGCGGTCAAAACGGCGGGAATGACCGTTCCTAGCTAGTGGTTGAATCTTGGAATTTTTTTTGTGTTTCTCTGATTAAATAGGTACTTATGTAACTATAAATGATTTTTGGAAAAAATAAATAGCAAACTATGAGGGAGCTGCAGTTCAAATTTGACCCGCTTCCACCTGAATCGACGGAAATTTGTCTTTTTCACGAGAGGTGGATCAAAACTTTTTGCACCCAACCATTTTGTCAATTGTGCATTAAATATGTCCTAGTATTTTAGAAAATTGATTAGGTCCAATTTTGCAACAATTATTTGGGAGGTCCTTCATAAAAAAACCTCCTTTTGGGCACTCGGAAAATGAAAAATGAATTTACCGTGCAAAGAAAATGAAAACTTCCTTAGGCAACATTGTTTGGAATTCCAAGATGCACCCTCATGCACAATATGAGATCATTTGAACAAATTATGCCATGAATGTGGCCATAAGATTGATCATTTGGCTTGAAAGCCATGAATCTTCACGCATGATAGCTCATTTCTGAGAACACTTTTTTAAAGTAATTACCGTATTACAAGTTTATTATTTTTCCTGGAAACTTGGTCACATATAATGTCACAATGTGAAGGTTTTCCAATTTTTTGTTTTTTTTTTGATTTTTTATGCCCGTTTCAAAATGCGGTCAAAACGGCGGGCTTGACCGTTCCTAGCTAGTGGTTGAATTTTGGAATTTTTTTGGTGTTTCTATGATTAAATAGATACTTACTTACCTAGAAATGATTTTTGGAAAAAATAAAGAGCAAACTACAAGGCAGCTACAGTTCAAATTTGACCCATTTCCAACCGAATCGACGGCAATTTGTCTTTTTCACCAGAGGTGGATCAAAACTTTTTTCACCCAACCATTTTGTCAATTGTGCATTATATATGGCCTAGTATTTTATAAAATTGATTTGGTACATTTTTGCAACAATTATTTGGTAGTTCCTTCACAAAAAAACCTCCTTTTGGGCACTTGGAAAATGAAAAATGAATTTTCCGTGCAAAGAAAATGAAAACTTCCTTAGGCAACATTGTTTGGAATTCCAAGATGCACCCTCATGCACAATATGAGATCATTTGAACAAGCTATGCCATGAATGTGGCCGTAAGATTGATCATTTGGCTTGAAAGCCATGAATCTTCTCGCATGATAGCTCATTTCTGAGAACACTTTTTTAAAATAATTACCGTATTACAAGTTTATTATTTTTCCTGGAAACTTGGTCACATATAATGACACAATGCGAAAGTTTTCCAATTTTTTGATTCTTTTTTGAATTTTTTATGCCCGTTTCAAAATGCGGTTAAAATGACGGGCTTGACCGTTCCTAGCTAGTGGTTGAATCTTGGAATTTTATTGGTGTTTCTATGATTAAATAGATACTTATTTACCTAGAAATGATTTTTTGGAAAAAATAAAGAGCAAACTATGAGGCAGCTGCAGTTCAAATTTGACCCGCTTCCAGCGGAATCGACGAGAATTTGTCTTTTTCACCAGAGGTGGATCAAAAATTTTGACACCCAAACATTTTGTCAATTGTACATTATATATGGCCTAGTATTTTATAAAATTGATTAGGTCCAATTTTGCAACAATTATTTGGTAGTTCCTTCACAAAAAAACCTCCTTTTGGGCACTCGGAAAATGAAAAATGAACTTTCCGTGCAAAGAAAATGAAAACTCCCTTAGGCAACATTGTTTGGAATTCCAAGATGCACCCTGGTGCACAATATAGATCATTTGAACAAACTATGCCATGAATGTGGCCATAAGATAGATCATTTGGCTTGAAAGCCATGAATCTTCACGCATGATAGCTCATTTCTGAGAACACTTTTTTAAAATAATTACTGTATTACAAGTTTATTATTTTTCCTGTAAACTTGGTCACATATAATGACACAATGCGAAGGTTCTCCAATTTATTGATTTTTTTTGAATTTTTTATGCCCATTTCAAAATGCGGTCAAAACGGCGGGCTTGACCGTTCCTAGCTAGTGGTTGAATCTTGGAATTTTATTGGTGTTTCTATGATTAAATAGATACTTATGTACCTAGAAATAATTTTTGGAAAAAATAAAGAGAAAACTGTGAGGCAGCTACAGTTCAAATTTGACCCGTTTCCAGGTGAATGGACGACAATTTGTCTTTTTCACCAGAGGTGCATCTAAACTTTTTTCACCCAACCATTTGATCAATTGTGCATTAAATATGACCTAGTATTTTATAAAATTGATTTGGTCCAATTTTGCAACAATTATTTGGTAGGTCCTTCACAAAAAAACCTCATTTGGGGCACTCGAAAAATGGAAAATGGCTCTTTTGTGCAATGAAAATGAAAACACCCTTAGGAAACATTGTTTGGAATTCCAAGATGCACCCTTGTGCACAATATGAGATCATTTGAACAAACTATGCCATGAATGTGGCCATAAGATTGATCATTTGGCTTGAAAGCCATGAATCTTCACGCATGGTAGCTCATTTTTTAGAACACTTATTTAAAATAATTTCCGTATTACAAGTTTATTATTTTTCTGGAAACTTGGTCACATATAATGACACAATGCGAAGGTTTTCTATTTTTTGATTTTTTGAATTTTTATGCCCGTTTCAAAATGCAGTCAAAACGTATGGCTCAATTGCCCTAGCTAGTGGTTGAATCTTGAATTTTTTGTTCCTCTGATTAAATAGATATTTATATACCTATAAATGATTTTTGGAAAAAATAACGAGCAAACTACAAGGTGCAATGATTTTTGAAAAACTCATTTTGGGCACCCGAAAAATAAAAATATTTTTTTAAAAGAAAATGAAAACTTATGGTTTAAATTTTTTGAAAATTGACGCGGTCCAGTTTTTTGAAAAGAGTTGGTAAGTTCTTAAAAAATCTTCATTTTTGATGCTAAAAAAAGAAAATAATTTTCTTGTGAAAAAACACTTATTTTTAATCGACTGCGACCAATTAAGATGGTCATAACGTCTCTAAAGTGTTTGCTGCGTTCTGATTGGTTTATGAGCATCTCACGCGGATCATGCGTCGAACACCGTCGGATTCTCTCAGATCCGACGGCAGCCCTCGTCCCCTCACCCTCTCACCGCTCGGCCCTCTCATCCCCCTGCTGGATCGACGCATCTCCCTCTCACCCTCGTCCAAACCCTGGCCTCCCCATTGCGATCCCCACTTTCCCTCGAGCACCGCCTCTCCCTCTCGCTATCTCTCTCCCTTCTCTCCACGCGCATCTGCACCGCAGTGCCACTGCCAGAGCATCCTTGTCTCCCCCAACCCCGGCGGCGACCTTGTTTCCATCAACAGCCACCGCCAGATCGGTGCCCACCACTACACGCGCAGAATCCGTTTGGAGTATCGTCGCCGGCGCGGCAAGGAGCAGCCGGTCCCAGGGCGGTGACCAACGCGGGAGCCGTCGCCCACCAGGTCCTCGAGCGCCTCCCCGGCGGCGGCGTCGACTGCCACGTCTCCTACACCCAGGACCGCTGCGTCTTCCATGCCAAGCGCACCGACGACATCACCGCCCTCTGCATGGTCGATGACGCCGCCAGACGTAAGCGCCACCAGCCCCCTGCCCCTCCCCTCTCTCCCCCCATCTGCTCTAGTGGTCCGTCGCGCCGGAGCGCCGCGACTCTATTTTTTTAATCAAAGCGGCCGGGGTGGAGGGAATTTCAATCTCTCCGAGTTTTAGTTTCATCACTGGGGGAAATAACGGAGATCCTGGGGAATTAATGTGTTGTGCTGTGCTGTGCTGGGGTTTCTCAGTACACGCGTCTCTAGTCTCTGTCTGCTGTTGCTCTAGTCACAGGCCTGTTTTTGGGGATTGCTAGATCGGGTCAAACGGAGCAAATTGTTCAGATTGATTCAGGGCTCGCCAATTGTTGTGCGTTCAGGCTGCCCGCCTGGATACATGGAGTCCAGGCTGCCCGCCTGGATTTTGACCTCGAGGTCAAACACATTAGATGTCGTGAAACTGCTACTAGTGTTTATAGCTTGTCAGATCTCACTCAAGGTTTTGGTGTTTAGAGTGGATTGGGTTGTCTGATGACTTCTTAGCTGACACTATGCTTGCAGTGTTTGGAGGTTAATGCCCTTTTGGTGTATCTCCAGTTTAAGTTTTTAGATGTCTAGCCTTTGCATGTACTCCCTTCGTACACTAATGTAAGGCGTTTTCCAGATCAAAAAATAAATAAATGTAAGACGCTTTTGCAGTTCTAGTGGCAGATTAATTCTGTTCCATCGTTGCCTGGTTGTTATTACCAATGTCAGTTGGTTTTGCGTTTGCTCACATGGAGTGACATGATTGTTGTAGTACACGCATGACTATCTAGGAAGTTTTTTCTATTGGATTGACATGTAACTTCAGTTTCTGTATATCTGATGAAGTTGCCCTAGTTGGTTCCTGTTCTACTTGATTTGCTAATGCCATTTCATTCCAAACATGATACACTCCGGATTTTGTTTTAAACAAGTTGTATGTGTTTGTTTCAAGGTTAAGTTGTTATTCGAGGAGAACAGAGCTCTTGACGAAGCCAACAAGAGGCTGCTGTGCTTACTGGAGAAGGAGCAGAAACATTAGTCCGAAAGGAAGCACTCTGCCAACAATTCCACCAAGGTAAAAGCACCAACCAACCCAACCATAAAAGCTAAAGTGTTTACTGATTTTATTTAATTTAGTACACACACACCACTGGCAGTACAACTATTATTCGAAACCTAAATGACCCTACTGTCTGTCTACCTTGACTACATTAACAATGTCATTCTTGGTGCTGCAGCAGGTTGCGCAAGTCATTGAGTCAAGGACACGAGCTTGGTCGACCGGCCATTGATTTCAACAACAGGCAGTCGATGTCCCCCTTGCAGCCAAACTCCCCAGACTGCAGGGTGCACAAGAAGTGAACCCAGCCGGCCGTCCTAACATTCTCTTCTGGATAGCTTGAACTGAAGTGAACTGAACAATCCACCCTTCTGCATCTGGGCTGCTTGCCTCATCTGAATAACTTGCTGGGTTAATTTGGTTGGTTCTTGTCGGTAGAACCTCGGTCATGTAGCCTGCATTTTCCATTTTCCTCTTCCTGTTGGTTGCTACCTGTGTCTATCATGATCCTTTCATGAGAAAAATTAGGAGTGTTATCTTGGTAACGCCACACATCCGTCTCCTTCCCCCTGCAATCTAGTCTAGTTTAAAATATCCATTTCTTTGTCTGCTCTTGTGAGATCTTCCCATTGGGAAACTTGGCTAGCTGCCCATATCAATTGATGAACTATACTATACTATTTAGTTTGGCTGATTTTGTTAGATACATACATGGCTTTGTTTTGGTCTGGCAACTCAACTGTGATGCCATTGCTGCTTCTCTGTAAAACTTCTATATGTTTAGAGCATGCATCCTATTTGTCAATCTCAAGTCTGCACTTCTGTATGTTTTTGATGTGAAACACTTATGCATGACTAATTGTTAAGTTGATACGATTTCTTTGGTAGACAAGCATGAAATATGTATTAACTTTCCTGAAAATTGAGCTCTTCTTAACTAATAAGAACTCCCCTCATTATGTGAAACACCTATGCATATGACTAATTCTGCATGGCAATTCTGTTCAATTCTGATTTCTTTGCTATTCAATTCTGTTCAATTATGAAACACCTATGCATATGACTGTGAAAGCGTGTCTACATTAGTACAACTTTGCATGCATAGCATATTTTATTGACTAGATATATACGTGTTGACTGTTTGTCTGTTCCTATGTACTGCATATTGTGTAATGGAGTTTGCTTGTATGATGTTTGTGAAAATGTTTGTATTAAAATAATTGACATTGGTGACAGCTTACATGGCCATTAGAAATAAGCTCTCCAGGATTCACTGGACCAACAACTACTTGTTCTAGCATGTTTATTTCAAGCAATTTTTGATTCATGTTGTTTGATGAACCAGCAGCCATGTCGGGAGACTAGTAGAATTTGCAAACCTCAGTTTTCTCACCAGTAGTCACTTATCCTGCTGTTCATGTCCATACAACATTTGTATTGGTTCTATGTTATAGCTGCTGCAAACAATTCATTAATGTGGGATGTGGCTCTATGTCCGCTCGCTTTCTTTTCTAAAGAAATCCCCTCTGCCTCTAGTGTGCAACAAGTTGAGTGTTCTGTCTCTATTATTGTGTAGATTGGCCAAGTGTTCATCGATCTGCAAGCTGGTTTAAGAGCTGGATTGGCCGGTCCAATTCAACACGGAGCTGAGTGTGTTGAAACTTTTCGTCCATCAAGCGCTGCCTCCGGCTGCCCCGACGAAGCCCTTGCCTTCGCCAACCTCCACTCCTCCATGAGGTACGCATACATTTCCATGGCTATTGCTTGCACTTTGATCCTGATGTATTCCTTTGACTAATGAACCTAGCAGCATCAAAGTCTAGAATATCCACACCAAAATGCATTGGCTTGCTGAATCCTTGTGCTGGTTAGAAATGCAGAATTGTGATATTGTCTTTGGGAGCACTCTTGCTACAGTTATTAGTTAGATTTCAGCTTTGCATCTTTTCGTGTTTAATAGCTTGGTTTACATTGAAACTGTTAAGCAAGTATCAAAGTGAGTGCATAGTGTGCAATTTGTGTTTAGTAATCTAGTAGCTCATAAGCATCAGACCATATGTTTCTTATAAGCAAATTATATTGATGGTTGCAAGACAAGTTAAAATATACTAGCGCTACCTTGATTTTTATACTGCTTGCCATTTATTTCTTTGTTTGATGTTTTATATGCTTCTGATGCGTCATCCTTCTAATGCTAGGTGATTTGTTTCTTGGAATTTGGAAGAGGAAGACGATGAAGCGTGGTGGTTATCTATCAATATGCCTTGTGTTCTGGTTGTACTTCATAGCTAGTTACATTGTATTCTGTACTGGTCTGGTTGTATGAACACTATGTAAAGATTGTAATAGGCTAATTTTGGCTATCATTTCAAGTATATAGTTCTGTTTCATTTGAAATATTTGTCATTTGTGTACTGTGAAAATGTGAGAAATAGAAAGTTGATGAGTTGGACCTACTTATTGGTAGAGGCCAAGGCCCAAACCGTGAATAGCATGCAAAAAGGCTGAGGCCCAAAAAAGAAGTCAACTTTTAAAAGGCTGAGGCCCAAAAAGAAATGGACCGTAAAGTTCTGTGTCTTAGAAACAAAAAAGGCCGAATTGCTGGGCTTGGCCCATGTAGCTAGCGTAAATTGACAGGAAAAAACATATATAAAAGGCTGAATTAATGGGCTAGGCCCATGTAAAACACTCAATCGGACCGGGCTGATTCTTGTCAGTGACCTTTTCAATTGGTCGTAGTTTTGCCACGTCAGATTGCCACATCAGATCCGACGTGGCTTGGGCAGACAGCCAATGACCAAAACAAAAGGTCATGGGTTCAACGACCTTCTGTTTTGGTCGTAAATGTCCACGACCTTCTCACGGAGAAGGCCGCTATAGTCAGTTAACGACCCTCAGCTTTTGACCTTCTATTTTTGGTCAAAAAAAGGTCGCAAATGAAAAACAATGACCTTTCAGTGACTAATAGTCAATGTCACAAGTTGACATATTTCTTGTAGTGTTTATTGCTTCTTCGTTCCACAATCCTCGAAATCCTAAGCAATGCAATGACCCTCGGAGAGAGTTGGGGATTTTTCGGTTTTCATATTTGATTCTCATCAAATAATGAAACGGGGATTTTTTATTTTAATTATTTTTCTCTCCGAGTAATATTTCGTAACAAAATAAACAAGAGGAGATAATATGACTTCTCCAAAACACTTGAAATATTGGAGGAAAAATGTTAAAATAATTTGTTCAATTTTATTTGCATTTTAGGGCCAAGAAAATGTTCATCTTGTTCTAAATATTTCATTTAGACGGTGAAAATTTGTTTTGGCATTTTTAGGTTTTTATTTTATTTTCTAGGATTTTATTTTCATCGACGAAATTATCTACAAAAAAAATTCCCCGCGCCGACTCGGCCTAAGGCCCAGCCAAGCAAGACCGGCCAAGCAGCCGCCGCCGCCTCCCGCGCGCGCGCGCCAGCCCCGCCGCCGCTCGGACAGGAGTACGAGCCGGACTCCATCTCGCCGCCGCCTTGCCCCTCCTCCAAGCCGCCCCTCCCTCTTCATATACCCCACCGCCCCGTCGCCACACTACCACCACCACCACCCGCCACCGCCTCGAGCCTCGGCCCACAAGAAGCCGCCACCGCCGAGCCTCACCGCCGCCCGAGCCGCCACCTCCGCCACCCCACGCCGCCTGGCCAAGACTGAACTCACGGAGCCGAGCCAAGGTAGCCGTCATTGCCGCTGTTTTCTCGAGAAAACCATTTCGGTTTTTTAGAAAACCCTAGTTTTCGTTTTTTTAAATAGATCGGTTTTTCTCCGGTTTATTTATATAGCGAGCATTCGTTCGTTTGTTCGTTTTAACAAACGCGTTCTTAGTTTAGATCCAGTTAACGAACGTTCGCTCGTTAATCTATTCGTCGTTTTTTTTCTCGGAGTAATTCCGCGACTATCCTGATCGTGATTTCTGATCCGATCTTAGTTTCTGTTTTTCTTTTCGCTCGTTTGTCGGAATCAGGCGATTCAAGCGCCTAGATCTTCGTCTCTAGACCCTCTTTCTGTCTAATCAACTTAAACAAGATTTTGGTAGTGTAAAATTTGGCTCTAGTTCAGATTAGTAAACGGATCTTGTTTCTTTCGCCGTTTGAATTTCGTTGCTCCGTTTGGTTTGATTCTTTTTGCGAACCAGAGTTCTTAAGTTGAACTCTCCGGTCAACCTCTTTTATTTGAGTTTTGCTTGTGCATCTTTGCTTGTTGCTTATGTATGTTATTGTTTGCTTGCGATAGAATTCCCGGAGTGCGAAGCGTGTTACTATGAGTCTCTAGGATTCGCGGATCGTCAGCAAGGCAAGTAACACATTGATCATACTCTTTTCATACCCAGTTTTTATGCATTAGTTCAATCCCCAAACTTTGCATGATTAGGATGCCATTAACTTGACGGTTGAGAAGTAGTTGTTGAGGTAGAACCTATTGCCCTGTTACTATCAAACCCTTGGGAGTTACTTCTACGCTTGTTTATATTGCTATGCTCGTAGACGTGGTTTGGGTTTGAGTGAATCCATGACAGGTGTGAGATTGTTAATTAAGGGTTCAACTTAAGGTGGCAACTTAAAATCAACATCTGGTGGATTGAGGCTCCTGGGGAACCCAGTGTTGTCAGTTTTTCTTTGGAAATCCCGGGGTACCCGTCTGATCTTCCTATGGACTGCCACCCAGGCTCAAAGGGAACTGAGATGATTCATGCTAGAAACTTCCATGTGCAGCCACAAGCTATTATGGGCTCTAGCATAGTTGAGTAGATTACATGAAGCTCTTGAAGAGGTAGATCAGTAGGTAGTGGGTTTTGTAGGTTTGGTATGGTCTACCCGGAGTAGAGAGTTAATGTTTCTGAAAGATTGTGTCTCGGTCATCCGTTTCTCAAACACCGTGCAGTGCGAGAAATCAACGGAGGCGATCGAGTCTTGTGGGGAAAAGTGCGCAAACGTCTGCAGAGTGTACAATCTAATCATGGTTAGCCGTGTCCCCAGTTATGGACAATCTTGAGTATCTAGTATTTGGGTTATCACATGTATCTCAACATTCTTAATTAATATTGTTGGGTTATTAATTACTTTAATTGGGATTGAGTTGGGGTCATACCTTCTCAATGTTTCAACCACCATGATAGTTAAATTAAAATCTATTCCATTGTTGTAGGAAAAAATTGGCTTTTCGCAAAACTACAACCGTAGAGCTTTCCACCAGCCAAATATGCATATAGTGATAGCATTATCCTGTTCTTGCTTTTATCAGGTTATATTGCCAGCATATTCCATGTGCTGACCCATTTTCGGCTGCAACATATTATGTTGCAGACTTTTCAGACGAGGAGTAAGGTTCGTTAGGTCGTTGCCGTGCAGCTCAGCTATGCTGTTGGAGTTGATGGACTCACTTTATCTTCCAAGCCTTCCGCTGTTATCGCATTAGATGGCCTTAAGCCATATTATTGTAATAAGTTCTCTTTTGAGACATTCGATGTAATAAGTGTGTGATTGCTACTCTGTTATAAATCCTTCGAGTACTGTATGTGTCAGCATTACTGATCCAGGGATGACACTGAACACAGAGACTTGACCATCTGAGGTCAGGTCGCTACAAAAAGAATGAAATCTTGTGTCTTCTGTCAGCAGAAACTTATGCAGTAATGACCATGAATAACATTAGTACATTACTTAAGCATAAGTTGCGGAGGAAGACTGGAAATTGTTCTGCGGTTCATGTATAATCTTTGCATGAAGGAAAGATGCGCACAAAGCTCCTGACAACAACATAAGCTTCGTCTTCTAAACTGGGAATAAACGGAACAGGGGTCCTATTTGCTGCAATTGGGGCTCTCTCTGGTTCGAAAAGGGATTTGGCAACTGGATTTGGTGTACTCTTTGCTGGAATGGGGGTTTTGCATCGACATACTGGTGCTATGTCAACTCGCATAATCATACTGCTTTGCTGCTTGGGGTCTCATTGAGTTGGGGCATGAGAAATGACCAGTGTAGTAGGGCTAGAGTCTGCTAGAGTTGGGGTATTTTTTGGGTCAGGTGATATTGCAACTACACCTAATGGGCTATTTGATTTATCAGGTGCCACTACCTTTTCCAAATACTTTGCTTGTGCTCCTCCACGATCAGCAATCACCCTCTTCCTTTTGAACGTCTGATACACAAGAACATCATTTGAATGGATAAATATGGTATGATGACAGATGGAATATGTACTGAAAATGGATAGGCAGGGCGTATTCACATACACGATGTGTAAACTAAGCTAATGGCAGTTCAACAAAGTAGAAGCAATGCAAAGCATCAGTTGCAAGATATAAAAGTGCGAGCAATGTAACCTTGGAAAGTTAGAGCAAGTACCTTGATAGGTGAATAAGATAGGGCATCTTCCTCGACTCCTCCACTAGGGAGCTACATTGACTTAGGTCTCCCTCTAGCTCGTAATCACTTTGTTAGGATCATATTCGAGCATGAATCAGAGATGGAGAGCGCTTTGTATTGCATTGCATCCGGACTTGATTTCAGTCCCTTAATGCCAAGTTTGACAGCCATGTCATTGTTCTGCTTTATTCTTTTCATGCGTGCAAGCTCATAATCATTATGATGCTGTTCAGAATATGAGATTCATGAAAACATAAAAAGTAGTCAGATTATCTATGGAATGCATTGCGGATTCAACTCGGAGAGTGTCTCCCTATAAACCACTGCATATGCAAAGTTCACCTCCCCAACCGTCTTGACTGTAACACACACGTAAATACAAACCCCTTATGTCTCTATAACAGTGCAGGCACACATTTCAAAACTGAAGTAGGAACATTAGAATCATATGAAATTCAGTATTTGAACAAATAAACTAAGCAATTATGAGTGGCATAATGTTTAGCTTCAAGGGTGGAGTGTTGGTAGTGCGACACAAAGCAAGTAGGCAGATTGTATTCCATGTAAAAGATCGAAACCTATGTAAAAGCTGGAAATGACACTTTCTTTATATGCAATGCAGTGTTCGTTGCCCACACATGATGGAAGAGATCACATAGAGAAATACTATTCACTCATGTCTACGGTTCCAAAGATTTAGAAACAGGGTGGTCCACCCTAAAAGAATATTGACAACAAATATGACAAGGCAAGCATAGATGTAGTGAATCAATCATTTACTTGTGAGCTTATTAGGACAAGTATGCGTAATTGTAATCGCAGAAGAGACCGGCCCAAAATCTGAATGAAGAAGTTTGTCTAGCACTTATTGTTCGTAACTAATCGACGTGAATAATTGGATATTATATCGAATGAGTAAGAAAGACAAGTAAAATTGTCAACAAACCTGGCTTGCAGTAGTAATCTGGGTCAATGTCACTATGACCAACAATCCAAAATGACTAGTTTCTGTTCCGAGGGCCAGAATTTTGAATACCCTGTGAAGTTTAAAGGTACTAAAACTGGTAGAATAAGGGCCTATTGTCCCGGTTGGTAAGGGCCTTTAGTCCCGGTTCCTGAACCGGGACTAATGGGTCGGTACTAATGCCCTGGCCCTTTAGTCCCAGTTCAGTCCGTAACTGGACAGATGGGCCTCCACGTGGCCTGTGCGCCGAGCCCAGGCAGAGGGTTTTTAGTCCCGATTGGTGGCACCAACCGACTAATAGGCATCCACGTGTCAGATTTCGTGGTCTTGGTTTTTTGAAAAGGGGGGGGGGGGGGTTGGGGGTTTTGGGGGTTTAATTTAGGTGTCTCATATATTGTGTTAGCTAGCTAATTAATAGAGAGAAGTGTCCTCTCTTTCGTCCGTGCTTGGTCGATGCTACGTACTATACATACGTATAGAGAGGACTAGCTAGACACGCTACGAAGGAAACAGAAGATCGTCATGAACATATATGCATACAGAGAGAAGTGATATCGACCACCTCTCCTTCTCCGAGAGATTGGTCGAACAACAAGTTCTCGTATATCTATCCGACACTACCGGCTACATATATACAATAATTATCTTTTACAAATATAATCTCCTAACATACGGACGCGTGGTCCACATAGTATTCTCCGTCTTCACGTGGTCAAGAAAGAATGCCGCCAATTCCTCTTGAATTGCTCGCATGCGATCTGGTGCTAGGAGTTCATCCCGCATCCGAAACATCTAATTTTAAGAAGGGGGTCAATACATATATATATGAATGAATGAAACTCAACACAAATGATGGTAATAAAATAAAATTGTGAATATTGTTATTTACACACTTCATACTGTTTGTCAGAGTAGCCCCGCTCACAGGTCATGTGGCGGATGGACTCGCAAATGTAGTATCCACAGAAATCATTCCCGTGTTCCTGCCACAACCACTTTACAAGAAACAGAGGTCAATCAAACTGATAATTAGCAAGCATGCTAAATGGTATTGATCAAACTAGCGCTTGAATCAGTAGGAGATGCGTGGAATATGCTACTATAGTACTTACTTTTGGGTCTCTAAATTGTAGCTTCTTCGGCAGTCCCGGAGCTTTTTTGGTGAATTTTCTCCAAACCCTGCCATACAAATAAAACAATTACTTGATATCAGAAATGAACAAAGTTGCTGATATGGTGGATAATGATCGATTTAACTTACTTCTCGAGCATTTTAGTCATGTCCGCATACTCCTCCGGATTTTTTCGTTTGGAGTCTAAGACAGTTACTACTCCATGCTCAAGCTTAATCTCTAGGAGAATATAGTGGTAGCTGCGCAAGCATGCATAACTCATCAATATTACATTACTATAACCTGGACTAATAAGGGAAACCGGATATGCCACAAGACAAGAACACTCACCTGAAGTTGCAAGGAAAGAGTATTATATCTTTGTGTTCATTTTTACCAACGATTGTAGCAAGTTGGCCTCGGTATTTTCGGCATGAAATTTAACCTCGCTTGCATCTATGAGATATGTGTTAATGAACCCAATATCACCCACTTGTATTTTCTTCAATTCGCGATCTTCAATCTGCATAATATAGTGAGGATAATTATAAATACATGCAATGAAAGAGCTGAGTTATATAGAGAGACTTAATGATGTAGTAGTACTACTTACAGACGATGTAGCAGGTGACCGTTGCTTTATCGAGGGCCAATTGATCGAAAAACTGATAGAACTCCTCAAATGGAATAGGCAACAGTTCAATTCCAACGAGGTCATGCTCCTTTTTAACTCTCACATACAAAGTACTCCTCCCCTCAAACTCTCTGCAGGTTTTCATGTACCAATCATGCAATCTTTGCATCATCATTGATAGAGATCTTTCATCTTTGACGAGAGGCTTCCAGACTCAGATTCAGTATTTGCACCTCCAAGAAATCATAATGTACATCGTCAAGCAGGTAATCTCCAGGATTGCTATAACCGGGCACCATCCTCGGATCGACGATGTCGCTAGCAAGCACCTTGAGCGGGGGCACGATTGCTTCATGTTCGCCGAGCTGGGCAATTTGTTTCCCAGCTCGTCATTCTTTCATCCTTTGATCACTGACAGTACTTCCCGACCTCTCCGCTTCGGCAAATGCCTTTCCAATAATGCGCTCATAGTTGCCTTTCGGCGGAGACTTGGGTGGTTTTGTCAGGGCAGCCAGAGTGCGCTTCGCTTTCACCAGATCTACCTTCTCCTCCGGAGGTGGATGTCTCTGTGCTTTCAACCCTTGAAACCAGTCCTTCACTTCGGTTCGCGCGATCTTCGCGTTCTCCTCCGGGGTCATCTCGTATGGTAACTTCTCCGAGTCTTCAGAGAAGGACCGAATCTGTATGTCCTCCCGCCTTTGGCTGTACTGCTAGACGCCGGCAGAGCAGACAGAGCGGATGTCTTCTTTCCTTGCTTACGAGGCGGAGGAGAAGGACTACGATGCGCCGGAGCGGCGGTGGGTCTCTTCCGCCCTTCCTGACGAGGCGGAGAAGGAGGAGCCTGGCTGCCCGGGTGCGCCGGCGCAGGCGGAGTGCCGCCACGCTCCGGAGAAGGAGCCGGCCGAGTGCCCTGATCGTCACTCGCCGAAGGAGGAGGCGGCCCTGACTCGCCGGAGGAGGATGAGGAGGCGGAGGCGTCCAGTTCGGAAGGTTGATGAGATCCTTCCGCCATAGGCATGGAGTCTTCAGAGCATAACCCAGCCGAGTCTCCCCTTCACCGGTAGGGTGGTCAAGCTGGAGGTCCTCAAATCCCTCTGTGATTTCATCCACCATCACCCAAGCATATCCTTCTGGAATCGGCCGA
This sequence comes from Aegilops bicornis, assembly GCA_021605145.1. Taxonomy (NCBI): domain Eukaryota; kingdom Viridiplantae; phylum Streptophyta; class Magnoliopsida; order Poales; family Poaceae; genus Aegilops; species Aegilops bicornis. The sequence goes on along the minus strand of CM038673.1, from coordinate 43,062,095 downwards.
CAGTGAAAAGTTGCGCTGGATTTAGTAGGATAAACAGAGCCAACAGCCGCCTTGACCTTCAAATTCATCCATTGCGCCATAAAGTGGCAATTTTCAGCCTCCGTGATAGCATCCACGGGATAGCTGGCAGGAGCCGTCAAGGCATGCTCCAGCTAAAGCAGCTCGGTGGAAGCGACGCTGCTTCTCCGCTGAGATAGCGGGGTAGCTTCGGGGGAAGCTTCGGTAGGTCGTTTGCTGCGATCTGCTTCTCGTTCCACTATCACTTGTACCCTTGCATGCAGCGCCTGCAGTTTGGTCTGCTGCACTTTCTTCCTCCTCTCCTGGCATTTGTAACTGCCTGTGTCCGGAAATCCAGCCTTCCACGAAACGGAGCCTGGCGTGCCTCGTGTCCGCCTGTGGTGCTCAGATTCCCGAGGGCCATTGTGAGCTCGCTGCTCTCTCTGTCTCGAAAGAACGTACCTTGCTCAACCGCTTTGATATATTGTTGAAGCCTCTTGACTGGTATGTCCAATTGATCGTCCGTCCAAATGCACTTCCCCGATCTGAGGTCCAAGGTTCAGCCAGCCCCGAAGAACCAAGTCAGGCAACGGTCTGGCCAGTTCATTGTCTCTGGTTCGATCTCTTTATCAAGAAGATCATTCTCAGCCTTGGCCCACTTAGGCCGGGCTATGAGGTAGCCACCTCACCCCATGCGATGGTGAAGCTTCTTCTTCGCAGCATTTTTCTTGTTTGTCGCCGACATCATTTTACTCTTTTCCGATGTCTTGTTGGCCACAAATGCGAGCCAGTCATCTCTGATCTTCTCATATTTGCCCTTGAATTCTGGGGTCTCTTTTTTATCGACAAACTTATTCAGGTCTTTCTTCCATTTCCTGAATAGGTCTGCCATCTTCTTAAGAGCAAAAGACTTGATTAATTGCTCAACTGGCTTCTCCGGATCATCCTCTGGCGGTAGGGTGAAATTTGACTTCAGTTCAGTCCAAAGATCATTTTCCTGCATATCATTGACATAAGACACCTCATGGTCTTCGTTCTTAGGCTTATACCATTGCTGGATGCTAATCGGGATCTTGTCCCTAACCGTAACCCCGTGACCGAGCAACAAATTCCTTCTTTGTCCGGATGGGTTCAACTGGTTGGCCGTCATGCGATTTCTATGATCTCAAACTTTTCATCCGAGCTCAACTTTTTCTTCCGGCCTCGTCTCTTTACTGAAGTTGTGCTCGATCCGGAGGGCTAGAAAAAAGAACAAAGACAAGAGTTAATTACTATGTGTACATACCAAAACAATGAATGCATCAATTAGCTAGTCAGCACAGGCTTAACTAATATATATACCTGGCTGGACTCGGTTCGGTCACCGGAGCCTTCCTCATGGTCTACTTCTTCTTGCACCGGCATTGGGTCATCGGAGCCATCACCATCATAGCCAGCTGCTTCTTCACCCTCTCCTTCCAGACCATTGGTGTCGTTGAGAAACATCAACGAGCGCATTTACATCACTTCCTTCTACGATTATGTCCCTCAACAATGCTTGTTGTGTCATTACCGGTGTGTCCATAGTTTCTACAAATATTTACAACATGGCAATTATTATTCAAACATGACAGATATGGATATATTAGTGGCAAACGTAGAACTAGCTAGGTAATTACAATAAGGAATCATATTAATTAGTGGCCTCGACGCTGCTTCTCTAGGGTTTTGGGTGGCCTCGACAACGCTTCAAGGGTTAGGGGTGGCCTCGAGAACGCTTCAAGGATGGGGTAATTTCGACAACGACGAGATACATACACCGGAAAATAATGTTATCGGGGAGGGGGTATATCGACCCCTCCCCACGTGTTGAAGTTATCGGGGAGGGGGGTATATCGACCCCCCCCCAACGTGTTGAAGTTATCGGGAGGGGGTATATCGACCCCCCCCCCACGTGTTGAAGTTATCGGGAGGGGGTATATCGACCCCCCCTCGTGTTGAAGTTATCGGGAGGGGGTATATCGACCCCCCCACGTGTTGAAGTTATCGGGAGTTTATATCGACACGACATACGTACATGCATGGGAAAATAATATATATTATCAGGGAGGGGGTATATCGACCCCCCCCCCCCGCACGTGTTGAAGTTATCGGGAGAGGGTATATCGACCCACCCCCACGTATTGAAGTTATCGGGAGTTTATATCGACCACGACATACGTATATGGGAAAATAATATTATCGGGGAGGTATCCACCCCTCGTGTTGAAGTTATCGGAGGGGTATATCAACAACGATGCACCCGATAAAACATAAGAAAACAAAGAAGAAATAAAAGAGAGAAGAAGAAAGGAATAGCTAGAGGAGAAGATCGAAGAAAAAAAAGAAGAAAAAAAAAGAGGAGAAGAAGAAAGGAATAGTGGAGAAGAAGAGAAAATAGAATATTGAGGAAAATGACGGGTGATCGACGGCGGTGAATACGGGGACGGGGCGTGACGGACCGCTAAACCTAGACAAATATTGAGGAAAATGGAGCTTGGAGGTCGAGCTTGGAGAGGAGAAAGCTTAAGTAGTGTGGCTCGGGCATTCCATCGAACACCTTGTGTGCATAGGAGGTGAGCTAGAGCACCACCAAGCCCTCTACCCCTCGGCGGCCAGGAAAAACAAAGCAGTGTGCTCTGCTCTCACGCGATGGGGTATATATAGGCACATCATTGGTCCCGGTTGGTGGCATGAACCGGGACTAAAGGGGAGCCTTTGGTCCCAGTTCAAGCCACCAACCGGGACCAATGGTGGTGGGCCAGGAGCGAGGCCCATTGGTCTCGGTTCATCCCACCAACCGGGTCCAAAAGGGCCAAACGAACCGGGACCAATGCCCATGAGGCCCCGGCCGGCCCCCTGGGATCACGAACCGGGGCAAATACCTCCATTGGTCCCGGTTCGTGGCAGAACCGGGACTAATGGGCTGAGCAGGCCTGGGTCATTGCCCCCTTTTCTACTAGTGTAAAGATTACCGAAATACATCTGAACCATTAAGTGTAGGTAGCACTGAGCACACAACAAACCCTAATGACAGTCCTGCCTAATGAGTAATGAATTAATTAGAAAATGGGTGATGAGGAGTGGCTGTTGAGTGTTGAGGACGTATCTCAGGATATATCGGGTTGGCTTGGTGGGTGCTGCACGCCTGAGCCCTGAACGGACTGGGAAGGTAGGCACGACGGCGCGCCCGGGCAGTGGTGACGCTGTTGGGCGAGCGGCTCCTGGCCTCATGTTAGTCCGGCATCTCCTCCTAGAGTCATGTCATCCGGGGATGGCAAGTCACCCGCGAGGCAGGCGGCTAGGGGCGAGTAGAGATCGGAAGCGCGCAGCAGAACAGAGGGGAATCGGGGCCTGGGACGACCCAAAATCCCAGGGTGGGCCGGCCCACCGTGGGCACCCTGTAGAGATACACACCCGAGCGGCGAACATGCATTTTCGAAACTAATTTAGGAACATTTAGCTGACCAATTAAACAACTCTATTTTAATAATATCATATTCGTATTTGAACATCTAAGCTTGTTTAGCTTGATGGGTGGAGCAGTGTTATTATGACACGAAGCACGTATTCTGATCATATAGTGATCATAAAAGGGGGAAACTCTAAGCATATTTTTTTTAGCAAAAGAGGGTTTCCTCCGGTTTCTATTAAAGAAACCACCACGGAACCAACATGATCAATTAAACCCTAAGCATGAACAATTAAACCAGATATGGTTGTGCCATGGCAGATTTGAAGCTGCAAACCGGAGAAATGATATTTAGCATCCATTGTTTGCTTCAACTACGAACTAAATTCTAAGAGCTGAAAAGAAAGTAGAGTAACCAAGTTAAGATCTATTTTCTGGTTGAGATCAAAAAGTTGAGGAGATATGAAGTACCACCTCTCTTGCGGCGCCGTGTAGGCATCGGGGGTGCGATGGCTGTCGGTGGCATTGAAGCAGATCTGCGACGGTAGACGGGTGCATTGGGGGATAATTCTCGTTGCGGTGGAAGAGAAGGTCGTGTGAGCGGCCCCGGCAAAGTGGACGACGACGCCGATGAAGCGAGAGGAAGCGATGCAAGGCTTTTGGTCCGTCGCCGTGGATGAGAAATGTCCATCTCTAGCAGTGGACGACACGGTCTTGGTAGGCTCTCCGGCATGGTGGAGGACGGTGGCAATGGATGTGGTGGAGGACGGCGTCGATGGATGGGCTGGCGGACGGAGGCTGGTGTGGGGATGGGGTGTTCTAGCGCGGATGGTGTATGAATGGGAAAATGGATGGAGAGGTACGGGGAACCATGTTTTTGGGACGCGCCTGTCTGAAATATGGGAAAGTTACGAACTTAGCCCCAGTTTAAAATTTGGACGTCTCGTCGGTTGGGGATAGGACGGTAATCTCGCATCTCGCCAATATTTGCCTAGAGCGATTTCAGGCGAGGAGAGGGTGGTTGGCGCCCATGGTTGGCGCCCACGGTGTATGAACGGGGCTGACAGGTAGGGCGGTTGTGTCACGTCTGAGTGAAGTTACAAACCTGCCCCTATTGCAAATATTTGCCTACATCGATTTCGGCCGAGTCAAGTTTGTTTTGCCGCCCATCGTGTATGAATGGGGAATGGAGGGAGAAACAGAGGTCTTTCGGACGAGCTTGAATCAAATGTGTTTTGCTGCCCATGTTTGACGCCCACCGTGTAGGAATGGGCTCAGAGGCGGTCGTGTCACGTCTAATTGAAGTTACTAACCTACCCCTATTTAGAGCAGTGGAAATCGGGCCGATGGATTGTCTGTGTAATGGGTAGACAGTAATTTCCATCTCCCAAACACTTGGCTTCGGTCAGCCGACGTGGGAGTGGACATTTTGCTGCTTCTTTCGAATTTTGGGACTATAAGCATCCACGCTACTCCTGGCAACTAAATTCAATCCATTTTGTATTCCTATATGAATCTTTATAAATCATTCTATGTGTTTTTATATATCTTCAAAAGGACGACAAAGATGTATTCCACCGTCATATATGAATATGGTTTACAAATGCCGATACTCAAATTCAGAAACTAGAATCCAGCTTTAAGGTGAATTCAATATTTGGAACACATCATGTCCAACTCAAATGTCACACGCAGCATAATGTGTACTCCCATTTAGATATGTACACAAGCGATGTATCAAGATTCAAATACCGAGTCAATCAACCAAGAATGTACAGAACTAATGTATATATAAACACTTACAGAGTATATGGTCAATAATATCAACTAACATACATAAGCCAGGCCGTTGTACTTTTTTTGGCTACAACAACATCCTTTTTTTATCCAGCATGTTGGCCCTTTCCGATGCGTGTCACTTAGTCCATCTATAGTACTACTATTGCTGAATGCACATTCAACCCGATTGGCATATTTGTAGGTCTGGCACAGCAATCCAAATGAAATGTCTCCGAGTCTTATCAATTAATACAGACTTGTGCTCAAATAAAATTACAAACCAAATAATAATTATTACATGATCTCTAAAACAAATGGTTTGATTGATTACATGAACATACAACACAAAGGTTATTCAACTATGGAAAGAACATTTCACCTATGATTTACCAAGTAGGAATTTAATTTCCTTTTTTCCTTCAGGACCTTAACAATCCGGTCAGTCTTAGCTTGCTTCGTTTTGAAATCCACCAAATGTTTAATGGTTGTCTCGAGTACTGCTTGTGATTGTGATGTTTGCTTCCTCAACATGTCAACTTCATCTCTAAGTGCGTAAGGTAATCTCTTTCTACCACTAGTTTAGCCTCTAGAGCATCAGCAGTTGGCAATTCATAATGCACGATTGGGCCGGTGCCACTGCTGTGGGATGATGCAACGTCCATGGGGTCCTTGCTCTTTGATCTTGGGCTAACCTGTTTTGCCATTAAAGTTCCTATTGGATTCAGAAAAGTTGAAGTTAGCAAAACATCTCAACTCGGAGTTAACAACAAACCAGTTAAACAAACAAGGAATTAAAGAGTTTCAATTGGATGCTGAAAAGTAGTTATTAACATCATAGTAACCCGCTGTTGCAGCAGCAAAGCAGTTAAACAAACAAGTAGATATTTAAGTTAAGGCAAACATGTAATTCTTAACAGTAAGTATCAAACACATAGATAGGCGCAGTCTACAATATGATTAACATGCTGTGCCATTATGTAATCAGTAGCAAACTAAATTAAGCCAAGCAATGTAATTGAACAATTTTGCAATAAGTAGCTAACTAAAATTCGAGAAGCAGTAACTGAACTTACGCTTAGTTCTTTGTACAGCACACCGCAACTTCTTTTTCGCTTACAAGGTTGTAATGAAGGAGTCCATGGCATCAATTGCTTGGATACGCAGTCCCAATACTTCTTTCTTCCCACACCGCATGGGTAAGTCGAATGGTTAATCTGGTAAGATGGTGCGTCCTTGATATGTTATATGAGGACGTGTAGTCGACTAGTTGTAGCCAAACACATCACACTGGCTTTTATCTGTATATTTCATGCGATTACTTTTGGCATATCGAGATCTAAGCAATCAACAATAGGATGAAAAGACCGGCATCCTTCACATTGTTGGCGAACTCAGTTCATAGAAACAAGCAATTCAACCATTCTGTGGGTAAATCAAAAGCGCCATTGGAATATTTTTCACTATCCAATCATACACGCAAAAAGGGGTGACGCCACCATAGGGGCTGGTATGGGCGGCCGCCTGTGGCTGGAAAGTGTGCACCTAGTTTGAGTCGTCCAGTTGGCCCACGCTAGTTTTGTTCGTCCCAACGCATCGAAAGGCAATGTAAAAAATGAAGAAAAATGTTTCAATTTGGATGGGCCAATAACATAAGTGCAAGGCAGGCCCTATAGCAGGCTCATGGCCTAAACGAGCGCCTCCCATATCGATCGACAAAGCAGGAAAAATCCCAATTCATTCGCTTCCAGCCTCTCCACCGTTCGCTCCTAACCTAGCCGCCGCTAGACAGACCGACACAACATTTTCCTCGCTACCTCACCGGAGGGCGGTCGTCGGGCTTCAAGAGGACGGAAGGACAAGAAGATGAAGATCCAACCGGGTGTAGCTCATGGGAGGCAGCGGCGGCAGCACGGGCATGGCATCGAGCTTGCACAAACGGACAGTCGCAGCTTGCAAGAGTAGTGTGTGCAACGAGTAGGTACATCACATCCCTGATTATATCTAGTTCAACTCTTCAATTTCTGGCCAATAGTTAAACCTGACGGTGTTGTAAAACTGCTTGTATGTAGGGAATCTATGAGAAAATGAAACCATTTTCTACTTATTTTATAACTCGCCCAATCAATATTGAACTGACTGAATCTAATGTATCTAATCAAGTTTCCGGTGCAAACATACAAGCTCATGTTGTTCTTGAGCCTGAAGTGTCTAATGAACAGACTGCTAATGAAGGATTTGATGCAAACATTTTACATGCTCCTGGTGATGAACAAATAGTGTCTAATGAGGGATCTAATGCAAGCATTTTGCAAGATCGTTGAAGAATTTAGTGTCTAATTATGATCTACTATGTTGAGAGAGACAGAGATTTGCAGGCATTGATGACAAGCAAATTATAGTGCATTTTCATAGCTTGAGGAAACATCGAGGCCATCTACCAGAAAGTCCTCAGATTATGACAACATAGCATAAATACTTTTCTAATCTGTTGTTTGAAACTATTGGCATACTTGTGCAGGATAGATATATTGATATGCAGTTTGCGCACTGGTTATATGTGCAATTACACTTCGATATTTTCAGCCAGAGAACGAATAATTCAAGCAGGTACAGACCATGTTTGTAGTCCTTGTACACCATGTTGCATTTTGTGTTTTTGGTTCTTGCATCATTTAGTGTTTATAATCTAAACTACTTTGGATCATTAGCTGGTTTTCAAAGTGCATGTAGCTTCACATTTCTCAAGTTATGTTGATTTCCGGAGTGCAAGTGCCTTCAGATTTTTTGAGTTAAATGTTCGCCTGGTAACTTGAATTCGTGGATCAGCCATCGCACACAAATCATACAAGAATGCCAGTATGAATTAAATGAAATGCAGGGACTTACGCTAGCTCGTTATGCTGTGCTCATCGCAGGTCTGCTTGCGCTTGGGATGTTCCATGTACAAGTCCATGTTACCACTTGCTTGGATGTGCAGGCCTTGTGCTCCTTGCATCCCACTTTGCATTTTTGACACGGCGAATGGTTGATCAAATAAGAGGAATTGACCTTGATGTTGTACCGGAGGACAGATACTTAAAAGGTTATACGGGTGTGCAGGATGTGTACTAGATCTCGTAGCGCCGTCATGCTTCGCTAAAAAATGGATTTGCTTGTTTCAGATGATATCTCCATAAGAAATAAGAGTTAAAGTCAGAGTTGCATAGGCGTGTAAGCTAAGAGAGCAGTGAAAGGATATCCAAACATCGTCGGAACAGTGCACAAGGGAGTGATGTGTGGATACCTAGTTCGGGCCGGCGTTTGGGCACGCTCGCCTAGCTAGAGTGCGGGTCACTTCAGAGCCGTTGAGGGTGATGCGCTGGCGTTGGTTGGCCGCGTATGGATGCAGATCTTGAGTGGCAGCGGAGCGCTACGATGCGGTAGACGAGACCGTTGGTGAAGCCCCAACGACCTCGGGGGGCAGAGGTGCGATGATGTGCTCGGTGAAGTAGTCCCGGTGAGCTGGGAGACGGCGTCGGTGAAGCACACCTGATGCGGTGGAACTCGGTGTCTGTGAGGCACGTCGGTTGCGGCGGCCGACGTTGCCGGTGGACCGCCTGGTGCGGTGGACGAGGGCATAGATGAGGTAGCTCCGGTGCGGTGGTGAAGCGCGACCGTCATTTTTGTCATCGTCGTCCAGCACAGAGGTGGGGAACGGTGGGGAAAGAGACGAGACGAGGGGCGATTCGAGGGATGGCGGCGAATTAGGGATTTGAGCAATCTGGGCGCGGAAGGGGACAGTGGAGAAGAGAGATTTTGCAGGGCAGGAATTGGGGCCGCCAGATATTTCAATCCAAACGTGGAAGCGCCGAACTTATATTGTCGCTGCCCTTTTTTTTTGGGGGAGGGGTGGGTGGCTGGGTGCTATGCGTCCGTCCGACACACGCGACCACCCCGACAGATTATGCTGGTGCCTTAAGGCACCTACCTTTGTGTCCATGACATGTGGGCCGAACAGGTGGCTGGCCCACATGTCAGTCACCCAAGGGCAGTTGCCTTTAAGGCACCGAAGCAACATCCACCCCAACACAAACCTGGTCTGCCTGGTGCGCCTACATTTGAGAATGCAAACGAATCTTCTTTCATTTGCAAACAAATCTGTATGTATTACCATGCCCGTCTTTTCCTTGCAATAATTAGTCATTCGAAACGAGATACTCCATCCGTTCACTTTTGTAAGTCGTTTCATACAACTTAAATGAACTGTTTTGAACATTGTCTGAAATGTCTTCAAGGTCTTATAAAAGTGAACAGAGGGAGTACTATAAATTAATTAATGAGGAGTTATTTGAAAAAAAAATCGAAACGGTACCCACACTAACGTGGATTAGGGTGTGTCACATAATTAGTTATTTGAATTAGAGTGTGTGTCACGTAGCGATCTCCAATTCTAACGTGGATTTCGCATTTCACTATATCCATGCTACTTTTTTAATACAAATTCATATGTATATGATGAACAACATGGTAGAGAGAAAACTTTTGGATGGATTCAAACATAAGACCTACAAAATAGCACAACAAATTGAGTCAATGTCAACTTTTCAAACTTAGTATGGCCCGAATTCGAAATAATTACCCGTATGCCTGGTCCTCGGTTCAAATCTTACAATGTACACCGAATTGAAACATCGATATTAAGTCTCGTACTATGTACATTCAAATGTTGTTTTTAGCCCCCCCCCCCCCGCACAAATGCTACATACTTCCTGTATCGGTCAATCTTCCTCTCCTAACCACCTTAGGAAGCTATCGGTTTCCAACACACGTTCATTCTTTCTCTCCATGTTTCGATCTCTAAGTCTCTCAACTACACAACCACTTTTTCCACTCCTGTTACCAAATGTATTTACCTCACACACCCGCCATTGCACCCCATGCCGATCTCTCTCTCCCCTCTCCTCTCACCCTCTTACGCTAAATACATGCATTGCCTATCTAGCCCCATTAACCTCTCGTATGCGCACGCACGCATCGTTGTATATCTAGGTCACTCCTCGAGACTGTCTCACTCTTTCTTCCAAGACGGCGGTCCACACTTCCTCAATCTCGCTCTCTTTATCTGAGTCTCATTTAACCTCGTTTTCTTTCACACACAAATGATATATCTCCCTGTTCGGGCCTCGATCGACACACTCTATACTCTCTCATGCAGATTGTCTATCTAGGTCAGTCCATCCAAGCCGCCGCCACTCTTTCGACCTCATGGTGGGCCATGCTCACTCAATCTCTCTCTCTCTCTCTCTCTCTCTCTCTCTCTCTCTCCGTATGTCTCGATTGACCTCGCTCTTTCTTGGACAAAAACGATATATCACCATGTTTGAGCCCAATTCGACCTATTCACATTGTATAATCTCTCATGCACATCGTCTATCTAGGTCACTCTCTCCAACCTGTCTCACTCTTTCGATCGCATCGACGACCCTATGTGATCGGGTTGACCTTGCTTCCTCCCACGCACAAAATATATCTACACGTCTGCGGATCGGATCATCTCTCAAGCTCTATCTTACAGCCCTCACCCTTGACAAAAGCTCAATCAGACAATATCTCTCTGGAGCATATATATTTGTTCAATGAATGTCAGACCACACTCACTTTGTCTCTCTATCTATATGTCTCTCGATTGACCTTTCTTTCTCACACCATATCTTCTACGCGTTGAAGCTACTACCTCTCCATCCCTCACAAAGCCGGAGCTATTTACATTGCGAGGGGCACTCCAACCTTGGATTAATTTGTGTAGGCATTTATTACGGTCGGTTTAGATTATATTTTCGTAGCATTCGGCCCACAACAACTCCGAACACCGTTGCAACCCACGCAACTCCCCTAGTTGATTTCCCTCTGCTCGGTCATCGCCTCTCTCGCACGCCCTTTCTCGCCTTCAACGTCAGCACCATGGTATTATTGAAAAACTATGTTGTTCTCTTTAATTATTACAAATAAGCTACAAAACTACACACCGATAGTCCACTTGGAATGGAACAAATTTCGACCCACAAATTAAAGTGCTATAAACTACACAATCGAGGGGCCCACATGTCATGAAACAAATTTGGACCCATATACAAATTAAAAATTAAAGGACGAGGATCGAACATGCGACCGGGCCTTCAAGCCGCACGTCAATAGGCAACATAATGAGAATAGCAATGTTTGTTGTACCCCCTTTGTTCACATAATATATTTATATTACCACAACCTAATTAATGGATAACATGTAATATTATTTTTAGTACTCTTCGCCTTCACTTACTGGTGGGTTCCATGTGTGCTCTCTCTCTCCTCCCCTTCTGCGTTTAGACGCACGGGCAAACAGGAAGAACTCGCGGGCGATGTTGCCGTTGACCATATCTGGACGCGTTCACAAGTCACGGCACCAATTTCACGTACTAGCAGCACTAGTCAATGTGTACGTGCAATGCACGTTAATTTGGAAGTATATATTAAGTGCATGCGGATATTAACTACTAGGATATTATTTGCGTGTTGTCATGTGATTAGCACTATTTTTGGCATGAAATTAATGGCACGCTAAACATGTTGAGCGCTCGACATTGAAGCAGTCTAGGTCGTTGGATGACAAGGAATACATGTGGCTTGATGACGCTTATATTTAATTTGATACGGCTCTAGCAGAACATTCAATCGATCAAACCATACATTACGCTCAGTCTGACCGACTTTAAATTATACGACGATTGATATAAAATAAACGGAAATGATAAACGTTCGGATTTTAAGCATGGCAATCCAAACGTTTTTCATGGCAAATTTAGATTACGCGGCGGCGGCGGGGGCATCTCGTGGTGGGAAGCGGCTCCTTTGCCGTTCTCTGTGTGTCATCGGGCCACTGACCGACGGCGACGGCGGCGTCTTGCGCCGTTGTTGGCGTACTCCTGGACGTTGGCCTAGCTTCAAGGAAGGCCAAAATGTTTTGGACTTCGGAGCGAGTCAACTGGCGGGAGGAGGCGACTGGCGTTGGTGCAAGGAAGCGGTCGACGGCGGCCATCCATGCCGCTGAGGGGGGCACTCGCGCGGGGACAGGTTGTCAACGGCGCGGCGGAGACATTCGTGTGCACGGGCACCGGCACGGGTGCGCACGCCGCTGCACGAGCACCGGCACGGGCGCAGCGTCTTGTGCACGCCAGCAGCACATGCGCTGGCAGGTGCACGGGCGCGTGAAAGTCGGCGGGGACCTCGTGGAACCCCGTGGCATCAAGCTCGGCGACAATGTGCGGCTCCCAGCCCATCAATGCGCAGTCGGGGCGACGGGAGCCGGAACGGGAGCGGGGACAGGCGCGGCATCTTCCCGCAAGGCCAGTTCAAGCTCGTCCCAAAGCGCCTTATGTTCTTGAGACTCCGGCTGGGTGTCTTCCTCAGGAAACTGGAACACTAAGGGCAGACCATCGTGATGCGGCATGGCATACGCTTAGGTCAGGCTAGTTGGAGGTAGACGACATGAGAATTGGAGAGGAAGAGAGAGGATTGTAGCGATACCGGTGAAAAGGGATTGATTTTAAATCGCGCGCCGACGACATTAAAAGTGGGAGCAGTTGGGACGACGGTGGGCGGCGAGCCTGGTCAAAGGGCTCGCCTCCGGTGAGTCTGCAATGATCTGCTCAAGACGCCTCCTCGACAGCCGGGCGAAGCGGTCTGCTCGCACACCTCCCTCGACTCACACACTTGCCGGGACGACACCTGCCGATGAGAAGTGGGGACTCGTATGCACGTAAACGCCCACGATTTCAATAGTTAGAGCGTTTCGCTTAACGTGATGTGTCTTTGTTCCAAAATACCTTGGCTCTTCATTTGTGCAACTTGTCATAAGCAGCTTGTCTCGAATTGAAGAAAAACTTACGAGTAATATTTGTGCCATATCACGTGACCATGCTCAGTTTCAAGAATTTATGCTCACTTTTGGATTTTCTGAAATTTAAGATCCAGGATTCAAAACAATATCATAACCTGCATCATGCAATAAATTTTCAAGCCGTACATCTGTCCTGTTGTATTTCTTAAGAAAGGATTTGGTCAAACATTTTGCTTAGTTAGACTTTAGACAAGTTATATATGCAGAGTAAAAGGATAATCCCTCTGTACCAGTGCATTGCCTGATATATTAACTCAAGTACTAGGCACGAACAAACGGGCTCAATTCTGTTCTCATCCTGGTGTAGTAGTAGTAGTAGTAGTAGTAGTAGGCAATGCAGTTGATGGGTGACCTTGACGAGCGGCGACCGAGGGAATTGAACCGTGCTCGACACGGTAGGTAACGTTGTTTAGTTACTAAGGCATCCTTCCGTTGTTCATCGGTAGTCATTATGGACCGGGGACATGAGGGGAATTTCCTAGGGCTGGAATTCTGGCCGCCAGATATTTCGACTTGAAACGCTGAGGCTCGAATGGTTGCGGTTTCCTAATGTGCGTACCATGCACGCCACCGAAGGACACGAGCCCGGGTTTTTTAGGATCAACATGAGCCAAGGTCTGGCTGGTACGCCGTTGGGTCCTACCATTCGAGAATACAAAAGGAACCTTTTAAATTGCCTAACGAATCTATGTGTATTACAATACCCGTATTTTCCTTGCAAATACTAATCTCAACGTGGTAATTGATTTATGACGAGTTGTTGAATTAGAGTGAGTTTGTGATATAGTGATCTCAATGTGGATTTCACATTTCATGGTATCCCTAGTAAGTTTTCCAATGCAAATTCAAATTTAAAAGATGAACAATATGGAGGTGAGAAAACTTTGTATGTATCAAGCATATGACCACACACACACACACACACACACGTACACACACGCATCTAACACAACAACAATCCAATAACTATAGTGCATCTATTTTTCCAAACCATGCATGTATGACACGAATTCAAAACTACTCCTTCTATTCCTAAATATTAGTCTTTTAGAGAGTTCAACAAGTGACTACATACAGAGCAAAATGAGTGAATCTAGACTCTAAAATATGTCTATATACATCCGTATGTGCCAGTCCATTTGAAGCCTCTACAAAGACTAATATTTAGGAACGAAGGGAGTAAAATGTAAGACATCCATGGTCCTCAGTTCAATATTTAAAATGAACATGAAACTGAAACATGAATATTATGTCTAGTACTACAGTAGATGCAAATGTTGTGTTTAGGCGGAGCTATGATTGTCGGGGGTCAACCCCTCGACCTTAGATAAAATTGTGGAGCTCTATTTAGGGTTGTTTAGATTATATTTGTCCCCACCCTCCCAACCACCGATTGGTTGTGCACCCCCACCCCTCCTCCCCGGGAGAATATAATGTGCCCCCATACCTTAGATGCTATATGCCGATACGAGTTGCTTGGAGCTTGTAGATCTGAGATATAGCAGCTCACATGATGTGTCTTAATTTTTTGCAGGAAACCTTGATGAGTTTGAGAATTGCACACAATTTGTACAAAAACTACTTAGATGCCCTTTGATCCCATATCCAACGACCTCGAAGCTTGTATCACCGTAGCATCTAAGATGAAGGAGGACATCATATTCTCCTGTATGGAAGAATATCATGTGCTACCACACCTTAGATGCTTTGGTGATACAAGCTCTTCGGAGGCGTTGGATTTGTGACCCAACGCCTCCTCGGTGGTTCAAATGTTTTTTTTGCAGAAAAGCCCCAAAAGAGTTCGACCACTGCTTACAAGCACAAAGACTGCTCAGATGCCATTGGATCTCAGATCAAACGACCTCCAAACTCGTATCACCGTAGCATCCAAGCTGCGATAGCACGTTATGTTTTCTCGCACGGGAGAGTTTGAGGTGCTCCCGCACCGTAGATTCTATGGTGATACGAGTTCACTAAGATCAAACGGCCCATAGTAGGAGGTACGAATGTTTTTGCAATATACGGCTGATAGAGTTTGGGAAATGCGCAGAAAGTACAAGTACTACGCATGTGCCATCGATCACCGATCATACGACCTAGATCCGCATATCACCGTAGTGGGTAATTAAGCTACGGGAGCACCTAATATGAGAACCGGGAGCCGTTGGATCAAGATGCAGCGGCACACACGAGGCCTGAATGTTTTATTTGCAAAAAACCTTTGGAGAGTTTGGAAATTGCACATAATTACAAAGACTACTCCCAAGCCATTGGATCTCACTTCCAATGGTGTAAAAACTCGTATCACCATAGTATCTAAGCTACGGGTGGATGTGATATTCTATGCCGCTGTCATTTTGTTCAGAACTTGCAAAATACGTGTAACTCGTGCCGTTACTTGTCTAACCGCCGCAAAGTGTTTGTTCAAAAACCATCCTACACTGAAATATCGGAACAACACACGGGGTCCCACTTGTCATTAATCAAATTTGGACCTAAAACTAACAAATCTGAAAGATAAGATTCGAATCGCAACCTGGACTACAAAGCGTAAGTCGATAGCCGTAAAAAACGAACGGTTGTTGGCTTTGTCCCATAACTTGATTTTATACAAGACTTATGCGTTGAGTAGAGTAGAGGGAGTGCCTCGTCAACACGTGCATGACCGTTGTCTCACTTACTGGTGGGTCCGAAGTCTGTGATCTCAATCTCTCTTCTCTCCATCGTCTAACCTTTGCACGGGCACACGAAGAGTGGCGCTAGCTTGCCGTGGTGATATTACAACTAAAAAAAGCTTGGAAAATAGAAGAATCGCCTAGAACAAGAGACGTTGTGGCTGGTCGAGACAGAGCTAACCACATCTATCCTCCGTGCCACGTTTGCATGATGAAGCTGTGTGGCCAGTGGGGTGTTTTCGACCGACTGGCTGGGTCCCGAGGTCGAACCATAGGTACTACGTCTGATACAGTATATTTTTACACGCACATTTTTCCTCCGTGCCGAGACGTGGCACACCCTACCGGTTTCGGGGTCCTCCCGGGTGGTGCATGCATATATTCTTCCTAACGTGGGACGCCCTACCGTGCGTTTTCTGGGTCCTCCTCGGTCGTAGCGCCGAAGGAAGTAAATGAGTCGTCAAATCACGAAAGACCACCTTTCCAGCCGAGTACATCACTGAAGCACGGTGGCTAGCTTGTTGGGCTAGTTCGACCGATTAGCTAGGCCGCCACCACATTTGTTTTTTCACCCCTTCTTTTATCTACTTGCCGACAGGTAAATTTAAATATCCACCACGGCGTTGCTCTGGTGTTTGGGTGCGGCAGGATTTTTAATTTTTTGATTGACGGGAGCAAGCGCGGCAGGATTTTTAATTTTTTGATTGACGGGAGCGGTAGCGGCAGCAATTAGTCACGATGACTCCGCCTGTAAAAACCCACCGCTCCCTGATGTGAGAAGTCGTCGACTGGTGTTTTACCATGGTGAAAACCAAAAGATTCCCCGCTCCTCGGCTGGCTCCCTCTGCCTTCCCATAGATTGCATTGCCTTTCAGCCGTTTCGCCCCCTTGGCTTCCTCTCCCCATTGCTTCTACCTGGTGCCATGGCGGCGCAGCAGATCACGGAGTCCGAGGTGAGGCGCCTGACACGGAAGCTCCATGCCAAGGATGTAGAGCTCAGGGCCAAGGACGTGGAGCTCCGTGAGCTCAAGGAAGAGAGGAGTGCCATGCTCCTCCATTATGTGCGGGAGTTCATGGAGCTTCAAAAGTGGCAGGTGTCCACCACAAAGATGCTCGAGGCGTCGGCGGTGTTGCTGCAGAAAGCGGGAGATACGATAGGCCGTTAGGGGAGCCGGCTAGAGTGCGAGCGGGCCGATCGTGACGAGGTCCAGGATCGCCTCAGCCACTTGGTGAACCAAGTTGCCATGCACGTGTTGCGGCTGCGCGATGCCTACCGTCGTGCCAGCGCGACGATGCCAGCCGTCGGGCTAAACCCGTTCGACCACCCGGTCGACTTCAACGAGCTGCGGCTTCCTAACTTGGTCTCCTTCTTCACCTATATCTCCGAGGAGCTGAGCCGTCTCCGCGCGATTGTGGGGGCTGAGCTGGACAAGGAGGGCTTGCGGGCTGCTGCCGTCGCCGTTCGGGCGAATCCTTTCAGGGCTCCGTCACCGGAATCCATTCGTGCCATTGGACGCCGTCTTTGACGAGCTGGCTCCCATCGACTAGGAGAGGGCGGTTGCACCCTGCATCACCAACGTCGTGTGCCTCGAGAAGCAGAGGGACTTCGGTGGTGTTTAGGATCCCTCTGCATGGGCATGTCCATGTCTCGGCGCAACATGACCATTCGATCAAACTGAGACGGTGCAGATCAGTCACTGTAGCACAAAGCGTGTGGGTGTGTTTGGTTGCATTCTCATTATTCAATATAGTTGTTTCCTCTTCGTGTATTTTTGTCAACCTACTAGTGTGGACTCATGCACCCTTCATGCACTCTGCGAAACACCCAAAATTGGGTCGATAAGGGAACTTTTGCTCCCATCTCGTGCACCCTTCATACACCACGTCTAACACTATTCGTGCTTCATATGGTTCATGTTTTGTGGAGTACTGTAGCACCGTACTCTTTGTGCACTGTGGACCTAGTTCTGTTAACATTGATCTCACCGTTCATTCTTGACCGGACAGTCAAAAAAGCGGTACTATGTTACATATAGGAGTAGTTGACATGCGCACAACATCATTTGTTATCGTCATATCTTACTACACTAGCAACAAGATTGTGTAGTACTGATGTATGAACCACTGCACAGGCCTAGTAGTGGGAGCACTGTGTATGTTCAAGTGGCTGCCGTGTTTCGCACTCCTCCGTCGTAAGAGTGGAAACGCTTGCTGTAATCATTTTTTTCTTCAGAATGAAAAATAGTGGACACGCTCTACCGTGCGGATCCTCCTCCAGCCACGCACTAAATTACTCACTTTCGCCGACGTGTGGGACAGCCAACACCTGGGTCCACCAGCCATGCACTAAATTACTCCATAGTAGAGTGACGGTAGACTACCCCGATCGAACCGCCGAATTAATGCCCAATGAGCCGTCAAATCACAAAACCCCCTCCTTTCCAGCAGTAAGTTGGACGTACGAAGCAACCATCATTTCACTCTTCTCTCTCAGCTTCCTCTCTTGAAGACAACTCCCAATCGCTTCGCATCTCCCTCATCTGGATCCTCCTATCACTCTTCTCTCTCGGCTTCCTCTCTTGGATGGACGCCGGAGCACTGGGCGACGTGATGTCTATGGCTCTGGCCAAAACCGTCAAGGTTCATGGTACGAAGAAGCGCAAGCACCCCGCCGAGACTACCGCAAACAAGCTCAAAGCCATCGCCCTGTCCAAGCCCCCCTCTCCGTGATCCCTCATTAAGCAAGTCTAGGTAATGTCTCTTGTTGATGATCTTTTTCTCGATCTTGATCGTGTTTTTCATCTAACACACAGTACTAGTACTGGTAGTACAACTTTCTGGGTGATCTTGCATGTGATTTTAGTGTGCCAAATGACGGTTCTAAATTCCTCTTTTGACCAAAACATGCGAGAGGTTGACACTGATTTCTTATAGATTACTTTCAAATACTCCCTTTGTCCCAAATTTCTTGTCTTAGATTTGTCTAGATACGGATGTATCTAATACTAAAATGTGACTTGATACATCTGTATCTAGACAAATCGAAGACAAGAATTTTGGCACGGAGGAGTACTATATGAACATCAATGCTACCTTTTAAGAGGGTATATTTGCCTCAGTAACTTGTGTTATGGATATTGCATGTAATCCCTCGGCTATCATGCCTTTGAAGACATGTTCTAGTGTCTTTGTTCACTCATTTCTGTGCGTATATGTATTCATATATGGAATATAATATCGAAAATCATCTTATATTTCTAAACAGAGGTAGTAATAACATATGGTTTCTGTTTGAATTAGAACCAGGTCCGCGGTGGAGATGAAGTTCTCAAAGTCATGCCATGTGAACTGGAAGACACGATGATGAGTTCTCTTTGCCGAACTATCCAGCTGCTGTGTCCTTGTCGCCACGGGTCTTGAACTAGTGTTTTCCTCTAGCATTGTTGTCAGGCGTGTTCTCGAGGTTGTACTTGACCACAACAATTTCCTGGTTGTGCCTTCGATTATGAAGGGTGTGGTTGTTGTAAAGCTTCCCAACAAATCTGATGCGGCTTGTCTTCATCATCATGTTTATGAGTGGAAAGACCACTCTGTTAGGTTCTCCAAGGTTGACAAGATGGTGATGGTGCATGTAGACATCTCACACGAAGTCCATGGCCTAGTCAGTTATGCGGGGTTCATCCCATAGGTCGGTGGCAAGAAATAGTCTGCAGAGTTTAGTTAGTGCAACTTTGCTTGTCTGTAGTAAGTACTATTGTTCAGTACTTGATTTGTGTTTGTGAACCCTGTATTGTTTATTAGTACTGCCGCTTTTGGTGTGTGGTCAGTCCTGAGAACGGTCTATGTTAATGTCTATCCACTCAATTCAGTCTGTACATTTTGAAGTATCCAGATCATATTTTTTGTGAGGATGGTTTATCAATTATGGTTACACTCCAATATCTATATGCATTGCAGGGTTTATCACTGTTGGAAATATGCCCTAGAGGCAATAATAAAATGGCTATTATTATATTTCTTTGTTCATGATAATTGTCTGTTATTCATGCTATAACTATCTTATCCGGAAATCGTAATACACGTGTGAATACATAGACCACAACATGTCCCTAGTAAGCCTCTAGTTGACTAGCTCGTTGATCAACAGATGGTCATGGTTTCCTGACTATGGGCATTGGATGTCATTGATAACGGGATCACATCATTAGGAGAATGATGTGATGGACAAGACCCAATCCTAAGCATAGCTCAAAGATCGTGTAGTTCGTTTAGCTAGAGCTTTTCAAATGTCAAGTATCATTTCCTTAGACCATGAGATTGTGCAACTCTCGGATACCGTAGGAGTGCTTTGGGTGTGCCAAACGTCACAACGTAACTGGGTGACTATAAAGGTACACTACGGGTATCTCTGAAAGTGTCTGTTGAGTTGGCACGAATCGAGACTGGTATTTGTCACTCCGTATGACGGAGAGGTATCTCTGGGCCCACTCGGTAATGCAACATCATAATGAGCTCAATGTGACCAAGTGTCTGGTCACGGGATCATGCATTACGGCATGCAGTAAAGTGACTTGCCGGTAACGAGATTAAACGAGGTATTGGGATACCGACGATCGAGTCTCGGGCAAGTAATGTATCGATTGACAAAGGGAATTGTATACGGGATTGATTGAATCCTCGACATCATGGTTCATCCGATGAGATCATCGAGGAGCATGTAGAGCCAACATGGGTATCCAGATCCCGCTGTTGGTTATTGACCGGAGAAGGCGTCTCGGTCATGTATGCGCATGTCTCCCCAACCCGTAGGGTCTACACACTTAAGGTTCGGTGACGCTAGGGTTGTAGAGATATGAGTATGCAGTAACCCGAAAGTTGTTCGGGGTCCCGGATGAGATCCCGGACGTCACGAGGAGTTCCAGAATGGTCCGGAGGTGAAGAATTATATATAGGAAGTGCAGTTTCGGCCATCGGGAAAGTTTCGGGGGTCACCGGTATTGTACCGGGACCACCGGAAGGGTCCCGGTGGTCCACCGGGTGGGGCCACCTATCCCGGAGGGCCCCGTGGGGTGAAGTGGGGAGGGGAACCAGCCCCTGGTGGTCTGGTGCACCCCCCCTTGGGCCCCCCTGCGCCTTGGGTTGGAAACCCTAGGGTGGGGGGCGCCTCCACTTGCCTTGGGGGGCAAGCCTCCCCCTTGGCCGCCGCCCCCCCAGGAGATCTCATCTCCCAGGGCTGGTGCCCCCCCTAGGGGGCCTATATAAAGGAGGGGAGGGAGGGCAGCCGCACCCATGCCATAGGCGCCTCCCTTCCCCCTTGCTACACCTCTCCCTCTCGTGGAAGCTCGGTGAAGCTCTGCCAAGATCACTGCTGCATCCACCACCACGCCGTCATGCTGCTGGATCTCCGTCAACCTCTCCTCCCTCCTTGCTGGATCAAGAAGGAGGAGATGTCTTCCTCAACCGTACTTGTGTTGAACGCGGAGGTGCTGCCCGTTCGGCACTAGGATCATCGGTGATTTGGATCACGTCGAGTACGACTCCCTCAACCCCGTTCTCTTGAACGCTTCCGCTCGCGATCTACAAGGGTATGTAGATGCACTCCTCTTTCTCGTTGCTAGATGAACTCATAGATTGATCTTGGTGAAAGCGTAGAAATTTTTTATTTTCTGCAACGTTCCCCAACAGTGGCATCATGAGCTAGGTCTATGCGTAGTTCTCTTTGCACGAGTAGAACACAATTTGTTGTGGGCGTAGATGTTGTCAACTTTCTTGCCACTACTATTCTTATTTTGCTTCAGCGGTATTGTGGGATGAAGCGGCCCGGACCGACCTTACACATACGTTTACGTGAGACAGGTTCCACCGACTGACATGTACTAGTTGCATAAGGTTGCTAGCGGGTGTCTGTCTCTCCCACTTTAGTTGGAGCGGATTCGATGAAAAGGGTCCTTATGAAGGGTAAATAGAAGTTGACAAATCATGTTGTGGCTTTTACGTAGGTAAGAAAACGTTCTTGCTAGAACCCTATTGCAGCCACGTAAAACATGCAACAACAATTAGAGGACGTCTAACTTGTTTTTGCAGCATGTGATTGTGATGTGATATGGCCAAAAGTTGTGGTGAATGATGAATGATATATATGTGATGTATGAGATCATGTTCTTGTAATAGGAATCACGACTTGCATGTCGATGAGTATGACAACGGCAGGAGCCATAGGAGTTGTCTTAATTATTGTATGACATGCGTGTCATTGATTCAACACCATGTAATTACTTTACTTTATTGCTAAACCGTTAGCTATAGTAGTAGAAGTAATAGTTGGCGAAACAACTTCATGGAGACACGATGATGGAAATCATGATGATGGAGATCATGGTGTCAAGCGGTGACAAAGATGATCATGGAGCCCGAAGATGGAGATCAAAGGAGCTATATGATTTTGGCCTTATAATGTCAATACTATTTGTTTGCATGTGTTGTTTATCATGTTTTTGCATCTTGTTTACTTAGAACGACGGTAGTAAATAAGATGATACCTCATAATAATTTCAAGAAAGTGTTCCCCCTAACTGTGCACCGTTGCAAAGGTTCGTTGTTTCGAAGCACCACGTGATGATCTGGTGTGATAGATCCTAACGTTCGAATACAACGGGTGTAAGCCATATTTACACACGCAATACACTTAGGTTGACTTGACGAGCCTAGCATGTACAGACATGGCCTCGGAAAACGAAGGACCGAAAGGTCGAGCATGAGTCGTATAGAAGATACGATCAACATGGAGATGTTCACCGATGTCGACTAGTCCGTCTCACGTGATGATCGGACACGGCCCAGTTGACTCGGATCATGTTTCACTCAGATGACTAGAGGGATGTCTAATCTGAGTGAGAGTTCATTAAATAATTTGATTAGATGAACTTAATTATCACATGTATCTCAACATTCTTAATTAATATTGTTGGGTTATTAATTACTTTAATTGGGATTGAGTTGGGGTCATACCTTCTCAATGTTTCAACCACCATGATAGTTAAATTAAAATCTATTCCATTGTTGTAGGAAAAAATTGGCTTTTCGCAAAACTACAACCGTAGAGCTTTCCACCAGCCAAATATGCATATAGTGATAGCATTATCCTGTTCTTGCTTTACTGTGTTATATTGCCAGCATATTCCATGTGCTGACCCATTCTCGGGCTGCAACGTATTATGTTGCAGACTTTTCAGACGAGGAGTAAGGTTCGTTAGGTCGTTGCCGTGCAGCTCAGCTATCTTTGTTGGAGTTGATGGACTCACTTTATCTTCCAAGCCTTCCGCTGTTATCGCATTAAATGGCCTTAAGCCATATTATTGTAATAAGTTCTATTTTGAGACATTCGATGTAATAAGTGTGTGATTGATACTCTGTTATAAATCCTTCGAGTCAGTATGTGTCGACATTCTTGATCCGAGGATGACACTAAACACGAGAGACTTGACCATCCGAGGTCAGGTCGCTACAAAAGAATGAAATCTTACATCTTACATCGTGAGAAACTTATGCAGTAATGACCATGAATAACATTAGTACATTACTTAAGCGTAAGTTGCGGAGGAAGACTGGAAATTGTTCTGTGTCTGCGGTATAATCTTTGCATGAAGGAAAGATGCGCACAAAGCTCCTGACAACAACATAAGCTTCGTCTTCTAAACTGGGAATAAACGGAACAGGGGTCCTATTTGCTGCAATTGGGGCTCTCTCTGGTTCGAAAAGGATTTAACAACTGGATTTGGTGTACTCTTCTTTGCTGGAATGGGGTTTTTAAATGCATTGGTGCTATGTCAATCGGCATAATCATCTTGTTTCTTTGCCGGTTGGGGTCTGCTGAGTTGGGGCATGAGAAATGACCAGTGTAGTAGGGCTAGAGTCTGCTAGAGTTGGGGTATTTTTTGGGTCAGGTGATATTGCAACTACACCTAATGGGCTATTTGATTTATCAGGTGCCACTACCTTTTCCAAATACTTTGCTTGTGCTCCTCCACGATCAGCAATCACCCTCTTCCTTTTGAGCGTCGATACACAAGAACATCATTTGAATGGATAAATATGGTATGATGACAGATGGAATATGTACTGAAAATGGATAGGCAGGGCGTATTCACATACACGATGTGTAAACTAAGCTAATGGCAGTTCAACAAAGTAGAAGCAATGCAAAGCATCAGTTGCAAGATATGTGCGAGTAATGTAACCTTGGAAAGTTAGAGCAAGTACCTTGATAGGTGAATAAGATAGGGCATCTTCCTCTGACTCCTCCACTAGGGAGCTACATTGACTTAGGTCTCCCTCTAGCTCAGAATCACTGTTAGGATCATATTCTGAGCATGAATCTGTAGGCGGAGAGCGTTTGCATTGCATTGCATCCAGACTTGATTTCAGTCCCTTCATGCCAAGTTTGACAGCCATGGCATTGTTCTGCTTTATTCTTTTCATGCGTGCAAGCTCATAATCATTATGATGCTGTTCAGAATATGAGATTCATGAAAACATAAAAAGTAGTCAGATTATCTATGGAATGCATTGCAGATTCAACTCGGAGAGTGTCTCCCTATAAACCCCTGCATATGCAAAGTTCACCTCCCCAACCGTCTTGACGGACCACACACGTAAATACAAACCCCTTATGTCTCTATATGCAGGCACACATTTCAAAACTGAAGTAGGAACATTAGAATCATATGAAATTCAGATTTGAACAAATAAACTAAGCAATTATGAGTGGCATAATGTTTAGCTTCAAGGGTGGAGTGTTGGTAGTGCGACACAAAGCAAGTAGGCAGATTGTATTCCATGTAAAAGATCGAAACCTATGTAAAAGCTGGAAATGACACTTTCTTTCTATACAATGCAGTGTTCGTTACCCACACATGATGGAAGAGATCACATAGAGAAATACTATTCACTCATGTCTACGGTTCGATATTTAGAAAAAGGGTGGTCCACCCTAAAAGAATATTGACAACAAATATGACAAGGCAAGCATAGATGTAGTGAATCAATCATTTACTTGTGAGCTTATTAGGACAAGTATGCGTAATTGTAATCGCAGAAGAGACCGTCCAAAATCTGAATGAAGAAGTTTGTCTAGCACTTATTGTTCGTAACTAATCGGCGTGAATAATTGGATATTATATCGAATGAGTAAGAAAGACAAGTAAAATTGTCAACAAACACGGCTTGCGGTAGTAATCTGGGTCAATGTCACTATGACCAACAATCCAAAATGACTAGTTTCTGTTCTGAGGGCCAGAATTTTGAATACCCTGTGAAGTTTAAAGGTACTAAAACTGGTAGAATAAGGGCCTATTGTCCCGGTTGGTAAGGGCCTTTAGTCCCGGTTCCTGAGCAGGACTAATGGAAATCGATACTAATGCCCTGGCCCTTTAGTCCCAGTTCAGTCGAGCAGGACGAGATGGGCCTCCACGTGGCTTTGTCGCCGAGCCGAGCAGGAGGGCCTTTAGTCCCAGTTGGTGGCACCAACCGGGACTAATAGGCATCCACGTGTCAGCATTTCAGGGTCTTGGTTTTTTTGAAAAGGGGGGGGGGGGGGTTGGGGGTTTTGGGGGTTTAATTTAGGTGTCTCATATATTGTGTTAGCTAGCTAATTAATAGAGAGAAGTGTCCTCTCATTCGTCCGTGCTTGGTCGATGCTACGTACTATACATACGTATAGAGAGGACTAGCTAGACACGCTTCTGAAGGAAACAGAAGATCGTCATGAACATATATGCATACAGAGAAGTGATATCGACCACCTCTCCTTCTCCGAGAGATTGGTCGAACAACAAGTTCTCGTATATCTATCCGACACTACCGGCTACATATATACAATAATTATCTTTTACAAATATAATCTCCTAACATACGGACGCGTGGTCCACATAGTATTCTCCGTCTTCACGTGGTTAAGAAAGAATGCCGCCAATTCCTCTTGAATTGCTCGCATGCGATCTGGTGCTAGGAGTTCATCCCGCATCCGAAACATCTAATTTTAAGAAGGGGGTCAATACATATATATATGAATGAATGAAACTCAACACAAATGATGGTAATAAAATAAAATTGTGAATATTGTTATTTACACACTTCATACTGTTTGTCAGAGTAGCCCCGCTCACAGGTCATGTGGCGGATGGACTCGCAAATGTAGTATCCACAGAAATCATTCCCTTGTTCCTGCCACAACCACTTTACAAGAAATAGAGGTCAATCAAACTGATAATTAGCAAGCATGCTAAATGGTATTGATCAAACTAGCGCTTGAATCAGTAGGAGATGCGTGGAATATGCTACTATAGTACTTACTTTTGGGTCTCTAAATTGTAGCTTCTTGGCAGTCCGGAGCTTTTTTGGTGAATTTTCTCCAAACCCTGCCATACAAATAAAACAGTTACTTGATATCGGAAATGAACAAAGTTGCTGATATGATGGATAATGATCGATTTAACTTACTTCTCGAGCATTTCAGTCATGTCCGCATACTCCTCCGGATTTTTTCGTTTGGAGTCTAAGACAGTTACTACTCCATGCTCAAGCTTAATCTCTAGGAGAATATAGTGGTAGCTGCGCAAGCATGCATAATTCATCAATATTACATTACTATAACCTGGACTAATAAGGGAAACCGAATATGCCACAAGACAGTAACACTCACCTGAAGTTGCAAGGAAAGAGTATTATATCTTTGTGTTCATTTTTTACCAACGATTGTAGCAAGTTGGCCTCGGTATTTTCGGCATGAAATTTAACCTCAGTTGCATCTATGAGATATGTGTTAATGAACCCAATATCACCCACTTGTATTTTCTTCAATTCGGCGATATTCAATATGCAAAATATAGTGAGGATAATTATAAATACATTCAAAGAAAGGGCTGAGTTATATAGAGACTTAATGACAGAAGTAGTACTACTTACAGACGATGGCAGGTGACCGTTGCTTTATCGAGGGCCAATTGATCGAAAAACTGATAGAACTCCTCAAATGGAATAGGCAACGGTTCAATTCCAACGAGGTCATGCTCCTTTTTAACTCTCACATACAAAGTACTCCTCCCCTCAAACTCTCTGCAGGTTTTCATGTACCAATCATGCAATCTTTGCATCATCATTGATAGAGATCTTTCATCTTTGACGAGAGGCTTCCTGTACTCGTATCTAGTATTTGCACCTCCAAGAAATCATAATGTACATCGTCGGGCAGGTAATCTCCAGGATTGCTATAACCGGGCACCATCCTCGGATCGACGATGTCGCTAGCAGGCACCTTGAGCGGGGGGCACGATTGCTTCGCTTGTTTGCCGAGCTGGGCAATTTGTTTCCCAGCTCGTCATTCTTTCATCCTTTGATCACCGGCGGTACTTCCCGACCTCTCCGCTTCGGCAAATGCCTTTCCAATAATGCGCTCATAGTTGCCTTTCGGCGGAGACTTGGGTGATTTTGTCAGGG
Source organism: Aegilops bicornis (assembly GCA_021605145.1). Taxonomy (NCBI): domain Eukaryota; kingdom Viridiplantae; phylum Streptophyta; class Magnoliopsida; order Poales; family Poaceae; genus Aegilops; species Aegilops bicornis. The sequence continues at coordinate 43,034,806 of CM038673.1, read as the reverse complement.
CAGCCAGAGTGCGCTTCGCTTTCACTAGATCTACCTTCTCCTCCGAAGGTGGATGTCTCTGTGCTTTCAACCCTTGAAACCAGTCCTTCACTTTGGTTCACGCGATCTTCGCGTTCTTCTCCGGGGTCATCTCGTACGGTAACTTCTCCGAGTCTTGAGAAGGACCGAATCTGTATGTCCTCCCGCCTTTGGCTGTCTTGCTAGGCGCGGCGGAAGCGAGCGGAGCGGATGTCTTCTTTCCTTGCTTATGAGGCGGAGGAGAAGGACTCACGACGCCGGAGCGGCGGCGGGTCTCTTCCGCCCTTCCCGACGAGGCGGAGAAGGAGGAGCCTGGCTGCTCGGGCCGGCCAAGAGGCGGAGTGCCGCCACGCGCCGGAGAAGGAGCCGGCCGAGTGCCCTGATCGTCACTCGCCGAAGGAGGAGGCGGCCCTGACTCGCCGGAGGAGGAGGAGGAGGCGGAGGCGTCCAGTTCGGAAGGTTGATGAGATCCTTCCGCCATAGGCATGGAGTCTTCAGAGCATAACCCAGCCGAGTCTCCCCTTCACCGGTAGGGTGGTCAAGCTGGAGGTCCTCAAATCCCTCTGTGATTTCATCCACCATCACCCTAGCATATTCTTCTAGAATCGGCCGACAGTGAAAAGTTGCGCTGGATTTAGTAGGATAAACAGAGCCAACAGCCACCTTGACCTTCAAATTCATCCATTGCGCCATAAAGTGGCAATTTTCAGCCTCCGTGATAGCATCCACGGGATAGCTGGCAGGAGCCGTCAAGGCATGCTCCGGCTAAAGCAGCTCGGTGGAAGCGACGCTGCTTCTCCGCTGAGACAGCGGGGTAGCTTCGGGGGAAGCTTCGGTAGGTCGTTTGCTGCGATCTGCTTCTCGTTCCACTATCACTTGTACCCTTGCATGCAGCGCCTGCAGTTTGGTCTGCTGCACTTTCTTCCTCCTCTCCGGCATTTGTAACCGCTTTGTGTCCGAAATCCAGCCTTCCACGAAGCGAACTGGCGTGCCTCGTGTCCGTCCAGGGTGCTCGGGATTCCCGAGGGCCATTGTGAGCTCGTCGTTCTCTCTGCGGAAAGAACGTACCTTGCTTCTGCTTCGATATATTGTTGAAGCCTCTTGGTGGTATGTCCAATTGATCGTCCGTCCAAATGCACTTCCACGATCTGAGGTCCAAGGTTCAGCCAGCCCGAAGAACCAAGTCCGCAACGGTGCAGCCAGTTCATTGTCTCTGGTTCGATCCCTTTATCAAGCAGATCATTCTCAGCCTTGGCCCACTTAGGTGGGCTATGAGGTAGCCACCTGACCCCGTGCGATGGTGAAGCTTCTTCTTCGCAGCATTTTTCTTGTTTGTCGCCGACATCTTTTTACTCTTTTCCGATGTCTTGTGGGCCACAAATGCGAGCCAGTCATCTCTGATCTTCTCATATTTGCCCTTGAATTCTGGGGTCTCTTTTCTATCGACAAACTTATTCAGGTCTTTCTTCCATTTCCTGAATAGGTCTGCCATCTTCTTAAGAGCAAAAGACTTGATTCATTGCTCAACTAGCTTCTCCGGATCATCCTCTGGCGGTAGGGTGAAATTTGACTTCAGCTCAGTCCAAAGATCATTTTTCTGCATATCATTGACATAAGACACCTCAGGGTCTTCGTTCTTAGGCTTATACCATTGCTGGATGCTAATCGGGATCTTGTCCCTTTCCAGAACCCCGCAATGTGATTCAAATTCCTTCTTTGTCCGGATGGGTTCAATCGGTTGGCCGTCGCTAGCGTTTTCTATGATCTCAATCTTTTCATCCGAGCTCAACTTTTCTTCGGGCCTCGTCTCTTTACCGAAGTTGTGCTCGATCTGGAGGGCTAGAAAAAAGAACAAAGACAAGAGTTAATTACTATGTGTACATACCAAAACAATGAATGCATCAATTAGCTAGTCAGCACAGGCTTAACTAATATATATACCTGGCCGGACTCGGTTCGGTCACCGGAGCCGTCCTCATGGTCTACTTCTTCTTGCACCGGCATTGGGTCATCGGAGCCATCACCATCATAGCCAGCTGCTTCTTCACCCTCTCCTTCCAGACCATTGGTGTCGTTGAGAAACATCAACGAGCAGACGACATCACTTCCTTCTGCGATTATGTCCCTCAACAACGCTTGTTGTGCTTAAATCACACGGGGGTGTCCATAGTTTCTACAAATATTTACAACATGGCAATTATTATTCAAACATGACAGATATGGATATATTAGTGGCAAAGCGTAGAACTAGCTAGGTAATTACAATAAGGAATCATATTAATTAGTGGCCTCGACGCTGCTTCTCTAGGGTTTTGGGTGGCCTCGACAACGCTTCAAGGGTCAGGGGTGGCCTCGAGAACGCTTCAAGGATGGGGTAATTTCGACAACGACGAGATACATACACGGGAAAATAATGTTATCGGGGAGGGTATATCGAATTTCCCCGTGTTGAAGTTATCGGGGAGGGGTATATCGACCCCCTCCCACGTGTTGAAAGCTATCGGGGAGGGGTATATCGATCCCCACGTGTTGAAGTTATCGGGAGGGTATATCGACCCCCCCTCGTGTTGAAGTTATCGGGAGGGGGTATATCGACCCCCCCACGTGTTGAAGTTATCGCAAGTTTATATCGACACGACATCCGTCCATGCATGGGAAAATAATATATATTATCGGGGAGGGTATATCGAATTTCCACGTGTTGAAGTTATCGGGAGAGGGTATATCGACCCACCCCCACGTATTGAAGTTATCGGGAGTTTATATCGACACGACATACGTATATGGGAAAATAATATTATCGGGGAGGGGGTATCCACCCCCCTCGTGTTGAAGTTATCGGGAGGGGTATATCAACAACGACAGACCCGATAAAACATAAGAAAACAAAGAAGAAATAAAAAGAGAGAAGAAGAAAGGAATAGCTAGAGGAGAAGATCGAAGAAAAAAAGAAGAAAAAAAAGAGGAGAAGAAGAAAGGAATAGTGGAGAAGAAGAGAAAATAGAATATTGAGGAAAATGACGGGTGATCGACGGCGGTGAAGACGGGGACGGGGCATGACGGACCGCTAAACCTAGACAAATATTGAGGAAAATGGAGCTTGGAGGTCGAGCTTGGAGAGGAGAAAGCTTAAGTAGTGTGGCTCGGGCATTCCATCGAACACCTTGTGTGCATAGGAGGTGAGCTAGAGCACCACCAAGCCCTCTCCCCCTCGGCGGCCAGGAAAAACAAAGCAGTGTGCTCTGCTCTCACGCGATGGGGTATATATAGGCACATCATTGGTCCCGGTTGGTGGCATGAACCGGGACTAAAGGGGAGCCTTTGTCCTAGTTCAAGCCACCAACCGGGACCAATGGTGGTGGGCCAGGAGCGAGGCCCATTGGTCCCGGTTCGTCCCACCAACCGGGTCCAAAAGGGCCAGACGAACCGGGACCAATGCCCATGAGGCCCCGGCCGTCCCCCTGGGATCACGAACCGGGGCAAATACCTCCATTGGTCCTGGTTCGTGGCAGAACCGGGACTAATGGGCTGAGCAGGCCTGGGTCATTGCCCCCTTTTCTACTAGTGTAAAGATTACCGAAATACATCTGAACCATTAAGTGTAGGTATGCAGGCACACAACAAACCCTAATGACAGTCCTGCCTAATGAGTAATGAATTAATTAGAAAATGGGTGATGAGGAGTGGCTGTTGAGTGTTGAGGACGTATCTCAGGATATATCGGGTTGGCTTGGTGGGTGCTGCCTTTGAGCCCTGAACGGACTGGGAAGGTCGGCACGACGGCGCGCCCGGGCAGTGGTGACGCTGTTGGGCGAGCGGCTCCTGGCCTCATGTTAGTCCGGCATCTCCTCCTAGAGTCATGTCATCCGGGGATGGCAAGTCACCCGCGAGGCAAAGCGGCTGAGGCGGTAGAGATCGAGCGGCAGCAGAATAGAGGAATCGGGCCTGGGGACGACCCAAAATCCCAGGTGGGCGGCCCACCGTGGGTACCTGTAGAGATACACACCGAGCCAAGTAACATGCATTTTGAAACTAATTTAGGAACATTTAGCTGACCAATTAAACAACTCTATTTTAATAATATCATATTCAGATTTGAACATCTAAGCTTGTTTAGCTTGATGGGTGGAGCGATGTTATTATGACACGAAGCACGATTCGATCAGATAGTGATCATAAAAGGGGGAAACTCTAAGCATATTTTTTTAGCAAAAGAGGGTTTCCCCTCCGGTTTCTATTAAAGAAACCACCACGGAACCAACATGATCAATTAAACCCTAAGCATGAACAATTAAACCGTATTATGGTTGTGCCATGGCAGATTTGAAGCTGCAAACCGGAGAAATGATATTTAGCATCCATTGTTTGCTTCGAACTAAGAACTAAATTCTAAGAGCTGAAAAGAAAGTAGAGTAACCAAGTTAAGATCTATTTTCTGGTTGAGATCAAAAAGTTGAGGAGATATGAAGTACCACCTCTCTTGCGGCGCCCGTGTAGGCATCGAAGTGCGATGGCTGTCGGTGGCATTGAAGCAGATCTGCTGACGGTGAAGCGGGTGCATTGGGGATAATTCCCGTTGCGGTGGAAGAGAAGGTCGTGTGGCGGCCCGGCAAAGTGGACGGCAGCGCCCGATGAAGCGAGAGGAAGCGATGCAAGGCTATTGGTCCGTCGCCGTGGATGAGAAACGTCCATCTCTAGCAGTGGACGACACGGTCTTGGTAGGCTCTCCGGCATGGTGGAGGACGGTGGCAATGGATGTGGTGGAGGACGGCGTCGATGGATGGGCTGGCGGACGGAGGCTGGTGTGGGGATGGGGTGTTCTAAGCGCGGATGGTGTATGAATGGGAAAATGGATGGAGAGGTACGAGGAACCATGTTTTTGGGGCCTTTATGCGAAATATGGGAAAGTTACGAACTTAGCCCCATTTTAAAATTTGGACGTCTCGTCGGTTGGGGATAGGACGGTAATCTCGCATCTCGCCAATATTTGCCCAGAGCGATTTCGGGCGAGGAGAGGGTGGTTGGCGCCCATGGTTGGCGCCCACGGTGTATGAACGGGGCTGACAGGTAGGGCGGTTGTGTCACGTCTGAGTGAAGTTACAAACCTGCCCCTATTGAAAATATTTGCCTACATCGATTTCGGCCGAGTCAAGTTTGTTTTGCCGCCCACCGTGTATGAATGGGGAATGGAGGGAGAAACAGAGGTCTTCCGGACGAGCTTGAATCAAATGTGTTTTGCTGCCCATGTTTGGCGCCCACCGTGTAGGAATGGGCTCGAGGCGGTCGTGTCACGTCTAATTGAAGTTACTAACCTACCCCTATTTAGAAGCAGTGGAAATCGGGCCGATGGATTATGCATGTAATGGGTAGACAGTAATTTCCATCTCCCAAACACTTGGCTTCGGGCAGCCGGCGTGGGAGTGGACATTTTGCTGCTTCTTTCAATTTTGGGACAATAAGCATCCACGTTTACCACAGCAACTAAATTCGAATCCATTTTGTATTCCTATATGAATCTTTATAAATCATTCTATGTGTTTTTATATATCTTCAAAAGGACGACAAAGATTTATTCCACTGTCATATATGAATATGGTTTACAAATGCCGATACTCAAATTCAGAAACTAGAATCCAGTTTAAGGTGAATTCGAATATTTGGAACACATCATGTCCAACTCAAATGTCACACGCAACATAATGTGTACTCCCATTTAGATATGTACACAAGCGATGTATCAAGATTCAAATACCGAGTCAATCAACCAAGAATGTACAGAACTAACAGACATATAAACACTTACAGAGTATATGGTCAATAATATCAACTAACATACATAAGCCAGGCCGTTGTACTTTTTTTGGCTACAACAACATCCTTTTTTTATCCAGCATGTTGGCCCTTTCCGATGCGTGTCACTTAGTCCATCTATAGTACTACTATTGCTGAATGCACATTCAGCCCGATTGGCATATTTGTAGGTCTGGCACAACAATCCAAATGAAATGTCTCCGAGTCTTATCAATTAATACAGACTTGTGCTCAAATAAAATTACAAACCAAAAAAAAACAATTATTACATGATCTCTAAAACAAATGGTTTGATTGATTACATGAACATACAACACAAAGGTTATTCAACTATGGAAAGAACATTTCACCTATGATTTACCAAGTAGGAATTTAATTTCCTTTTTTCCTTCAAGACCTTAACAATCTGGTCAGTCTTAGCTTGCTTCGTTTTGAAATCCACCAAGTATTTAATGGTTGTCTTGAGTACTGCTTGTGATTGTGATGTTTGCTTCCTCAACATGTCAACTTCATCTCTAAGTGCACAAGCAGAATCTCTTTCTACCACTAGTTTAGCCTCTAGAGCATCAGCAGTTGGCAATTCATAATGCACGATTGGGCCGGTGCCACTGCTGTGGGATGATGCAACGTCCATGGGGTCCTTGCTCTTTGATCTTGGACTAACCTGTTTTGCCATTAAAGTTCCTATTGGATTCAGAAAAGTTGAAGTTAGCAAAACATCTCAACTCGGAGTTAACAACAAACCAGTTAAACAAACAAGGAATTAAAGAGTTTCAATTGGATGCTGAAAAGTAGTTATTAACATCATAGTAACCCGCTGTTGCAGCAGCAAAGCAGTTAAACAAACAAGTAGATATTTAAGTTAAGGCAAACATGTAATTCTTAACAGTAAGTATCAAACACATAGATAGGCGCAGTCTACAATATGATTAACATGCTGTGCCATTATGTAATCAGTAGCAAACTAAATTAAGCCAAGCAATGTAATTGAACAATTTTGCAATAAGTAGCTAACTAAAATTCCGAGAAGCAGGTAACTGAACTTACGCTAGTTCTTTGTACATGCACACTGCAACTTCTTTTTCGCTTAAAAGGTTGTACGAAGGAGTCCATGGCATCAATTGCTTGGATACGCAGTCCCAATACTTCTTCCTTCCCACACTGCATGGGTAAGTCGAATGGTTAATCTGGTAAGATGGTGCATCCTTGATATGTTATATGAGGACGTGTAGTCAGACTAGTTGTAGCCAAACACATCACACTGGCTTTTCTTGTATATTTCATGCGATTACTTTTGGCATATCGAGATCTAAGCAATCTACAATAGGATGAAAAGACTGGCATCCTTCACATTATTGGCGAACTCAGTTCATAGAAACAAGCAATTCAACCATTCTGTGGGTAAATCAAAAGCGCCATTGGAATATTTTTCACTATCCAATCATACACGCAAAAAGGGGTGACGCCACCATAAGGGCTGGTATGGGCGGCCGCCTCAGGTGGCTGGAAAGTGTGCACCTAGTTTGAGTCGTCCAGGTTGGCCCACGCTAGTTTTGTTCGTCCCAACGCATGCGGCGAGCAATGTAAAAAATGAAGAAAAATGTTTCAATTTGGATGGGCCAATAACATAAGTGCAAGGCAGGCCCTATAGCAGGCTCGCGGCCTAAACGAGCGCCTCCCATATCGATCGACAGCAGGAAAAATCCCAATTCATTCGCTCCAGCCTCCAGTCTGGTTCGCTCCTAACCTAGCCGCCGCTAGACAGACCGACACAGCACTTCCTCGCGCCCTCATTGGAGGGCGGTCGTCGGGCTTCAAGAGGACGGAAGGACAAGAAGTTGAAGATCCAACCCTGGGTGTAGCCTGCGTGGGAGGCAGCGGCGGCAGCACGGGCATGGCATCGAGCTTGCACAAACGGACAGTCACAGCTTGCAAGAGTAGTGTGTGCAACGAGTAGGTACATCACATCCCTGATGATATCTAATTCAACTCTTCAATTTCTGGCCAATAGTTAAACCTGACGGTGTTGTAAAACTGCTTGTATGTAGGGAATCTATGAGAAAATGAAACCATTTTCTACTTATTTTATAACTCGCCCAATCAATATTGAACTGACTGAATCTAATGTATCTAATCAAGTTTCCGGTGCAAACATACAAGCTCATGTTGTTCTTGAGCCTGAAGTGTCTAATGAACAGACTGCTAATGAAGGATTTGATGCAAACTTTTACATGCTCCTGGTGATGAACAAATAGTGTCTAATGACGGATCTAATGCAAGCATTTTGCAAGCTCGGTGAAGGATTTAGTGTCTAATTATGATCTACTATGTTGAGAGAGACAGAGATTTGCAGGCATTGATGACAAGCAAATTATAGTGCATTTTCATAGCTTGAGGAAACATCGAGGCCATCTACCAGAAAGTCCCCGTATTATGACAACATAGCATAAATACTTTTCTAATCTGTTGTTTGAAACTATTGGCATACTTGTGCAGGATAGATATATTGATATGCAGTTTGCGCACTGGTTATACGTGCAATTACACTTCGATATTTTCAGCCAGAGAACGAATAATTCAAGCAGGTACAGACCATTTTTGTAGTCCTTGTACACCATGTTGCATTTTGTGTTTTTGGTTCTTGCATCATTTAGTGTTTATAATCTGAACTACTTTGGATCATTAGCTGGTTTTCAAAGTGCATGTAGCTTCACATTTCTCAAGTTATGTTGATTTCCGGAGTGCAAGTGCCTTCGTATTTTTTGAGTTAAATGTTCGCCTGGTAACTTGAATTCGTGGATCAGCCATCGCACACAAATCATACACGAATGCCAAGTATGAATTAAATGAAATGCAGGGACTTACGCTAGCTCGTTATGCAGGCTCACTGCAGTCTGCTTGCGCTTGGGATGTTCCATGTACAAGTCCATGTTACCACTTGCTTGGATGTGCAGGCCTTGTGCTCCTTGCATCCCACTTTGCATTTTTGACACGGCGAATGGTTGATCAAATAAGAGGAATTGACCTTGATGTTGTACCGAGGACAGATACTTAAAAGGTTATACGGGTGTGCAGGATGTGTACCAGATCTCGTAGCGCCGTCATGCTTCGCTAAAAAATGGATTTGCTTGTTTCAGATGATATCTCCAGAAGAAATAAGAGTTAAAGTCAGAGTTGCATAGGCGTGTAAGCTAAGAGAGCAGTGAAAGGATATCCAAACATGGTCGGAACAGTGCACAAGGGAGTGATGTGTGGATACCTAGTTCGGGCCGGCGTTTGGGCATGCTCACCTAGCTAGAGTGCGGGTCACTTCAGAGCCGTTGAGGGTGATGCGCTGGCGTTGGTTGGCCGCGTACGGATGCAGATCTTGAGTGGCAGCGGAGCGCTACGATGCGGTAGAGGAGACCGTTGGTGAAGCCCCAACGACCTCGGGGGGCGGAGGTGCGACGATGTGCTCGGTGAAGTAGTCCCGGTGAGCTGGGAGACGGCGTCTTTGAAGCACACCTGATGTGGTGGAACTCGGTGTCTGTGAGGCACGTCGGTTGCGGCGGCCGACGTTGCCGGTGGACCGCCTGGTGCGGTGGACGAGGGCATAGATGAGGTAGCTCCGGTGCGGTGGTGAAGCGCGACCGTCGTTTTTGTCATCGTCGTCCGGCACAGAGGTGGGGAACGGTGGGGAAAGAGACGAGACGAGGGGCGATTCGAGGGATGGCGGCGAATTAGGGATTTGAGCAATCTGGGCACGGAAGGGGACAGTGGAGAAGAGAGATTTTGCAGGGCAGGAATTGGGGCCGCCAGATATTTCAATCCGAAACGTGGAAGTGCGAACTTATATTGTCGTCGTCCTTTTTTTTGGGGAGGAGGGGGGTGGGTGGCTGGGTGCTATGCGTCCGTCCGACACACGCGACCACCCCGACAGGACTATGCTTCGGTGCCTTAAGGCACCTACCTTTGTGTCCATGACATGTGGGCCCAACAGGTGGCTGGCCCACATGTCAGTCACCCAAGGGCAGTTGCCTTTAAGGCACCGAAGCAACATCCACCCCAACACAACCCTGGTCTGCCTGGTGCGCCTACATTTAAGAATGCAAACGAATCTTCTTTCATTTGCAAACAAATCTGTATGTATTACCATGCCCGTGTTTTCCTTGCAATAATTAGTCATTCGAAACGAGATACTCCATCCGTTCACTTTTGTAAGTCGTTTCATACAACTTAAATGAACTGTTTTGAACATTGTCTGAAATGTCTTCAAGGTCTTATAAAAGTGAACAGAGGGAGTACTATAAATTAATTAATGAGGAGTTATTTGAAAAAAAAATCGAACCGGTACCCATGCTAACGTGGATTAGGGTGTGTCACATAATTAGTTATTTGAATTTGAGTGTGTGTCACATAGTTAGTTATTTGAATTAGAGGGTGTGTCACGTAGCGATCTCCAATTCTAACGTGGATTTCGCATTTCACTATATCCATGCTACTTTTTTAATACAAATTCATATGTATATGATGAACAACATGGTAGAGAGAAAACTTTTGGATGGATTCAAACATATGACCTACAAAATAGCACAACAAATTGAGTCAATGTCAACTTTTCGAAACTTAGTATGGCCCGAATTCGAAATAATTACCCGTATGCCTGGTCCTCGGTTCAAATCTTACAATGTACACCGAACTGAAACATCGATATTAAGTCTCGTACTATGTACATTCAAATGTTGTTTTTAGCCCCCCCCCCCCCGCCCCCCGCACAAACGCTGCATGCTTCCTGTATCGGTCAATCTTCCTCTCCTAACCACCTTAGGAAGCTATCAGTTTCCAACACACGTTCATTCTTTCTCTCCATGTTTCGATCTCTAAGTCTCTCAACTACACAACCCCTTTTTCCACTCCTGTTACCAAATGTATTTACCTCACACACCCGCCATTGCACCCCATGCCGATCTCTCTCTCCCCCCCTCTCCCTCTCACCCTCTTACGCTAAATACATGCATTGCCTATCTAGCCCCCACAACCTCTCGTGCGCACGCACGCACGTTGTATATCTAGGTCACTCCCTCGAGACTGTCTCACTCTTTCTTCCGCACGGCGGGCCACACTTGCTCAATCTCGCTCTCTTTATCCGAGTCTCGTTTAACCTCGTTTTCTTTCACACACAAATGATATATCTCCCTGTTCGGGCCTCGATCGACACACTCTATACTCTCTCATGCAGATTGTCTATCTAGGTCAGGCCATCCAAGCCGCCGCCACTCTTTCGACCACATGGTGGGCCATGCTCACTCAATCTCTCTCTCTCTCTCTCTCCGTATGTCTCGATTGACCTCGCTCTTTCTTGGACAAAAACGATATATCACCATGTTTGAGCCCAATTCGACCTATTCACATTGTATAATATCTCATGCACATCGTCTATCTAGGTCACTCTCTCCAACCTGTCTCACTCTTTCGATCGCACGACGACCCTATGTGATCGGTTGACCTTGCTTCCTCCCACGCACAAAATATATCTACACGTCTGTGACTGGATCATCTCTCAAGCTCTATCTTACAGCCCTCACCCTTGACAAAAGCTCAATCAGACAATATCTCTCCGGAGCATATATATTTGTTCAATGAATGTCAGACCACACTCACTTTGTCTCTCTATCTATATGTCTCTCGATTGACCTCTCTTTCTCACACCGTATCTTCCACGCATTGAAGCTACTACCTCTCCATCCCTCACAAAGCTGGAGCTATTTACATTGCGAGGGGCACTCCAACCTTGGATTAATTTGTGTAGGCATTTATTACGGTCGGTTTAGATTATATTTTCGTAGCATTCGGCCCACAACAACTCCAAACACCGTTGCAACCCACGCAACTCCCCTAGTTGATTTCCCTCTGGCTCGGTCATCGCTCCCTCGCACGTCCTTTCTCGCCTTCAACGTCGCACCATGGTATTATTGAAAAAACTATGTTGTTCTCTTTAATTATTACAAATAAGCTACAAAACTACACACCGATAGTCCACTTGGAATGGAACAAATTTCGACCCACAAATTAAAGTGCTACAAACTACACACCGAGGGGCCCACATGTCATGAAACAAATTTGGACCCATATACAAATTAAAAATTAAAGGACGAGGATCGAACATGCGACCGGGCCTTCAAGCCGCACGTCAATAGGCAACATACGTAGAATAGCAATGTTTGTTGTACCCCCTTTGTTCACATAATATATTTATATTACCACAGCCTAATTAATGGATAACATGTAATATTATTTTTAGTACTCTTCGCCTTCACTTACAGGTGGGTTCCATGTGTGCTCTCTCTCTCCTCCACTTCTGCGTTTAGACGCACGGGAAAACAGGAAGAACTCGCGGGCGATGTTGCCGTTGACCATATCTGGACGCGTTCACAAGTCACGGCACCAATTTCACGTACTAGCAGCACTAGTCAATGTGTACGTGCAATGCACGTTAATTTGGAAGTATATATTAAGTGCATGCGGATATTAACTACTAGGATATTATTTGCGTGTTGTCATGTGATTAGCACTATTTTTGGCATGAAATTAACGGCACGCTAAACATGTTGAGCGCTCGACATTGAAGCAGTCTAGGTCGTTGGATGACAAGGAATACATGTGGCTTGATGACGTTTTATATTTAATTTGATACGGCTCTAGCAGAACATTCAATCGATCAAACCATACATTACGTTCAGTCTGACTCCGACTTTAAATTATACGACGATTGATATAAAATAAATGGAAATGATAAACGTTCGGATTTTAAGCATGGCAATCCAAACGTTTTTCATGGCAAATTTAGATTACGCGGCGGCGGCGGGGGCATCTCGCGGTGGGAAGCGGCTCCTTTGCCGTTCTCTGTGTGTCATCGGGCCACTGACCGACGGCGATGGCGGCGTCTTGCGCCGTTGTTGGCGTACTCCTGGACGTTGGCCTAGCTTCAAGGAAGGCCAAAATGTTCTGGACTTCGGAGCGAGTCAACTGGCGGGAGGAGGCGACTAGCGTTGGTGCAAGGAAGCGGTCGACGGCGGCCATCCATGCCGCTGAGGGGGGCACTGGCACTCGCGCGGGGACAGGTGCTGTCAACGGCGCGGCGGAGACATTCGTGTGCACGGGCACCGGCACGGGTGCGCACGTCAGTGCACGGGCACCGGCACGGGCGTGCGCGTCAGTGCACGCGCAGGCACATGCGCTGGCAGGTGCACGGGCGCGTGAAAGTCGGCGGGGACCTCGTGGAACCCCGTGGCATCAAGCTCGGCGACAATGTGCGGCTCCCAGCCCATCAATGCGCAGTCGCGGGGCGACGGGAGCCGGAATGGGAGCGGGGACAGGCGCGGCATCTTCCTGCAAGGCCAGTTCAAGCTCGTCCCAAAGCGCCTTATGTTCTTGAGACTCCGGCTGGGTGTCTTCCTCATGAAACTGGAACACTAAGGGCAGACCATCGTGATGCGGCATGGCATACGTTTAGGTCAGGCTAGTTGGAGGTAGACGACATGAGAATTGGAGAGGAAGAGAGAGGATTGTAGCGATACCGGGTAGTGCGGGATTGATTTTAAACTGCGGCGCCGACGACATTAAAAGTGGGAGCAGTTGGGACGACGGTGGGCGGCGAGCCTGGTCAAAGGGCTCGCCTCCCGGTGAGTCTGCACAGCGGTCTGCTCGCACGCCTCCCTGACAGCCGGCGAAGCGGTCTGCTCGCACGCCTCCCGTCGACTCACACGCTTGCTGGGACGACACCTGCCGATGAGAAGCGGGGACTCGTGGCGGCACGTAAACGCCCACGGTTTCAATAGTGAAAGCGTTCGCCTTAACGTGACAGGTCTTTGTTCCAAAATACCTTGGCTCTTCATTTGTGCAACTTGTCATAAGCAGCTTGTCTGGAATTGAAGAAAAAACTAACGAAGTAATATTTGTGTCATATCACGTGACCATGCTCAGTTTCAAGAATTTATGCTCACTTTTGGATTTTCTGAAATTTAAGATCCAGGATTCAAAACAATATCATAACCTGCATCATGCAATAAATTTTCAAGCCGTACATCTGTCCTGTTGTATTTCTTAAGAAAGGATTTGGTCAAACATTTTGCTTAGTTAGACTTCAGAAAAGTTATATATGCAGAGTAAAAGGATAATCCCTCCGTACCAGTGCATTGCCTGATATATTAACTCAAGTACTAGGCACGAACAAACGGGCTCAATTCTGTGCTCATCCTGGTGTAGTAGTAGTAGTAGTAGTAGTAGTAGTAGTAGTAGTAGTAGGCAATGCAGTTGATGGGTGACCTTGACGAGCGGCGACCGAGGGAATTGAACCGTGCTCGACACGGTAGGTAACGTCGTTTAGTTACTAAGGCATCCTTCCGTTGTTCATCGGTAGTCATTATGGACCGGGGACATGAGGGGAATTTCCTAGGGCTGGAATTCTGGTCGCCAGATATTTCGACTTGAAACGCTCAGGCTCGAATGGTTGGGGTTTCCTAATGTGCGTACCATGCACGCCACCGAAGGACACGAGCCCGGGTTTTTTAGGATCAACATGAGCCAAGGTCTGGCTGGTACGCCGTTGGGTCCTACCATTCGAGAATACAAAAGGAACCTTTTAAATTTCCGAACGAATCTATGTGTATTACAATACCCGTATTTTCCTTGCAAATACTAATCTCAACGTGGTAATTGATTTATGACGAGTTGTTGAATTAGAGTGAGTTTGTGATATAGTGATCTCAACGTGGATTTCACATTTCATGGTATCCCTAGTAAGTTTTCCAATGCAAATTCAAATTTAAAAGATGAACAATATGGAGGTGAGAAAACTTTGTATGTATCAAGCATATGACCACACACACACACACACACACACAGACGCACGAACACAACAACAATCCAATAACTATAGTGCATCTACTTTTCCAAACCATGCATGTATGACACGAATTCAAAGATACTCCTTCTATTCCTAAATATTAGTCTTTTAGAGAGTTCAACAAGTGACTACATACAGAGCAAAATGAGTGAATCTAGACTCTAAAATATGTCTATATACATCCGTATGTGCCAGCCCATTTGAAGCCTCTAAAAGACTAATATTTAGGAACGAAGGGAGTAAAATGTAAGACATCCATGGTCCTCAGTTCAATATTTAAAATGAACATGAAACTGAAACATGAATATTAAGTCTAGTACTACAGTACATGCAAATGTTGTGTTTAGGCGGAGCTATGATTGTCGGGGTCAACCCTCGACCTTAGATAAAATTGTGGAGCTCTATTTAGGGTTGTTTAGATTATATTTGTCCCCACCCTCCCAACCACCGATTGGTTGTGCACCCCCACCCCTCCTCCTCGGGAGAATATAATGTGCCCCCATACCTTAGATGCTATATGCCGATACGAGTTGCTTGGAGCTTGTAGATCTGAGATATAGCAGCTCACATGATGTGTCTTAATTTTTTGCAGGAAACCTTGATGAGTTTGAGAATTGCACACAATTTGTACAAAACTACTTAGATGCCCTTTGATCCATATCCAACGACCTCGAAGCTTGTATCACCGTAGCATCTAAGATGAAGGAGGACATCATATTCTCCTGTATGGAAGAATATCATGTGCTACCACACCTTAGATGCTTTGGTGATACAAGCTCTTCGGAGGCGTTGGATTTGTGACCCAACACCTCCTCGGTGGTTCAAATGTTTTTTTTTGCAGAAAAGCCCCAAAAGAGTTCGACCACCGCCATAAGCACAAAGACTGCTCGAGATGCCATTGGATCTCAGATCAAACGACCTCCAAACTCAGATCACCAGAGCATCCAAGCTGCGATAGCACCTTATGTTTTCTCAAGACGGGAGAGTTTGAGGTGCTCCCGCACCGTAGATTCTATGGTGATACGAGTTCACTGAGATCAAACGGCCCATAGTAGGAGGTACGAATGTTTTTGCAATATACGGCTGATAGAGTTTGGGAAATGCGCAGAAAGTACAAGTACTACGCATGTGCCATCTGATCACTGATCATACGACCTAGATCCGCATATCACCGTAGTGGGTAATTAAGCTACGGGGAGCACCTAATATGAGAACTGGGGAGCCGTTGGATCGAAGATGCAGCGGCACACACGAGGCCTGAATGTTTTATTTGCAAAAAAACCTTTGGAGAGTTTGGAAATTGCACATAATTACAAAGACTACTCCCAAGCCATTGGATCTCACTTCCAACGGTGTAAAAACTCGTATCACCATAGTATCTAAGCTACGGGTGGATGCGATATTCTATGCCGCTGTCATTTTGGTTCGTAAACTTGCAAAATACGTGTAACTCGTGCTGTTACTTGTCTAACCGCGCAAAGTGTTTGTTCAAAAAAACCATCCTACACTGAAATATCGGAACAACACACGGGGTCCCACTTGTCATTGATCAAATTTGGACCTAGAACTAACAAATCTGGAAGTCAAGATTCGAATCGGCAACCTGGACTACAAAGCGTAAGTCGATAGCCGTAAAAACGAACGGTTGTTGGCTTTGTCCCATAACTTGATTTTATACAGTACTTGCGTTGAGTAGAGTAGAGGGAGTGCCTCGTCAACACGTGCATGACCGTTGTCTCACTTACTGGTGGGTCCGAAGTCTGTGATCTCAATCTCTCTTCTCTCCATCGTCTAACCTTTGCACAGGCACACGAAGAGTGGCGCTAGCTTGCCGTGGTGTTATTACAACTAAAAAAAGCTTGGAAAATAGAAGAATCGCCTAGAACAAGAGACGTTGTGGCTGGTCGAGACAGAGCTAACCACATCTATCCTCCGTGCCACGTTTGCATGATGAAGCTGTGTGGCTAGTGGGGTGTTTTCGACCGACTGGCTGGGTCCCGAGGTCGAACCATAGGTACTACGCCCGATACAAGATATTTTTACACGCACATTTTTCCTCCGTGCCGAGACGTGGCACACCCTACCGGTTTCGGGGTCCTCCCGGGTGGTGCATGCATATATTCTTCCTAACGTGGGACGCCCTACCGTGCGTTTTCTGGGTCCTCCTCGGTCGTAGCGCCGAAGGAAGTAAATGAGTCGTCAAATCACGAAGACCACCTTTCCAAATGAGTACATCACTGAAGCACGGTGGCTAGCTTGTTGGGCTAGTTCGACCGATTAGCTAGGCCGCCACCACATTTGTTTTTTCACCCCTTCTTTTATCTACTTGCCGACAGGTAAATTTAAATATCCACCACGGCGTTGCTCTGGTGTTTGGGTGCGGCAGGATTTTTAATTTTTTGATTGACGGGAGCAGGCGCGGCAGGATTTTTAATTTTTTGATTGACGGGAGCAGGCGCGGCAGCAATTAGTCACGATGACTCCGCCTGTAAAAACCCACCGCTCCCTGATGTGAGAAGTCGTCGACTGGTGTTTTACCATGGTGAAAACCAAAAGATTCCCCGCTCCTCGGCTGGCTCCCTCTGCCTTCCCATAGGTTGCATTGCCTTTCAGCCGTTTCGCCCCCTTGGCTTCCTCTCCCAATTGCTTCTACCTGGTGCCATGGCGGCGCAGCAGATCACGGAGTCCGAGGTGAGGCGCCTGACACGGAAGCTCCATGCCAAGGATGTAGAGCTCAGGGCCAAGGACGTGGAGCTCCGTGAGCTCAAGGAAGAGAGGAGTGCCATGCTCCTCCATTATGTGCGGGAGTTCATGGAGCTTCAAAAGCGGCAGGCGTCCACCACAAAGATGCTCGAGGCGTCGGCGGTGTTGCTGCAGAAAGCGGGAGATACGATAGGCCGTCAGGGGAGCCGGCTGGAGCGCGAGCGGGCCGATCGTGACGAGGTCCAGGATCGCCTCAGCCACTTGGTGAACCAAGTTGCCATGCACGTGTTGCGGCTGCGCGATGCCTACCGTCGTGCCAGCGCGACGATGCCAGCCGTCGGGCTAAACCCGTTCGACCACCCGGTCGACTTCAACGAGCTGCGGCTTCCTAACTTGGTCTCCTTCTTCACCTATATCTCCGAGGAGCTGAGCCGTCTCCGCACGATTGTGCGGGCTGAGCTGGACAAGGAGGGCTTGCGGGCTGCTGTCGCCGTTGCCGGGCGAATCCTTTCAGGGCTCCGTCACCGGAATCCATTCGTGCCATTGGACGCCGTCTTTGACGAGCTGGCTCCCATCGACTAGGAGAGGGCGGTTGCACCCTGCATCACCAACGTCGTGTGCCTCGAGAAGCAGAGGGACTTCAGTGGTGTTTAGGATCCCTCTGCATGGGCATGTCCATGTCTCGGCGCAACATGACCATTCGATCAAACTGAGACGGTGCAGATCAGTCCTTTGTAGCACACAGCGTGTGGGTGTGTTTGGTTGCATTCTCATTATTCAATATAGTTGTTTCCTCTTCGTGTATTTTTGTCAACCTACTAGTGTGGACTCATGCACCCTTCATGCACTCTGCCAAACACCCAAAATTGGGTCGATAAGGGAACTTTTGCTCCCATCTCGTGCACCCTTCATACACCACGTCTAACACTATTCGTGCTTCATATGGTTCATGTTTTGTGGAGTACTGTAGCACCGTACTCTCTGTGCACTGTGGACCTAGTTCTGTTAACATTGATCTCACCGTTCATTCTTGACCGGACAGTCAAAAAAGCGGTACTATGTTACATATAGGAGTAGTTGACATGCGCACAACATCATTTGTTATCGTCATATCTTACTACACTAGCAACAAGATTGTGTAGTACTGACGTATGAACCAATCGCAGGCCTAGTAGTGGGAGCACCTGTATGTTCAAGTGGCTGCCGTGTTTCGCACTCCTCCGTCATAAGAGTGGAAACGCTTGCTGTAATCATTTTTTTCTTCAGAATGAAAAACAGTGGACACGCTCTACCGTGCGGATCCTCCTCTAGCCACGCACTAAATTACTCACTTTCGTTGACGTGTGGGACAGCCAACACCTGGGTCCACCAGCCATGCACTAAATTACTCCATAGTAGAGTGACGGTAGACTACCCCGATCGAACCGCCGCATTAATGCCCAATGAGCCGTCAAATCACAAAACCCCCTCCTTTCCAGCAGTAAGTTGGACGTGCGAAGCAACCATCATTTCACTCTTCTCTCTCAGCTTCCTCTCTTGAAGAAAACCCCCACTCGCTTCGCTTCTCCCTCATCTCGTTCCTCCTTTCACTCTTCTCTCTCAGCTTCCTCTCTTGGATGGACGCCGAAGCACCGGCCGACGTGATGTCTATGGCTCTGGCCAAAACCGTCGAGGCTCATGGTACGAAGAAGCGCAAGCACCCCGTCGAGACTACCGCAGACAAGCTCAAAGCCATCACCCTGTCCAAGCCCCCCTCTCCGGATCCCTCATTAAGCAAGTCCAGGTAATGTCTCTTGTTGACGATCTTTTTCTCGATCTTGATCGTGTTTTTTCATCTAACACACAGTACTAGTACTGGTAGTACAACTTTCTGGGTGATCTTGCATGTGATTTTAGTGTGCCAAATGACGGTTCTAAATTCCTCTTTTGACCAAAACATGCGAGAGGTTGACACTGATTTCTTATAGATTACTTTCAAATACTCCCTTTGTCCCAAATTTCTTGTCTTAGATTTGTCTAGATATGGATGTATCTAATACTAAAATGTGACTTGATACATCTGTATCTAGACAAATCGAAGACAAGAATTTTGGTACGGAGGGAGTACTATATGAACATCAATGCTACCTTTTAAGAGGGTATATTTGCCTCAGTAACTTGTGTAATGGATATTGCATGTAATCCCTCGGCTCTCATGCCTTTGAAGACATGTTCTAGTGTCTTTGTTCACTCATTTCTGTGCGTATATGTAGTCATATATGGAATATAATATCGAAAATCATCTTATATTTCTAAACGGAGGTAGTAATAACATATGGTTTCTGTTTGAATTAGAACCAGGTCCGCGGTGGAGATGAAGTTCTCAAAGTCATGCCATGTGAACTGGAAGACCTGATGATGAGTTCTACTGCCGAACTATCCAGCTGTTGTGTCCTTGTCGCCACGGGTCTTGAACTAGTGTTTTCCTCTAGCATTGTTGTCAGGCGTGTTCTCGAGGCTGTACTTGACCACAACAATTTCCTGGTTGTGCCTTCGATTATGAAGGGTGTGGTTGTTGTAAAGCTTCCCAACAAATCTGATGCGGCTTGTCTTCATCATCATGTTTATGAGTGGAAAGACCACTCTGTTAGGTTCTCCAAGGTTGACAAGATGGTGATGGTGCATGTAGACATCCCACACGAAGTCCATGGCCTAGTCAGTTATGCGGGGTTCATCCCATAGGTCGGTGGCAAGAAATAGTCTGCAGAGTTTAGTTAGTGCAACTTTGCTTGTCTGTAGTAAGTACTATTGTTCAGTACTTGATTTGTGTTTGTGAACCCTGTATTGTTTATTAGTACTGCCGCTTTTGGTGTGTGGTCAGTCCTGAGAACGGTCTATGTTAATGTCTGTCCACTCAATTCAGTCTGTACATTTTGAAGTATCCAGATCATATTTTTTGTGAGGACGGTTTATCAATTATGGTTACACTCCAATATCTATATGCATTGCAGGGTTTATCGCTGTTGGAAATATGCCCTAGAGGCTATAATAAAATGGCTATTATTATATTTCTTTGTTCATGATAATTGTCTGTTATTCATGCTATAACTATCTTATCCGGAAACCGTAATACACGTGTGAATACATAGACCACAACATGTCCCTAGTAAGCCTCTAGTTGACTAGCTCGTTGATCAACAGATGGTCATGGTTTCCTGACTATGGGCATTGGATGTCATTGATAACGGGATCACATCATTAGGAGAATGATGTGATGGACAAGACCCAATCCTAAGCATAGCTCAAAGATCGTGTAGTTCGTTTAGCTAGAGATTTTCAAATGTCAAGTATCATTTCCTTAGACCATGAGATTGTGCAACTCTCGGATACCGTAGGAGTTCTTTGGGTGTGCCAAACGTCACAACGTAACTGGGTGACTATAAAGGTGCACTATGGGTATCTCTGAAAGTGTCTGTTGGGTTGGCACGAATCGATATTGGGATTTGTCACTCCGTGTGACGGAGAGGTATCTCTAGGCCCACTTGGTAAGACATCATCATAATGAGCTCAATGTGACCAAGTGTCTGGTCACGGGATCATGCATTACGGTACGAGTAAAGTGACTTGCCGGTAACGAGATTAAACGAGGTATTGGGATACCGACGATCGAGTCTCGGGCAAGTAACATACCGATTGACAAAGGGAATTGTATACGGGATTGATTGAATCCTCGACATCATGGTTCATCCGATGAGATCATCGAGGAGCATGTGGGAGCCAACATGGGTATCCAGATCCCCCTGTTGGTTATTGACCGGAGAGGCGTCTCGGTCATGTCTGCATGTCTCCCGAACCCGTAGGGTCTACACACTTAAGGTTCGGTGACGCTAGGGTTGTAGAGATATGAGTATGCAGTAACCCGAAAGTTGTTCGGGGTCCCGGATGAGATCCCGGACGTCACGAGGAGTTCCAGAATGGTCCGGAGGTGAAGAATTATATATAGGAAGTGCAGTTTTGACCGCCGGGAAAGTTTCGGGGTCACGGTGTTGTACGGGACCATCGGAAGGTCCCAGTGGTCCACCGGGTGGGGCCACCTATCCCGGAGGGCCCCGTGGGCTGAAGTGGGGAGGGGAACCAGCACCTGGTGGGCTGGTGCACCCCCCTTGGGCTCCCCCTGCGCCTAGGGTTGGAAACCCTAGGGTGGGGGGGCGCCTCCACTTGCCTTGGGGGGCAAGCCTCCCCTTGGCCGCCCCCCCAGGAGATCTCATCTCCCAGGGCTGGTGCCCCCCCTAGGGGGCCTATATAAAGGAGGGGAGGGAGGGCAGCCGCACTCCATGCCATAGGCGCCTCCCTTCCCCTTGCTACACCTCTCCCTCTCGTGGAAGCTCGGTGAAGCTCGCCAAGATCACCGCTGCATCCACCACCACGCCGTCGTGCTGCTGGATCTCCGTCAACCTCTCCTCCCTCCTTGCTGGATCAAGAAGGAGGAGACGTCTTCCTCAACCGTACCTCTGTTGAACGCGGAGGTGCTGTCTGTTCAGCACTAGGATCATCGGTGATTTGGATCACGTCGAGTACGACTCCCTCAACCCCGTTCTCTTGAACGCTTCCGCTCGCGATCTACAAGGGTATGTAGATGCACTCCTTTCTCTCGTTGCTAGATGAACTCATAGATTGATCTTGGTGAAAGCATAGAAATTTTTTATTTTCTGCAACGTTCCCCAACAGTGGCATCATGAGCTAGGTCTATGCGTAGTTCTCTTTGCACGAGTAGAACACAATTTGTTGTGGGCGTAGATGTTGTCAACTTTCTTGCCACTACTATTCTTATTTTGCTTCAGCGGTATTGTGGGATGAAGCGGCCCGGACCGACCTTACACGTACGTTTACGTGAGACAGGTTCCACCGACTAACATGCACTAGTTGCATAAGGTTGCTAGCGGGTGTCTGTCTCTCCCACTTTAGTTGGAGCGGATTCGATGAAAAGGGTCCTTATGAAGGGTAAATAGAAGTTGACAAATCACGTTGTGGCTTTCACGTAGGTAAGAAAACGTTCTTGCTAGAACCCTTTTGCAGCCATCAGAAACATGCAACAACAATTAGAGGACGTCTAACTTGTTTTTGCAGCATGTGATTGTGATGTGATATGGCCAAAAGTTGTGGTGAATGATGAATGATATATATGTGATGTATGAGATCATGTTCTTGTAATAGGAATCACGACTTGCATGTCGATGAGCATGACAACCGGCAGGAGCCATAGGAGTTGTCTTAATTATTGTATGACATGCGTGTCATTGATTCAACACCATGTAATTACTTTACTTTATTGCTAAACCGTTAGCTATAGTAGTAGAAGTAATAGTTGGCGAGCAACTTCATGGAGACACGATGATGGAAATCATGATGATGGAGATCATGGTGTCAAGCCGGTGACAAAGATGATCATGGAGCCCCGAAGATGGAGATCAAAGGAGCTATATGATATTGGCCTTATCATGTCACTACTATTTGATTGCATGTGATGTTTATCATGTTTTTGCATCTTGTTTACTTAGAACGACGGTAGTAAATAAGATGATACCTCATAATAATTTCAAGAAAGTGTCCCCCCTAACTGTGCACCGTTGCAAAGGTTCGTTGTTTCGAAGCACCACGTGATGATCGGGTGTGATAGATCCTAACGTTCGAATACAACGGGTGTAAGCCATATTTACACACGCAATACACTTAGGTTGACTTGACGAGCCTAGCTTGTACAGACATGGCCTCGGAAAACGGAGGACCGAAAGGTCGAGCATGAGTCGTATAGAAGATACGATCAACATGGAGATGTTCACCGATGTCGACTAGTCCGTCTCACGTGATGATCGGACACGGCCCAGTTGACTAGGATCATGTTTCACTCAGATGACTAGAGGGATGTCTAATCTGAGTGGGAGTTCATTAAATAATTTGATTAGATGAACTTAATTATCATGAACTTAGTCTAAAATCTTTACAATATGTCTTGTAAATCAAATGGCCCACGTTACCCTCAACTTCAACGCGTTCCTAGAGAAAACCAAGCTGAAAGATGATGGCAGCAACTATACGAACTGGGTCCAGAACCTGAGGATCATCCTCATAGGTGCCAAGAAAGATTATGTCCTAGAAGTGCCGCTAGGTGAAGAACCAATCCCAGAGAACCAAGACATTATGAACGCTTGGCAGTCTCGTGCTGATGATTACTCCCTCGTTCAGTGCGGCATGCTTTACAGCTTAGAACCGGGGCTCCAACAGCGTTTTGAGCAACACAGAGCATATGAGATGTTCGAAGAGCTGAAAATGGTTTTCCAAGCTCATGCCCCGGTCGAGAGATATGAAGTCTCCGATAAGTTCTTCAGCTGTAAGATGGAGGAAAATAGTTCTGTCAGTGAGCACATACTCAAGATGTCTGGGTTGCACAACCGCTTGACTCAGCTAGGAGTTAATCTCCCGGATGACGCGGTCATTGACAGAATCCTTCAGTCGCTTCCACCGAGCTACAAGAGCTTTGTGATGAACTTCAATATGCAGGGGATGGAAAAGACCATTCCTGAGGTATATTCAATGCTGAAATCAGCGGAGGTAGAGATCAAAAAGGAACATCAAGTGTTGAGGGTGAATAAAACCACTAAGTCCAAGAAAGGCAAGGGTAAGAAGAACTTCAAGAAGGACGGCAAGGGAGTTGCCGTGCCCGGTAAGCCAGTTACCGGGAAGAAGTCAAACAATGGACCCAAGCCTGAGACTGAGTGCTTTTATTGCAAGGGAAGTGGTCACCGGAAGCGGAACTGCCCCAAGTACTTAGCGGACAAGAAGGCCGGCAAAACCAAAGGTATATTTGATATACATGTAATTGATGTGTACCTTACCAGTGCTCATAGTAGCTCTGGGTATTTGATACCGGTGCGGTTGCTCATATTTGTAACTCAAAGCAGGAGCTGCGGAATAAGCGGAGACTGGCGAAGGACGAGGTGACGATGCGCGTTGGGAATGGTTCCAAGGTCGATGTGATCGCCGTCGGCACGCTACCTCTACATTTACCTACGGGATTAGTTTTAAACCTCAATAATTGTTATTTAGTACCAGCTTTGAGCATGAACATTGTATCTGGATCTCGTTTGATACGAGATGGCTACTCATTTAAATCCGAGAATAATGGTTGTTCTATTTATATGAGAGATATGTTTTATGGTCATGCCTCGATGGTTAATGGTTTATTCTTAATGAATCTCGAACGTGATGTTACACATATTCATAGTGTGAATACCAAAACATGTAAAGTTGATAACGATAGTCCCACATACTTGTGGCATTGCCGCCTTGGTCACATTGGTGTCAAGCGCATGAAGAAGCTCCATGCTGATGGACTTTTAGAGTTTCTCGATTATGAATCATTTGACACATGCGAACCATGCCTCATGGGCAAAATGACCAAGACTCCGTTCTCCGGAACAATGGAGCGAGAAACCAACTTATTGGAAATCCTACATACTGATGTGTGCGGTCCAATGAGCGTTGAGGCTCGCGGAGGATATCGTTATGTTCTCACTCTCACTGATGACTTGAGTTGTAGCGACCCGACCTCAGACGGTCAAGCCTCTGTGTTTCTGTGCCATCCCTGGATCAGTATGCTGGCACACACAGTACATCAATGTATATATCAAAGTGCAATCACATGTATAATTAACGCAAAACTGATATATACCTCATAAGTCATAGCGGAAACAAATAGTCAGGTGTGGAGTCCCATCAACGCCATCGGCAGGTTGAGTGTAGACCGTAACCCTGTACCGTACTCTTACTCGTCGGAAGAAAAATATCTGCAACATGATACGTTGCAGCCGTGTAGGTCCGTACATTGAATGTACCAGCAAGATCACAATAAGAGAAAAACAGACGATAAAACTATACTATATGCAATATGGCTTTGTGGCTATGTATCTGAGTTTTGTTTGCGTAAAAGCTGATTTTATTTTCCCTACATCAAAGGAATAAATGAAGTCTGTACTATGGAGTTTTCTATCATGACATGGTTCCGCCAACCGATGTCTCATAGCCCAAATTCAACATAAGTTGCCCACAATTAAGTTATCAGTCCGGTGTTGAGAGTTCCGAGATAGATCCAAGTCCAGATGCTCAAATTGTCCGTAACCGGGGACACGGCTAATCGATTAGGTTTAAACCCTCTGCAGAGGTTTGTACACTTTACCCGCAAGATTCGATCCCTCTCTCTACGTTCTCGCACTTCGTGGTGTTTGAGAACAAGATGACCAAACATGGTCTTCGAAGAGTTCCTCGACCACCGTCCGGTGCTCATCCCATCCTACCGTAGTTCTACATCTGCTAGCACCGTCCCAGCCAGAGTCACAACTAAGGTCAACCAAGCCAGAGCCCATATTGACTTGCGGTTGCACGTAAGCTTCCGGGCATGAAGTATTCTTCCGCCTCTTTGAGTCTGGGTGAAGCTTTCCGCAAGATGTCATGGCGCTTCTCCATGCATCCCGCCAACCACTGGTTTCTCCAGGTGCCCACAACCGCCCTTCACCCAAAGAGTGTGTATTGAATTCTTGTCTCGAGTCTTGAAGTCTTGAGGCCTTGAAGATGCAGTCCTTGCAGATGCCATCATGGAGTTGTCGCCATTGACGTAGAGTCCTCCTTCTTCACACCACTCTCGAACACTCATACCAAACCCCGTCTACTATAGCGTAGCATTAAAATAAAATATCGTCCCGGGCTTGGTAACAGGGTGATGGGTTCCTACCTCATGCATACTACTCAACTACAAGAATTTCAATATCACTACTGAGGGATGGTTGCAAAGATGCCACTAAATGCAATAAACATAGGTATGAAAGCATGGTCAAAGTGAACTTGCCTTGCTGACGATCTTCGAAAACTAGGGACTTGTGGTAGCAAGCTTCGCACTCCGGAAATTCTACCGAGGCAAACAATAACCATAATAAGCACATAGCATATGATCACTTAACACAATAGCATAGTAACATAATCACACCAAAACAAACGAATCAAAACCCAAAGGAAAACTCGAAGAAATCTAACTCAAAGTTTTCCTACTTCAAGCAACAACTAAAAATAGTTTTTACATAACAAAAATTTTCTTAACATAACCTAAGCATGGGTTTATGTTAACTTATCATAAAAGAATTCATTAAGCAACTAGGAGCAAAAAGAATCAATTTAAAAGCTATTATAAAACTCCTATTAGGCCTAATTCAAATTCTATTAAGAAAAATAAAATAAAAGTTTTATTTATTATAAATAAAAGTTCATGCTCTAAAGTGACAGAAACTATCCTAGAATAATCAATCACATGTGAAAAATAAATTTATTGGCTAATTAAAATAATAGGAAAACAGTAGCTAGTTAATTAATTAGGATTAACAAGATTCTGCTAGAAACTAATTTTTTATTAATCCTAAAATACCCAAATTAATTCCTACGGTTAGGTAATGTCAAAACAAAGTTGGGACAAAAGAATCATATAAAAATAATTTTCCTAACTCAATTTATGGCAGATTTACTATTCTGACTAAAATTAAAATAAAGCAATTTAAAATAATTTTAACATAGCTAATATTAATTTCTACAGAAACTATAAGAAATTTTCAAACTAACAAAAAAAGAATCACTTAAAAATATTAAGTAGAATAAAAGTTATGAATTTTTCAAATCTGGAACTATTCTGTTAAAACAGAAAACGAAAATAAAAGAAAAAATGGCCTAATGGGCCTAACCTACGCACTGAGCGTAATATAACTAAAACGGGCCTAGGGTTAAACTGAATCGGGCCGGTCTAATAAATAAAACCCTAACTAAACTAAACCGTAATGAACCGGGCGAACCGGTTTTTATTAAATGAAACATACCCCTTGAGGTTCTAATCTACACCGTAGATATTAGATCGACGGGGAGAGGAGCTCCGGTGACTCACGGGCGTTCGGCCGGCGGAGGCTCGAGGCGGCGAGTGCGTTGGCCTCTCCGGTCTTGAGGAGGTCGGCGGAGGCTCCGCGGAGTGCGGGGCGACGAGGTCCGGTTGGTAGAGTCCGCGAGATCGGGGTGGCCGGTGAGTCGGGTGAAGCTAATGGCGGTGGCGTGCTCGGGCTCGGCGAGCGCGTGAGGAGGGAGGAGGGTTCGAGGGGGCAAGGGGGAATGGGGTGAGGAGGAGGTTTATAGGGCGGGCCTCAACTTGGCGAGGAGGCAATCGGGAGGATCGGATCCCGGATCCTTGGGATCCGGCGAGCGTGGCGCGAGGTGGCGTGGCGGGGTTGAAGGAGGTGGGGGCCCACCCGTCAGTGAGTCTTGAAGTGCGGTCTCGGTCGGTCGACCGAGCCGGCCGATTCGGTCAGCTGAGGCTAGGCTGGCCTTGGTGGCCGTCAGTGGCTGGGCCTCTGGTGGCGCGCCTGGCTGGCCAGTCGGTGGGCCGTTGGCTGGCTGGCCTGGCTGGGCCGCCTGGGTGTTGGCTGGGCCGGTTGGCCTGGCCGGCGCCCAGGGGCTTTTCCTTTTTTTTTGAAAATAAAAACAGAGAAAATATATATAAAATATAAATATTTTATATAGGACATATATATATCAAAATGATCAGAAAAAGATTTCCTACAACATGAACTATTTTTCAAGTTCAAATAAAATACACAAAAATTCAAATAAAGCAAAGAGTGTTTCCTCCCTAATAAAAGCCAATAAAAATCATTTTAAAAATACCAAAATGACTTCAAATTTATTTTCTCCTAATTTTCCATAGAAGGGAATCATTTTACCCTAATTTCCATTTATTTATTTTTTTGGAGAAAAATAATTTGAACAAAATCCAAATAATCCCAAATATGAAGGGGGTTTCAAAATACCTTCAAATGACTTTCAATTTGATTCTTTTTAACTTCCAACTCATATTTCATATGATTGAAGAAGTCATTTTATCTTCCCTCATGAAAATCATTGAGTTGCATAAAGCTTTGAATTTGAAATATTCTCAAATGAAATTCAAATCTTTTCAAAACCCTTTTCATTTCAAATGGAAGAAGTCATTTCATCTTCACTCTAGGGTTTTGATGTTGGAATGGAATTGAATTCATTGAGATCCAAAAGGGCAAGGGATAGTTTTGGGAAAGTCATTTTATTCCCTCTCATCCAACTTTCAAAAATTTCAAATTCCACTCAATTTCACTCAATCACTCAAACAAACCATCAGACAACAAGCATAGTTATTTATCTAATATAACATTCCAAAATTTAGAATTTTGGGATGTTACATGAGTAGATATGGGTATGTCTACTTGATGAAACACAAGTCTAAGACCTTTGAAAAGTTCAAGGAATTTCAGAATGAGGTAGAGAATCAACGTGACCGAATGATAAAGTTCTTACGATCAGATCGTGGGGGAGAATATCTAAGTCACGAATTTGGTACGCACTTAAGGAAATGTGGAATCGTTTCACAACTCACGCTACCGAACACCTCAACAGAATCGGTGTGTCCGAACGTCGTAATCGCACTTTATTGGATATGGTGCGATCTATGATGTCTCTTACCGATTTACCGTATCATTTTGGGGATACGCTCTAGAGACAACTACATTCACTTTAAATAAGGCACCGTCTAAATCCGTTGATATGATACCGTATGAATTATGGTCTGGAAAGAAACCTAAGCTGTCGTTTCTAAAAGTTTGGGGATGCGATACTTATGTCAAGAAACTCCAACCTGAAAAGCTCGAACCCAAGTCAGAAAAATGTGTCTTCATAGGATACCCTAAGGAAACCATTGGGTATACCTTCTACCTCAGATCCGAAGGCCAGATCTTTGTTGCCAAGAACGGGTCCTTTCTGGAGAAAGAGTTTCTCTCGAAAGAATTAAGTGGGAGGAAAGTAGAGCTTGATGAAGTACTACCTCTTGAAACGGTAAGTAGCGCAACTCAGGAAGATGTTCCTGTGGTGCCTGCACCAACAAGAGAGGAGGTTAATGATGATGATCAAGATACTTCGGATCAAGCTCCTACTGAACTTCGAAGGTCCAGAAGGACACGTTCTGCACCAGAGTGGTACGGCAACCCTGTCTTGGAAATCATGTTGTTAGACAACGGTTAACCTTCGAACTATGAAGAAGCGATGGCGGGCCCAGATTCCAACAAATAGCTTGAAGCCATGCAATCCAAGATAGGATCCATGTATGAAAACAAAGTATGGACTTTGACAGACTTGCCCGATGATCGTGAGCAATAGAAAACAAATGGATCTTTAAGAAGAAGACGGACGCGGATGGTAATGTTACCATATATAAAGCTCAGCTTGTCGCTAAGGGTTATCGACAAGTTCAAGGGATTGACTACGATGAGACTTTCTCTCCCGTAGCGAAGCTGAAGTCCGTCCGAATCATGTTAGCAATTGCCGCATACTATGATTATGAGATATGGAAAATGGACGTCAAAACGGCATTCCTTAATGGCCATCTTAAGGAAGAACTGTATATGATGTAGCCGGAAGGTTTTGTCGACCCTGAGAATGCTAACAAGGTATGCAAGCTCCAGCGATCCATTTATGGGCTGGTGCAAGCATCTCGGAGTTGGAACACTCGCTTTGATGAGATGATCAAAGCGTTTGGGTTTATGCAGACTTATGGAGAAGCCTGCGTTTACAAGAAAGTGAGTGGGAGCTCTGTAGCATTTCTCATATTATATGTAGATGACATACTTTTGATGGGAAATGATATAGAACTTTTGGACAGCATTAAGGCCTACTTGAATAAGTGTTTTTCAATGAAGGACCTTGGAGAAGCTGCTTACATATTAGGCATCAAGATCTATAGGGATAGATAAAGACGCCTCATAGGTCTTTCACAAAGCACATACCTTGATAAGATATTGAAGAAGTTCAATATGGATCAGTCCAAGAAAGGGTTCTTACCAGATTGCAAGGTGTGAGATTGAGCTCGGCTCAATGCCCCACCACGGCAGAAGATAAAGAAGAGATGAGTGTCATCCCTATGCCTCAGCCATAGGGTCTATTATGTATGCCATGTTGTGTACTGCAGACTGATGTAAACCTTGCCGTAAGTTTGGTAGGAAGGTACCAAAGTAATCCCGGCAAGGAACACTGGGCAGCGGTCAAGAACATCCTAAAGTACCTGAAAACGACTAAGGATATGTTTCTCGTTTATGGAGGTGACGAAGAGCTTGTCGTAAAGGGTTACGTCGACGCTAGCTTGGACACAGATCTGGATGACTCTAAGTCTCAGACCGGATACGTGTATATTTTGAATGGTGGGGCGATGGTAGTGCGATTTGCAAGCAAGGCGTCGTGGCAGGATCTACATGTGAAGCAGAGTACATGGCAGCCTCGGAGGCAGCGCATGAAGCAATCTAGGTGAATGAGTTCATCACCGACCTAGGAGTCATACCCAATGCGTCGGGGCCGATCGCACTTTTCTGTGACAACACTGGAGCTATTGCACTTGCCAAGGAGCCCAGGTTTCACAAGAAGACCAGGCACATCAAGCGTCGCTTCAACTCCATACGTGAAAATGTTCAAGATGGAGACATAGATATTGGTAAAGTACATACGGATCTGAATGTAGCAGATCTGTTGACTAAACCTCTCCCTAGAGCAAAACATGACCAACACCAGAACGCTATGGGTGTTCGATTCATCACAATGTAACTAGAATATTGACTCTAGTGCAAGTGGGAGACTGTTGGAAATATGCTCTAGAGGCAATAATAAAATGGTTATTATTGTATTTATTTGTTCATGATAATTGTCTGTTATTCATGCTATAACTGTGCTATACGGAAATCGTAATACACGTATGAATACATAGACCACAACGCGTCCCTAGTAAGCCTCTAGTTGACTAGCTCGTTGATCAACAGATAGTCATGGTTTACTAACTATGGGCATTGGATGTCATTGATAACGGGATCACATCATTAGGAGAATGATGTGATGGACAAGACCCAATCCTAAGCATAGCTCAAAGATCGTGTAGTTCGTTTAGCTAGACCTTTTCAAATGTCAAGTATCATTTCCTTAGACCATGAGATTGTGCAACTCCCGGATACCGTAGGAGTGCTTTGGGTGTGACAAACGTCACAACGTAACTGGGTGACTATAAAGGTACACTATGGGTATCTCCGAAAGTGTCTGTTGGGTTGGCACGAATCAAGACTCGGATTTGTCACTCCGTATGACGGAGAGGTATCTCTGGGCCCACTCGGTAATGCATCATCATAATGAGCTCAATGTGACCAAGTGTCTGGTCACGGGATCATGCATTACGGTACGAGTAAAGTGACTTGCCGGTAACGAGATTAAACGAGGTATTGGGATACCGAAGATCGAGTCTCGGGCAAGTAACGTACCAATTGTCAAAGGGAATTGTATACGGGATTGATTGAATCCTTGACATCGTGGTTCATCCGATGAGATCATCGAGGAGCATGTGGGAGCCAACATGGGTATCCAGATCCCGATGTTGGTTATTGACCGGGGAGGCGTCTCGGTCATGTCTGCATGTCTCCCGAACCCATAGGGTCTACACACTTAAGGTTCGGTGACGCTAGGGTTGTAGAGATATGAGTATGCAGTAACCCGAAAGTTGTTTGGGGTCCCGGATGAGATCCCGGACGTCACGAGGAGTTCCAGAATAGTCCGGAGGTGAAGAATTATATATAGGAAGTGCAGTTTCGGCCATCGGGAAAGTTTCGGGGTCACCAGATTGTAGGACCACCGAACGGTCCCTGTGGGTCCAACGGGTGGGGCCACCTATCCCGGAGGGCCCTGTGGCTGAAGTGGGGAGGAACCAGCCTGGTGGGCTGGTGCGCCTCTTGGGCCCCTGTGCCTAGGGTTGGAAACCCTAGGGTGGGGGGCGCCTCCACTTGCCTTGGGGGGCAAGCCTCCCCCTTGGCCGCCGCCCCCCAGGAGATCTCATCTCCTAGGGCCGGTGCCACCCCCTAGGGGGCCTATATAAAGGGGGGAGGGCAGCCGCACCCATGCCATAGGCACCTCCCTTCCCCCTTGCTACACCTCTCCCTCTCGTGGAAGCTCGGCGAAGCTCTGCCGAGATCACTGCTGCATCCACCACCACGCCGTCGTGCTGCTGGATCTCCGTCAACCTCTCCTCTCTCCTTGCTGGATCAAGAAGGAGGAGACGTCTTCCTCAACCGTACGTGTGTTGAACGTGGAGGTGATGTCCGTTCAGCACTAGGATCATCGGTAATTTGTATCACGTCGAGTACGACTCCCTCAACCCCGTTCTCTTGAACGCTTCCGCTCGCGATCTACAAGGGTATGTAGATGCACTCCTTTCTCTCGTTGCTAGAAGAACTCGTAGATTGATCTTGGTGAAAGCGTAGAATTTTTTTATTTTCTGCAACGTTCCCCAACAATCGCACCCACCAGGATTTCCAGTCCCATGGATGTTCGGTCCATACGATTTGTCACGACCTTTGGACTGTCCTGCTTGTGGGAGTAGGCGGGGACCCTGCATGCCGCGCATAGTTGGAAGATCAATCTTCTGTGTAGTACTTCAACATAGTGATTTCCTGGTAAGGATTCACTCGTGTCACATCAAGTAAATCTTATTGATTTACTATCTAAATCTTATTGATTTAATGTCATGTTTTCTTTCTTTTCCTGCAATTTTATGATGCAGGTTTTGCCATGTGACATTCATCACAGAATAAACCGTTTGGTTTTCTCTACGATGGCTATTTTTGCAGTTTTCACTTCTTATGTCGTGTCAGTAACAAAGGCACTGTTCATCACTTATATTACTGGAAAAAATTGGATCTGTCTGTTGTCTGAGTACAAGCTGAATCCCTATGATGAACTGCAGTTTGGTTTAACAAAAATGCCACAATTAGTCCTTCTCGCGTTGAAAAGAAATGAAGAAAAAAACTGGATCACGGTCACGGATCCTAGTCAAGTTAGAAAGCTGATCATAGAAGACCAGACACGATCGCCGTTGTGTCGCACAGATCGAGCACTGGTAGTTGCTCTAGCACTAACAGCGGCAGCAGCTCATTCTGATCCAGCTGAGGATTGGGCACCGACCGCGTCAGCGGATCAGTCTGATCTACAGAAGGATCGGGCATCGACACTGGCACCTGCTCCGACACCGGCACCAGCTCTACAAGGAGCACATTCTCCGGCAGCAGCGGCGGCTTTGGTACCTGCACCAACACTTGCACTTGCATCTACTCCGGCCCGTGCAGTTGCACCGGCAACAGACTGGGCTGCAGTTCGCACTTCATATACCAAAGTCCTTACAAAAACCAACATGTCCACCTTCTTGGTAAGCATTGGCCGCCCAAGTGCTTCGTTCTTTTTTCTTTCCATGTTGTTTCACATGATTCACTGTGTTGATCTAACTGTTTGGGTATGTCTTCTTGTTTGCAAACAGAGAATTCCTAGAGCAACGAGGGAGTCGTTCAACAATCCAGCGCGATCATGACCAAGTTTCTCTTACCATGCGCAGCCTTGGTGTGAATGAACCTACTCAATATATCGTAAGTACAAAGGATGGTCGCATGATGATTGATGCTAAAGGATGGTCAAGGTTAAAATCTAAATCATATCTTGCGGTAGGGGATGATGTCAAAATCAAACTTTCTCGGCAAGGAGAGCTGGTCCAAATCAACTCTGAAATTCTTCAGTAGCAGCACGCAACTGCCGAACTGTTCTATCCTCCAAGAGATTTTGATGTAATAATCTGCCATGGTGAAACAAGTGTCATCTGTGTATAAGTAGTACGACAGTATTATTTATCATATGGTATATCATTGATAGAATTGCAACTCTGATTGCTGGTTAGGAACTATCGTTCGATTTCATTCCAACAGCTGTCATGCTTTATTCAATTTTGTGTATTCTCCTTGCGACAACATCTAAAACCAGTGTTGTACCGATCGCTTGCAATATGAAAAGCGCTGAGGTAGAACACATGGGCCCCCAAACATGTGTGGTCGGCTCATGCCCAAAGTCCGTAACTGTGAGTCTATCTGAGTATTATATTCTCAGCTGAACCCCCATAAAAAAGCTGAACCCCCATAATGCCCGTATGCTATGCGTAGGGAGTATATTTCTCGGCAAAGTGAGCCTGTGATATAAAAGATTTGTATATCTCTTTACAGAGGAAGTATCTCTCTGTCAAAAAATATATTTATGTGTAACTAGTTACTCCTGTCTTTCTACTTCCTTTGGCTGATATGTGGGGCAACCGGCAACGGGGTCCACGTGCCATATGCACAAATCAGAGTGCACAACTTCACGGTAGACACACCCCGGTCGTAGCGCAAAGAATGCCCAATGAGTCGTCAAATCACAACCCCTTTCCAGCTTTAGCAAGAAGTCGATGCAGAAGCGGCAATATTTCACTGGGCCTGAATCCCCTTCTCCCTCGTTTGCTTGTTCAGAGAAAACCCCCGCTCGGCAATTGCATAGGGTTTTCTCATGGAGAACCAGGTATGAATTCTTCATCCATCCCCGATAAATCCAAGTCCCTTGGTCGCAGGTAATCCTGGGATGGCAGCCCCCACCGTTGATGCATTTTTCTTCGTACTGAATCTAGTGTGTTTCAGTTGCAGTGCCCAAAGTGCGAGTACCCTACAGATTTCTGCGCCCTCGGCGAGACGCCGCACTTGTTCCTTCTCATCCTAACACAAAATTTTGAAACGCGCACAGTATGTTCCTAGAATCCTGTTTTCTATCCGGGAGGGTGGGGTTTTTTTGAACATGCTGCGTTCTCATATTATTTTTCCTGCAGTGCATTATTTGCTCTGCCAAAACACATGTACTCAAGATGCTCGGCCTTGCCATAACTGAATACACTAGTTTAATGGTCACAGTGAAGACAAGCCATGGATATTACTTCCGAGTTGGGTTCATGAACCAAGAAGATCGCTGCTTTTTTTATGGCCGAACTTGGATAAACTTTCTCAAGTGTTACAGACTGAAAGTTGGCGCACGAATGTTGATGGAAATAGCAGAACCTGGTCTCATCTTCACTGCGATCTTCCACCCCAACGTCGTTCCAATTGTTCATCCATGTTAGTTTTGTATCTGGTTCTTGCTTGTTGCCTCGATTACTTCTTAATCCACCTATTCTGTCTAACTAATCACAATTTAACTTTAGAAGTAGCAACGAATCTCTCACGAAGATGCTACTTCTAACTAATATTTTCTTATAATTGGTGGCACGTGTAGGTTTTTTCAGAGTTAAGCGATGCGCTTGTTTGTTACTTTGTAATAACTCGGCTGTTACTAATGGCACTAAAGTTGACTGGATCGACATCCACAAGTTCCTACACTTTATTGATCATCTTGAGGTCCTTGTGGGGCGTTTCAATGGTGGAAGGCCACGTGGGATATGTGTGCCCTTCTTTTCGTTGAATAGGTCCAACTGTGTCGAGAAACTTATGGTACGAGTTGTTTTCTATTATATATGTTGTTCATAAACTATTGCTTATACACAGTTTTACAGCTGTGATCTTCTTGAAACAGGAACTGCCGAGTTCTATTGTTCCTATACGATGCACGACCATGGTTGGGTCAGACTTGCGCTTGGTCACAAAATGATGTTTATGTCGACCTACTCAATTCCCCTTGGAGGTGAAAAGATACTTATTCATGGGTGGTCTCAAATAATGAAGGCCCGTCCATCTTGGAGAATAGGATAGAAGATTATGTTCATGCTTTTCCATGGCTCTAAAGCGAATATCCTGTTTATTGACCACATTGCGAGATGAAGCCGCTTTCAGAAGGTTGTGGATGCGCGGGGTGGCGCCTGGGCCTTGTCCTGCGGCTTGGCGGCCTCACCCTTGGTTAACTGTAGGCAAAGTAGCACAATTCAAGGTGTGCTTTGTACGGTTGAACCTGTATAAGTACTCATACTACTTTCAGCTTTGGTTGTTAAGTGCCCCTGCTGGTTTCAGTTAAGGTTGTTAAGTACTCCTGCTGCTTTTACGATGTCGTGTTTCTTCAGTCTGTCTTGCTCCAGCCGCCAAAAACCAAACCAAGCGCCGGCGGGCACTTGCTTCCGCCTCCCACGGTGGCTGCGCCTCAAGACGATCGCCGCCCACCGCCTCCTAAATCGTTAACGCCGACTTCCTCACTTCGCTTTGGTGTGCTGCATGCGCCGCCGCTCTCTCGTTGTCAACATGGTCAACAAACAACAGGAATCGGCAGAAATGCGTGGAGAGGATGACAAGAGGGGCCCACCACGTCAACAGATGGAAAAATAAAATGCTTCGCCCTAGTGTTTTCCTGACATCCGGGACCCACGACATTGTGAGCGATATAGTCAATAGACAAGAGAACAACACAAGATCGGTGACACCTAGGGCGTAGCTACTCGAAAGCAGTATTTTTTTGTTTGGTATTGTTGAGACGGAGCGGGGTTTGAACTAGTTGTGGCCCGTCTAGCCTGTGCTTATATTTTATGTTCACCATGTGACCAGCCCAGCTATTTTTCTTTGTGAAAATGAGCCCAGTTTATTTTTTACGAAGATTACCCAATCCAGGCCTACTTATTTTTCTACGCCTGATGGGCTGCAACTCTTTCAAAACGCGCAAATCTTGAAAGTAATATGAAATGGGTTGTAAATATAAAAACAGATGACAAATTGGCAATTACTTTATAATTTCTGATTTTTTTTTCACATTTTTAGATTCCTATTTCACTGGGCATTAACCTAATTTAAATATATCTTCAGAGTACTTTAAATCTGGCTCGACAGTTCGGTATTAAAAATAGTTTGGAACCCACAGAAATATGCGAAATTGGCCCTGGACAACAAAAAAACGACTGCAATAAATGCATAAGAAGTTGCCATGAGCTATATATAAATTATTAAAAAAAGAGGGAGTGGTCTGACTCGTGGGCCTGTTTAGTTGACGCATATGCAAGATTTTTTTAGTTATTATATACGTCAACAAACGATTCTAGCAGACGTAACCGTTGGATGTCAATCCAACGGCCGTCGTTTCTTCAATCTCGATCTTCTTGCTCCGGCCGCCAAAGCAGCGCCAAGGGACCGCTGCTCCACCTCCCGTGGCGGTTGTGTAGCCGCCAGCCTCGGCCGCCCCTACTACTCCCACCGCTGGCCAGGGCATCCCTCTACTCACCCACACCCCCTATTATTCTGCAGCGACGGCAACCTCACACCGCAGCCGAACCGATGAACCCTCGTACTCCTCTCCACCCGGGCTTCCACTACCGCGTCTTCCCCGGATCCGCATCGTCCCCTTCCTAGGCCTCGCTGTCGTCCACCGCCGTGGTTCTCTCGGCGCGGCGTGGTCAATGTGGTCAACGACCGACTTCCATAGGAAGAGTACTGTACGTGGAGAGGCTGACAGCTGGGTCCACGGCAGCCGCAAGGAAGTGCCTCCTTATTACGCGAAAAATAATTATTCCTCCACCTGACAGCAGGGACCCACCGGACGGGCCACC
Source organism: Aegilops bicornis (assembly GCA_021605145.1). NCBI lineage: Eukaryota > Viridiplantae > Streptophyta > Magnoliopsida > Poales > Poaceae > Aegilops > Aegilops bicornis. Next base: position 42,996,923 of record CM038673.1, on the reverse strand, counting down.
AGTATTTCGTGAAAAAAACATTTCCCCCTGACTGCTGGGACCCACAGGACTGGCCACCGTATTTCACAAAAAAACATTCCCCCCGCTGTCAGCTCGGACCCACCGGAAGTGCCTCCTTATTACGCACAAAAAAATGAATACCCCCTGCTAGCTGGGACCCACCTTGGTGGGAGGATGACTTGTGGGCCTACTAAGTTGACTGGGATGGAGGCCTTTGTCAACTTTAGTCAATATATGAATGATTCTAGCTCCAGTGAACAAACGATGTACATCCAACGGCCCGTTGTGCTTCGTCAACCTCTGGTCTTCTTGCTCCACCGCCCAGCAAAGGCTGCGGTCATGCCGCTGCTCCTCGCCGACCGTGGCGGGTGTGATGCCGTGGAGGCCTCACCGCCTCTACTACTCCCCACCGGCCAGGCCATCCCTCTATGCACCCACACCCCTGTTATTCTACGGCGATGGCAGCCTCACACCGCAACCAAAGCAGGTGAACCCTCATACTCCTCTCTGGCGTGGGCATCCATCGCCGCATCTTCCCCGGCTCCGCGTCGTCCCCTTCCTAGGCCTCGCTGTCGTGCACCGCCCTGGTGCTCTCGGCGCAGCGTGCTCAACGTGGTCAAGGAATGGCTTCCATTGGACGTGGACTGTACGTGGAGAGGCTGACAGCTGGGTCCACGGCCGCAGCAAGGAAGTGCCTCCTTATTACGCGCAAAATAATTATTCCTCCACCTGGCAGTGGGGACCCACCGGACGGGCCACCATATTTCGCGAAAAAAACATTTCCCCCTGACTGCGGGACTCACCAGCTACATCTTCGCACGCAAGGAAGTGCGTCCAAAACGATTCGCCCCCATTGCTAGGACCCACCAGCTACATCTTCGCATGCAAGGAAGTGAGTCCGGGCAAAAAAAATGATTCGCCCCCAGACTGGTGGGACCCACCAGCTACATCTTCGCATGCAAGGAAGTGTCTGACAGTCGGGACCCACCTGGTCGAAGCATACGTAGCATTGTCATTCTGGTCGCGAACGTGTACGTACATATATACTGGTCGATGTAGAGGCACACACGTGTCGTAGTTGAGGCGCGTACATGTCGTAGTAGAGGCGCACACGTAGCATGTACACGTACGTACAGCGAACAGGGTGCAAGAAAGAAAATACGGCCATGTACGTACATACGGGCGGGGTCTCGAACGCCTACTCGCGCATACGTACGACCAGGGCTCGTGTACATGGCTGGGTCGGAACGGAGAAACAGTGTCATCGTCGTGTTCATGGGGAGGCAACAGAATGCGTCGTGTTCATGGGGAGGCAACAGAATGCGTCGTGTTCATCGGGAGGCAACGGAACGCATGGGAGCCAACCGGCTGGGTCGGAATGGAATGCGTGGTCGTGTTCATCGGGAGGGCTTGGACGGAACAGGCGATGGAAACGAGGCCTGGCGTACCGCTGGCGGAGGAAACAGACCTCCTACGTTGAACGGGTCCCGTTGATCGGGAGGGTGTGGCGTACCGCCAAAAGCGGAGGAAACGGACCTCCCTACGGTCAAACGGGGTCCTGTTGATCGGGAGGGGTGTGGCGTACCACAAAACGGACGAAACGGACCTCCTACAGTCGAAACGGGGGTCCTGTTGATCGGGAGGGGTGTGGTGTACCACAAAATGGATGAAACGGACTTGTGTTGGAGCGCTACGGTTGAAACGGGGGTCCTGTTCGCCGGGAGGTGTGGCGTGCATAAGCAGGACTCCACGGATACCGCTCATCTCCACCGTCGACCTCCTCCGGCCTCCACGGGCTCCTGTTCATCCAGCCTCCACCGCTGCGCTACTCCACCGCTCTTGTTCAACAACCCCTCCACCGCTCTCTGTTCATCCAGCCCTCCACACCACAGTACTGTTCAACCACCCTCCATGGGCACCCCTCCACCGCTTCATCGCTTATCCAGCCCTCCACACCACGGGTCCTGTTCATCCAGAGGCAACGCCACCGCTCATTGTTCATCCAACCCCCATAGCGCTCACTGTTCATCCAATCGATCGGCTTCAGTTAGCAGCAGTAGTGAAGGAATCGCTCGATCTGGTTCAGTTAACAGCCATTGATCAATCGCTCGGGTTCAGTTAGAGCCAATGCCTCGCACACACGCGCGTACGTGTACGAGAGAAACGCGCATCGCTCGGCCCCCGACCTCCCACCATAACCGGCAACTCCCCAAAATTTTCCTCCCCCTCGCTTCTACCACGGTTTTTTCCGTCATGGACGGCCCAAAGAATGTCATGCAGCTGCGTCTCCGGCCCGCCCAGGACGAAAAGCCCATTTTCTATCATGATTTTTTGTCATAGAAGTAGGAGCCCACCACATCTATGATGATACCGGGTTTTGTCACAATTAACGTCATAGAAGTGTCATATGTATGACAGAAAAAAATTCTTTCGGCCCAAAATGTCACGGATGTGTCTTTTTTTTGTAGTGCCCCCTTTCCTTCCTCTCTCTCCCTCCTCTTTCCCCCCTTCTCCAAGTCCAACAAGTAAGGAGGGAGTCCTACTCCCGGTGGGAGTAGGACTCCCCTTGGCGCGCCTGCTCCTTGGCCGGCCGCCCCCTCCCCCCTTGCTCCTTTATATACGGGGGCAGGGGGGCACCTCTAGACACAAAAATTGATCTCTTCATCTCTTAGCCGTGTGCGGTGGCCCCCTCCACCATAGTCCTCCTCAATAATATTGGAGCGGTGCTTAGGCGAAGCCCTGCGACGGTAGAACATCAAGATCGTCACCACGCCGTCGTGCTGACGGAACTCTCCCTGGACACTCGGCTGGATCGGAGTTCGAGGGACGTCATCGAGCTGAACGTGTGCTAGAAATCGGAGGTGTCGTAGTTTCGGTGCTTGATCGGTCGGGCCGTGAAGACGCATTTACTACATCAACCGCGTTGTTCTAACGCTTACGCTTTCGGTCTACGAGGGTATGTGGACAGCACTCTCCCCTCTCGTTGCTATGCATCACCATGATCTTGCGTGTGCGTAGGAAATGTTTGGAAATTGCTACGTTCCCCAACAGTTAGAGTATCCAAACAGGAACAGTTTCTCAAAGCATATAGACAAATTCGTACGTGAAAGGATTTTTTTGTTTTTGAAAATGGAATGTGAAAGGAATCTTTTTAGAATGCTCTTGGCATGTCGCTAACATGTGATTAGTTAACCGACCTCAATAGACGGCAAAAACGCCAGCCCACCGCACTTTGAGAGAGACGAGGAGGGAGAAGCGATACAGGCTGCTGGATTACTAGAGATAGGTGTCGCACGGAAGCCAAGAAATATGGTGATAGCGTGGGTTAGCCATGTACTAGTATGATGTAACTACACTGGGCTGCCGAGTTTCGTACTCTTCCAGTCCACTGCGGAGATGATTGGTTGATTTTATATCGCTGAATAATATTAAATATTATGAGTGTAGACGCTCCACCACGAGGTTCCTTGCTCCTTCTCGTTCATCGGGAATCTATGTTCTTCCACTCTATTTTTTTACGTGAGCTTTGTTCATCCTTTTTCCAACACGCGAGACATCTAGCATCAAGGTGCACTTGTCATGCAAGGATCGTTCCATCTATATGAAGAACATGTGGGACTGAAACTACGAGACGGACATGTACCCAGGAGTGGACATACGAACCTGAGTAACATAGCGCAGTAAGTGAAGTAGAAAAGCACAAATGGTATGAACATGCATGGCATATAGGGTGTGTTTGGTTGCGTTCTTGTCTCAGCATAGTTGTTCCCTCTTCATGCATGCTCAACTCAACACCCCTCTTCATGCATGCTCTCTTCATGCATGCTTCTAGTGTATTTGTGCTAAACTAGTGTGGACTCATGCACCCTTCATACACTCTACCAAACACCCAAAAGTGGGTCGAGAAGGGAACTCTTGGGTGGCATTTGTCTCTTACTACGTACTACCAGTAAATGTTGTACGTGCAATGCACGGTGATGTTATGGAGTACGTGCCTAAGTACTCTACTACTACTATATTAGTTGGCGGCACATATTAACTTTTATATTTGTTTACGCGTATGCCCTGAGACCTTCCAACTAGACGTGTCTTTCTCTCCTGGTCGCACTTTGTATCGTTCATACCACTAAGTACTACTACGTGTGGTCTCCTACCCAGAAGTGGAAGAAGTGGACACGCTCTACCATGTTGGTTTTTTTGCGTTGGGCTCTACCACGTTGTTCATGTCCCACTCCTTTCGCTGACGTGTGGGACATCCAGCACGTGCCATGTTTGGCACTCTTCGTCGTAAGAGTTGAAACGCTAGCATTCATTAGAAATAAAAATAATTATAAATCAGCAATGATACTATTTATTTTGAGAACCAATCAGCAATGATACTATACCACGCGGTTTCCTTGCTCCTCGATATCGGAAAGAATACTTCCATTTGCCAACATGTGGGACGTCGACCATCCTTGTCCACTTGCCATGCATGCAGAACTCCAAGGGAGAGTCACCCCGGTCGTCGCGCCGAAGTAACAATGACTAATGAGCCGTTAAATCACGGGCCCACTTTCCCACTTTGAAGTTGCTCGGACGAAGGAACCATCATGACTTTGTTGAATTTCGCTTCTTGAAGAAAACTACTGTACCAGCAGTACTGCTAGCTATAGTAGTTTCTCCAACAGAGGCATCCTTTCGTTCATAGGATAGGAATTTTATAGGAATGTGAAAATCATAGGAAGTGAGATGACATGCATCTCAATTCCTATAGAGAAAGAGATGCCATTTGATTCATAGGATAGGAATTTTTCCATTTAGTCTAGGCTAATGTACTAGTAATTTGATCTAAAAACTACAGTAGTAACTAGCAGTACTGGTACATGCTCGTACTCAGACACAGACACACACACTAACTACTAGTACTACTACTTCTCACATGTTGGCCAGACGCCGTCGTTCTCCTTCCCGGCTTTGTCGGAGACACCCCACCATGCTTGGATCTCCGTTGACCTCTCCGCAGCAGCGCGTGCGCCCTCTTCTTTCTTGCGGCGGCAGGCCTCTCTTTTCTTGAGTGCTTTCTGAATTTTCTGCTCCCTCTGTGCGGTTTGGCCGCCTCTTGCTCTACCGCACATTCGGCCTTGGCATCTTCAAATTCCTCCCACATAGATGTGAGGTCGTGAGCGGCGATCAACTTGGCACGGCATGATGCCATCGCTTCCCTACCATTTTGTGTGCGGTCGTGGGTGGCGAGGAACTCGGCGCGGCGGGATGCCATCGCTGCCTTACCGGTTAGTGTGCTGCGCGGTGGCATGAACGACGCTTGGTGAGAGCTCTGGGGTGGAGTGGCCGGACAACCGTGTAGTGCATTGGTTTGTCAAGAGCTCAAGGACAGAAGACGAAGGAAATTTGGATTCCCCTTCAATCCTGGTCATTTATTACCGAGTCAGATGCATTGGCGGTCATCGAACTTGTCTTGATAGCTCACTTTGATCATTGTATATGAGATATGGTGATTATACGGTCATTGGCTCAGTGTATATAGCTCCGTATTTGTCTGGTTGACCAGTCAAACAGTCTACATGCGTCTCATCAGCTCGTGTTCTTTATCTATCTACGCGGGCCTACCTGTCAATGGAGAAAGAAATACTCCCTCTATCCCAAAATAAGTGTCTCAAGGTTACTACAACTTTGTACTAGAGCTAGTACAAAGTTAAGACACTTATTTTGGGATGGAGGGAGTAAAAGCCAAAATTATGCGTATGTGGGGAATCAAACCACGGACTTGTCGCTGCAACGCACCCTCGTCAACCAAATGAAAATGAAATACTTTGCGTCAGACACTCACGCTCACGCTGTCAAAGCATGCTAATGCATGCATGTCGCCCTCTAAATCAAAGTCCTACTCATGGCACAACGCAAACGGCGAGCCCATCACCTGCCGCCCCGGCAGTTGATAACCCACAAGTGTAGGGGATCACAACAACTTTCGAGGGTAAAGTATTCAACCCAAATTTATTGATTCGACACAAGGGGAGCCAAAGAATATTCTTGAGTATAAGCAGTTGAGTTCTCAATTCAACCACACCTGGATAACTTAGTATCTGCAGCAAAGTATTTAGTAGCAAAAGTGGTATGATAATAAAGCTAATGGTGGAAAAAGTAAAGATAATAGTTTTTGGGTTTTTGTAGTAGTTGTAACAGTAGCAACGGAAAAGTAAATAAGCGAAGAACAATATAAGAAAAGCTCGTAGGCAATGGATCAGTGATGGATAATTATGTCGGATGCAATTCCTCATGTAATATCTATAACATAGGGTGACACAGAACTAGCTCCAGTTTATCAATGTAATGTAGGCATGTATTCCGTAAATAGTCATACGTGCTTATGGAAAAGAATTTGCATGACATCTTTTGTCCTACCCTCCCGTGGCAGCGGGGTCCTAGTGGAAACTAAGGGATATTAAGGCCTCCTTTTAATAGAGAACCGGAACAAAGCATTAGCACATAGTGAATACATGAACTCCTCAAACTACGGTCATCACCGAGAAGTATCCCGATTATTGTCACTTCGGTGTTGTCGGATCATAACACATAATAGGTGACTATAGACTTGCAAGATAGGATCAAGAACACACATATATTCATGAAAATATAATAGGTTCAGATCTGAAATCATGGCACTTTTCGGGCCCTAGTGACAAGCATTAAGCATAGCAAAGTCATAGCAACATCAATCTCGAACATAGTGGATACTAGGGATCAAACCCTAACAAAACTAACTTGATTACATGGTAAATCTCATCCAACCCATCACCGTCCAGCAAGCCTATGATGGAATTACTCACGCACGGCGGTGAGCATCATGAAATTGGTGATGGAGGATGGTTGATGATGACGACGACGACGAATCCCCCTCTCCGGAGCCCCAAACGGACTCCAGATCAGCCCTCCCGAGAGAGATTAGGGCTTGGCGGCGGCTCCGTGTAGTAAAACACGATGAAACTTTCTCTCTGATTTTTTTCTCCCCGAACGTGAATATATGGAGTTGGAGCTGAGGTCGGTGGAGGTCCAGGGGGCCCACGAGATAGGGGGGCGTGCCCTATAGGGGGGCGCCCCCTGTCTCGTGGACAGGCCCTGGGCCCCCTGGTGTATTTCTTTCGCCCAGAAATTCTTATTAATTCCAAAAGGTGCCTTTGTGGATTTTCAGGACATTCCGAGAACTTTTGTTTTCTACACATAAAACAACATCATGGCAGTTCTGCTGAAAACAGCATCAGTCCGGGTTAGTTTCATTCAAATCATGCAAGTTAGAGTCCAAAACAAGGGCAATAGTGTTTGGAAAATTAGATACGTTGGAGACGTATCAACTCCCCCAAGCTTAAACCTTTGCTTGTCCTCAAGCAATTCAGTTGATAAACTGAAAGTGATAAAGAAAACTTTTACAAACTCTGTTTGCTCTTGTTGTTGTAAACATGAAAAGCCAGCATTCAAGTTTCAGCAAATATTATGAACTAACCATACTCATAATAACACTTAGGTCTCACAATTACTCATATCAATAGCATAATCAGCTAGCGAGCCATAATAATAAAACTCGGATGACAACACTTTCTCAAACACAATCATAACATGATATACAAAATTGTATCTCGCTAGCCCTTTCTGAGACCGCAAAACATAAATGCAGAGCACCTTTAATGATCAAGGACTGACTAAACATTGTAATTCATGTAAAAGAGATCCAGTCAAGTCATTCCCAATATAAACCAATAGTAATGAATGGAAATGACAGTGTGCTCTCCAGTGGGTGCTTTTTAATAAGAAGGGTGATGACTCAACACAAAAGTAAATAGATAGGCCCTTCGCAGAGGGAAGCAGGGATTTGTAGAGGTGCCAGAGCTCGATTCTAAAATAGAGATTGAATAACATTTTGAGCGGCATACTTTTCTTTGTCAGCATAACAACTATGAGATGGCTGTATCTTCCATACTACATGCATTATAGGCAGTTCCCAAATAGAATGGTAAAGGTTTATACTCCTCCAACCACCAACAAGCATCAATCCATGGCTTGCTCGAAACAACGAGTGCCTCCAACTAACAACAGCCCTGGGGGAGTTTTGTTTAATTATTTTGATTTGCTTTGATCTTTTTGGATCATGGGACTGGGCATCCCGGTTACCGGACCTTTCTCGTGAATGAGGAGAGGAGTCCACTCCTCTTGAGAATAATCCACCTAGCATGGAAGATATAGGCAGCCCTAGTTGGAACATGAGCTGCTCGAGCATACAAAACAGAATTTCATTTGAAGGTTTAGAGTTTGGCACATACAAATTTACTTGGAACGGCAGGTAAATATCGCATATAGGAAGGTATAGTGGACTCATATGGAACAACTTTGGGGTTTAAGGAGTTTGGATGCACAAGGAGTATTCCCGCTTAGTACAGGTGAAGGCTAGCAAAAGACCCAAGCGACCAACTGAGAGAGCGACAACAATCATAAACATGCATTAAAATTAATTCACACCAACAAGCATGAGTAGGATATAATCCACCATGAACATAAATATCATGAAGGCTATGTTGATTTGATTCGACTACATGCGTGAACATGTGCCAAGTCGAGTCACTCAATACATTCAAAGGAGGATACCATCCCATCATACCACATCATAATCATTCTAATAGCATGTTGGCACGCAAGGTAAACCATTATAACTCATAGCTAATCAAGCATGGCACAAGCAACTATAATCTCTAAATGGCATTGCAAATATGTTTACTTCATAGTAAGCTGACTCAGAAACGATGAACTCATCATATTTACAAAAACAAGAGGTCGAGTTCATACCAGCTTTTCTCATACCAATAAGTCCATCATATGTCGTCATTATTGCCTTTCACTTGCACGACCGAACGATGTGTATAATAATAAGAGTGCACGTGCATTGGACTAAGCTGGAATATGCAAGCATTCAACTCAAGAGAGAAGACAATAATATGGGCTCTAAGTTAAATAAACAATCATGCATATAAGAGCCACTAAGAATTTTCAATATAGTCTTCTCGACCCCCAAAGGAAAGAAAAGAAAATAAAACTATTTACACGGGAAAGCTCCCAACAAGTAAGAAGAAGAACTAGAAATCTTTTTGGGTTTTCATTTTAATTTCTACCACAAGCATGGAAATTAAACTAACTAATTTTTTTTGTTTTTCTTAAAGTTTATCAAACACATAAGAAGAAAACTAGAAAAAGAAATTTAAACTAGCATGGATAATACAATGAAAGAGTATGAGCACCGACGACTAGTGTGTGAACATGAATGTAAAGTCGGTGAGAAATACGTACTCCCCCAAGCTTAGGCTTTTGGCCTAAGTTGGTCTAGTACCAAGGACCGCCTGGCTGATATCCATAAGTGAAACCAGGGTCGTACTGAGATGCAGCGGCAACCACCTCCTGAGCTGCAGCGTGTTGGCGAGCTGCCTCCGCTCTCCTCTCGTGTTCAGCTGCTTCCTCCCTGGTGACAACATATCTTCCTTTTCCGATAATCAAAAAGGTAGGGAGCAGGAAGAGTAACAGGACGACGCTATGCCCCATCATGGATTAGTCGATAATGGATGAATTGTTCATTCCTCGCAAGAAATTGATGATTGAACATAACTTCTTTATCCAAATAAACAGAAGGTAAAATCATATCCCCCTCTCGTGGGGCTATATTAAGATAATTAGCCACACGGGTTGCATAAATTCCTCCAAATAAATTTCCCTTTCTACTATTATTCTGCAACCTACGTGCAACTATTGCCCCCAAATTATAACCTTTATAACCTAACACAGCACTCTTGAGGACACCCAAATCAAGGACACACATGTGACATGCTTCATCCTTACCGTTAATGCATCTACCAATAAAGAGAGCAAAATAATGCATGGCAGGAAAATGAATGCTCCCTATGGTAGCTTGTGCTATGTCCCTAGATTCCCCCACAGTAATACAAGCAAAAAAATCTCTAAATTCAGGTTTGTGAGGATCATTAATATTACCCCACTGCGGGAGTTTGCAAGCAGTTGTGATATCCTCTAAATCCATGGTATAAGATGTATCATAAATATCAAATATGACACTAGGAGAATTACAAGCACAGTTATATTTAAACCTCCGCGCAAAAGAATCAGTCAATTGATAGTACTGCGGACACTTATCTTGTAAGAAGTCCTCCATCTCGGCATTACACACATACGCGTCAAATTCCTCCTTGAAGCCTGCTTCGACCATAAAATCATCGGATGGCCACTCACAAGCTCGTACATCTGCGTCCCTCGGCAATTCAACATCTTGCTCACGTATAACTATCCTGGGCCCTTTCTTCACCGAGGAACCACCTTGATACATTCTCCTAGACATAATTCTTTTTCTAAAAAAATTCTGAAATTTTAGTAACTTCAAAATAAAAGTGAATAAAATTAACAAGATTGGTAGCAACTACTCCTACAAGTGCCTAGAGCCTATATCATGCATTAGAATTGCTTGGGACCTCATTAATTTAACATGCAAGCTCAAGAACATTGTCACCTATGCAGCAAAAATTTGCAATGAATAAAGCACTAGAACAAAAACTAATTGGACCAATGGAGGAGTCACATACCAAGCAACAATCTCCCAAAGCAGTTTTGTGAATGGAGCTTTGAGCAAGGAGATCGAAAATCGCAGCAAAATGAGCTAGAACTCGTGCTTGAGCTGGATGGGGATTTTTTGGGTAGAAGATGAAGTGTGTGGGTGCTGGCATAAGTGGAGGGGGGCCACCAGGGGCCCACGAGACAGGGGGGCGCGCCCTCCACTCTCGTGGTCTGGTGCTTGTCCCTCCTGCAGTGTTTTCAGTGCCTAAAATCCTCAAATAATCCATAAAAAATCATAATAAATTTGTAGGGCATTTGGAGCACTTTTATTTTCGGGATATTTTTTTAGTGCACGGATAATTCAGAAAACAGACAGATAATACTATTTTTGCTTTATTTATTCTAAATAACAGAAAGTAAAAAGAGGGTACAGAAGGTTGTGCCTTCTAGTTTCATCCATCTCATGATCATCAAAATGAATCCACTAACAAGGTTGATCAAGTCTTGTTAACAAACTCATTCCGAATAACACGAAACCGGAGAAATTTCGAATAACACTAAGTTACCTCAACAGGGATATGAAAATCCCCAACAATAAGAATATCATACTTTTTCTGGACAGTAGGGAGAGGAAATTCAAAACCTCCAATAATAATAGTTGGAACTTTTCCAATAGAATTGATGCTATGAACTTGAGATTGTTTCCTCAGGAAGTGTACCGTATGCTCATTACCATTAACATGAAAAGTGACATTGCCTTTATTGCAGTCAATAACAGCCCCTGTAGTGTTAAGAAAAGGTCTACCAAGGATAATAGACATACTATCGTCCTCGAGAATATTAAGAATAACATAGTCCGTTAAGATAGTGACATTTGCAACCACAACAGGCACATCCTCACAAATACCAATAGGTATAGCAGTTGATTTATCAGCCATTTGCAAATATATTTCAGTAGGTGTCAACTTATTCAATTCATGTCTATGATATAAAGAGAGAGGCATAACACTAACACCGGCTCCAAGATCACATGAAGCAGTTCTAACATAATTTCTTTTAATGGAGCATGGTATAGTTGGTACCCCCGGATCTCCAAGTTTCTTTGGTATTCCACCCTTAAAAGTGTAATTAGCAAGCATGGTGGAAATTTCAGCTTCCGGTATCTTTCTTTTGTTTGTGATGATATCCTTCATATACTTAGCATAAGGATTTACTTTCAGCATATCGCTTAAGCGCATACGTAAGAAGATAGGTCTAATCATTTCAAGAAGCGCTCAAAAACCTCATCATCCTTTGTCTTGGATGGTTTAGGAGGAAAGGGCATGGGTTTCTGAACCCATGGTTCTCTTTCTTTACCGTGCTTCCTAGCAACAAAATCTCTCTTATCATAACGTTCATTCTTTGATTGTGGGTTATCAAGATCAACAGCAGGTTCAATATCTACTTCATTGTTTTTGCTAGGTTGAGCATCAACATGAACATTATCATTAACATTATCACTAGGTTCATGTTCATCACCTGATTGTGTTTCAAGATCGTAAATAGAAATATCATTGGGATTCTCAGGTGTGTCTACAGTAGGTTCACTAGAAGCATGCAAAGTCCTATCATTTTTCTTCTTCTTTTCAAAAGAACTAGGTGCCTCTAAATTATTTCTCTGAGAATCTTGCTCGATTCTCTTCAGGATACAAAGGTTCCTGAGTCATTCTACCAATTCTAGTAGCCACTCTAACAGCAAAGTCATTCTTATTATTTAATTCCTCAAGCAAATCATTTTGAGCTTTGAGTACTTGCTCAGCTTGAGTAGCAACCATAGAAGCATATTTGCTAATGAGTTTGAGTTCATCTTTAACTCTAGCCAGATTATCGCTTACACGTCCTATCTCGAAAGCATTATTCTTTAACTCTCTACCAACATACGCATTAAAACTTCCTTGTCTAGCCATAAAGTTATCAAATTCATCTAAGCACGGGCTATGAAATTTAGTAGAGGGGATTTCAACTTTATCATATCTATAGAGAGAATTTACCTTTACTACCTGTGTCGGGTTATCAAGACAATGTGGTTCTCCAACAGGCGGTATATTAAGACAATGTATTTCTTCAACAGGTGGTAAAATCTTGACATCTTCAGCTTCAATACCTTTTTCTTTCATTGATTTCTTTGCCTCTTGCATATCTTCAGGACCAAGAAATAAAACACCTCTCTTATTCGGAGTGGGTTTAGGAATAGGCTCAGGAGTTGGATCAATTGGTTCAGGAATTGCCTCAGGAAGAGTCCAATTATTTTCATTAGTCAACATATTATTCAATAATATTCCAGCTTTGTCGACAGTTCTTTCCCTGAAAACACAACCAGCACAACTATCCAGGTAGTCCTTGGAAGCATCGGTTAGTCCATTATAAAAGATATCAAGTATTTCATTTTTCTTGAGATGGTGATCAGGCAAAGCATTAAGTAACCGGGGAAGCCTCCCCCAAGCATGTGGGAGACTCTCTTCATTGATTTGCAAAAAATTATATATTTCCCGCAAGGCAGCTTGTTTCTTATGAGCAGGGAAATATTTAGCAGAGAAGTAATAAATCATATCCTGTGGACTACGCACACAACCAGGAGCAAGAGAATTATACAAAGTCTTAGCATCACCCTTTAATGAGAACGGAAATATGTTAAGAATATAATAATAGCGAGACTTCTCATCATTAGTAAACAGGGTGGCTATATCATTTAACTTGGTAAGATGTGCCACAACAGTTTCAGATTCAAGGCCATAAAAAGGATCAGATTCAACTAAAGTAATAATCTCAGGATCAACAGAGAATTCATAATACTTATCAGTAACACAAATAGGTGAAGTAGCAAAAGCATGGTCAGGTTTCATTCTAGCATTAAGAGACTGCTGCTTCCATTTAGCTAATAATTTCTTAAGATCATAACTATCATTGCAAGCAAAGATAGCTCTAGCAGCTTCTTCATTCATAACATAACCCTCAGAAACAACAGGTAATACATAATCATTGGGAGAATTTTCATCATCACTATCATCAATAATAGCATCTTCAATAATTTCATTCCCCCTAACTCTAGCAAGTTGCTCATCAAGAAATTCACCTAATGGCAAAGTAGTATCACGCACAGAAGTAGTTTCATCATGCATAGCAGAAGTGGCATCATCAATAACATGCAACATATCAGAATTCATAGAAGTATCAGGTTTAGGTGTCGCAAGCTTACTAATAACGAAAGGAGAATCTAGTGCAGAGCTAGATGGCAGTTCCTTACCTCCCCTCGTAGTTGAGAGCAAAATAGTAGTTCGGTCGTCTTTCAAGTTCTTCATAGTGATCAACAGATATAAATCCCAAGTGACTCAGAGAATAGAGCTATGCTCCCTGGCAACGGCGCCAGAAATTAGTCTTGATAACCCACAAGTGTAGGGGATCGCAACAGCTTTCGAGGGTAAAGTATTCAACCCAAATTTATTGATTCGACACAAGGGGAGCCAAAGAATATTATTGAGTATTAGCAGTTGAGTTCTCAATTCAACCACACCTGGATAACTTAGTATCTGCAGCAAAGTATTTAGTAGCAAAAGTGGTACGATAATAAAGGTAACGGTGGAAAAAGTAAAGATAATAGTTTTCGGGTTTTTGTAGTAGTTGTAACATTAGCAACGGAAAAGTAAATAAGCGAAGAAAAATATATGAAAAGCTCGTAGGCAATTGATCAGTGATGGATAATTATGCTGGATGCAATTCCTCATGTAATAACTATAACCTAGGGTGACACAGAACTAGCTCCAGTTCATCAGTGTAATGTAGGCATGTATTCCGTAAATAGTCCTACGTGCTTATGGAAAAGAACTTGCATGACATCTTTTGTCCTACCTTCATGTGGCAGCGGGGTCCTAGTGGAAACTAAGGGATATTAAGGCCTCCTTTTAATAGAGAACCGGAACAAAGCATTAGCACATAGTGAATACATGAACTCCTCAAACTACGGTCATCACCGAGAAGTATCCCGATTATTGTCACTTGAGGTTGTCGGATCATAACACATAATAGGTGACTATAGACTTGCAAGATAGGATCAAGAACACACATATATTCATGAAAACATAATAGGTTCAGATCTGAAATCATGGCACTCGGGCCCTAGTGACAAGCATTAAGCATAGCAAAGTCATAGCAACATCAATCTCAGAACATAGTGGATACTAGGGATCAAACCATAACAAAACTAACTTGATTACATGGTAAATCTAATCCAACCCATCACCGTCCAGCAAGCCTACAATGGAATTACTCACGCACGGCGGTGAGCATCATGAAATTGGTGATGGAGGATGGTTGATGATGATGACGGCGACGAATCCCCCTCTCCGGAGCCCCAAACGGACTCTAGATCAGCCCTCCCGAGAGAGATTAGGGCTTGGCGGCGGCTCCGTGTCGTAAAACGCGATGAAACTTTCTCTCTGATTTTTTTTCTCCCCGAACGTGAATATATGGAGTTTGAGTTGAGGTCGGTGGAGGTCCAGGGGGGCCACGAGATAGGGGGCACGCCCTACAGAAGGGGGGGCGCACCCCCCTGTCTCGTGGACAGGCCCTGGGCCCCCTGGTGTATTTCTCTCGCCCAGAAATTCTTATTAATTCCAAAAAGTGCCTCCGTGGATTTTCAGGACATCCCGAGAAGTTTTCTTTTCTACACATAAAACAACATCTTGGCAGTTATGCTGAAAACAACGTCAATCCGGGTTAGTTTCATTCAAATCATGCAAGTTAGAGTCCAAAACAAGGGCAAAAGTGTTTGGAAAAGTAGATACGTTGGAGACGTATCAGCGTCGCCTGACATTACTGTTTAGATGTTTGATGGAGGCCTACGCGAATGTCGAGCATGTATTCACCTGGCTCAACACCAACGGTCATACTCGGAGCGCCTTGCTCATGTATATCATCCATCACAACGACAATCTATAAAACCACCTAGCTAGAGAGGGTACTATGGTACGGAGTATGTACTATCGTGAGCGACCGATCTTAGTGCCACTGCACACGAGTGTCCGTATGATCGATTCGTCCATTATTCGTAAGTTATGCATGGTTGTGTAGTGTCTAATGGTGGTCATCAAAGGCTAGCTGGCGACAAGAGCGGTTGTCAATACGTGACGCATATGCTTCAAAGGCTCGTCATCCATGAGTTCACACTTTACCACCACGCTAGCGTCTGACCACCCTGGCCTATCGAAACCCCTTCCATCGCTAGCGTACACTTCCCACCTGAGACGGTCACCGTCTCTCCAGAACGTCAATACCGCATTCACCGGACTAAACTGCAGGTGCAGTTGGTGTGTCACTAACATGCGGGCCAGATGCCCGTTGGGCCCACATGTAAGTAACCCAACGCATCTGCAGTTAAGACACTGAAGCAGCGTCCGCGTTCACGCCCGATGAGCCTACTCCAGCGCCAGCTGTCCATCCGTCTGCCGCGGCTCATTGCCATTCATCCTCTATATTAACTTGAGCCCCAGCTCCCAGCCATAGCCAAAGACCCACACATATTCTCCTCCGGTCCCTTCCTTCTGCCGGCACCACTCCAACCATGGCCTCCTGGCGCTCCGAAGCTCTCTTGGACGTACTATCGCAGGAGCAGATGAGGGACATCGGCGGCTCCGCTTCAGGTGCGCTCCAAATCTCTCTTCGACGTACTATCGTAGGAGCAAATGAAGGAGATCGCCGGCACCCCCCCCCCCCGGCCGCCCTCTGCCGCCATGACCACGAAGCCGGCGCGAGTGAGCGGGCGCAGCCGGCAGCTAGGAAGAGTAGTACACGGTAGGTCGCCGCCGCTCTGGTCCCAGGAAGGCCACCGCTACTCCACTCAGTTGATGCCAAGCTTGGTGGGGTAAATATCGACGGCCGATTAGCCGCTTGACGGCGACGTGGAGGCGGAAATCTTCAGAACCTTGTCCTTCGGAGGAGGAGGTTATCGAGGCGGATGAGGAGGAGGCAAAGGCAATGTCGGCTTTCTCCGGTTCATTGCCGGACTTGGTGGTTGGGCGCCGGTGATCGTTTAGATTAGGTTTACAGTAGGTTTTAGTATGGTTTGTGCGAAATATGTAATGAATTTCGTCCAGTTTGTAGGAAAAGTTTTCGAAATGTAATGAATTTCATCTGGTTAATTTGAAATTTGCTTTGTTTGCACGAATTTCGTCCGGTAAGTTCATATAGTTGTCAAAAGGTATGCGGGCAGCATCGGATGGCATCCATCACTGTCCTCGGACAGATGCCGGTGGAAATTTGTGGGCCAGTGCTGGAGATGCCCTAACTATCATGTTATAATCGCTAACAGTGCTCCATTATTTGGCAGGGAATAGTTATTACTCGATCAAAATCAGATCCGTGGTGTTTCGCACTCCTCCCGCGTAAGAGTGTAAACTCTTGCTTACATAAAAATGGAGCAAGTGGACGACATTGTGCACGTCATATCACTCAAACTAGCCCGCCTAACAAGCGGGAAAGCATCGCCCTCGTCATTTTGTTCTGGATTTCTATCGATTGATCATGCAAAAATGTTACGCTTTGCAAGTTCTAAAGGAAAAGGCGGCACACTTATTTACTCAGACAAGGCCGCACACGCCACAGTACCGCTCGCACACCACTCACCAGAGGGGACACGCGTTGTCTTGCAATTTCACTGACACGTGGGACTGTAATTGAATATACCATTGATAGTCGAAATCTAATCGCTCGTCGGGCGTCAGCTGAGAAGAGAGAAACGGGGGAGGGAGAAGAGATCGCCCGCCCGCCACGCAAGGACTCCAAGAAATATATGGTGATAATGTGAAGAGGGCCATGCTGGAGTCCAGACCTCTTCCGGAGCCCGCTCTGACCGCCCTGGCCCCTCGAGATGCCAGCTGCCCGCCGCATGCATGCATAGCAAGTAGTACCTGTAAAAAAATGGGCTATAAGCCCGCTTATGTGGAGGAGAGAGAGGCATTGACAAAGTCAAGGAGTGGGCTCTGGAAGAGCCCGTCTCTACACGTGCTCCTAGGTATAAAAAAATAATTCTAAAAAAGGCATAAAAAACAATTGTGTCTAAAAAAAGAAAGGTAAAAACATTTGAGAGGAAATAGATAGAGAGAAAGTGAGAAAAAGTTGTTACCTTATAGCCAACCTTATAGTCAACAGTATGGTACATTACATGAGGAAGGAGGGAGTGGTGCACATGCCAAGTTCACTGGGCTGCCGTGTTTCAAACTCCTCTGTTGTAACAGTGGAGACAATAGCTTTCGTCAAAAATAAACAATGAATACTCGTTGCTCGTCCTCTATATCGAAAAGAATACTTTCATTCACCGACATGTGGGACGTCGACCATCCTGGTCCACCTGCCATGCACAAAATTATCCTGGTCTACCCGGTCGATAGCAGGCCCAACCTTTCCCAATCGTAAGTTGTTCGGACAAAGGAACCATCATGACTTCATTGAATTTCGCTTCTTCAAGAAAACTTACTATACCCGCAATAATCGCTACCACACGCCAAGACCGGACGGCACTGCATCACGCCATATCATCGAAACCCACTAGGCCAAACTAACCCGCCTAGGTCATCTATTTTGGAATGGAGGGAGTACATCTCTGCACTGCTATGATTTTGTGTTGTACGTCTCTGTACTTTTGCTATGATTTTCCTACCCTGTGAACCAAATGAGGCCTGAATGTATCTGTGTCGACTATTGTCTGATCGATCGCTAAGCCTACAATTTTAGGACCTTGGGCTATTGGTCGATCGATGACGGATAAGTATAAGCGTACCACGAGCTCATCAGCCCCAACGTTTCTCTTCGTTGAGTGTTTTGCAAGTACTATAGCTCGCACAGTAGCTAGCCTACTAACACCAAGAATCATCAAACAAGCCCTGCTGATATGATAAACAGTTCAAACTTACATCTAAGCATGCCATATATTACATCAAAAGCTGGTGAGGATACATCTATTTCCATAACTCAGAGAGGGTTCACATGATTCACTATCAAACAAAAGTAGCAAGTACCGCCCACACAAGACAATGCACTAGCCCGAAGATGGTTTGATAACACACATCGTTCTGGTAATTAAACACAGGGCAATGCAAACTACCCTGAAGGATTAGCGCGACCAACTATTTCTTGTCATCGATCTCTGCAATGACCACAAGCACGGACAGCGGCATGGGAATCGATCTGCAGGCGATGTCAACAGGACTGACCACGACATCGGAATCAATCTCTGGGGCGATGTCCACAGGATGGACAGCGGCATCGGAATCGATCTCCGGGGCGATGCCAACAGGACGGACCGCGACATCAAAAACAATCTCTGGGGCGTCATCCATAGGACGGGTCGCGACATCGGAATCATCAAGGACGTCCGCCGGCACCTACACAACCCTAACATATTATCAAGCACATTGCAAATAATCAAAAACCACAACTATGGTAATAAGCCATTTTTTTACCTTGTGTAGCTCACCGGGTGATCTCATCCCTCTGGGGGCCATCTCCTCGTCCTCGATGGGGGCCATCACCTTGCCAGGGGAATACTGCTTCTCAATGGTGACTATCTCCTCAAACTCGGCCTTGAGCCTCGCATAGGTGGCCATCAGAGTTTATGGGTTAGGCACGGTGGGGCCCTTGTTGTTCTTCCAACTTTCTTTGAGGAGTTCGTCCGCCAACATCGTCAACTCTTTGGCCAGTGCTTGTTTCTTGGAGTTCTTCGTCTCCATGGGTTGGCCCGCCAACATGGTCAACTCGTTGGTCGGTGCTCGCTTCCTGGAGATCGCTGTCTCCAGTGGGTTGTCACCGGCAACTCTTTGCCTAGTGCTCCAGGATCCATCAATGAACTGACAAACAAAAAGTAATCGAAAGGAAACCACATCGCAATGAAAACGGGAAAAGAATAGGCTGTGAGAATCGGTCGGTGCTTTGAAAAAAGAAGATTCTTGGAATGAAAATATAGCAGCATAACTGATTCGCCCACCTTTCCTTCGCTGCATGTAAGAAAAATGGCAGAAGTGAGTAGCCTGGAGTGAGGTTTTCTTCAAGAAAGGGAAGAAAGGGATTCAACGAGCGTTCCAGTGAAATGATGGTTGCTTCGTCCAGTCCAACTCGGAGGCCACTTTACCACTACTGGTAAAGGTGTGGGTTTTATGATATGATGGGTCATGAGAGCCACACCGGGGTAACAGGTGAGTCTCGACTGTAGCACCTCGCTGTGATTTGGTGGATGGCACGTGGGCCCGGATGCTTTGATGTCCCGCATGTAGATAGTGTGGCTAGTCATATAGGAGTGCTCAATATTGTACACCGCGACCAAGGCGGAGAGGAAAACAAGAGAACTACGTAATTAATGCATGAGTTTAATTAGGGTAGTTTTGTAAAGTACGAGATACATTCCTCCAATCACAAAATGCCTTGGTTCATGAGATTTGAGATTTGAGCCCTATAAACCGGAAGGGAGGGAGTACTGCACGAGGTGTAGTCTAGTCACTTGTTGAAATCTCTAGAAAGGCAAATACTCCTTTCCGGTTCTGTGGCTATACTACTCCCTCCGTCTAGGTGTGTAAGTCATCTTACGAAAACCAAATAATCCCAAAACACTTAGGCACGGTGCATTAACTTCTACCTTGTTTATTGTTTCTTGGCATATCAACCAATGAGAGATGAGAGGTGTGCATGCTTTTAATGACTTGAGACTACCAAACACAACATGCAGTGGCTAGTTCATTGCATGCAATGCTATCAATTAGCAAATAAACATTGGTGACCCCAGGAGGAAACGGTGCTAAGCGCGTGGACCTATGCAGAATGACTATCAACCAATGGATGATGGAATTTAATTGTTAAACAATTCAATGAGGGAAGCTTAGCTACAAATTCAATGACTTACTCACCTAGACGAAGGGAGTAGCAAGTACTAGTACTACTACAATAGTGGGCTCAAATAACAATTTTGTCTCATGCAAGATGCTGGCTACTATATGCGTGCTCCAAGGCACCGCACCACGCAAGCGTTCGCAACTGCCACGTTTGGGTTGCGCTTGGCTCTTCGCCTCTTCGAGAAGACGAACAATGATGTTACTCCTACTTCTATAGTATCGAATCCACTACTGCATGTCCGTCCACCTCGTGCGGGAGGGATAGCGTGTAGCGAAAGCTTCTACTAGTCCTGCCAGCCACCACGCTCATGCGCGAGGGAGGGACGCAGCTTCATGGACTTATATTGCTCCTGCCTTTGGGTCTATGACAGGTGGGCCCAACAGGTGGTTGGCACACCTGTCATGTAGCCAAAGGCAGGTGCAGTTAAGGCACCAGAACTCAGTCCGCGAGGGAGAGGGCGTTGTAGTAATCAAACTTCTCGATCTTGTACGAGTTGATGCAACACATCAAAGCACTGGACTCGTTATAAGTCTTTTTACACATTTCAAATGGACTACAACATACGGATGTATGTAGACATATTCTGCTTCGTATGTAGTCACTTGTTGCAATCTCTAAAAAGACTTATATTTGGAAACGGAGGGAGTACAACGCATGCATGCATGCCGTGACTTTCCTTTTGATACTTGCATGTGTTCAATTGATGCACCTTGCCAAATTTTGACTATAAATTTAACTAACCAAATTTTCATGCATGTCACAAAAAATTACGGGGCTGTTTGGATTGCGACTATGTTTGTCTTATGTTGCCACATTATTTTTCTCACACTTGCCACACTTGCCTAACTTGAGTTGCTCAAATTGTTAGACACACTTTGGCTTACCTAAGGGAATCTTGCCACAATTTTTGTGTCTATGACATGTGGGGTTCACTTCTAATAAAAAAATTATTGTCTTAGGTGTGGCTAATAAAAAAGACTTATATTTAGGAATGGAGGGAGTAGAAAATATAAATAATAATGCATGTTGGGGCAACCCACGTTTCCGCTAATTTTAGTCGTGGGCTTGTTCACAATTTTTACGAGGGGGTGGTTGTTCATTTAATGGAGGGACTTTTACCAGACTTGAACGATACACTGTGCGACCTGGCACACCGTAACACCACTTGGAACAAGCGGGTAGCTATCTCAAAAAAGAATCAACAACTAAAAAACCGCAACCTGGCACATAGTACACAATTTTAAACGATTGTTTTGATGGAGTGAAAAAGGAAAACTACCCCACTACGTATATATAGGCCGGAGCCTCCGCGCTTGCTTGCTAGGGTTGCTCTATTCACACACTCTCATCCTCTCCAGATCTAAACAAGATAGGGGTGGTAAAACTGTCTTTCTCCCTTCAAAAAACACTGTCTTTCTATCCTCATCGCTGGTTACAGATCAGGACGTATCCCCCTCCGCCGGTGAAGGGGGGAGGGGCAGCGTTTAGGCTGTCGTCGACAGCGAGGGAGGAGACCCACTGCCGGCCGCACCGTTATCTCTGGCCGAGCGCCGGCGCGGGAGGTCCTTCCGATCCTTCGTGCGTTGCTGTGGGCGGATCCGCCTCCGCCGCCCACCTATCCACATCCCGTGACCTTCGTGTATATCTTCGTTCGAAACCGCCTTAGCTCTACTTCCCCAGCTTGCTACGTCGCTGCATGTGCATCATTTTCTACCTCTCAGCCCCTCTCGATCGGATGGTCCAACGTCACCTTTTTTTTCTTCTATTGTTAGAGGTAAAGCTACTTCATGGATTCGAATCTTGTACTCCCTCCATCCGGAAATACTTGTCATTGAAATGGATGTATCTAGATGTATTTTAGTTCTAGACACATCCATTTTGATGACAAGTAATTCCGGACGGAGGGAGTACTTGGTTCAAACAAGAAATAAAGTGGGGGTGGGGGAATTTAGTATGTACATCAGACTTGGTACAAACAGGAAGGAAAGGGGGTGAAAGTAGTACAGACTGGTCATCCAACCGGTCTCTTGGTCGAAAAGGGAAATATAGGGGTAACGTTGTACACAGTGGTATGACCAGGACTAGATTTGCTATCCACACATAGGAGTAGGTGGCTAGAGTGAACAAAAATGGGACCAACCCAGATATGTTTCTTGGATGTTTGTTTCTCGGGGCAACAAACTATGAATCACCACTTTATGCCCCCGTTTACGTACATGGTGTTTAACTACTGGTGCACCCACTGTTCCATGCCCTTATACCAAATATTTATATGTTCTTAATCTAATGTCCCAGGTAAAAATGAAGCCATGCCACTGTTATAAGCCATGACAAGTTTAGCCAAATGTTTTTGCCTGTAATTGTTTGAGACTCTGACAGTTTCCTCTGTAGCTTTTTTGTGCAAACAGGGATATCCAATTCACCTGGTTGTTGTTGTGACCTTTTGGTGCACTGCACAAAACTCTTCTTAAAAGAAGTGATTTTTGTGCTATTTAACTGGAATGTCAGAATGGAACCGTTGGTTCATTTCGGTGGAACTGCACAAAGGGAGATCTGTGTTCCAATCCTCATCATCCATATTAGCGCCATAACCTTCCTTTAGGTAAGAATGATATTTAATGCATGTGTTCATCTCTATTTTCCGACTGCCATGAGAAAATAATGTTAATTTTTACTAGTACACTTGTACTCCCTCACTGACAAAACCAATTCTGAAATAGCAGGCCAATCATGTACTTGGTTTCACCAACTGGTGAGGAGAAAGAGAAACAGAGCATGAAGAGGAAGAAGAAGAAGAAGAAAGCAAAGGTTAAGGCAATCTTCTTTGAAGCCGTGAGGCCTTAGTCGAGGCCATTCAAGGGCTCCAGCAACGACTACCTTACATGTGAGACGATCCTCCAAGGAGCCCTTCCAATTCTGCTGTCTCAGTTAATTAATTAGGAGTACTTAAGTACCACAAATCTTTAGTAGGACCCTATGCTGAATCATGTACGTGTGTATGTTTGTCTATGGAGGTGAATCATGTGGTGGAGCAGGGTGGGAATATTAGTAGTGTCATGACATAATAGTGTTATTGTTTTGCATGTCAATTTATTGCCATTGGTTCAATGAGGCAATGTTTTGCGTATTGTCCATTATGAATTTGATGCTACTGTTAGAGTAATATGCTAATGTCTTCCTATCCTTTCTCACTAAGCTAATGAAGGTTTAACCTTGTTCCCACTTGTGCAAACAGGGATCATGTTGTGTCAATCATACATTTTAGTGGAACTACACAAGACAATACAATGAACTATATCCCAGCCAGTGTTTTAACTCTGCTGGAAGTTCTTGATAATCTTTCGATATAATCTCAGCACTGGTAAACAAGAGTGATTTCAACCATACATTTGAAGTGCACAAAAATATATACTATTGAGTGATTCCAGTGAGTGCTTTATCATCTCTTATGGGACTACATGAATAAGCTTTTTTTCTCAGGTTGGTACGGGCCTAAGGCCTTCATCCATATTAGTTTACTATCATCTCTATTTGTATTGTGCTACTGTCATGAGAAACTCCTTTATCTTTGCATGTTAAAGTTATGCAACCTATGATAAATGGCAATGCTTTGAGTGTTGAGCTAATTGGCACTGATTAAATAAACTAATACCTCTCTTTAAGCAAGACTACTATGTTGCTAACTTTACCCATTAAGATAATGTGGGTGCTTCTATTTGTTAGTGTATGCTTCATCAACTAGTCCCACTATTACAGTAATCTCACTCTCTCAATATATGTGCCAACAGGGATGCTCGATTTTGGTGGAACTGCACAAAAACTTTGGGTGCTTCATTGCCTCGACAGCTTCCGTCCTCTCCTGTAAGTCGCTAATCTTGGCCTGCTTTCTTCCTTTGTTGTCAGTCGCTTCTCTTATCTCGGCTTCCAGTCAAAGGAAATAATAATTGATATGCTACCTCACACAGGTTGGTACTGGTCTTTATCCTGATTATTGTGCTTGTCATGTATTGGTAATTTGGTATTGTGCTACAGTTTGCGGATTTTATAAAGGAGTAACTTGGAGCCTGAACTCGCAGGCAAATCATTGCATTGGGTGATTTCAGTAGAACTGCACAAAATGATCAGATGGATGTATACTTATGCTGCTGCTATGTACTCCAAAGTTCACTCAGACAAGCATCGATGTTGACAAGAAGTGCCTATATTCATTCGAGTATCAACCAGCGTCAACCAGTTGTCAAACTCCAAGTATTAGGAGAGTGAATGCCAAAAATATTGCTTGGCGCATAGCCAGTAGAACACAGTCCAGTCTTTGGTCCCAACTTGTGCCTTTTGGTTATCGGCAGATATGGTAGCGAACTGTATGGCATGGAGTCTAAAGATTCCAGACAAGTTGGTTGACGCGATATATTCATCGGCACTTAATCGGGCACACTTACGCCAGGGATGCTCCATTTCAGTTGAACTGCACAAAAAATTTGGGTGGCTCATTTTCTCAACCGCCTCCTTTCTCGTCTGCAATATAGAATTTTGGCGAGCTACAGGACACTACTAGGAAAAGGCTTATACATAGAAGTTTACTAGTAGCGTGTGTTTTGGAGCCAACGCTACTGATAATTACCAGTAGCGTGTGTTACAAACCGCGCTACTGGTACAACTTAGCAGCAGCGTTGGTTTCTAGAGGGCACGCTACTGGTAAGTTAACCAAACCACACCCTCCGGCCAAAAAATAGTAGCAGCATTCATACTCTAACAAGCGCTACAGTTAAGAATATAGCAGTAGCATTGGGCCACCAAGAAGCGCTACTGCTACTTCTTCTATGTGTAATCTTTTAGTAGTAGCGTGTTTTTTGAGCAAACGCTATAGATAGTTTTATGTACCAGTAGATATTTTGGCTGGCACACATAGCAGTAGCGCGCTTTGGTGCCCCAGCCATCGCTATGGTCGCCACCAAAATATCTACCACCTTCCCTCCCCTCTTCTTCCCCCCTTTCTTTCTCCCCCTCCCTCTTGCACTTGCTTGTTCTTCAATGCTTCCCCCTCTTCTTTGCCCCTCCTCCCCTCCTCCATTAGAGCCCCTCCCTCTCCCTCTTCTTTGCCCTCCACCACCCCCTTTTCTTTGTGCCCTCCACCACCCCACCCCCTCCATTAATGCCCTCCCTCCCCCTCTTCTTTGCCCTCCCCCCTCTTCCATTAATGCCTTCCCTCTTCTCTCCCTCTCCTCTCCCACTATCTCCCTAGCTAGCTAGCTCTCTCTCTCCCTAGCTAGCTGTGACGCCCCCGATTCAATCGTACACTAATCATACACGCAGACGTGTACGATAAAGATCAGGGACTCACGGGAAGATATCACAACACAACTCTAAAAATAAAATAAGTCATACAAGCATCATAATACAAGCCAGGGGCCTCGAGGGCTCTAATACAAGTGCTCGATCATAGACGAGTTAGCGGAAGCAACAATATCTGAGTACAGACATAAGTTAAACAAGTTGCCATAAGATGGCTAGCACAAACCAGGATACTGGTCGAAAGAGGCGTGGGCCTCACGCCTAGGATCCTCCTAACTACTCTGGTAAATGCGTCGGCAGGGCTGCACGTAGTAGTAGGCACCTCCAAAGGTAGTATTCGCCATCGACGGTGGCGTCTGCTCTGGGCTCCATCGTGCAGTTGCAGCAACCGGAGTAAAGAAAGGGGGAAAAGGGGAACAAGGCAACCGTGAGTACTCATCCAAAGTACTGCAAGCAAGGAGCTACACTACATATGCATGGATATATGTGTTAAGGGCCATATCGGGACTGAACTGCAGAATGCCGTAATAAGAGGGGATATCTAATCTGTCAAGACTACGCTGGCAGCCTCCGTCTTGCAACATGTAGAAGAGAGCGCATCAAGTCCTCCATGTAGCATCGCATATCATAATCCTACCCAGCGATCCCCTCCTCGTAACCCTGAGAGAGAGCGACCACCGGGTTGTATCTGGCACTTGGAAGGGTGTGTTTTATTAAGTATCCGGTTCTAGTTGTCATAAAGTCAAGGTACAACTCCAAGTCGTCACATTACCGAAGATCACGGCTATTCAAATAGATTAACTTCCCTGCAGGGGTGCACCACATAACCCAACATGCTTGATCCCATTTGGCCGGACACACTTTTCTGGGTCATGCCCGGCCGCGGAAGATCAACACGTCGCAGCGCGACCTAGGCCAACAGAGCAGTCAGCACGCCGGTCTAAACCTAAGCGCCAGGGTGCAGGCCCATCGCCTTAGCACACCGCACGCTATGAACGCGCCGGAAGCATACCTAGCAACCTCCATTACAAAGGAAGTCACGTTCAGCGGTCCAATCTGGCGCCGCTTCGATCGGCCCGGCGTCACGAAGGCTTGGTGATACCACGACGGATACCCATAACTACTCCCGCGTAGATGGTTAGTGCGTATAGACCAAATGGTCAGACTCAGATCAAATACAGAGATCTCGTTAAACGTGTTAAGTATCCGCGAACGCCGACCAGGGCCAGGCCCACCTCTTTCCTAGGTGGTCTCAACCTGCCCTGTAGCTCCTCCACAAAGTAACAGTCGGGGGCCGTCGGGAACCCAGGCCCACCTCACTGGGATGGAGCCACCGTCTTTCAAATTTCATCTCCTAACAAAGTATCTGGGTAATGTAATAGTGTAAAGTATATAGTATATGCCCGTGATCACCTCCAAGTGATCACAGCCCAAGAGTATAGCATGGCGCATTTGACAAGAGTGTAGGGTCATTGATGGAACACTAGCATCCTATACTAAGCAAGATGATAGCAGTAAAGGTAACAACAAGAGTAGCAAGGACAAAGGCTATGCAGCAAGATAGGAGTAATGGCGAAAGCAGTAACATGCTACACTACTCTAATGCAAGCAGTATAAAGAAGAGTAGGCGATATCTGGTGATCAAAGGGAGGGCTTGCCTGATTGCTCTGGCAAGAGAGAGGGGTCGTCAGTGACGTAGTCGACCACAGGGCCATCAGCAGCGGTCTCGGAGTCTACCGGAAAGGAGTAACGGAGGGGGAACACAATAAATAACAGAGCAATCAAATGTAACACAAAGCAAGACGCGGCAATACGTTGTGCTAGGGGTGACCTAATGTAGGGATAGGCGATACCGGTGAAGGGGGAAACATCCGGGAAAGTATCCCCGGTGTTCCGTGTTTTCGAACAGATGAACCGGAGGTAAAATGTTGCAGGTTCACTATGCTAGGGACGCGTGGCGGACGAACGGGCTCTGTATCCGGATTCGTCTCGTCGTTCTGAGCAACTTTCATGTACAAAGTTTTTTCATCCGAGTTACGGATTATTTTATATTAATTTTCAAAGATTTAAACATTTCTGAAATTACTATTAATTAATTTAATCCGAAAATCACTTAATGTTAAATGCTAGGTGTACACAGAAAGTGTACACAACATTGTGCCACACAACCTGCTAGTGGGGCCAGGGGGCCAGTTGACTCAGTCAAAGGTCCAGTCAGCAGTCAATTAGGTTGACTGCTGACCAGGTCAAGCTGACAGGTGGGACCCAGGTGTCATACTCTGTTTATCTAATCAAATCATTAAGGTTAATTAGATTAGTTAACAGGATTAATTAAGTTAATTAATTATCTAGTTAGAGCTATATATCTAGAGCTACTAGGTAATTAAGAAGAAAGGTGCTCGATATCCCTCTTGACACATAGGTGAGCAAAAAAATGTGTTTGTGTGGATTGGACCGAAACTATATATATATATGGGCGATATGAGAATATATATACCGAATGTGGCATAATTTGAGTTGCCTACATTGTGTAATTGCTGAAATAATATGGGTGACATGAGTTGCCTATGTTTTGCCGAAATGTCGATTCAACTCCGTTTCGGCGAATTTCGGGCATGCAAACTCAATATGTCCTATGTTTAGGGAAGGTCATGCTGAATTTTTGTATGAATTTGATCCATGCATGCATATATACATGGTTATAATATTTGCTCCGGGCGCAGGTGATAATGAAGGTCAATGGAAGGATGGTGGAAAGATACTGGCAATCCGCTGTGGATGACATGTATGAAAAAAGACTGAAGGATGTTTTATGTCCATGTCGAAAATGCAAAGGAAGAGTCAGGCTCGACCCCTTTAAGGGTGGTAAATTCAAGGCGCACCTGCTCATGCATGGTTTCATGCATGGCCATACTCGGTGGATAAAAGTGAAGATGATGATGATGATGATGAGGACGTCGACGGGGCAGGAAATAACGACATAGGGCCACCAGATGAAGAGATGACCGATTATGTGCCTGAAGAGGAAGACGGCCTCGGAAATGTCAATGGCGAAGAGGCAGTTCAAGATGGAGAAGACGAGGACACACCGCCGTCTTCGTCGCTACTAAGTTCAGCCATGTGGGACCCACATGTTCGAGACCTACTTCGCAAGAAGACGACTAGCTACAGAGCTGCTTCAAGAGAGGAGGTCAAACTGGCGCAACTGGAGGTAGACTCGGTGACTCCTTTGTATGATTGTTGCAATCCGGAGGTGACCCGCTTGAGTTTCACACTAGAACTTCTAAAGACGAAGGCAAAAAAATGGACAGATACAAGCCTCGATGAGCTTTTGAAGTATCTAAAGAAGGTTCTTCCCGCGGGAAGCCTGTGTCCTACTAGTGTCAGAGGCAAAGAAAATCGTGTGCCCTCTTGATCTGCCGAGTATTAGGTATCACACATGCATCAATGATTGCATCATATATCGGAACGAGCATGCGGAAACAACCATCTGTCCAAAGTGCAATGCCTCACGATATAAAAAGGCCGAGAAGAAAGCTCCACTGAAAGTTGTATGGTACTTTTCGATTACTCCGCGTCTACAGCGGTATTTTGTAGATCCTAAGGAAGCAAAGCTTATGCGTTGGCATCCGGAGAGGGTGAAGCCAGATGACGGAGATGAGCCGAAGCTGAGACACCTCGCAGATGCTAGCCAGTGGAGAGCATTAAATGCTGAATTTGAATTTTTCGCAAATGATCCAAGGAACATCGTGCTTGGCGCTAGTAGTGATGGCATGAATCCATTTGGCAACCAGAACACCAATCATAGCACATGCCCCGTGTTTGTATGGATGTACAACCTCCCCCCCCCCCCCACCCGCAGGTTGTGCATGAAGGAAAAATACATACACATGGCTATGCTTATTCAAGGACCGAGACAACCGGGAAATGATATAAATTTGTATCTCGGGTTACTGAAAGAGGAGCTAGATACCTTATGGAAAACGCCAGCCAAGACATGGGATGCAAGCAAAGGAGAGTATTTCTACATGAGAGCCGCGGTGATCACGACGGTGCAGGACTATCTCGGTTACGGCTATCTCTCCGACCAGGTGTGCCACGGATATTCCGGATGCACGAGGTGCATGGATGATACGACTTCTCTGCAGCTATCGAAAGATGGCGGGTCTTTGAAAATTGTGTACATGGGGCATCGAAGATGGCTCGAGAAGGAGGACCCATGGATAAAGCATGGAGATCTATTCAATGGTAAGGCTGAGCATCGAGGTCCTCCACGTAAGCGTAGCGGTGCAGAAATATATGAGTTATTGAAGAACTGGGAAGAGTGCCCCTCGCCGAGAAATACGAAGAAAAAGGCGTCGGAGCCCCTGCTGAAGGTATGGAAGATCAGATCTATTTTTTGGGGACTTGGAATACTGTCCCATACTCGACACGCCTCATAGCCTTGATCAAATGCATATCACAAAAATATCCTTGAGAGTTTGCTTGTAACATTGATGAACATGCCGGAGAGGACCAAGGATGGGTCGAAGGCAAGAAAAGACTTGGAATTTTTTAATATCAGGAAAGATCTCCAAATGCCTGATAAAAGGTCAGAGGAGACCGAGATGGAGATGGAAGATAGGGGCAAAAAAGTAAACAAGAAGGAAGAACAATATTGCCCCCCCCCCCTCTTGCTTCACCTTAGATCCGAAGGAGATCGATCAATTGTTCAAGTGCCTTGCCGAAATCAAAGTTAGTTCCAGATACTGTGGGAAGATAAGCAGATATCTGGACACTAAGAAAAAAGGTTCAGTGGGATGAAGTCTCACAACTGTCATGTGATGATGACGCAGTTACTCCCGGTTGCACATAGAGGGATTATGGACACACATGTGCATGAGACGCTTACTGACCTATGCCACTTTTTTATGCTATCTCTCGAAAGTCGATTAGTGTGAAGCAACTCCATAGGCTACAGGAAGAGATCATTGTCATACTGAATGAGCTAGAGATGTACTTCCCACCTGCGTTCTTTGATGTCATGGTGCATCTATGTGTCCACATCGTGGATGACATCATCGACCTAGGGCCGACATTCCTGCATAGCGTGATGTCGTTCGAGAGGATGGATGGGTTCATCAAAGGATTCATTCGTAACATGTCCCGTCCAGATGGAAGCATAGCCCAGGGATATCTGACCAAAGAGTGCATCTCTTTCTGTGAGAGTTATCTGACCAAAGACCCTGTTGTTGGTTTGCCTGTCAACAAGCACTATGGAAGGCTCGAAGGCGAAGGTCACACCAACGGTCATAGGGATGTGAATGTGTTACGCTCGGGCCGACAAAACGACCTTGAAAGGGCAAACTTAGTAGTGCTACAACACCTAGATGTGCTAGAAGATTTTGTGACACTGCACAAACAGACCATCGCAAAGAAGTACCGTGACCGTAAGTGCAGACGGACGCTGAAGTTATTAGAGAGCACAACTCCACTTTCGTGCGTTGGTTCAAAGAGCGAGTTCTGGCTAATCCCCCGGAAGAGGGTTGTCCGAACGGAACACTCATATACGCCTTAGCACATGGCCCCATGACCAACCTCGCGACTTATCAAGCATACGATATCAACGGATACACGTTCTACACGGAGGAGAAAGATATAAACAGTGATGACCAAAACTCAGGGGTGACGACGGAAGCCATGACCAGGAATGTAACTGAAAGATATTACGGAAGGGTCGAAGAGATATGGGAGCTTAACTACTATGGATTGCATAGCGCAAAGATGTTCCGTGTCAGATGGGCTAAGAATGTACACAGAGAAAACCGACATTTCACTACCATGTGTATACCCGACTCCGATAGCGGTACCGTCAACACCATCGCCAAAAATGAGTCATGGGTACACTCTAAACACGTGATACAATGTTTCTTCATAACTGATCAGATCAATCCCAGCCATGTTGTCATGAGGAGAAGCAAAAGGAGCATCGCCGGAATGGATGGAGTCCCCAACGAGGAAGACTATGACCAGTACGATGATCCGATGAGGGAAGATGATGTTGATGACGACGAAACATGCGTCAAAAGAAGAATGAAGACTACATTACCTACGAAAGATCGTAATCCCTGGAGACGGAAAAGTCACGACCATGGCCTCAATTATTCGACAATGAACAAAAGAGGGAAGAAGATCAGTCTGAAGCGTCGTCGTCGCCCAAGCTGACAAACTAATCCCCAAAGTTTGTGTGTGTCTAGCTATTTTGTATACTGCCGATAGCGGTCAAATGATGTAAGATATATTATACCAATTATTATCCAGAGGGTAACAGTGGTATATTGCTCAAACGACAGACCAAATTAAAGGAAGGAAAGTGCAAAAGAAAGATAAGAAAAAGAAAAGTGCAAATGAAAGAAAAAGAAAAAGAAAAAGAAAAGAAGTTTTGCAAAATTAAATGAAAAGAAAAAGAAAAAGGAACTAATAAGTTGTGGAAAATGAAATGCAAGAAACATAAAAAAGGAAATTAAAAATAAATAAGAAAAAGAAAAAAATAAAGAAAAAAGTTAGCAGTAGCGCGTTTTATCCTGGGAAGCGCTATAGCTAAGAAAAAGAAAAATAAAAAAAATAAAAAACTAAAGAAAAAATAGCAGTAGCGCGTTTTTGTTGGATCAGCGCTATAGCTAACTTAGCTATAGGTCGTTTTGCCAACACGTGCTATAGCTAAGTTAGCTATAGCACCGGCCCGCTAGCCCCCTCTTTCCTGTCTCTCTCACTCACGCCGCTCGTCGATCCCCTCTCTGATGCCACCGCCGACGCTCCCCCGCCCACGCCAGCGTCGATGCCAGCCCCTCCCGCCGACGCCAGCCTCCTCCCTCAGCTCAGCCTGGCCGACGCCAGCCCCACCCGCCTCACCGCCACACCAGCCCGCCCGACCCCACCCGCTCCGTATGCCCCCCGCCTCTTCCTTCCTCTCCAACCCTCAGCCTTGGCTCTCTCTCTGCCTCTCGACCCCTCCCGCTCCGGTATGTCTCTGCAGATCAGCGACCCAGCGACCAGCCTTGACCACCGACTCGACCCTTAGCGACTCCCTCCGTGAAGCGATCGGCGCCCAAGAACGCCCGGCCGAAATCGGACAGGTGCCTTTCCCTCCCCTCCCCAGGGTTAGTTAGTTAGTGTTAGTTAGTGTATTCAGTTAGCTTAATTTAATTGCTGTTAGTGTTAGTTAGTGTTAGTTAGCTTAATTTGCTGTTAGTGCTAGTTAGTTAATTGCTGTTAGTGTTAGTGTTAGCCTAGTGATAGTTAGTTAGTGTTAGTTAGCTTAACTTGCTGTTAGTGTTTGTTTTTAAATGAAAATGAAAATGAAAATTACAGTTTTTGAAAATTAGCTTATGTTGCTGTCCATTTTGAAAATGAGGATTTTTAATGGAAGAGTTTGAAAATTTGGTCACTCTCTCTCTCTCTCTGCAGATCAAAGCTAGGCGCGGATCGACGAGGAGGAGAAGGATGCCTCAACCCCCCCCGCCCCCTCGCCCCGACTTAATTCGATCCCAACCCCAAGGTGCGTCACCCCCTCTTCCCTCCCTCTTCATATGTCAGCACATAATGATGCAAGGGGGAGTGTTCATAATTTGGCTGTTAAAGTGTTCATAATGATGCAATGGGGAGTTGAGCTGTTAGATTGGTTAATGAGCTGTTAGATTGGTATAGTTGATCTCTTTTGCATCAGTTGGGCAGCAATGTTCATGATTGTGTATATGTCAGCAGCAACAAAGTGACCTGTGTTTTGCCGAAAATGTTGATTCATTTCCATTCCAGCAAATTTCAGGCGCTCTATATGTGCACTTTCTAGCAAAGTTCATGCCGAAATTTTCCGTGAATTTTGGCATGACTTGTGCTAGAAAGTTGGACATATCGAGTGCTCGAGATTTGCTGCTCCGGGAATGAAACGACATTTCCGGCAAAACAAAGGTCACTTTTTTGTCATTATTCACTTTATTATATAAAGCTCAATAATTATACGACTACGACATTGAACCCTAGGAAACATGACCGACACCGATGAGGCCGGAGGTTCTCAGTCCCAATTAGGTCGAGCACACGCATACCTCGACTTTCTGGCTGATCAGGAGAGACAGCAAGCTGGGTGTCAGAACCCCCTTGTCATGAGGAGGACGATGGTGGTGGCGCCGGTGCCGACACTGATGCCACCAACGACACCGGCACTGAGACTGGCGTTGATGATGTTGCTAACTATAGCACGGAAGGTGGTGGGACCTCCCAAGCCAGTGAGGGAAAAGAAAGAAAAGAGGACACGACGCCCAAATGAGGTCGGCACCGGAAGACTGGTGGTCACGGTGGTGCACCCTGGCGAGTTCAAGCCAATAGAGTCGCGAGAAGTGGCAGTGTGTTATGGCAACCAACTAGCATGCATCCTATGGGATACCGCTAACATCAACACCACAAAAATGCGGAAGAATGAACATTTGAAAAGCTGCTCCTAACTAGGTTGCACACAAGATTCCTGTTCCCTGATCGGAATGATGATGTCGACCCATGGGATGATGATGCCATGATAAAATCAACAACAAATCCCTAGGGAAGTTCAGCAACGCATTGAGCGCTCGGAAAACTAGGGTGAAAAAGGCGATTCAAGTAGACCATGAAACCTATGCCGAGATTGTTGCAGACAATCCGAAAATTACGATAGAGGACTTTGAAAAGTTCAAGGAGACTTGCAATGAAGAATCTGCCAAGGCCAGGTCGAGAGAGGCAAGCAGCTGCAGTAAAGAACATGGGGAACCACCGCCTTGGAAGTCGTGGTTACACGGGAAAGAGGCCCGTGTGGGCTCAGGAGGGCGCAGAACGTGAACGTCAGGGGATCCCAGACCCATTGGCTGAGTTCACCGACCAGCAGGAGCACGACTACATCATGGCCCGATTCTCGTGGGACCCCAAGAAAAAGACTTCTTACACCGGTGGGCCGACTAGGAAATTCATGAGAATACAGGTAATTATCCTTTTACCACCTTACATATTAGGTTCTGATCAACGAAGTCTACTACATTCTAGTTGCATTCGTAAATCATTCACGATCCATTTTACAGAGAGAGCAACACAAGCTTGCGGCTGAGAGCGACTCGTCGACTTAGTCGACTCAGTCGTTAGCGAAGTACAAGTGGGACACTCCTTTCAACCGTGCCATGAACATAATGATGGGACACCCGCCCGGCCAGCTGCCGCAATATGGACGTGTGCACGGCGCCGGGGATGGCGCCACGTGGAAGTACTATTATAGCGAGGACCCCGAGGCCGAAAGACAGAGAAAGAAGTTCAGTGAAGTGACTATCAACGAGAAGGTGGCGCGGGCGATGGAGAAAGCAAAAGCTGAGACCAAAGCTGAGATAATGGATGCCTGTAGACATGATATGGCGGCTGCCTTTACAAGATTGATTCCAACTGTGGTCACATGGGCGCAACAAAACTCAAACGCGCCACCAAGTGATTTTCCCATGCCCAACTTCTCCGGGAGCAACTCAATGAACACCGGACCCATACCCGTACCTAGTATGGCAACGCACCCGCACCCGCACCTCCTCCAGCACCTGCTCCTGCACCCAGCTATCATAGCAGCCCTAGCTCCGTCTCTAGCTTGAACGTCGGGCCGTCGACATTGGCTGAGCTCGAAGCCCTCACGGTAAATACGCGTCACACCTTTATCAACTCAACTAATTAATTAATCTTCAGTTGCTGTTCTTTTTGGATCTCTAACGCCGCACATATATGTCTTTGTAGGCCGACTCCACTCCATACACCCTCCTTTACCACATGAAGGGTGGGTTGGTGGATGTGGGGAAGGGTACTATAGTGAAGCCCAAGGATCGATTGTTCCACCGCCGACAGATGCCTGATAACGCCTTAAGGGTCTCCGTGGCGAGTGTGAAAGCGGGCTACGAGGGTTTCCCTCGTCCAATAAAAACCGATGGAGAGGATGACGAGACCCCCACGCAGCTTGGCCAATGCAAAAATTGGCCATCCTGTGGCCGAAAAATCTTCTTCGTGTCGAGGTGGCCGGGAGCACACCAACGGGACCTCAGGAAGGTATGACCACAACCCCTCCTACACAAGTACAACCATCGTCTGTGCTTCTTGCTGAGATCGAGAGACACGAGGAAGGAGGGCCAACCGTTCCGGTAAATGATGCCATCTGCCCCATAGAAGAGGATATGGATGATGACATGGAGGAGGTCGAGGACCCTCTCCAGTATATCAATACCGGCTATGACATGGAAGTAACACTGAGTCAACCATATGAATATGAGATGCATGTACCAGAGCCGGAACATCCTCAGAAGTGCAAGAAGTCTTTGTTCATGCAATCCTCGCAGGACACGCCTCCAAATGCCGGTTCCACCCAAGCTCAACTACTTAGCCAGAGTCGTCCAATGTTGAGCCTGGCAACACTAGGGGTGGTGCTTAGGGAGGGTCTGACAGACCCACCAACACCTCAGCCCACTAAGAAGAAGCAGAGGAAGATACCGGTGGCGAGAAAAAAAGCTGGCAATGTTGGTTCTAGCAGCCAGCTGCCTTCGACCAAGGTTGACAGTGTACTGATGAAACATGCGCCATTAATCCATGTTGCGGGAGAGCCAATGGTACCGGCGAATGCACTAGCTTCCATAACATGGGATCACAAGAGACTCCATGACCATGTGCTTTCGACAAAGAGAAGCCTCCTCGCCTTGGATGATCCATGATACCCACTTTATACGGTTCATGTGTCGAGCAGTTGCAGGATGTACGTCCACACATGCCCCACGGACCTCTTCTTCCTGAGGTTTGATTACATCTTCCAGATGTTTCAAATGAGGACACTCTACTTTACGTTCGTCCGCCTGTATGCGCTGCACATGAACTACATCGTCAGGAGAGAGCAAGTCACCTGTCTTGTGGTCGCGAACCCATACTACATGCATGAGGGCTTCTTGTCAATCAGTGGTGCCAACCGTCAATATGTGAGTCAGTACATCAAAGAATTCTTAGTCAGCAATAAGGACAAAGAAACGATTCTCCTACCTTATCATCCCGGGTAAGTCATCCGCGGATAGCACTATAACACATACATCCTTTTGTGCATTTCAATAATTACTTTGCACACATGGAGGCTAACTTGATCGTGTATTTTGCGCAGCGGGGGGTGTCGTGCCGTTCTCATCGTTCTTTACCCTCATTACTCCCACTCTCTATACTTGGACCCGTCGAAGAACATACAGAAGAAAGATTACACACAGATAAAGTATGTTCTGGACATAGCTATGCTGGGCTTCAGCATGCGGGGTGGCTACATCCAAAGCAAAAAAACAAATAAGTTCGGGGTCTGTTTCAGCCAAAAGACTGACTTCTGCTGCATTCAGCAACCGGCAAGAAGTGAGAACGATGGATTCTACGTCATCCATCTAATGATGGAGTACAGAAGGGATGTGCAATCACTTTGCATAAAATCTTCATCCGATACCCATATCCAGAGATGGGCCGAAGCCTTTGGAGTCGTGCCGGATAACTGACTTCAAAATGATTTCTACCGAATCCAGCAGGAAATTGCATCCATCATCATGAAAGATGTCCTCGAAGAGAATGGGATGTTCTACGGTGGCCAAATATCGCGAGCTGACGTCCGAACCCGCATTGCCCTACAATGTCAGGACATGACGCCTTTCACTAAGCTTGGGTCTGTCCTCCCGGATATGGACAGATGGGAAGAGTGCACTGCTTAAAAACAATGTGCATGTTCAGTTACTTGTTACTTTCTTTGTACGACGAAACTTCGAATGTCTTAGGACGACGAAACTACTAGATGTATGGTGTCGCGCTCTAGTTAATTACTTTCGGTACGATGTGCTTGTTAACTATGTTTACTATATATGTTGCTTCTATTTCATAATTGTTTCGTTCAATTCGCTTCATGATATATATATATATATATATATATATATATGTGTGTGTGTGTGTGTGTGTGTGTGTGTGTGTGTGTGTGTGTGTGTGTGTGTGCATCTCTGACAGGTATATAGATCAACGATGGTGAGGAAGTGGTATGCCGTGTATGTAGGGCATGTTCCTGGTGTGTATGATGAGTGGCCAGAGTGTCAGGCCCAGGTCTCTGGCTTCTCCGGCGCAAGCCAGAAAGGGTTTGATAGCAGAGCGAAAGCTGAAGCTAGTTACTTGAGATTCATGGTACAACAGGGGATTCAGAACCAGCGCCGCTTCAAAAACTACTACATAATACCGCTTTTGATCATCATGATCGCTCTTATCTCATATGTCATAGTTTAGGTAGATAATGAAACATGTGTTTACGTTCACAATGTAAGAGACATGGGATCATTAACTTGTATCGCTGTTTCGAGATGATGATGAGATCGACATCAATTGTGTTTGATAATGATGATATGATGAGACTATGTTGTGCCACTTCGATGATGATGATGAGACATTCATTTTTCATATAGTTTCAGTGTATGTGTGTGTTGTAATTGTATAAAACCTGTAAAAATACGAATATAGCAAAATTAAAAGAATACTAACAGTAGCATGGGGTTTTGGAGTAGTAGCAGCGCTGCTTTACCAGTAGCATTGGTCGTATAGCCACGCTACTACTATTAGCAGTACCGATGGACAGAGGCGCGCTACTACTAGACATAGTTAGCAGTAGCGCTGGATGAAACACACGCTACTGCTAAAAATAGTTGTAGCGCCGTAGCAGTAGTGCGCCTGCCCGCACTACTAATAGCCAAAAAAACCAACGCTACTGGTAAGGGTTTTCCTAGTAGTGGGACCAAGATGAGCCAGTAAACTAGTTGGATGGAAGTAGTGGCCAAGTTGCTCAAACCTCCCTCGGCACAAGGCCACTATTTGAGGATAAACCTACAAGCAAAGTTCAGATTGTCTGTGCTGCCTCTTATGTACTCGAAAGTTTACTCGTACAAGAATTAATTTTAGCAAGAAGTACCTCTGAGTGAACAACATTTACCAGTCTGTACCGTACATAATTAAAGTTCGTCCATGGATCATATTGGTTGTGATCTCAATCATTTGGACGCATAAACATACTGAACATGTGTATATCTGAATCTTTTTGTGAATTATGTATGAATATTGTCGTGTGATCTATCAATCATTTGGATGCATAGATATGCTGAACTTGTGTATATATGAATCTTTTGAGTTGTTGATAGTGAATGTTGGCTATGAATATGAACGTGTCCTGTGAACCTGAGTTTGATATGAATGTTTACCTTTTCTATTGTATTTGTGTGTGAACTTATTAGTATGCCTACTGTGGGGTATGTGACGTGTGGGTGTCAATGGCACACCTTCTTCCCGAGAAAAATTGCACCTGCTTTGTTAGGGTAGCAACGGCGCATCAGCTCTTTTTAATCTTTTTATTACTCTGTCTTCCCCTGTCCCCCACTCAACCCATGTCGTAATGTTTTCGGCCTCAAAACAAACATATAGTATTGCGTTGTTTTGGGGGCTTGATGAAAAATCGAGTGCTGGTTTTTGTAGGTTGGTCCTCCCAGCAAATGAGCTGCTGGTCCACCATGACGGACTGGGAGGCTAAAAATACAAGTTGTATGGTGCAGAGGCAAGTAAAAAACGCTATCGAGAGTCATCCACTGAAGAAAAAAATCGCTCCTTATGTGCTTCTTCAGTCGTGCCGCCGGCCCCCTCTTTAATCCAGTTCGCTCGGGGATCTAGTATCATTGTTTTCCAGAGGGTGAACAAGTATCAGCTAGGCCTAGGTTTTGTATTTTAACATGCGTAGCCCACGACATATGGAGACAGTGGTTTCAACTTATTTTTTGAGGTCATACCGGCCTACGGGCTTTTTCTTAAAGATTGGCAGCCCAATGTATTTTTTTAATAAAATGCAGGTCTCTGTTCTATTTATCTATATATAAGAATAATAATGTTGTGTCCAATTTATGTTTTCCCTTCTAACCACATTATATATATTTATATTATTACTATTATCGTACATTTTATAGAGACTTATATATACATTATAAAAACATCCCACGTGTTATTAACTTATAAAAGTAAATATTTAACAGAAGTTGGCAAGGAAAATCCTGGTTGTTTTTGACTCACATGCAAGGAAAATCCTGGTGATTGCATACAAAAGCTTGCGAAGATTTTAAGGACCAATTTAATAATAACGCGCTCATTTTTATTTTGAGCAATAACT
This sequence comes from Aegilops bicornis, assembly GCA_021605145.1. Classification (NCBI taxonomy): domain Eukaryota; kingdom Viridiplantae; phylum Streptophyta; class Magnoliopsida; order Poales; family Poaceae; genus Aegilops; species Aegilops bicornis. Next base: position 42,956,896 of record CM038673.1, on the reverse strand, counting down.
CACTAATTTGTTAATTATATATAAAAAATGTGCCTCTCCGGTTTAGTTTTTGATATTAATTGCTCCTTCCAACATAACATTATATATATAATGAGCCCAGCTAATTTGTGTATTTCAAGCAAGTGCAAATGGGCTGAGATTTCTTAGAAAATATAAATGGGCCTGATTGATGCGAAATTATTTGTTCACCCAGCCCAGCAAATGGATTGTACATTCTAGAAAACATGGGTTAAATGTATGCCACATTTTTGCAGGCTGACATGTGGGCCAATAGGTCGAAGCCTACGTAGGGCGTTGTCAACTTGGTCAACAAATGATTATGACATCCACAGCCATTGGATTTATATATACAACGGCCGGCATGCACCTTCAATCTCTCGTCTTCTTCCTCCAGCGTCGCCAGGACCACCTGGTCCGGCCTCCGGCGGCTAGCGGCTTTGCTTAGCATGCATCGCTGCGAAGCGCTACCCCACCGCCGGCCAGGCTATCCCTCCACCCCTCCACACCTCCTGTTATTCTTCACAGACTGCAGCCCCACGCCGCACCAGAACCAGTTATAACCCTTCTCCTCCTCTCAATCTATGACTCCACTATTGCGTCTTCCCATCTCCGAGTCGTTCCCGTCCGGGGCCTTGCCGTCGTCCACCGCCTCGTTGCGCTCGGTGCGGCGTGGTCAACAAACGAGAGTCATCAGAAGAGGACTATACGTAGAGAGCCTGACGGCTAGGACCCACGAGGTCCATGGTCGCACGCAAGGAAAGTTCCTCCTTATTAAGCTGAAACAAAATGTTTCCTCCACCTGACAGCTGGGACCCACCGGCTGTATCTTCGCACGGAAGGAAGTGCCTCCTTGTTATGCGAAAAAAATTATTCCTCCCGTTGACAACTGGGACCCATCAGATTTGGTGGCTCACTTGTGGGCCTACTAAGCGGACGTGTACGCAGGGCTTTGTCAACTTAATCAACAAATGATTCTAGCAGCTGGACCTTTGGATGTTAATCCAACAGTCGTGCTCCTTCTTCAACCTCTATTCTTGCTCCTGTCTCCCGTGGGCGGCACTGCGGCTGTGCTGCCGCGCACCCGAACCAGTCAAGTTTCCCACTCCTCTCCATCTGCGACTCCACTGCCCCGTCTTCCCCATCTCCAGGTAGTTCCAGCCTGGGGCCTCGCCTCGTCCATCGGCCTTGGTGCGCTTGGCACGATGTGGTCAACATGGTCAACAGATGAGATTCATTGGAAGATGATTGTACGTGAGAGGCTGACAGTGGGGACGCACCATGCCCATGGACGCATGCATGCAACGGAACACGACCTGGTCAACGTGGTCAAGGAACGACTTCCATCGGAAGTGTACTGTACGTGGAGAGGCTGACAGCTGGGTCCACGGCCGCAGCAAGGAAGTACCTCCTTATTACGCGGAAAATAATGATTCCTTCACCTGACAGCAGGGACCCACTGGACGGGCCACCGTATTTTGCAAAAAAACGTTTCCCCCCTGACTGCTGGGACCCACCTGACGGGCCACCGTATTTTGCAAAAAATATGTTCCCCCCGCTGTCAGCTCGGACCCACCGGAAGTGCCTCCTTATTACGCAGAAAAAATGAATACTTCCCCCTGCTAGATGGGACCCACCTTGGTGGGAGGCTGACTTGTGCGCCTACTAAGTTGACGGGGACAGAGGGCTTTGTCAACTTAGTCAATATGAATGATTCTAGCTCTAGTGACCGTACGATGTCCATCCAACGGCCGTAGTGCTTCTTCAACCTTTGGTCTTCTTGCTCCAGCCACCCAAAGCAGCGCCGGTCGTGTCGCGTGCTCTTGCCTCCCGTGGCCGGCTGTGATGCCGCGGAGGCCTCACCGCCCCCTACTACTCCCACCGCTGGCCAGGCCATCCCTCTACTCACCCACACCCCCTGTTATTCTGCAGCGACGGCAGCCTCACACCGCAGGCGAACAAGTGAACCCTCATACTCCTCTACGTGTGGGCATCCACTTCCGCGTCTTCCCTGGCTCCGCGTCTTCCCCTTCCTAGGCCTCACCGTCGTCCACAGCCCTGGTGCTCTCGGTGCAGCGTGGTCAACGTGGTCAAGGAACGACATCCATCGGAAGAGTACTGTACGTGGAGAGACTGACACCTGGGTCCACGACGGCCGCAAGGAAGTGCCTCCTTATTACGTGCAAAATAATTATTCCTCCACCTGACAGTAGGGACCCATCGGACGGGCCACCGTATTTCGTGAAAAACCGTTTCCCCCTGACATCTGGGACCCACCAGCTACCTCTTCGCACGCAAGGAAGTGCGTCCGGGGAAAAAACGATTCGCCCCCCTGACTATTGGAACCCACCAGCTACATCTTCGCACGCAAGGAAGTGCCTGACAGTCGGGACCCACCTAGTCGAAGCGTACGTAGCGTTGTCATTCTGGTCACGAACGTGTACGTACATACTAGTCGATGTAGAGACAAGCACGTGTCGTAGTAGAGGCGCGCACGTAGCATTTACATGTATGTACAATGGACAGGGTGCAAGAAAGTAAATCTGACCCGCGTCACATTACAGCGGGGTCTCGAATGCCTACTCGCGCATACGTACGACCAGGGCTCGTGTACATGGCTGGGTCAGAATGGAGAAACAGCGCCGTCGTCGTGTTCATGGGGAGCTAACCGGCTGGGTCGGAATGGAATGCGTCGTCGTGTTCATTGGGAGGGCTTGGACGGAACAGGCGACGGAAATGATGTCTTGCGTACCGCAGAGCGGAGGAAACGGCCTTGTGTTCGACCGACCACGTTCGAAACGGGATCCTGTTCATCGGGAGGGGTCTGGCGTACCGCAAAACAGAGGAAACGGACTTGTGTTGGACCTCCTACGGTCGAAACGGGGTCCTGTTGATCGGGAGGGGTGTGGCGTACCGCAAAATGGAGGAAACAGACTTATGTTGGAGCGCTACGGTCGAAACAGGGGTCCTGTTCATCGGGAGGGGTGTGGCGTACCATAAAACAGGACTCCACGGGATACTGTTCATCTCCACCGTCGACCTCCTCCAGCGTCCACAGGCTACTGTTCATCCACCGTCGACCTCCTCCAGCCTCCACCGCGATCGCTCATCCACGGGCTCCTGTTCATCCAGCCTCCACCGCACGCTACTCCATCGGCTACTGTTCAACTACCCCTCTCCACGGGCTCCTGTTCAACCACCCCTCCACGGGCTACTGTTCATCCACCCCTCCACCGTCTACTGTTCATCCAGCCCTCCACGGGGTCATCCTGTTCATCCAGCCCTCCACGGGGTCCTGTTCATCCAGCCCCAACCGGCTCGATCGATCGGGGTCCTATTCATCTAGAGGCAACACCACAGGGCCCGGTTCATCCACCCCCACCACTCACTATTCATCCAACCCCCCCCCCCCACCCCCGCAACACTCACTGTTCATCCAGAGGCAGCATCGATCGGCTTCAGTTAGCAGCAGTAGCGAAGGAATCGCTTGACCCGGTTCAGTTATCGATCGCTCGGCTTCAGTAACGCGTAGCCTGCAGTGCAATCGATCGGGTTCAGTTAGAGCCCAATGCCTCGATCGGGTTCAGTTAGAGCCAACGCCTAGCACACATGCGCGTACGTGTACAAGAGAAACGTGCATCGCTCGGCCCGAGACCACCCACTGAAATCGGGAACTCACCGAAATTTTCCTCGCCCTCGCTTCTACCATGGTTTTTTCCGTCATGGACGGCCCAAAGAATGTCATGCAGCTGCGTCTCCAGCCCGCCCAGGACGAAAAGCCCATTTTCTGTCACGATTTTTTGTCATAGAAGTAGGAGCCCACCACATCTATGATGATACCGGGTTTTGTCACAATTATCGTCATAGAAGTGTCATAAGTATGACATAAAAAAAATCGTTCGGCCCAAAATATCACGGATGTGTCTTTTTTTTGTAGTGCGACCTGTTAGATGAAAAGCGTGACTTGGCAGCAGCTCGCTCGGCGATTTACCAACAGGACCTGCACCGCTATCACAGCCGCCGGGTTAAGTCCAGAACCTTTCAAGAAGGTGATTTGGTGCTCTGGCTCATCCAGGATCAAACTGATGCACACAAGTTATCCCCACCTTGGGAAGGGCCCTTTGTGGTCAGCAAGAACTTGAACAATGGGTCATACTACCTTATCGATGTTCGAGAGCACAAAGACTCACGTAAGTCGGAGGAGGAGACCCGCCGGCCGTGGAATATCACTCATATTCGGCCTTACAACACTTGAGCCACCGGCTCTCATGATGTACATATTTTTGACGATGTATATATTATGATAAGTAATAAAGCAGGACCTCCGTCCTTTTCTTTCTCAATGTTCATGTGTCTTCATCATCATAACTCCAAAGACCAATTGGGGGCGGATCATATTTCAATCTAGCTTCAACCCTCTTGGTCCGGCTCATGATCGTATTCGAATCATAGCCGTTAAACCTCATGGTCACTAGGGGGCTTCCTGTTCAAATATAGGTCGTATTCGAACCAAAGAGAACATAGTTGTCGGTACCCTTTTGATCGGCACAATTCCAAACCCACCAGGGGGCTTCTTGATCGTATTCGAATCATAGCTAAACCCCTTTTGGGTCCGACTTTGATCGTATTCGAATCAGAGTCGTTAAAAAGTTCTCAAGGTCATTTGGGGGTTTCCTGTTCAAACATAGGTTGCATTCGAACCAAAGAGAACATAGTACCCTCTTGATCGGTGCAACGCCAAAACGACTAGGGGGCTTCATGATTGTATTCGAATCCAAGCTTAACCCCTTTTGGTCCGGTTTACTGATCGTATTCGAATCAGAAGCCTCATTTTTTGTTTTCTGTTTGGCTTAAAGTTTTTGAAAACAATCTTTCGTTTTGTTTTGAGACTTTTTTGTTCAGATCTAAGGCATATATATGTGGTTTTTATTTAACCCGGCTTGGCTTTGGATGATAAGTCGCCAGCATATGACAACCATTAAGCATTTGGAAGTGTTGGCTTCTAAAGATTGGGTTATCACCCTTACTGTTCAGGTCACATAAACCGGCAGTGCAAGTTCAATATCACAGGTATGATATTATAGTTGTGTTTCAAAGTTATGATTCATAACAGACTTATCTGTGACTCCTTTTTTCCATATTAATGGTCATATATAAGATATTATGACCCGCCCTGCGGTAAGCCGCCAAGGGTTCTTGTGATCTATTTCTGTGTGCACTACAGTTTAAGAACTTCCTTATGCATAAGGAAAACAGATGATAAGTATAATAAGGGTGAATATAATACGGCGGCTTAACAGTGTTGAGCACCAAAACGTGCATGATGGCACGACAGAGCAAAGTCATTTCTACCCTATTACATGACTCCCCGAGTCCAAATGATTAAATTGTTTTTCAGAAGGCTACCAATATGAGCCGCCCGGCGGATCAATTCTCTTGTTGGCCTGAAGCTTCCGGATCAACCCTCTCCACTCCTTCATCCTGTTCCCTGTCCTGGAAGGTTGATGACGACCAGTCAATGCCATTCAAAGCTTCAAATTCAGCTTCATCATCAATTAGCCCGGCCGGGTCAACTTCAGGGGCGAAGGTATGCTTACGGATTGGGGGGATCAGGCTTGTCACTTTATAGCGCGGCGTCGGCATCCTCTGATTCCCCGCGTCATAACCCGGATGGTACTTGGTGAGGTCCGCCTCATCGGCAATCAGGGTGGCCACAGGGCGTATCTCCTTCACACAAGCAGCGAAGTCCTCCTGTTCAAATGAAGTGCCATCTTCCTTAAGGCTTGGATACCCAATGGCGATGTCGGTCGGGTCTAATTCCGGTAGCCAAGCTTTGGCCCGGCTTAAGGCAGCCACTGCTTCGGCTCTCGCAGACGATCGCCTTAATTCATTGAATCGCTGGGGTAGCACAGAAAGCTTCTTTAGCACATCCACCAGGAGCGTGGGGACTTCGTTTGACAGGGAAACTGTGGCTAAGGCACGCTGAGATCCAGTGTAAAGTTGTTCCATGAGCGTGTAAACCGCCTTCAGCTTTATCAGCATGTCCTGGTTGAGATTAGTGCTCCTGGGGCCTGCATAAGCAATAGCAAATGAGTTAAAACTACAATTATATGATCACCAGAAAGATTAAACACTTAACACTTGTACAGCGGCTTACCAAAGATTGTTGAGACCATCTGAGACACATGGCGTTTTAAGCCGGACAATTCAGTGGTCACCTCTTCAAGAGCCGCCTCGGCTTTTTCCGCTCGTTGGGTTAAGGCAATTTTTTCTTCAGCCCAGGCCTTTTTCTCAACCTCAAACTCGGATTTCAATTTCTCTTGTTCAGATCCACTAAATTCAAATTTGGAATTGGCCCTATGGGTTTCAGTCTCCTGTGATTCCAGGCGATTATTCAATTCAGACAGCTCTAATTGAAGTTGAGTAATGGTGGCATGTACAAATACCGGGTCAAAATCATGAATATTAGCATCCAATATTAGGTCCCAAGCCTTTTGCAAGCAATAACACTTGGCACTTGGGGGCTAATGTCTACCGGAAGTTCTATCTAAGTGGCGGCTCATGAGAGTAAGTCCCCAGCATTTTGCAAGCAAGAGTACTAGGTACTTGGGGGTTAATGCATATTGCTGTTCAAAGCTCCACAAGTACTATATTCTGCACAAGCATATGTAGGACCGGCTCATTCATACTTATTAAACCGGCCCTAGGGGACTACGGAGTAAGCCGGAATTTTTGCAGGTTTTATCAAAAGATATTACTGTTGCTCATAGGTTTGTTCTAAGTCTACAGCATATTCATCATAAGCAATAGACTTGGGGGCTGGCATAGTAAGGATAATTCAATGAAGGGAAGAATTTGTACCTCAAATTTCTGGTGCATTTGTTTCACCGTATCAACTTCAAGATCGCGGCTGCTGTGCACTTGGCTAAGATAGCCAGAAAATACTTCACCAAGGCTCATGTGAGTATAATCAGCAACATCAAATCTGACCTTACGGCGTTCCATGTGCTCCTCCTTGGCAGAACACTTGGCTAGCACAGTAGGTCTCCCCGGCTCAGTATAGCCGGTCTTGGCAATTTCAACATCAGCATCTTGTGGGTCGGCTGTCTTGGCCGGGCTAGAGGCTTCAGGGTTTATAGAGTCGTCGGCGGCTTGATCGGCAGGCGGGTCAGCAGTTGACGTTGGCGTATCATGAACCAGTTCAAGCGGCGGCTCAAGAACAGAGGCATTAGGCGCGGCCGTCTGGAGCTCCGGCTCAATGACTGTCGGTTCTTTGGCCGGCTTGTTCTTCTTCACCCTCTTGCTGGGCTTTGCTTTTCCGCTGCATAAGATCAAAAAGGTCAGTACAAATATAAAGAATTGAAACGAATACATGATAAGTAAATCATCATTACCCTGGAGCGGTCTTGAAAGCCGGCATGTTGGACTGGATTGAGTCGCCGGAGTAAGGTGAAGTTTCCTGATAATTTGAATCAGAAGAGCTGAGTGGTTGACGAGTGAGACCCGCCAAAGTATAAAAAGGATTTAAGTCGGAGGTGACCTCGTTCCGGCGCTTCCTTGGTGTATTTGGTAAGCTGGAGGAGAGTTCCGCGTCCTTGTTGGTCCGGGTCTGCCTCCGGCTCTCATGAATCTGTCGCTTCAAAATAAATTGAGGATCCTGATAAGCTAAGGATGTGAAAATCTTACTTTCCGGGTTACTCTTCGGATTTTCTGTCTTGGCAAAGGCTCGGAGTCGGAGGAAATAATAGTTACCTCTTCATCTACTCCGAGATTCGTTCCCCCGTGTCATCCTGATGATAATCAGTGTCAATAAGGTGGTTAGAAAAGGAGCCAAGAGAGTCAAGAGCTACCTCCGACTCAGAGGTATCTTCTAGCCGAAGCAAGTCAGAGGCGCTGGTCTTCTTCCCTTTCTTCTTGGTGGTGGATTTCCTGGCGGCTCTCTTGGCCTTCTTGGCTCTTTTCGCAGCCTCATGATCATATTTTTTCTTCCAAAATTTGTCGTCAGCCTGTGAAAATCAGCAAAGGTTTGAGTAAAGACAAAACATCAAGGATGAAGGTAATTTACTCAGTTTGGCGGCTTACGCTGAAGCCGGGTTAGCTTTGCAGAAAGGGCTTAAGCCCACCTTGCCACAATCTGCTAGGCTTTCATTCAAGAGCGACTTTGTCATATCATCAATGACATTGTCAGGTAAATTGTTAGGGCTGTGCCGCAGAGGGTCATTCTTCTCGCCCGTGTAGGTGCACATCAAACCGGAGCGGCGGCTCAACGGAATGATCCGCCAGGAAACCCAAACCTGGACCAAGTCAATACCATTTAAACCGTTCCCCAAAAGAGCCTGGACTTTAGCCATGGTGGGGGCGAGTTTCTGGCAATCAGCAGCTGACAACTTGTGTGGAAGAGGATGATTAGACTCGAGGCGCAGGGCGCGAAAGCCGGGCAGAGGGTTCTCATCAGCCGGAGAAGTATTTTGGCAGTAGAACCATGTCTGGTTCTAGTCTTTGGGGTGACTTGGTGGATTCGCATAAGGGAAAATGGCGTCTCTCCGTCGTTGGATTGAGACCCTGCTGAGCTCCAAACTAGGTCCGTTGGCACATTCATTCTGGCGGTTCAAATAAAACAACTCTCTGAAGAGTAGCAAGCTGGGTTCTTCTTCAAGGTACACCTCACAGAACACTTGAAAATTGCAGATATTAGACACGGAATTGGGTCCCATGTCTTGAGGACGGAGGTCGAAGAAGTGCAGAACATCTCTGAAGAATTTTGAGTTGGGTGGGGAAAAGCCCCGGTTCATGTGATCAGTAAAAACGATGGCTTCCCCTTCTTTGGGCTGAGGTTTTTCTTCTGTTGGATCAAGGGCATAGTACGACATGACCTCCTTCTTTGGCAGATAGCCGGTTTTCACAAAGTCATCAAGGGTACTATCTGTGACGATGGATTTGACCCAGTTGCATGAAGTGCTTGTATTGGGCGGCATTGTGAAGAAGGAAGCCTAACAAAGAGTAAAAATTGCCGGTTCAAATTTAAGCTAGAGGAAAAGTATTACATCACATGTTCAGAATGGCGGCTTATGAAGGGGCCTAATGGTATATGACTAATTTGGTCAGGTTATTTAAACCGCCATGAGCAGTCAAGTTATTTAAGCCGCCATGAGTTGTTGATGTTATCTATTGAGCATTGCAATTTTAAGCCGATGATTAGAGCCGCCATGGCTAGGTGGATCTAACAAAATGCAGTTTTTGGCTAAGTGTTACACAAACAAGTTTCACAGGCTGCAACTATTATTTTGGATCAACGGGTGGTCAGGAAAAAGAAATTAATCTAGACCTAAAAACCAGTACAGATGAGTTCGTAAGTTATAATGAGATCTCTTTCCAGAGAAAGGGGATCCGCTGGTATCAAAAGGGGAGCAAAACAACCACCGCATAAGTTCTATATTGCTTTTGGATCAAAAGAGGCTACGGTGGAGGAACTATGGAGAAACCATGAAGAACATGACAAATAGTTAGGAACCCTAATGCGATCTAACGCACTGAAGAAGATGCACTTACAGGTGCAGATTCAACTGCGGTGGGGTGCTGGCGTACTCTGGTCCAACACAGGTCGATGCAGCGGCCGAGGTTGACGAGGACGAGGTGCTCTGAGGCGGCGGCGGAGCTCGAGCGGCAGAGGGTTGCGAGAGGAAGAAGACGCTGGAAAGGGGGAGAATGAGGAAAGACTGGTTGTGCCTATTTATAAGAAAAGACTCGTAAGTGGGCGAGAAAAACGAGGAGGCCGAAGACATGGTTATCCAGCTGTTCCGGCGCCTCGATTCTCGGGATGGTCATTAAGATAAGGATCCGTTGAGATATGTTGGATAAAGTGTGAATTAATGGCAGATGACGTCATGGCGGGTTATTGCAAATCCAGAAGATGATGTCATGGCGGGTTATACATTCTCGCGCAATGAAGAGCAGAAGATTTTTTCTAAGTGTTGAAGATTGACATGAACCAGTTCAAATTAATCTGGGGCCTAATGTTGGGGATATAACTATTAGGTATGACCAGCCCAGGAGGGCCGGGTTATCCCAATGGCGATTCATAATATGAATCCCAAAGACGATACTTGAAGATGGCGGTTCAGTTAAGGGCCCAAGGCCCAAAGGCGACTTAAGGCCCGTAGAGATAAACCACCATATGTAAATAACTTGTATTGTAAGGCAGGAATAGATAGAGACCGAGCCAGACACTGTTTATGAGCCGGCCGGGACTCTGTGAGCTGCTGGGCGTCGACCTTTGTATATAAAGGGACGACCCGGCGGCGGTTCAGGACAAGTAACATCAGATCGAGAGCTAGGTCAACCGGATTCGCTCCCTAGTAATCGAGACATAAGCAATCCCACCTCAAACTGGATTAAGCCATTACCTTCACCGCAAGGGGCCAAACCAGTATAAACTCCCGTGTCCTTTGTCCCGTTTAACCCCTTTAAGCTTCCTAATTGCGATGGCTCCACGACTAAGTCCTTTCAGTAGGACATATGTCGTGATAATTCCACGACACTACCCTTAGTTTTTTTGGTCCCAGTGTCACCCCTCGTCCGTTCATCCCTCGGTGTATAAAAAAATCACTATCAAGCCCACCACTTCGTCATGTTGCTTCCTCGCCCAACCACGGCGCCAAGCCGGGATGGAGATCGAGGACGAGGTGAGGAGGGCCAAGGTAGAGGCCATGATACCGGAGGCCATTGCTACTTGTGAGCTGCGTTGAGATTTTCTCAAAGAGGAGAGGAATGCAGTACAGTAGAGATAAATATTACCCTCAATTAAGAACTAAGGTTATCAATCTAGTAGGATAGTCACACAAAGCCTCGTGAAGAACACCCGCACACACAAAAGCAAATACTTGCACTCAACGCAAACAAAAGGGTTGTCAATCCCTTTGACGGTTATTTGCAAGGATTAAATCACCAAATCAGAAAACAAAAACCACTTGATGTTCAAGCAGACAAGGGAAGGTGGCTGATTAAGGAAACATGGGTGAAGGTTGAAGACCCAATATCAAGGAGAGAGGGGGCAGAGGGGCGGGGAGTGCTTACCCTTTTCTATTTTTTTTCAAGACGCCATTAACAGGGTGAAGCTTGGCTGGTTCTTCCAGATCTGATCAGTAGCAAGAAAGGAGGAGGAAGGAGGTAGAAGGGGTCCCTGGCGGGGATTGCTCTTCAAGGAAAAGAGAGAGTCCCATTGCGCCCCCTCTCCACGACTCCAGAAATGCAGGACCTCCCTTCCCTCCCCGCCGTGCTCCGGCGCCGCCACCGGGGGGTGGAGAGAGACGGGGAGCCAGGACTTTCGGCTGCCTCGCTGGTACGGCCTCCTCCTACGCAAAGGTGGCTTGGCAGTTGGCCCCCGACCGCTGATTGGATCTGCCCTTGCACGGCTCCCTCCGCCGGCCGGCCGGCCGTCTCATTCCGTTCGATTTGCTTATCGCGCTGACCGTGACCGGTGGCCGCCGGAGGCCAGGCTCATCGGCGCCTCCTGCCACTGCAACGTCCGCAAAATCAACAGTAAGACCCCCCACACTACACACCTCTCTGTGTCTCCGGCTCCCCTTTCCGGCGTCTCGTGTCCATCTGCTCGCGAGCTCGCCTGCTCGCCGTCTGCCGCTTACGATTTGGTACTGCAGAGGGTGTCTAACCGTGGGTTTTCTCAAGTATCAATGTTGATTTCTTTCTTATTTGATGGAAATTGCAGTATACCACGTTCTGCCAGCATAAATTTAAATAACCCTGATCTTATTTGCTTCTCATGTTAACCAGCATCTACATATTGATCAGTCTAAAGAAAATTTTAAACACAGTTGTCATATTAATTCAGGTTTCTGTTTCTCACATATGTAAGAATAAATATTCCATGTGTCACCATGTTGGTACCAATTTCTTCAGGCATTGTTTATACCCTATTATCCTGTGGATCTAGTTGCAGGATATCATTTTCATATGCTATTTCGTTGTAGCCATTGAAACTAGTTTCCCAAAAATGTCTGTTTAGTTAGTATGTTAACCGCCTTTTTATGCAAATCTCTTGGTATAGCTATTTGATACACTACTATATTGTTCTAGCTGTTTGAACTTTGAAGTAGTTTTTTTGTTCTTTTCAACAACGCATGAGGGCTGCATGTGAATATATAGATAGGAAAAGAGTATGATGACCATTGCAAATGTCCGGAAAAAAGAAAAGAACAAAAAGAATGCTCCGAGAACCAAAGAAAACACAGCCAAGTACAACTGAAAAAACACGCACAAAGTCTGTCTACATCTATCTGAAGTTTGATCTTCATGCTGTTACTCGCCGTGTCTTCATCGTTTTGCCTCTTCCTCGATTTTTTTCCAGAACCTGCTGTATGGGAGTTTGAGTTTTGTCAAAAACTCTTTTGTTCCTTTCTTTCCAAATCGATCAGACGGCCAAGATCACCAAAGAACTAAATGCTTTCCATTGATCAGCCGTTAGAAGTAGTTTCCCCTCATATAACTGTCATGACTGTTTATTTAGTATGACTACCGTTTTATCATGACTGGTCATGGTCATTATTTTTTGCCATATGTTTATTGAGGGAAACGTGGACCAACAGTATTGTTTTCCCCTTGTAGCTATTGAAACTTTTTTGCCCCAAAACTTTCTCACGTACTATTAATAATGCTATGATCTTTTGTTCGCCTTCTTTTTCTCCAGGTCAATCTGAAATAGTGAAGTTTTCCGTTTCTAAAGAAGCTGATCTTGATGCAATATCAGATCTTAGGATACCACTCACTCTTGCTGCTCTTAAAGGTCATGCTAGTACTCTCAAGATCCTCTTCCAGCACAATGCATACGTACTTCTAAAATCTGTTGCTAAAATGTTGTCTTATAACTCCAGTTCTCTCTTTGGCTGCTTTTTTTTCTACGTTTAATTGTTTCCTCCTGTATTTGAGGGCCTTTTTGTGTTGGTGATTTGACTTAGTTAGGCAATTTGATTTAGTTACTCACCTGTTTGTTTGGCATCCACACTTGTGGGAAGATTCTTTTGCTGCAACATGGATCCCATGGGTCCCATGTCCATGTGTCATTGACTCCGAAAAGTGTGGTAGGGTTCCCTTAGGATTGGCTACGTATGGCACTCATTTTTCTAACTATAGATATGCTTAGTAAAAAGTGTGGCAAATATCAGCAACCTTCGCAAACCAACCAAAGAAGCGCCCCATAGTTGTTAATGTGTGAGCCACACCAGGCATGTTGGGACCGGTGACGCACACAACAACTCTGTAGAATTGCTGGGAGCAAAGGGACATATACCTATATAAGCTATACGGCCCAGTTATTTTTCCCATACAAATTCCATCTTTCTCTTGGAACTGTCATATTTTGGCATGAAAATAAGGTTCTTTATTTCTTTGTTTCCGCCCAACAAGGGTACTGGTCTGTTTGGATCTTTAGACATGGGCATTACACAAATCTTTTTTGTCCTGCATGAAGCTATTGATTCACGTATAGTATCCTCTGTTTGTTATATTTCATTAGGAATGTAGGATTTCTATAAACTTTTTTTTTTGCGGGCGATAGGATTTCTATAAACTGATGTTTGATTTAGTTATCTCTGTATTAGTGACTAGACAACCATATGATGGGCTCTTCTATACTTGCATCTGATAGGGTGGAGCTAATGTGAGCGGTGATAATCCCTTTGCAAAGGCTGAACAGAAGGGCTTAACTGAATCTATTAAGTGCTTGTTGGAATTTGGTGCAAACCGAAATGTTGTTGTAACGGTGAGAACTCTGTTTTGTCGCATATTCTTGTGTCTTGCTTGACTTGCAACAACCGTATGAGTTATGAACTTATGATGTAAGTACAACTACATCATGCTATCTGCAAAATAACAATAGAAGGATGTTCTAATTAAATTAGTTTTTTTTGCATAAGCTTGTTTTCTTGAGAACCGCCCTTTAAGGCACTTTATTCATCATTTGGCAGTTTACATCAGATTGCACTGGGGCAATAAAAAAAAATCAGGGATTACATCAAACGAGGCTACACTCGAAACACAAGATAGACCCTCCTTTGCACACCTATGAGCAGCCTCATTGGCTTCTCTTCGAGTGTATACAATTTCAAGTCCCTGGAAGTTCAAGAGATGAGATTGAATCTCTCTGAGAACATGGCCTCCAGCAGAGCGGAGATTGCCGATCCTCCATTCATCCTTCACTGTCTGGCAGTCCGTTCCAATTAAAACATTTTGTCATCCCTTCTCCCTTGCTAGCAGGACTGCTTCCCGACTGCGAGGTGCTCAATACTGAAAGGGTCTGCCACCCCTGGAAATTCGGTACATCTAGCCGGAATGAACTTCCCCAAATGATTCCAGGCGACAACCCCCGTCGCTGCCATCCTTCGAGCAACATCAGTGGTGCCGTCAGTATTCACCTTGATGCATCCCTCATCCGGTCCACGCCATCTTGCTCAAGGTTTTCTCATGTAGGCTTGGAACATGCAGTGCTTGAATGAGCTCCTGTACTAGTATCCTGGACCGAACGGGCTGGAATTAAATCTCCTCATGTGTATACTTGTTCCTGCTGTTCCAAATTACCCATATCTCCGAGACAGCGACCACCGCTCTATCTTTACTGATGAAAGAGAGATCAAGCAGATCTCTCGACCATGTCAGCGGATGCAACTGTTGTAGTTTCAGATCAAAGAAATCTGCAGCCTCCCTCCAGAACAGCAAAGCATGCTCGCACTTGATTAACGCATGGAACAGTGACTCATTATCATGTCCACACATTGGGCACACTTCAACATCACTAACATGTGGCCTGTGGCAGGAAACCCTTTAGCACCCACCACCAGAAGGCTCTTATTTTTGGCTGGACCTTTAATTTCCAAAGAGCTTTCCATATGTCCTGGCCTTCAGATGAACTACTTGGTTGGTCCAACACACTTCCTTGCTTCTCCATCAACAACTGATGCGCTGAACGTACAGTAAACATCCCTGACTGCTCACAGCCCCAGGCACAAAAGTCCTCCATAGAAAATCTCGACCTTGGCAAATTTAGAATGGAATCAGCGTCCAAGGCAGTAAACATCTTCTTCACATCCCCGTTCCACACACCTGTCTTGGAAATAAGATCCGCTACAAGCTGCACTGGTTCCTCTGCAAGTCTGCATATTGGTCTCATAGTAGGCGTGTACCTTGTATCCAATTGCATAAGCTTGTTGTTGTTTTGCCTTTCCCCCTTTGTGCCATGTCTTTGTTAATTTGGTCAGGTGAATGCTATGATTTGCATTAATCTTGTCTAGAAAATTGATTATTTTCTACATGTTGAATATTGCTTTGCTAAAGCTTCCCTCGTTTC
This sequence comes from Aegilops bicornis, assembly GCA_021605145.1. Lineage (NCBI taxonomy): Eukaryota > Viridiplantae > Streptophyta > Magnoliopsida > Poales > Poaceae > Aegilops > Aegilops bicornis. The sequence continues at coordinate 42,941,544 of CM038673.1, read as the reverse complement.
TCAACAGTTTGGTAGATTGCCAATAGAGCTGGCTGCTGAGTATGGTACATGCATGGGAAGATGTTGAGATTCTCTTTCCTTTCACCTCTCCCATTTCAACTGCGACAAAATGGGCGCATTGATGAAGATGGAAATCAATCATCTTGAGGTATGTCACTGTAGCAAAGCCCACTGCAATTTTGGTTCATGTTAACTCCCTGAGCAAATGTCAGCTTTAATGTTAAACTAAAACTTGATAGATCAAGAAGTGCCTGAGTATAAGTTTCTACTCCAGACCCATCAAATGTGCTCGAGTATAATTTTCCTTGCGCCTGCTTTGATGTCTATTCTCTGGTCATCAAAACTCATTTATTTGAGTGGAGCATCATCAAGTCTGATATGTTGAAATCAATATGTGCACCTACTAATTTTCTTGAATAGCTCTCTCAATTTTACCTGAAGTGAGAAGTGGAATTTCAAATGTTGCATTTACAAGTGTTTATCGCATTCCTTTTTTAGTCAAACAGGGCGGCCCGAAAGGCCAGACCTGAAACAGGTTCTAGCAAAAGAGGCGTTACAGCTCAAAACTACCCAGAGTGAAACGACATGTCTCATACAGTTTTAGGACAAGGACTAAAAGTTCTAAAAGCATCTTAACAAAAGGGAGCACCACAAACACACACTTGTTACGAGACTGGAGTCGTTTTAATCTTCTCCACTTGAGTCGCGCTTCTTGCAGGAAACCTCCAGGGCTGAGGAAGAGTGTACATCTTGCTAGGGTAGGGATTGCAGTAGCATACTGCTAGTTATACTGTGCAGCAATGCGAGGTTTGCGAGGACCACGGCGGAGACTCAAATTCTGATTAGCGGCCACTGGCAGGTGATCAGCAGTCTCGCGGATAGCATCCTGGCGTGCGGTGACGATGAAATCACGCAGGTGCTGTGCTGAGACAAAGAAGGAGTGCGGGCCGTTGAAGCCGCCATGAAGGATGCCGATGACTTGGCCAGAGAGGTTGAGGAGGGGGCCACCGGACGAGCCCATGGTGCTTCCAATCTGCGCTTCCAGGAGTTGCATGTCGTACCCGGGCACATTCTTGCTGATGTTTCCAACAAATCTGGTCAGTCCTTGGTATCCCTGGTAGTGAGTGTGGACAAGGTCATCGGGCCAGGAGAGCAGCATACAAGGGCCGGTTGTATCCACATCTGTGCTCATCTCCAGGGTCGGGTGCGGCGTTTCACACGCCACCGTCTGCCGCCGTCTGTTTATGCCCCTCCCCACAGTCCTGAACCTCAGTGCAATGTCGCCAACATCTGCCCTCAGCATCAGCAGGTCCTTGGCGCAGTCAATCGAGGAGATCACCGCCGGGAAGTAGGCTCCATCTTCCTCTCTCCTCGCCCCTCTGCGGATGCAATCCTCCTCAGCGTGGCTGCAGTAGACGTAGACGTTGTAGAGCTTCCTCAGTGTGGCCTTGTGCACTGGCTGCGCGGGCGAACGGTACAGGTGCTCGACGATATGCGCGGTGGTGGTGATGAGGATCTGCCCCCCGCCCCCCTCGACGACGGCGGACGCGAAGCCGGTGGCGCAGTGGGATGGAGCGTCGCAGGCTTGGGTCAGGGCGTCTCCCTCCTTGCTCCCTGCTTTGGTGGCGATCTCCAGGATGGACTCCTTCACCTTCTCCCCTGGCTTGGGCTGGAACTCGACGAAGAAGATTGACGCCTTGGATGCGTTGAACACCTGCCTCCAGTCAGGCGCGGCATTGGCCGCCGTAGCTGCCATGGCCAGATCTAGTCGACCTTTTCTGCCGCCGCCGCCGCTGGACCTTGTCGGATCTGACGGGAAGGGGATGGGACGGCCACGATCCGGTCTTCGCCGCCAGCGACAGCTGCGAGTGTGCCGGCGGCGAGGCACGGAATCGATCCGCCGCCGCCGCCGCCGCCTCACGGCCTGCCGGATGTGAGGGAGAGACGCCGGGCGCTGTGGCTCGATTTGGACGAACGACTCGTTACGGATCTGGGCCGAATATTCCTTCGGTGGGAACGAGAATGAGGCCTGCGTACTGTACCAAACACAAGAATGAGGCCCAAGCACGGGTTTGACCCATTTCATTTCACTTGGTCCTATAGCAAGCTCTGTGTTCTTCTCAAAAAAAAAAATCAAGCTCTGTGTAGGCCTAAAATTGTGAGAGGAGGGGATTTTCTAAAAAAAAAATGTGAGAAGGTGAAAGAAAACGCCATGTCTGTGAGGCTGTCAGAGCGTCTACAGCCGGACTAGGAAAATCCTACCCCTCAGACGCCCGCGGACGCGTCCGTAGACAGTGACCGGTCAGGCCTCAAATTTGCTCCTTTGCATGAGTCTCTCATATTTCATCCTCTGGATCCATACAAACCATGTAAAATAAACCTACGTGCTACGATACCATAGTTATGATTCGTCGTCGGAGATCTCCACGACGCCGGCGCCGGGTGGACGGGCACGTAGGAGGGCTCCTCCTCCTCCTCATCCATATACGCGAGCATCTCGTTGACTTCCGCGGTGTGCTCCGCCTACACCTCCTGCCGATGAGGGCGTTTGGCCTCCGCATCCGACTTCGGCTGGAGGTAATCGAGGATCGCCTGCTACTCTGCCTGCAAATCCGCGTCCCACTCATCCTCTTCCGGCTCCTCCTCCTCCAAGTCCTTCTCCGGATCCATCGCGTCCGGATGTAGCCTCACGGCTATTCGGGCTTCGCGCCTGCCCAAATCTGCTCAAGAAGATGCAGCCAGCGCTCCGGGGTTAGTTATGGGTAGCTCCTTACCTGGCGGTGTGGGGGCATGCCTATTAGTTGTGGCGGCCAACAAGTAAGTGGCGGCGGCGGCGGATGGGAGGGGGGAAATATACACAGGTAGGGTTTCAGTGTCGGTGATCGGCTTAAATAGCCGGGCTAGTCACTACGCGGCCCGCTGAAGCGGCGCCACGCGAGGCCATCGGTCCGACGGAGGAGACAAGTTTCGGACCGCCGGGTTTCAGAGTGTTTCCTGTGGGACCCAACGTTAGTCTGATGTGGCGGACGCGCCCAGACACCTCCATATCCGCCCCAAATTTGGGCTGGATGTGAGGGGTGCCGATCAGCCTGGGCGTTTGAGGAGCCCGTCTAGGTCGCTTTTTAGTGACCGCTCAATGACATGGCCGTCCGCCTGAACGTTTAAGGCGGGTTTGGGGCACCTAGCTATATATGTTCTTAGCTACAAAATAGATGAGATAGCGCAACAAAGGGGAACACACACACACACAAGAAAAATCTACTAGATAAGCTCTAACATTAGGTAAATGATTCCTGTAGCTAGGAATTGCGCCGGTCGCCTCGGCGTGCTCTACTGCATGCAGGCCCACATGGGCGCTCGGCCTACCCACGCGCAAGTGTCATCCCTCCGTGACCTTAGGGAAACTCTGACGGATGAACCTAAATGGACATGTAAACTGACCGTTTTTGTCTGTTTGGATCGGCCAGAAGGACAACAAAGTCCGGCCGTGCTTGTCGACTCATAAGTGCGCCCAACGCGCCGGGACGCATTTCAAATGTTGTTGCTCTGACTGTTGCTGCTCAGGCTGCGTGAACACCTACTGGGGCATATGCACAACACCAACTTGGGCGTGCAGGGGAGCATGGACGTCCATGATCATGAGTACCCCACCAGTGCCACCATTGGCCACGACTCCTGCTCCACCTCAGGCGCGGGCGGGAGCCCCCCAAGGGGTGGCCAGCATCGGTGGCAGACCAGGCCACATGGTGAGCTCATCGAGCCGTCTTCGATGGCCTTCCTGTAGGCCTCGTCGGCCTCCTCCTCCATCATCAGCCGTGGTGTCAGAGCGCACGTGGGGAGCACGGGGCGCTGGAACACGAACCAAGAACCGGTCGTGCTCGTTGGTGAACATCGTGTCCCTGTGCATGCAGTCCACCGTGAACACCGGATCGTCGCGGTGGTCAGCTAGGAGCTGAGCACGACGGCGGCAGATCTTCGCCTCTCGTGCGTGACTTGTGGCCCGCATGGGCGGCACTGCAACCCTATCTAGATTCAAATGGCAGCTGTGCGGCAGGTTAATATCCGGCCAGGGCATGGGGATGGCGTTCTCCTAGTAGTGCCGTCACCGGTGGACGGGCCGACGCATGCCTAGGCGACGTCACGGGGAAGGTCGCCGCGCAGCGGCGCCCCGAGGAGTAGCCTGCCTCGTGGTCGTGCGCTTCCACAACATGGTGGGCGACGGCAATGGCTAGGGTTGGGTTGGTTGTCGGTTGGCTGGGGCAGAGAGAGGGAGAAGAGTGGGCGCGGTGGCCGCACGCACGCATTTAAAAGGACCGCACCTACATGGCTGGTTTTCTTTATAGACTGATCGGTGCCTCTTAAGGCTTACATGTCTGTCCAATGTTTTTTTTTCTCTGATACACACGACTGTGCGTATCATATACTATAGAATAAAGGGAAGGCTCCCTCAACGGTGCAATGTTACAGAGTTGATTACATTCTGCAACAACGTCACATCCACCATGTCATCTACTGTGCATACAATTACTCGCTAAGTGCCCAGGGTGCCATGGCCGCGAAGAACCCTTCGGTTGTCCAATATATGGACGGCATCTACTTGATCCCCAAGTTGGCTCAGACCGATTCCTAATAAAACTCTGATTCTTTCCTATGTTAACAATCTAGAAGCCTCAGGCTGCAGGCTCTGCCCTAGCCCTGCGCACATAATGATGGCCCCACCTGGTCGACCATGACAAGTGTATGTTCTGTAATTGGCACATATGTATCCTGTAGCTAAGATTTATAAAGAGTATATAGCACCTACGATGCAAAGATGTTGAATTGATTTTTTTGCGGGTGGATGTTGAATTGTACTTGTAGCTAGAGTATCTAGTATATGCACGATTAATTCAATAAAGGAGTATGGTCCTATATTTTTGTGGAGGTGCTTTATATATGAAATATCTTTAGAGTTGTAGCCATTATGTATTTCAAAAATCACAGAACAAGAAAGTATTTCGTGTGAGGGAGAGGTGTGAGGGTGAGTGCACCTGATTGTAGGGTATATTTTCCATATTTTTTATGTGACACTCTTGACTTTTATGATTTTGCCAGTTGGAAAACATGTTGATAGACATATGCTGGGATCATTTTGATCAAGGAAAGAAATTGAATACTGAAAAAGATGTTTCGGTAAGTTAACTCTATGTTATAACTACGTATTCATGCCGACCATAGCACACTGAAAATGTGTTTTGGTACATTTATTTCTATGGATTGCTTTACAGGTGAAAATATTTGATGCTACCAAACTTTGTCCGAGAACTAGAAACTTGCCTGTAAATGTATCAGATTGTGGTGAGGACATTGTAAAAGGTAAACATCTCCCTGTTATAAATCATATTTCTGCAGGAGCCAAAGATGCATCTAAGTGTGATGTTTTTATCTGTGTAGGTGCTTACCCTATCATGGGTGAAGAAGCCATGTCAGTCTTATGACTCTTGATTCTTGAGCTGGGCCTGAGGTAAATATCTTCCATGTCAACATAGTTTACATTTAGCACGTTTAACTCAGATTCGAAGGTTACAGAGGAGATTGTCATGTGTGGTAAACAACTTCATGAAGAAATCAATTGTTATTTCTCTTATCTAATTTTGTTTATACATTGCAAAAAACCGCAGTATTTTGGTCAACCTTTAGCTAGCAATTTAACCATTAAGCGATCTCCAAAGGTCTATCTAACTGAACATTGTGTTTTTTCATTTGTGTAGGCACTTGCCCACTGCTGGCCTTCATGGACGAGTCAATTGAACTGACCCTGCATGTCAATTGCAAATTCATTTTTGGCATAATCTTTTTTTGTGCATTCTTAGACAAAAACTTTAAATTATGGGTGCCTTTGGACCGTAGAAGCAGCTTAAGCTTAGAGCATAACCTCCATGTTAGAGCAGAACATATTATTGGCTACTACTTATTTTGAGTCTTGTGAAACTCACATCCTGTCTGTATGCAAGTGTAGCAGCTGTGGATGATGAATTGAACTGGGCAATTATGCTGGAGTGTAATGTTTGGACTGTAGAAGCAGCATATATGGCTTAGAGCAGAGCCTATATGTTATTGGCTATTAATTGCTACATTGTCAGTTCATTCCCTTTACTTTGCTGTGCAGGGTAAAAGGGAATACGAATACCCATCATGTAGCAATGTGTACTTTCACCCAATAGTGGCAATTACTTTAAAATACTGTGCTCAAATCACAAGCTTTTACACGCATAGTAGATTGCATTTTATCTTTACAAAAGATTCCATCTTTACGCCCTATCACCCCACCAGGCCACCACCTACGCTTTATATTACGTTTCCTGCTATGCCCCCTCTCGTGTGTCAAACGACAACCACAAACTACAACCTCATGCTCTTTTGGTCATGTTATTCTTCTGCCACTAGGAGCTTTACAAATGTTGTCACCCTCACCAAATCCTCTGCGTGCGTGTGCGTGCGTGCACGTGTCAATGGTCCTGACTTGGTGTATCATCATTCAGGCCACAAGATCATGCAGAGAGGTGATTTCTCAAACCGCTACCGTTGATCCATCTGGTTCAAAGATTCGTAGTCTGATGGTGCAATGCTAACAGCAAGAGGTGCCATGCCCTGCGACATCAGATAGGATACACCGTCCGAGCCTCTCGAGTAGTATGTGGCCATCTCCCGGTCCTCAATACTTACTGATTGAGATAACTGCGAAGCATAGATATTATGCAGAACTAGAAGTAAGTTACAGCAGAAGATCAATTCAACTTCCTGCAGACAGAAATGAAATGTGGTGATAAGACAATGCAACCAAGTTTAAAATCTGAGTAAGTATTGCTTTTTACTACGGGGTGTCATAAGACATACTCATGTCAAAGAAAGGAACTGTAGTATCTTCTCCGTTCCTAAATGTAAGTCTTTTTAGAGATTCCAACAAGGGATTACATATGGGCCAAAATGAGTGAACCTACACTCTAAATTATGTCTATATACATTCGTATGTAGTTTGTATTGAAATCTCTAAAAAATACTTATATTTAGAAACGGAGGGAGTATTTGTAAAGCAGTTGAATAAAAGATCTCCACAACACCCGGAACATGAAAAGTTTGACAAAAAAAAGGCTTGCTGTGTAGTTGCAGCGCACAGATGCCAGCCTTCACAAGTTAGATATCTAAAATTTGTGTTCAGGTCCAATTAGCGGAGATGCCAAGTCTGATTGAAATTCAGTCCTCTGCAAAACATTTGCTTAAGAAGCGGGATTTTTGCAAGGTTCTGGTAGGAACTGAGAACGTGACCCGCGAATTTGCAGGCTGAGGGTACATCATGTGGTCCTTCCAACTTTCAGATTAGATCAAAAGAGTTTTGGGCTCTGTGCTCCTCATTTGTTATCAGGATAACAGGTCAGGCTGGGTGTTCGCTTAAACTGAACCGACCGGTTCAGTTCTTTGGGTTTTGAGAAAAATCGGTTATGAGAAAATGATGACTAATCGGTCATTTGGAGAACTGCTAAGTGAGTATTTAGTGGACTGAGATTTCGGTTCAGTCCTCAGTTAAGACCGAACAGCAATATATGCTTGTGAATTCCTACTGTTATTTTCGAGGCTGATGACATCGCCAGGAGGGCCTCCAGGCGGCTGCCTCAAGAGCCTGGCATTTTCGAGGAACGACTCTTCAGCCACACCCGGTGCCACGAAATGATTGAGAACTAGGACGGGGTCGAAATGCATTTTATTCTTAGTATTAAAAAAGTATTGCATGACCGAATAATTCAAGGAGGGCGCATGGCGGGAGGGTCCTTTTAGTAGATGACTCGTCGGGCCGTCAGAGCGGGACTTCTTTGGTAAAAATAACTTGATTCTATTCCTTTTTAGTAAGGAGGCGGCATTTCCCATAAGGAAAGGTATGTCATTTACAACCCCGGCGTATTGAGGCCGCTTGAAGGCCCCGCTCAGCGGCACCGTCACTTTCAAGCACAGCACAACCTCGGGAGGAACTCCCTCAGCCACCTGCCACAGTAGCCCCGGCCTGTGGCCCGACCTCGGGAGCACGCTTACTCTTGGCGCTGGAGCCTTAGGAGGGCTGCTGGACCGCGGAATTCAAGGACTACCTGATGCAAGGGACGCTGCCAGAGAAAGAGGAGGACACGGAACGCGTGGGCCGGCAGGCCACGGCCTACTGCATCCAAGATGGAGAGCTCTACCTGAAGCGGCCAAGACGTGTTCCCGTGTTGCATCTCCAGGGAACAGGAGAAGGAATTGCTAGCTGACATACACGGTGGAGATTGCGGACACCATGCGTCGTCACGGACCCTTGTTGGCAAGGCGTTTCGCAACGGGTTCTACTGGCCTACGGCACTCAACGACGCGATCGAGCTGGTGAGGTCCTGCGAAGCCTGCCAATTCCATGCCAAGCAGATCCATCAGCCAGCTCAGGGCCTGCAGACCATCCCACTCTCATGGCCGTTCGCGGTCTGGGGGCTGGATATCTTGGGCCCGTTTCCTGGAGCACCTGGGGGCTACGCTACCTCTACGTCGCCATCGACAAGTTCACCAAGTGAGCGGAGGTGGAATGCCTCTACGTCGCCCCTTCTCCCTCGTCGCCCTGCCACTGTCGAATGCTCCTCGCCACCCCTGCTCCCTCGTCGTCCATCCTCTCTGTAAGCCCCACACCCCTCCCTCTAGGTTAATTAACTTAGGTGAATTTAGTTCATTAGGTTAACTAAGTGAACTAGGTAGGTTAATTTAGGTAAACTAACTAGGTTAGGTAACTAAGTGAACTAGCTAGGTTAATTTGGTTTACTAACTAGGTTAATTAGATATTTTTAGATGTTTGGTTAACTAATTTGGTTAACTAACTAGGTTAGGTAACTAAGTGGATGTTAATTAGATTAGGGCAGTAGTGGTACTGTTAATTAGATGTTTTTTAGTTAGTGAAGTAGGTTAGGTGACTAAGTAGATGTTAATTAGGTTAGGTAACTAAGTAGATGTTAATTTAGGTTAATTTGGTTAACTAACTAGGTTAGGTAACTAAGTACATGTAAATTAGGTTAGGGCAATAGTGGTACTAGTAGATGTTAATTAAATGTTTTTTAGTTAGGGGAGTAGGGTTTTACTAGTTTAATTAGGTGAAGTTAAATGAATAACCTAAATGAAAGAAATTAGTAGTTAACTGGATTTTTAGGACAAATTAAAGAAGCAATCCCTCCTAACCCTGCTGCACCAGGTATTCTTGTTCGTGGGCCGGGATGAAATCCAATATAAAGGTCCACAGAAAGACCCGACAATGAAGAAGATAAACAAACGCGGCATGACTAAGTTTAGCGACGCGATGGCCGCCTGGAAAGTTAGGGTGAAACGCGCCATCAACAAAAAGGAACCCTACTCCGAGATTGTAAAGGAAAATCCGACAATCACAAAAGAGCAGTTTGAACTATTCAAGGCGGCTTGCAATGTCGAAGATACCAAAAAAAGTCGAAGTACATGAAGGGCCTTCAAGAGAGGAACATGGGGCTCCACCACCTCGGAAGCCATGGTTACGCGGGGAAGAGGACTATATGGGCCAAGGAGGACGCGTAACGCGAAAGTCTAGGCATCCCAGACCCCTTGGAGGAGTTCACCGTCCCGCAGGAGTATGACGTCCTCAGGGCCCGGTACCGTTGGGACCCATTAAAGAAGGTTTTCGAGATGGACCCGATCACGAGGGAGTTCATGAGATTGCTGGTAATTTTAGTTTGTGATCAATTCGACTGCACATTTAGTCATATTTGTAAATGATCCTTGTTCCTTTTGCAGAGAGAGCACCATAGGATTGCGGCCAAAAGCGACTCGCCGTCTGAGGCGTTGGCGAGGCCCAAGTGGGACACCCCATTCAACCGGGCGTTGAACATATTGAAACAACTCCCGGTGGACACTCGACCGTCATATGGATGCGTGGACGGTGTCGGAGACAGCGCCACGTGGAAGAAGTACTACGGTGAGTCCATGGAGGAGAGAAAGGAAAGATGGAGGTTAACTGAAGAAAGCATCGACAAGAAGGTTGAGACTGCAGTTGAGGAGAATTCAGCTTATATAGTCGCAATAGTTGTAGCTGCCGTAAAATGGGAGTTGACAGCCTTGGTTCCGGCTATCGTCGGTTGGAGCAGGCGAAATCCAGAAAAAGATGCAGCGGACTTTCCTCTTGCCGACTTCTTTGGGAGCACCTCGACTAGCGTTGCACCAGCACCAGCACCTGCTCCTGCACCGGCTGCCGCACCTGCTCATAGCAGCCCGTCCTCCGTCTCGGACGTGCTCGGCGGTGCTTAGTCTTTGGCTAAGCTCGATGCCCTCACAGTACCTGTCACAGCGGCCCTCTTCAATAAATGTATAATCTCCTATTTCCGTTGCCTTTCGGATGTCTCATATCGCAGACATGTCTTTGCAGGCCGACGCCCCGTGCACCATATTGGACAAAATCAACGGCCAGAAGGTGGAAGTGCGAAAGGCGATGATAATGAAGCCGAAGGAACAATTGTTCCACAGCCGGCAGATCCCCCCTGACGTCTTCAAGGTTTTCGTGGCCAGTGTCAAACCGGGCCACGAGAATTTGGTTCCTCCGGTACTAGCTAGGGGGAGATGACGACGAGACCCCGCGGTGGCTTGGCGATTGCAAGACGTGGGTCCTGTTGTGGCCAAAGAGTGTGCTTCGTTTGGAGGCGGCCGTGAGCACACCCACGACCATGCAGCCTCCGCAAGGTATGAACATCAGCACCCCACCTACCCAATTAGCATCGCCTGTCGTGCTGGGTGATAGCAAACTGGGTGACGAAGATGCTCCATTAGTCGCTGATGACGTCGCCATAGATGAGGATGAGGATGACGATGACACTCAACAGTATCTCAATACTGGCGCCATTGATGACGGAGGCTTGATGGATCAACAGTATGAGTACTCAGGTTTTGAGCGTCATGAGTCGGTGCCTGAATTGTCGCCTCTGGAGCCTGAACGTACTGTAGATGACGTTCCACCAAAGAAGAAGAGAGCAAGGAAAGTCAACAATAAAGATGTTGCTATGATCCAGCCGCCTCCGCAGCCTCGGGTTCAAGACCGTATACCTATCCGCGGTGCGGTGAAATACCCATTCCCTGGTGAACCAATCCTACCCGAGGCATCGGTACAGGTCATACACGACGGTCTAAGGCGACTTCATGACGATATGCTGCAGAGAGAGAAAAGCCTAATCGCCTCGGAAAATCCAGGATACCCACTCTATGTGGTTAACGTGCCGCGGAAAAGGTTGTATGTCGACTCATTACCCGCGGACAAGTTCTTCCTTCGATTCGGTTACATCTTCGGCATGTTTCACTTGAAGAAGCTGGATTTTACGTTTGCCCGCCTTTATGCATTGTACATGAACTACATCATTGGGATTGAGCAGATACCTTATATCTGTGTCGCTGACCCGTACGTCATGCATGAGAGCTTCTTGGCAGTCTGCGCAAAGCACCATGAATACGCGAGGGACTACATCGTCAATTTCATGGTCGCCGATAAGGAGAGACGATTCTCGTGCCTTATCATCCCCTGTAAGTCATCCGCACGGATATCCTTCCTTCGATTTCAATCATTCATTTGCATGTCTGGAGGTTAATTAATTTGAGATGTACTTATTTTGCGCAGCCACGGGCGCGTCGTCCTCATCATCCTTTACCCCAGATACTCCCACGCTCTTTACTTGGACTCGTTGAAGAACATGGAAAAAATGATTACACCCACATCAAGTGTGTTCTCGACAGTGCTATCTTTTTCTATGACGTATGGGATGGAGAGATCAAGGACAAGAAGAAGAGGAGCGGCAGGCCCGCCTTCAGCCATAAGACCGACTTCTGCTGCATCCAACAACCGAGTGATACTCTTAGTGATGGATTCTATGTCCTACACCACATGCTGGAGTATAGAAGGGATCAACAGAACCTTCGCATGTCACCTACATCCGGGGATGCCCATATTCTGCAATGGGCAAGGAACATAGGAGATATCGAGGATCATCGGCTTCGAGCTGAATTCTATCACATCCAGCGCGAACTTGCCCAAATCATCATGAAGGAGGTCCTCGAAAAAATAGGGTTGTTCTACGAGGAAGGGAAAATGTCGTGGGAAGACGTCCGAACACGCATAGCCACTCAGCGTCTCGACTTGAAGCCTTTCACTAAGCTCGGGGACTATCTCCCTAACTTGGATGGATGGCACGACATGTTGTGATTATTGATATATGACAATGTGTCCATGACGAAACTTTGAGTTATGCACGACGAAACTTTATTTGTGATGTAATTAAACCGTCCTCCTCGACTAGCGAAGATCACTCTAGTTAGGGCATTTTGGGTACGATGAACTTTGTTATTTATGCTTATGATATGTTGCTTCTATTTTTGCCAAGTCTGTCTCTTTCTGTTGCTCAACTATATATGTTGCATATCATCGACTCATGTGACGATGCAAGTACATAGATCATCGACGGCGAAGAAGTGCTACGCCAGGAGTATACACGAGTGGCCGAAGTGTCAGGCCCAGGTGTACCGGTTTCCGGTTTCCGAGCGCTAGCCAGCAGTTAGTTTAGGTTCATGCTAGTGTAAGAGAGGGATAGCTCTTCTCGCGTATATCATTGTTTAGATGGATGATGATGTAGTTGCAAGAACTTGTATCGCTATTTTTGAAATGATGACGAGAGACCACTTTGTGTTGAATGATGATTATGATGATGACATGATTTGATGTTATGATTACATTTGTATGTGTATGATGCTAAAGATTATTGTATAAAGCATGTTCAAATACAAAAAATATATGCATAAAAAAACGAAAACCAATAAAACTAACAGTAGCGAGGGGAGTAGAGTTAGCAGCAGCGCGCCCTTACCAGTAGCGCGTCCAAATTTAAAGCGCTACAGATATTAGCAGTAGCGCGTTGTCCGAAAGCCCGATGCTGCTATACATGTATAGCAGTAGCGCGGGTCAGCAAGCGCTGCTGCTAGATGTTAGCTGTAGCGCCGTATCAGTAACGAGGTGCCCCGTGCTACTGATACACCTAATACACGCGCTACTGCTAGGCTTTTCCCTAGTACTGCGTGCATATCATCTATGCATAAACCTGGCTCTGATACCACTGTAGGGAAACATAGCATGCAATTTCAAAATTTTCCTACGCTCACGCAAGATATATCTAGGAGATGCATAGCAACAAGAGGGGGAGATGTGTCTACATACCCTTGTAGACCGAAAGCAGAAGCGTTTGACAACGTGGTTGATGTAGTCAAACTTCTAGCTCCGACCGACCAAGTACCAAATGTATGGCACCTCCGAGTTCTGCACACATTCAGTGCGATGACGTCCCTCACCTTCTTGATCCAGCAAGGTGTTAAGGAAGTAGATGAGTTCCGTCAACACGACAGCATAGTGACGGTGATGGTGAAGTGATCCGCGCAGGGCTTCGCCTAAGCACCGCGAGAATATGACCGGGGTGTAAACTATGGAGGGGGGCACCGCACATGGCTAAAGATTGTTGTTGTGTGTTCTAGGCGCCCCCAACCCATGTATATAGATGGGAGGAGGAGGGGAGCAGCAAGGGGCGCCCCAAGTAGGAGGAATCCTACTTGGGGGCCTCCTCCAATTTGGCCTCCGGCTTCCTTTTTTGCTGGAGAGAAAAGGGAAGGGGGAAGGAGAGAAGTAGGGGGGGGGGGGCGAACCCCTTCTCCTCCTTCTCCAATTCAGCAACATGCCTAAGAGGGGCGCACCACCTCTTGTGGGCTGGTGTTCTCCCCTCTTATGGCCCATATCTTCCCCCCGGGGGTTCCGGTAACTCCCCGGTACTCCGATAAATACCCGATACTACCCGGAACACTTCCGGCGTCCGAATACTATTATCCTATATATCAATCTTTACCTCTAGACCATTTCGAGACTCCTCGTCATGTCCGTAATCTCATGCGGGACTCCGAACAACATTTGGTCACCAAATCATATAACTCATATAATATTAAATCGTCATCGAACGTTAAGCGTGCGGACCCTACGGGTTCGAGAACTATGTAGACATGACTGAGACACCTCTCCAGTCAATAACCAATAGAGGAACCTGGATGCTCGTATTGGATCCCACATATTCTACGAATATCTTTATCGGTCGAACCGTTATGACAACATACTTTATTCCCTTTGTCCATCGGTAAGTTACTTGCCCAAGTTCGATTGTCGGTATCCTCATACCTAGTTCAATCTCGTTACCGACAAGTCTCTTTACTCATTCTGCAATGCATCATCCTGCAACTAACTCATTAGTCACTTTGCTTGCAAGGCTTCTTATGATGTGCATTACCGAGAGGGCCCAGAGATACCTCTCCGATACTCGGAGTGACAAATCCTACTCTCAATCTATGCCAACCCAGCAAACACCTTCGGATATACCTGTAGAGCATATTTATAATCACCCAGTTACGTTGTGACGTTTGATAGCACACAACGTATTCCTCCGGTATACGGGAGTTGCATAAGCTCATAGTCAAAGGAATATGTATATGACATGAAGAAAGGAATAGCAATAAAACCGAATGATCAATATGCTAAGCTAATGGATGGGTCTTGTCCATCACATCATTCTCCTAATGACGTGATCCCGTTATCAAATGACAACTCATGTCCATGGTCAGTAAACCTTAACCATCTTTGATCAACGAGCTAGTCAAGTAGAGGCTCACTAGGGACATAGTGTTTGTCTATGTATTCACACATGTATTTAGGTTTCTGATCAATACAATTCTAGCATGAATAATAAACATTTATCATGAAAAAGGAAATATAAAATAACAAGTTTATTATTGCTTCTAGGGCACATTTCCTTCATATCTTTCTGAGGCATACTTCACCTGAGTGGGAACGAGGGCTAGTGACACCTTACCAAGCTATGTGTGTTGCACCTTGCCATCCTAATCCAAGACCAGGCACACCTTGGCTAGTGAAGAGGAGGGTGTCATGCCTTCTTGGTTGTTGGAATACCTGGGATTAGGTTCCTTCCCCAAGCTCTAGGTCGAGATCCGACCCCGCCCCTACGGCCACAACCTACCCCCTCATTCCCTTGCCGAGAAAAGTCGGGTGCATCTTCAATGGATTGCTCCAGGAGGTAGTGACACTCTTCCTTGTGGTGACTAGACTTGGGGCTGTGGAGGATGCATCTACCGGTTGGAGGAGAGCTGCTGCTCCGCCATGCATCAGGTCGCGCCCTTGGGGCCCTCGAAGGTGCCTCGTCCCTGCCCCATGGATCCTCCACTCGAGGTAACATGGCAGAGCTCTGAGTGCTTGCCTAGTCCAGGTGGTCTTTGTAGATGCGTAGTTAGCCCATGGAGTCTACACTCGAATCCAAGCATCCAAAACTGAAGATCTGCCCATCAGTGAAGGTGATGAACTAGAAAAAAAATATTCGCCTACTTGGAATGGAACTGAAGATGACCAAGGGTTGGGCCTTGGCTAGCCGCCAACTTGTCGGGATTTGAGGTCGAATGGGCCAAGTAAAATGATTGACGGATATACATGTGCCATCCCCTACCTGGCACACCAACTGTCGGAGTTCCATGCGACTGTGCTGCCGGAGGACAGCTTTTTTTCTGTGGTGGTGATTGTCGGCCAATCGAGCTTACCAAGCTTTGGGCCTACCTAGGGGGAGGTAAGACCCTACTCATTCCTTTGGAGTTCTATTATTGCGGTGGTCGGTGGGGATCTAGGGGATCAGGGGATCACCAGGTTTATGCTTCTGTCACTCAAGCAACCCACTATAAGCGAATCATGAACGTATTGCAACACCCTACAACGGGCATCCCTCACGCTTGCGCGACACGGAGAGCACCATAGGACAGCAACATAACCACAAGCAAATTAAACCAATCATAGCAATTCATCAATCACCAGTAGGACAACGAAAATCTACTCAGACATCATAGGATGGCAACAAATCACTGGATAATAATTTGAAGCATAAAACACCATGTTCAAGTAGTGGATACAGCGAGTTGCGGGAGAGTGGACCGCTGAATATAGATGGGGGAAGGTGATGGAGATGTTGGTGAAGATGACGGCGGTGTTGGTGAAGATCGCGGTGATGATGATGGCCCCCGGTGGCGTTCCGGCGCCACTGGAAGCAAGGGGGAGAGAGCCCCCCTTCTTCTTCTTCTTCTTCTTCTTCTTCATTGACCTTCTACCTAGATGGGAGAAGGGTTTCCCCTCTGGTCCTTGGCTCCCATGGCGTGGGAGGGGCGAGAGCCACTCCGAGATTGGATCTGTCTCCCTGTCTCTCTGTTTCTGTGTTCTCAGATTCTGTCCTTTCACCATTTTTTATATATCCGGAGGTCCGTAACTCCGATTAGGTTGAAACCTTCACCCAGATTTTTCTCCGAAAATTAGCTTTCTTGCGGAAAAAGAAGAGCGTCAACCGCCTTACGAGGTGCCCACGAGGGACAAGGGCGCGCCCCCCTGCCTTGTGGCGAGTTTGAATATCACTAATGCATGCCTCTCCCCACACCCTCTTAGTATGTGATGGGCTGATTTATTCTAGGTGATGGGACGCACAACCAGTTCGAGAAAGTTACGCCTGTATTCTTTTGGGAAGAGGACACTATCAAACCCAAATGTCACATGGTCCATTGGGAGGACATACGTGTGCCTAAAATCCCAAGGAGGTTTAGGGACTGCCAACTGCAAGAAAATAAACTTTGGCCTCTTAGCAAAGTCTCTACTCCTAAAGGAGGAGTCTGCGGTTGTGATGGTACGTTCGTACGTCGTTCGCCTCCCCTTCGTTCGTTCACCACTCCTTCGTCACACCCTCCCACGTGAAAGTCATACATGGAAACCTTCCTAGTCTGAGTACGTGCTAACAACAATTAGCCTTCCTCACCCTCGTAGTGCAAAAGTAATATATATGGGAAAAACCCACAGAGAATCATAACAATAATTAGCCTAATTATCACATACTAAACATCAGGCACGAGATAAGGAAAGCCCGACAAGATTGATTATGCCTTCAAACATCTCCACCATATTTGGTAGGAGTATGTATTTAAGTAGTACGTTTCTCCATCAAGCAAGGCGATACATCGCTGCAAGATCACACCAGGTCACCAAGACGATACATCACCGGGAGATCACACCAGGTGACCATGGAGGTCACATGAGTTTATTATCACCCTCTCAGCGTCGCTTTCATCACCCGAAGGTGAGTTCACCTTTTGACAGAGCCATCTGTTTCTCCGACGTGGTGTCGTCTTTCTTGTGGATCTTCATGGCGAACTACTACAAAAAAAAACGATTCTCATAGTTTCTGCAATTCCTAGGCCAGATAGGTTGTAATTACACAAAATCACTTATCAAGAAATATTCTGCCACGTCTTGATTTGAATAAACTTCAAGAATGAAACACAACGCTCACCTGCATATCGACCGCTGGTGGTCTCCAGGAACTTTCAACCTGGGCAATAAGAAATGCAACCTCACCTAGCAAACTTATACAAATTCATTAAAATTTAGTTGTCTGGAGAAGACAATAATGTTCGCACGGAGGAAAAACTGCGTATGTAGGTAATTATTATTTATTTTTCTTTGTTTATGAACCATGGTGTTGAAGGTTCAAAGGGGCTTAATCACTATCCCGGCACCATTTACTATTACAGTATTTTATTTTGCCCTTTTTGTCTGAATTCTCCTCATAGCATCTTTACTGCCTGAAATCGTAGCACCAACTATTTTACTTTGTCTATGAACCACAGTGGTGAAGGTTCAAAGGTCGTTAATCATTATCCATGCAACACTTTCTTATAATATGTCGAATGATAAGGGAAAAAGCTACCTGTATTCTCTAACAAATTGTGGAGACATGATGTCTTAATTGATGATTTGAAGCTGACCATCTTGTAATCTTAATTGTTGTGGAACAGTCATACAGAATGTTCATATGTGAAGCGTCCACCCAATCAGCTACAATGCTTCCCACAGCCGGTACCATGACAGCATTGGAGCCACAGGAGCATGTGGGAACATCAAATGGTATTACCCTTTCACACGGCGTTTCTACCATTGAAGTATGGTCATCTATACATCTAGATTTATTAAGTCTAACTATGTACTAGGTATATTGCTTCAATGTGAGTCTTGGATTTAACAAATTACACACTGGCCATGCAGAAAACCCTACAGCACCTCAAGGAGCACCGAGTGGTGCTGAACATATTGCTTCCCATGCAAGCGTTAAAGAAGACAAAAATCAACAAAGACGGAACCGTGATAAAGCAAGGAGAGATAGCCTAACACCCGAGCAAAGGGAAGAAGTGAATGCACGTCGAAGAGCATCTAGAAAAAATAAAACTATTGAAGATAGGAATGCAAGCCAAAGGGCTGTCAGACAAAATCTGACAACCAAGGAGAGGCAAGAGATGAATGCCCGTAGAAGGGCAGCGAGTAAAAATATACCAGTTGAGCAGAGGCAAGAGATGAACGCCCGTCGAAGAGCATGCAGGCAGAGCATACCACCGGATGAGAGGAAGGCATTGCGGGCTCAGCGAAACGCGGACCTTGCAGCTAAGCGGAAGACCCCGTGCGCTGAATGCATCGCAATGCCTTGCCCATATGCATATCTCTAATGCGTCACCATGTGCTGTTACTGAAGTTCTCATGTGTCCAGTCTATATTTGCCAGTTACTTGTTAATCATGCTTTCCAGAATTTAGCGTGCGATTGCTATTCTATCAGTCCTCTATGGAGGCAATTATCAAATGAAAGTCATACATATGTACTTGCAGATAAAGTTATGTCTAGCATAGTCTGTCTGAAAGTTCATGAGCTACGACTTAAATGGGTTCCTGAGCTATGACTTAAATGGGTTGCAAATTATTATCCTATACCTAAATCAGAGGCCCGTAGTTCTGAACTAACTCTCCTATACCTAAGTCAATGGCCCATAGTTCTAAGCTAATTGTTCTGCACCAATTTCCAACTGTCCAACTCAGATCTGCAGCAACTGATCATTGGGAGCTCTACCTCTACTATGATGACCGAGAAAATCAAGTCTTCTTCCATGAACTGAAGCCAACTTAATCAAATTGTTATGAACAATTTAAATTTATAGCTCGGTCCACTTTTCCTACCCATCATCACCGCACGTGCTTGCAGCAGATTGAGCGACAAGAGGACTGGTCGCCCCAGAACAAGATTGCTCACATTCGCTCGTTAAGATACTCAATTTGTTATATAAAAAGTTCTATCCATTGTAGTGAAGCCAATTTAATCAATTTATAGTTGACACTGATTTTCTTGTTATTGGCCATGGCTTGAATCGTGATCAAATTATCCCTATGCACTAAAGTCAATTTAATCAATTTCATAGTTGATGTACACTAATTTTTAATTTTTACTATAACTTGTTATTGGCCATGGACTGAATAGAATAACTATCATATTATCTCCACGCCCACAAGCATAGTTCATGCTCCTAGGAAACAAGCAAAAACTGAAGCTCACGAGAGGAACAAAGAAAATGAGAATTTACCTGTGTGGTTCTATCATGTCTCATGTGGAGGTACATCTGAATGTCCTTGCGAGTGAAAGAAGGCACATGAGAGCACTCCATCGGAGCCTGCAGAGTCCGGGTCTGCCGCCTCCGACTATGTGCAGATATACCAGGACGTACACTAATATGAAAATGCTTGTGTCTAACTAGACAATAAATAATCCAGCAACAATCATTATTGGCAAAATTCAAGCTAGGAAGGAACATGAGAGAGAGGCAAAAGTAACTTTTCAAAAGAAAAATAAGGGATATTGTGAGGTTAAATAGATTTCACATTGAAAGCCACATTAAGAAGATCTACCTTATGAGGATTTCACATATGTGCATTTCAATGATATAATAAAGAAATTTCACATATGTGCATTTCACACTGATAGGCCCATCTATCTTATGAGGATAGATTTCAAAAATAAAACGTGAAGTAACCAAAGTATCAAGAAGTATTATGAGTACCCCTAGGTATGAACATCTCCAGGCCTTTCTCTTCTATCTAAAGCTGTAAGAATTATTAGATTCTGCTTATGCTTCACAAACTTATTACTCTTCTGACCTTGGGCTCTTCATTTCCCAATAGAAAAAAAAGGAGACACAGAACAGACAAAACAAAAACAAATGGATGCAGAAAAAAACACTTAAAAAAGACTAACCGTCATTCAGTACGAGCAAAAGTCAAACACCTTGGTATCCTGCCCGTTACTCTGCCAGAAATCACATACTTGATGATGCCAGTAAGTATACAATCATACACAAGCGCATAGAAATCAAAACCACTTGTGTGCTTTGAATCAACAAGCAAGGTCAAAAACTCAGTGTGAATCTGATCCCTGGAAGATGGAAAAAGGAAGCACGACATTGCGATGACCATGAAGCATATGAAAGTGTCTTCCTCACTAAGTAAATCAGAAGATATGAGCATGTCTCCAAAGAAAGTATTGTTTGGCATCTTCGTCAAGCTGAACCGAGGCAAAATGAAGTTCCTCACACTATCCTTGTCTTGTGTCGCTAAATCACCACAGTTTGGCAGGCCCAGCACACAATGAACTGAATCCTTTGAGATAGAAATGATCTTCTTATTAGCAACAATGATTTGAGATGACATTGTGTCTACACATTCGACAATCCAGCGGACAAATCTTTACGGGATATCAGTTTTCTTAAATTTCAGAAGAGGCTCGAACCCGTATTCTGAGATCATATCCTTCCAATCACTGGACATACGCCTCAAGATATCTGCAAAGTATTTTGTGGAAAACACACTGAACACATGCCTCCCTGCCCCCATAACCTTTTGCCTCTTATCCTGCTGAAAGGCAATAATCATGAGTGGAATGTCAGGTGTAACTAACATAAAAAGAATGAAAGCGAAGAGGAAGAAAGGACCAAATAAGAGGACAAAAAAGTGTAATACCTCAGTTTCGAGGTCGACATTCTTGCAGAATTTTGAAAAATCTTGAGTGATTTGATTGCCTGTTAGATGACATATGAAAAAGATGTTTATATCAGATAATTTCGCAATGGAAAGAAAAAAGAGATTAAAAATATGTGCATACCATAGGTCTAGAAAAAAAATAGAAAAGAAGAGAAAGCACATGAGAGAAAGAGATGGATACCTCCTTTCTAAAAAACCAAATAAAGCATCTTCTAATAACTTCTTCCTCGTCGAAACAGATTCTTCATCACTAGATGCAATGCTCTCATCGCACCTCTCAGTGTTTCGCGAACCGTCATCAGGGTCGTAGTTGGGTTCATGGCATCCACTCATTGATCTCTGCCCCCCAAGAATCCCCAACCCTGTTGTTGAAAAAGTAAAAAAATGGAAGCAAACTGAAAAACTCCACATAGCTGACAAGAGAAAAGGCTACAAGCTGTAAAATATGTTGAAAAAACACGGATGGGTATTTCCCCCATTTTGCAAACATAGCTTCAGCAGCCGCCGCCTCGGTGCAAAAAAATTTTTTTGTTAGATGGACAGTGCCGTTTTCATCGAGTATGTATGAGGAACTTTCCCCTTGGACATTGCTTTACAAAATCAGAAAATAAATGCCGGCATGGTGCGCGCTGATCATTGTTACTCGGGAATTAATGACTTGGTAAAACTAGCTAACTATCCTACCCTAAACGTTAACTGAAGAAAGCGACACCTACTGGAACCTGAAAAAGACACTTACTGAAGATGTTCCCTACATGCTGGATTCTCTCTCTTCCCATCCCCACCCCCACCCCCACCTCCATCACTAAAATGTTGCGTGTTAGACAATCTGCACCTTAATTTCGAAACCTCAGTCTGAGAGAAACACTGAATAAACTTACACCTTCCACGGAAACTACAACCATAACTGAATAAAATAACACCTAACACTGAAACGGCTGAGAGAGAGAGATGCCTGGCTGTTCAGAAATCACGGAAACGCTAAGAACAAAATACAACACTACGAACTACTCCCTCCGTTGAATTACTTGTCAGAAATGGATGTATCTAGATGTATTTTAGTTCTAGATACATCAATTTCCGATACAAGTAATTCCGAACGGAGGGAGTACTACCAAAATCCTGAACAACTACGTACAAAGTACTAACAAAACTAAATGGCACATCTGCCCAACACATACATGCGCACAAAACCGCCCATACGCTAGGCCCAACCCACTTTGTGTGTGGATCCTTAGTACATATAAGTATACTCATATCAATTTTCATCACCAAAACGTCCATAATCTGAAGAAAAAAAGGGGAAACATGCTGAGGGCAAATCCCCCGAACTTTTGTATCCGCGAAATCGAGCGGCATAAAAGTATCTGCTGAACTAATAACCCGGACATTACTATGATTCTCATCAAATTAGTCTGAAACACGATGAATAAACAACCCCTGCACATCAAGGGATCTGCGCGCATGGCGCGCGGGGATGAACACAGAGCTGCACGACTGGAATAACTAGAAATCAGAGTTGTAGAGAGGGGGAAGGGATAACTAGCCATACCTCCCGCGCGAACGGCGCCGACGAACGGTTGCGACATCACCGTCGAAACCCTGCTGGTGGCGGGACTAGCAAAAAATCTTCGCCGCCCTCCTCTCAGTACCTCCCTCTCTCCTTCCCCCTGCTCCTCCATGACAGCGGCTCCCCTTCACAGGGCTGTGCTGCGGCAGCTTCCCGCGCTCCATGACCTCCAGCTAACCCCTTGCTGCTACTCCCGGACGGCGGTGACCCCCCTCCACCGCCACCGCCTCCGCCTCTCCTCCCCTTCCCTTCTCTCTCTGATACAAAATGATTTCTGGGCCGCCGACCACCACCCAAAAAATAATTAAAAATCGTGTGGGTGAAAACAGATTGTAAGATTGTTCTTAAAAAACGAATCCGGGTGTGGGTGCGGAGCAATATAGCCTGACCACCCGAAGAAAGAAACAACTGAGAACCGACACGCGCCACACAGGGATAGAAGGCAACGAGCGAATAAACCAAAGAGAAAAGTCTGAAAAAAACCTTCACAAACCCTTAATTCTAAATTAGGACCCTGTATTTATCAATCCTGATCAATCCCGTCTTTAGACCTGTTTGTCACACCAGGAAAAGGGTCAATCCGGAACGGGATGCTCACGTGTCATCTACATCTTCTTCTTCACTCTCACTCTCTCTCTCTCACTCGCATGCCCGTGCAAGTCCAAGAATATGCGGACAACATTGCTAACTTGTCGCAGACTCGTAGATAATAACTATGTTACTTAGTAGTGGTTGTCTCTCCATGGCATGGTGAAAAAAAAGATTAGCATGCTTGACGTTGTGAATATTCATGGCGTACATGTTTGGGCCCTTCAAGTGGGGAGAAGATGTGTGTGACAAGTGACCCCGCTTAGTCGGTGAGAGAAGTTATGATCTACTAGGGATTATCTGTTTCTCAGCGCCCCAAACTGGTCTACGTCAGTAGAAGCTCGGGATTGACTGGGATCGTTAAGTACGGAGTGCTAATTTCAGGGATTATAATTTCATGGTTTAATTCAAACGGGCTCTACGAGTTTAAGGTCTTTTTATTAGATTTTTCTCTAAACGAAACAGCGCTACGATTTGTGCAGATCCGACAGTCACAAAAAAGGCCTGAAAAGTTGAAAATAAATGACTGAAAATTAGAAAAAAAATGTTCATTTATACATGTGAAATTTGACATGCATTATGTTTATAGACACAACCACACAAAACTAAAAAAGGCCCGTGGCAACGCAGGGGCATCCTACTAGTAGATATAGAGGACTCCTCAAAACGAGACGAGTCCCACAGCCCTACTCTTAAATGCTAAATACTTTTGTAATTCCTCGTTCTTCACATAAAAAAGGGGGCTCCCAGTTCTGAACCAGATCCAAAAATGCAAAGAGATCTTTAATTTGGGTGCCCATTTTTTGTTTGGCGATGGCGACGACACAAAGTCCTGGCTTACTAAACGGCTCTATAACACCCCTTTATATGTGAAATATCCAAATCTCTTCGTCATTTGTATTGATCCATAAATACTACTTTAAGGACATGATGTTCCCAAACTTATTAATGTTTCCTTCCCCAGAAATCCTAACACCGAGGAGAGGATATCCTAGGAAGCCATGCTACTTGATCTAGGCCAGGTCCATCTCTCGGATGAAAGAGACATCATTACTTGGGACCTTAAAGCATCAGGTTGCCCCTCGGTGAATGCTATCTACGCAGAACTTGTTCATGGCCCTCCTATCCGCTATGCCAAAGCCATCTGGTCAACAAATGTCCCACTCAAAATCCTTATCTTCCTATGGCAAGCAGCCAAATATCGTATCCCCCTCAACCTTCAGAAATGTCACAGGTTGAGAGAGGCTCGTGTTCACTTTCACTAGTAGAAAAACACCTATTAGTCCCGGTTCGTAAGGCGCCTTTTTGGGTTCATGAACCCACTAATCGTCATTACTAATACCTCCTTTAGTCCCTTCTAACACGAACCGGGACAGATGTACCTCCACGTGGCCGCCGAGCCAGACAGGGGTTGGTAGCACCAACCGGACCAATAATCATCCACGTCGGCATTTCTGTGGCTGGGGTTTTTGTTTTTTTAAAGGGGGTTTGGGGGTTAATTTAGGTGTTTCATATATTGTGTTAGCTAGCTAATTAATAGAGAAGTGTCCTCTCTTTTGTCCGCTTGGTCGACGCTACATACTATACATAAGTATAGAGAGGACTAGCTAGACACGCTAGCTAGCTAGTAAGCAAACGAAGGAAACAGAAGATCGTCATGAACATATATGCATACAGAGGAAGTGATGATATCGACCACCTCTCCTTCTCCGAGAGATTGGTCGAACAACAAGTTCTCGTATATCTATCCGACACTACCGGCTACATATATACAATAATTATCTTTTACAAAATAATCTCCTAACATACGGACGCGTGGTCCATATATAGTATTCTCCGCCTTCAGCGATCACGTGGTCAAGAAAGAATGCCGCCAATTCCTCTAGAAGTGCTCGCATGCGATCTGGTGCTAGTAGTTCATCCCGCATCCGAAACATCTAATTTTAAGAAGGGGGTCAATACATATATATATGAATGAATGAAACTCAACACAAATGATGGTAATAAAATAAAATTATGAATATTGTTATTTACGCACTTCATATTGTTTGTCAGAGTAGCCCCGCTCACAGGTCGTGTGGCGGATGGACTCGCAAATGTAGTATCCACAGAAATCATTCCCTTGTTCCTGCCACAACCACTTTACAAGAAATAGAGGTCAATCAAACTGATAATTAGCAAGCATGTTAAATGGTATTGATGAAACTAGCGCTTGAATCACTAGGAGATGCGTGGAATATGCTACTATAGTACTTACTTTCGGGTGTCTAAATTGCAGCTTCTTCGGCAGTCCCGGAGCTTTTTGGTGAATTTTCTCCAAACCCTGCCATACAAAGAAAACAATTACTTGATATCAGAAATGAACAAAGTTGCTGATATGGTGGATAATGATCGATTTAACTTACTTCTCGAGCATTTCAGTCATGTCCGCATACTCCTGGGATCTTTTCATCTCGAGTCTAAGACAGTTACTACTCCCTGCTCAAGCTTAATCTCTAGGATAATATAGTGGTACCTGCGCATGCATGCATAACTCATCAATATTACATTACTATAACCTGGACTAATAAGGGAAACCGAATATGCCACAAGAATGTAACACTCACTTGAAGTTGTAAGGAAAGAGTATTATATCCTTGTGTTCATTTATTACCAACGATTGTAGCAAGTTGGCCTCAGTATTTTCGGCATGAAATTCAACCTCAGTTGCATCTATGAGATATGTGTTAATGAACCCAATGGAACCCACTTGTCTTTTCTTCAATTCGGCGATCTTCAATCTGCATAATATAGTGAGGATAATTATAAATACATGCAATGAAAGAGCTGAGTTATATAGAGAGACTTAATGACAGAAGTAGTACTACTTACAGACAATAGCAGGTGACCGTTGCTTTATCGAGGGCCAATTGATTGAAAAATTGATAGAACAACTCAAATGGAATAGGCATCAGTTCAATTCCAACGAGGTCATGCTCCTTTTTAACTCTCACATACAAAGTACTCCTCCCCTCAGACTCTCTGCAGATTTTCATGTACCAATCATGCAATCTTCGCATCATCGTTGATAGAGAGCTTTCATCTTTGACTAGAGGCTTCCCGTACTCATATCTTTGTATCTGCACCTCCAAGAAATCATAATGTACATCGTCGGGCAGGTAATCTTCAGGATTGCCATAACCGGGCACCATCCTCGGATCGACGATGTCGCTAGCGTGCACCTTGAGCGGGGGCACGATTGCCCGGCTTGTTCGCCGAGCTGGGCAATTTGTTTCCCAGCTCGTCATTCTTTCATTCTTTGATCACTTTTAAGTACGTCCCGACCTCTCCGCTTCGGCAAATGCCTTTCCAATAATGCGCTCATAGTTGGTTCTCGGCGGAGACTTTGCGGTTTCCTCAGGGCAGCTAGAGTGCGCTTCGCTTTCACCAGATCTAACTTCTCCTCCGGAGGTGGACGTCTCTTTGCTTTCAACCCTGCAAACCAGTCATCCACTTCGGTCTGCGCGATCTTCGCGTTTTCCTCCTCGGTCCTCTCGTACTGTAACTTCTCTGGAGTCTTCAGAGAAGGACCGTATCTGTATTTCCTCCCGCCTTTGGCTGTACTGCTAGACGCCGGCAGAGCAGACGGAGCGGATGTCTTCTTTTTTGCTTGCTTACGAGGCGGAGGAGAAGGACTACGACGCGCCGGAGCAGCTTGAGCGGCGGCGGGTCTCTTCCGCCCTTGCTGACGAGGCGGAGAAGGAAGAGGCTGGCTGCTCGGGCGCCAGCCAGCGGAGAAGGAGGCGGAGTGCCGCCACGCCACGGAGAAGGAGGCGGAGTGCCGCCACGCGTGCCCTGATCGTCACTCGCCGGAGGAGGAGGCGGTGGAGGAGGCATAGTGCCCTGACTCGCCGGAGGAGGAGGAGGAGGCGGAGGCGTCCAGTTCGGAAGGTTGATGAGCTCCTTCCGCCATAGGCATGGAGTCTTCGTGAGCGTAACCCAGCCTAGTCTCCCTTCACCGGTAGGGTGGTCAAGCGGGAGGTCCTCAAATCCTCCGTTATTTCATCCACCATCACCTTAGCATATCCTTCCGAATCGGGCCGACAAAGTGATAAGTTGTGCCGGGTCCACTAGGATAAACTTGGCCAACAACCGCCTTGACCTTCAAAGTCATCCATCGCGCCATAATGTGGCAACTTTGAGACTCCGTGATACCATCCACGGGATAGCCGGCAGGAGCCGTCAAAACATGCTCCGGCTGAAGCAGCTCGGTGGAAGCCACGCTGCTTCTCCGCTGAGATGGCGGGGTAGCTTGGGGGGAAGCTTCGGCAGGTCGTTTGGTGCGATCTGCTGCTTCTCGTTCCTCTAGCCCCATTACCCTTTCGTGCAGCGCCTGCAGTTGGTCCTGCTCCAGTTTCTTCCTCCTCTCGTGGGTTTTGTAACCCCCGGCGTCCGGAAAACCAACCGTCCACGAAAGGGAGCCTGGCGTGCCTCGTGGTCCGTCCGTGGTGCTCAGGATTCCCAAGGGCCATTGTGAGCTCGTCCTTCTCCCTGTTTGGAAGGAACGTCCCTCGCTGCGCTGCATTGATATAGTGTCGAAGCTTCCTGAGTGGTATTTGCAGTTGCTCGTCCGTCCACTGGCACTTCCCTGTTACATGGTCCAAGGTTCCGCCAGCCCCGAAGAACCAAGTCCGGCAACGGTCTGGCCAGTACATTGTCTCTGGTTCAAACCCTTTTTCAAGCAGATCATGCTCAGCCTTGGACCACTTAGGCCGGGCTTTGAGGTAGTCACCTGACCCCGTGCGATGGTGAAGCTTCTTCTTCGCAGCAATTTGCTTGTTTATCGCCGACATCTTCTTACTCGTTTCCGATGTCTAGTGGGCCACAAATGCGGGCCAGTGATCTTTGATCTTCTCATATTTGCCGATGAATTCTGGTGTCTTATCTTTCTCGACAAACTGGTTCAGCTCTTTCCTCCACCTCCTCATTAGGGTTGCCATCTTCTTAAGGGCACAAGACTTGATTAATTGCTCTTTAACTGGCTTCTCCGGATCCTCCTCTGGCGGTAGGGTGAAATTTTCCTTCAGCTCAATCCAAAGATCTTCTTTACGCATATCATTGACATAAGACACCTCGTGGTCTTCCTCCTTAGGCTTATACCATTGATGGATGCTGATCGGGATCTTGTCCCTAACAAGAACCCCCTTGACCGAGCAGAAAATGCCTTCCTTGTCCGCATGGGTTCAATCGGTCCGCCGTCAGGCGCGAGTTCTATGATCTCAAACTTTTCATCCGAGCTCAACTTTTTCTTCGGGCCTCGTCTCCTTACCGAAGTTGTGCTCGATCTAGAGGGCTAGAAATTATAAGGAAGAAAGACGAGAGTAATTAATATGTGTACATATACCAAAACAATGGATGCATCAATTAACTAGTCAGCACGGGCTTAACTAATATATATATATACCTGGCGGACTCGGTTCGGTCACGGAGCGATCGGCCGGTTCGCTTACGCTTGTACGTCCATTGTGTCACCGGAGCCATCATGAACATAGTCCTCTTCTTGTACCGATATTAATGGGTCGAAGCCATCATGAACATAGCCCTCTTCTTCACCCAGTCCGCTGTCGTTGAGAAATGACGCAACTTCATCACTTCCTTGTGTGATTATGTGCCCCAACATCGCTTCTGTTTCTTCGTCTCAGGAGTGCTCCATAGTTTCTGCAAATATTTACAACATGTCAATTATTTTTAAAACATTTTTTAGATTTATATATATATATATATATATATATATATATATATATATATATATTAGTGGCAAACGTAGAACTAGCTAGCTAATCACAATAAGGAATGATGTTAGTTTGTGTGGCCTCGAGAGAGTTAATTTGTCGGGTAGGCGGCCATGGCGGAGGGGTAGGAGACCAACATCGCTTTCTCTCTAGGGTTTGGGGTCGCCTCGACACAACGCTTCAAGGGTTAATTAGGGTGGCCTCGAGAGAGTTAATTTGTCGGGTAGGGGCGCCAAGGGAGGGGGTAGGAGACCAACATCGCTTTCTCTCTAGGGTTTGGGTGTCCCCAAGAGTTTTGGTCGGCGAGAGGGCCGAGAGGCGCTGCCGTTGTATAAGTTATCACGGTCGAGAGGGGTATATATATCGACCGCCCTCATGTCGAAGTTATCTCGAGGAGTTATATCGACAACGACGTGACATACATATACATGGGAAAATAATGTTATCGGGGAGGGGGTATCGGTACCCCCCCCCCTCGTGTTGAAGTTTCTTCTTTCTCCTCTATTCCTTTCTTCTTCTTCTACTCTTCTTTTTCTTCTTCTCGCGAGAAAAGAAAATAAGGAAAAGGAAGAAAAGAGGAAGAAGAAAAAAAAGAAGAAAAAAAAGAGGAGAAGAAGAAAGGAATAGAGGAGAAGAAGAAAAATAGAATTTTCTATTTTTGTTCTTCTCCTCTATTCCTTTCTTCTTCTCCTCTTCTTTTTTCCTCTTCTTATTTATTTCTCCTCTTCTTCCTCTTCTCTTCTTCTCCTTTCTTCCTCTTCTTATTTTCCTTTTTCATCTCATTCTTTTAGTACTGCTTGTTTTAAAAAAACTGTTAAAATAGAAAATTTTGAAAAAAAAACAAAGGTTTTGCCTAATGCATTGTTCATATGAATATACAAACATTTGCATATTCTACAATAATTAATATCACCAAAAAAATCTATGAACAGAAAAAAAACCTAAGTTTTCTAAAAATCTATCTTTTGCATATATGAAAACATTAATACACATATGAACAAAAAATACATATATGAACAAAAACATGCTCTGAACAATTTTTGAACATCTACATACACATATATAGCCACATACATACACATATACATTATATATATATATATATATATATATATGAACAAAAAACTAATTAAACTAATAAAAATGAAAAAACCAGAGCCGGTGCGGCGTGGCAGCTCACAACGACGGTGGGGGCGGCGAGATGACGATGGTGACGGTGGGGGCGGCGAGGGCGCCGGCCTTGGGCGGGACGGGCAGGGCTCGAGGCGGCAGCGGGCGGCGGACGGCGCGAGCTCGGGAGGCCGGCGACGGGCTGGGCTCGGGGAGGCCAGCACGAGACGGCGCTGGCTCGGTGAGGCGACGGCTTGGCGGGCGGCGACAACGGCGAGGTGGAGCAGCCTGCGGCGTCGAGGAGGGTCGGCGTCGTCGGGGGCAATCAAGATGGGATTCTGAAATTTTGCAAAGTGTTTGCTTATATAGCAAAAGGCATTGGTCCCGGTTCGTGAAACCAACCGGGACTAATGCACTGCTAGTCGGTTGGTGCCTCCAACCGGACCAAAACCTCCTTTTCGGCAACCCAAAGGGCGGGAAGCGGCGGCCTTTGGTACCTGTTGGTGCCACGAACCTGTACCAATGCCCCCCCCCTTTAGTCCCGGTTGGTGCCACCAACCGGGACGAAAGGCACCTGTGTTGCCCGCGTCACTGCCAAAGTTTAGTCCCACCTCGCTAGTTGAGAGGGGCGTGCAGTGGTTTATAAGCCCCACTGCCGCACCCATCTCGAGCTCCTCTCCACCGCAGGCTTCGGGCCTACTTGCTATGCTTTGCTGGTGGGCCTTACGGGCCTCTGCGGGCCTGAATCCTGGCCCATAGTAGGGTTTCTAGTCGTATTCAGCGGTGGGGGCCCGATGGGAGGCATTTTTGTTTTCTTTACTTATTTTTGCTATTTTATTTTTTTCCAGTTTTTGTTTTGTTTTCTGCATTATTTATTTTATTTTGTTTTTGCTTTATTTTTAATTCTTTTTGCTTTTAGTTTTACTGAAAATTATAAACTTTCATTAGTGCCATTAGTTTTCGATAGGAGGCATTTTTTGTTTTCTTTACTTATTTTTGCTATTTTATTTTTTTCCAATTTTTTGTTTTGTTTTCTGCATTATTTATTTTCTTTTGTTTTTGCTTTATTTTTAATTCTTTTTGCTTTTAGTTTTACTTAAAATTATAAACTTTCTGTTAGTGCCATTAGTTTTCAGAGGAGGCATTTTTTGTTTTCTTTACTTATTTTTGCTATTTTATATTTTTCCAGTTTTTTGTTTTGTTTTTTGCATTATTTATTTTCTTTTGTTTTTTGCTTTATTTTTTAATTCTTTTTGCTTTTAGTTTTATGAAAATTATAAACTTTCTGTTAGTGCCATTAGTTTTCAAATTTGAAAACACTTTTTTTTGCTTTATTTATTTTACTTTGTTTCTACTTACAACAAAATACTTATTGTTGCTATTTTTAATTATTACGAGGGCCGAACCATAAGACATTAAAGCATTTCAAATGAACTCTGAAAAAGTTGAAAGTTGGCATGGTATCATAAATTGACCCACATAGCATGTGCATGTACAAAACGGACAATGGTATCATACTCCAGTTACAAATTTGGCATGGTATCATCATAATAGTTGCGGGAGAAAGTCTTCACTTTTTCTTCGCTTGTGTCATTTGCTTATTGCGTCGTAACCATGGATAATCTTCATCGTTTATCAGGATGCTGGGGTCAGCCTTGACATTAAAGGAAGGAATTTCATGAAACTTTTCATAATCTTCAGAAGATGTCTGTCTTGTCCTCCACTCCCACGATGTCCCTTTTTCCTAAAAGAACTATGTGGCGCTTTGGCTCATCGTATGATGTATTCGCTTCGTTATCTTTTCTCTTTCTCGGTCTGGTAGACATGTCCTTCACATAGATAACCTGTGCCACATCATTGGCTAGGACGAACGGTTCGTCAGTGTACCCAAGATTTTTCAGATCCACTGTTGTCATTCCGCATCGTGGGTCTACTGCACCATCGCCTCTGACAGATTGACCCATTTGCACTTAAACAAAGGGACCTTAAAATCGTGTCCGTAGTCAAGTTCCCATATGTCCACTATGTAACCATAATATGTGTCCTTTCCTCTCGGTTGTTGCATCAAAGCGGACACCGCTGTTTTGGTTGGTGCTCTTTTGATCTTGGTCAATCGTGTAAAATGTATTCCCATTTATCTCGTATCCTTTCCAAATCAATACAGTCAAAGATGGCCCCCTGCACAACAAGTACAGCTCATCACAAACAGTGTTGTCGCCTCTGATACGTGCTTCCAACCAACTGCTGGAAGTCCTGATGTGTTCACATGTAATCCAAATCGTCGACCTTTCTCCGGGTGTTTGGAGCGCAGACTGTTCTTGTGTTCATCGACATACGGGGTCACCAAGGTAGAGTTCTGTAGAACCGTGTAGTGTGCTTGAGACCAAGAATATCCGTCCCTGCATATAATTGAGTCCCTTCCAAGCCTGCCTTTTCCAGTCAGTCTCCCCTCATACCGTGATTTAGGGAGACCTATCTTCTTAAGGCCGTGAATGAAGTCAACACAAAACCCGATGACATCCTCTGTTTGATGGCCCATGGAGATGCTTCCTTCTGGCCTAGCGATTCTGGACATATTTCTTTAGGACTCTCATGAACCTCTCAAAGGGGTACATATTGTGTAGAAATACGGGGCCCAGAATGACAATCTCGTCAACTAGATGAACTAGGACGTGCATCATGATATTGAAGAAGGATGGTGGGAACACCAGCTCGAAACTGACAAGACATTTCACCACATCAGTCCTTAGCCTTGGTATGATTTATGGATCGATCACCTTCTGAGAGATTGCATTGAGGAATGCACATAGCTTCACAATGGCTAATCGGACGTTTTCGGTGAAAGCCCCTCAATGCAACCGGAAGCGATTGCGTCATAATCACGTGGCAGTCATGAGACTTTAGGTTCGGAACTTTTTGTCCGCATATTTATTATTCCCTTTATATTCGACGAGAAGCCAGTCGGGACCTTCATACTGAGCAGGCATTCAAAGAAGATTTCTTTCTCTTCTTTCGTAAGAGCGTAGCTGGCAGGACCTTCATACTGCTTCGGAGGAATGCCCTCTTTTTCGTGCAAGCGTTGCAGGTCCTCCCGTGCCTCAGGTGTATCTTTTGTCTATTGGGGAACGTTGCAGAAAATAAAAAAATTTCCTACGGTTTCACCAAGATCCATCTATGAGTTCATCTAAGCAACGAGTCATGGGAGAGAGATTGCATCTACATACCACTTTGTAGATCGCGAGCGGAAGCGTTCAAAAGAACGGGGTTGAAGTAGTCGTTCTCGTCGTGATCCTATCACCGGAGATCCTAGCGCCGAACGGACGGCACCTCCGCGTTCAACACACGTACGGAGCGGATGACGTCTCCTCCTTCTTGATCCAGCAAGGGGGAAGGAGAGGTTGAGGAAGATGGCTCCAGCAGCAGCACGACGGCGTGGTGGTGATGGAGTGACAGTTCTCCGGCAGGGCTTCGCCAAGCACACGCGGAGGAGGAGAGGTGTTGGGGAGGGGAGGGGCTGCGCCTTCAAGTGTGTTGCAGCCCTCCCCGCCTCTATTTATAGGGGAAGGGAGAAGGGGCGGCCCCTCTAGATGGGATCTAGAGGGGGCGACGGTTGGGAGGGCTTGCCCCCAAGCAAGGGGCGCCTCGTGGTTTCCCAACTCTAGGCGCATGGGCCCTAGGGGGGAGTGGCGCCCCAGCCCACTTTGGGCTGGATCCCTTCCTCATACAGCCCATAAGGCCCTCCGGGAGAGGTGGCCCCTCCCGGTGGACCCCCGGAACCCCTCCGGTGGCCCCGGTACAATACCGATATGCCCCCGAACCTTTCCGGTGACCGTATGACGACTTCCCATATATAAATCTTTACCTCCGGACTATTCCGGAACTCCTCGTGACGTCCGGGATCTCATCCGGGACTCCGAACAACATTCGGTAATCACATACAAGTCTTCCTAATAACCCTAGCGTCACCGAACCTTAAGTGTGTAGACCCTACGGGTTCGGGAGACATGTAGACATGACCGAGACGGCTCTCGGGCAATAACCAACAGCGGGATCTAGATACCCATGTTGGCTCCCATAAGCTCCTCGATAATCTCATCGGATGAACCACGATGTCGAGGATTCAAACAACCCCTTATACAATTCCCTTTGTCAATCGGTATGTTACTTGCCCGAGATTCGATCGTCGGTATCCCAATACCTCGTTCAATCTCGTTACCGGCAAGTCACTTTACTCATCAGTAATGCATGATCCCGTGACCGGACACTTGATCACTTTGAGCTCATTATGATGATGCACTACCGAGTGGGCCCGGTGATACCTCTCCGTAACACGGAGTGACAAATCCAGTCTCGATCCGTGTCAACCCAATGTACACTTTCGGAGATACCTGTAGTGTACCTTTATAGTCACCCGATTACGTTGTGACGTTTGGTACACCCAAAGCACTCCTACGGTATCCGGGAGTTACACGATCTCATGGTCTAAGGAAGAGATACTTGACATTGGAAAATCTCTAGCAAAACAAACTACACGATCTTGTGCTATGCTTATGATTGGGTCTTCTCCATCACATCATTCTCCTAATGATGTGATCCCGTTATCATTGACATCCAATGTCCATAGTCAGGAAACCATGACCATCTATTGATCAACGAGCTAGTCAACTAGAGGCTCACTAGGGACATATTGTGGTCTATGTATTCACACGTGTATTACGATTTCCGGATAATACAATTATAGCATAAATAAAAGACAATTATCATGAACAAGGAAATATAATAATAATCCTTTTATTATTACCTCTAGGGCATATTTCCAATAGTCTCCCACTTGTATCAGGCTTGGGTCAATTCCGCATCAAATACCCAGGATTTACTACGAGTACCGGTAAGGTACACATCAATTACATGTATATCAAATATACCTTTAGTGTTGCCGGCCTTCTTGTCCGCTAAGTATTTGGGGCAGTTCCGCTTCCAGTGGCCCTTCCCTTTGCAATAAAAGCACTCTGTATCGGGATTGGGTCCATTCTTTTACTTCTTCCCGGCAACTTGCTTACCGGGCGCGGCAACATCCTTGCCGTCCATCTTGAAGTTCTTCTTACCCTTGCCCTTTTTGAACTTAGTGGTTTTATTGACCATCAACACTTGATGTTCTTTCTTGATTTCAACCTCTGCTGACTTCAGCATTGAGAATACTTCGGAATGGTCTTCACCATTCCTCGCATCTGTAGTTCATCATAAAGCTCTTGTAGCTTGGTGGGAGCGATCAAGGATTCTGTCAATGACCGCCTCGTCCGGGAGGTTAATGTCCAACTGGGACAGGCGGTTGTGCAACCCAGACATTTTGAGTATGTGCTCACTGACAGAACTGTTTTCCTCCATCTTACAACTATAGAACTTGTCGGAGACTTCATATCTCTCGAACCGGGCATGAGCTTGGAAAACTAGTTTCAGCTCCTCGAACATCTCATATGCTCCGTGTTGCTCAAAACACTTTTGGAGCCCCGGTTCTAAGCTGTAAAGCATGCCGCCTTTGAACGAGGGAGTAATCATCAGCACGAGACTGCCAAGCATTCATAATGTCTTGGTTCTGCAGACGGTGCATCACCTAGCGGTCCTTCTAGGACATATTGTTTCTGGCAGCTATGAGGATGATCCTCGTGTTCGGACCCGATCCGTATAGTTGCTGCCATCATCTTTCAGCTTGGTTTTCTCTAGGAACGCGTTGAAGTACATGTTGACATGAGCGTTGGCCATTTGATCTACAAGACATATTTGCAAAGGTTTTAGACTAAGTTCATGATAATTAAGTTCATCTAAACAAATTATTTTAATGAACTCCCACTCAGATTAGACATCCCTCTAGTCATCTAAGTGTTACACGATCCGAGTCGACTAGGCCGTGTCCGATCATCACGTGAGACGGACTAGTCATCGTCGGTGAACATCTTCATGTTGATCGTATCTTCCATACGACTCGTGTTCGACCTTTCGGTCTCCGTGTTCCGAGGCCATGTCCGTACATGCTAGGCTCGTCAAGTTAACCCTAAGTGTTTTGCATGTGTAAAACTGTCTTACACCCGATGTATGTGAACGTAAGGATCTATCACACCCGATCATCACGTGGTGCTTGAAACGACGAACTTTAGCAACGGCGCGCAGTTAGGGAGAACACTTCTTGATATTGTTGTAAGGGATCATCTTATTTACTACCGTCGTTCTAAGTAAACAAGATGCATAAACATAATAAACATCACAAGCAATTATATAGTAGTGACATGATATGGCCAATATCATATAGCTCCATTGATCTCAATCTTCGGGGCTCCATGATCATCTTGTCACCGGCATGACACCATGATCTCCATCATCATGATCTCCATCATCGTGTCTTCATGAAGTTGTCACGCCAACGACTACTTCTACTTCTATGGCTAACGCGTTTAGCACTAAAGTAAAGTAATTTACATGGCGTTCTTCAATGACACGCAGGTCATACAAAAAATAAAGACAACTCCTATGGCTCCTGCCGTTGTCATACTCATCGACATGCAAGTCGTGATTCCTATTACAAGAACATGATCTCATACATCACAATATGTCATTCATCATTCATCACAACTTCTGGCCATATCACATCACATGACAATTGCTGCAAAAACAAGTTAGACGTCCTCTAATTGTTGTTGCATCTTTTACGTGGCTCCAATTGGGTTCTAGCAAGAACGTTTTCTTACCTACGAATAACCACAACGTGATTTTGTCAACTTCATAAGGACCCTTTTCATCGAATCCGCTCCAACTAAAGTGGGAGAGACAGACACCCGCCAGCCACCTTATGCAACTAGTGCATGTCAGTCGGTGGAACCGGTCTCACGTAAGCGTACGTGTAAGGTTGGTTCGGGCCGCTTCATCCCACAATACTGCTGCAGCAAGATAAGACTAGTAGCGGCAAGCAAGTTGACAAGATCTACGCCCACAACAAAATTGTGTTCTACTCGTGCAATAGAGAACTACGCATAGACCTAGCTCATGATACCACTGTTGGGGAACGTTGCAGAAAATAAAAAATTTCCTACGGTTTCACCAAGATCCATCTATGAGTTCATCTAAGCAACGAGTCATGGGAGAGAGATTGCATCTACATACCACTTTGTAGATCGCGAGCGGAAGCGTTCAAAAGAACGGGGTTGAAGTAGTCGTTCTCGTCGTGATCCTATCACCGGAGATCCTAGCGCCGAACGGACGGCACCTCCGCGTTCAACACACGTACGGAGCGGATGACGTCTCCTCCTTCTTGATCCAGCAAGGGGGAAGGAGAGGTTGAGGAAGATGGCTCCAGCAGCAGCACGACGACGTGGTGGTGATGGAGTGACAGTTCTCCGGCAGGGCTTCGCCAAGCACACGCGAAGGAGGAGAGGTGTTGGGGAGGGGAGGGGCTGCGCCTTCAAGTGTGTTGCAGCCCTCCCCCGCCTCTATTTATAGGGGAAGGGAGAAGGGGAGCCGGCCCCTCTAGATGGGATCTAGAGGGGGGGCGGCCAAGGGAGGGGCTTGCCCCAAGCAAGGGGCGCCTCGTGGTTTCCCCAACTCTAGGCGCATGGGCCCTAGGGGGGAGTGGCGCCCCAGCCCACTTTGGGCTGGATCCCTTCCTCATACAGCCCATAAGGCCCTCCGAGAGGTGGCCTCCCGGTGGACCCGGAACCCCTCGGTGGCCCGGTACAATACCGATATGCCCCGAACCTTTCCGGTGACCGTATGACGACTTCCCATATATAAATCTTTACCTCCGAGTATTCCGGAACTCCTCGTGACGTCCGGGATCTCATCCGGACTCGAACAACATTCGGTAATCACATACAAGTCTTCCTAATAACCCTAGCGTCACCGAACCTTAAGTGTGTAGACCCTACGGGTTCGGGAGACATGTAGACATGACCGAGACGGCTCTCGGGCAATAACCAACAGGGAGATCTGGATACCCATGTTGGCTCCCACATGCTCCTCGATGATCTCATCGGATGAACCACGATGTCGAGGATTCAAACAACCCCGTATACAATTCCCTTTGTCAATCGGTATGTTACTTGCCCGAGATTCGATCGTCGGTATCCCAATACCTCGTTCAATCTCGTTACCGGCAAGTCACTTTACTCGTACCGTAATGCATGATCCCATGACCAGACACTTGATCACTTTGAGCTCATTATGATGATGCACTACCGAGTGGGCCCAGTGATACCTCTCCATAACACAGAGTGACAAATCCCAGTCTCGATCCGTGTCAACCCAACAGACACTTTCGGAGATACCTGTAGTGTACCTTTATAGTCACCCAGTTACGTTGTGACGTTTGGTACACCCAAAGCACTCCTACGGTATCCGGGAGTTACACGATCTCATGGTCTAAGGAAGAGATACTTGACATTGGAAAAGCTCTAGCAAAACGAACTACACGATCTTGTGCTATGCTTAGGATTGGGTCTTGTCCATCACATCATTCTCCTAATGATGTGATCCCGTTATCATTGACATCCAATGTCCATAGTCGTGAAACCATGACTATCTATTGATCAACGAGCTAGTCAACTAGAGGCTCACTAGGGACATATTGTGGTCTATGTATTCACACGTGTATTACGATTTCCGGATAATACAATTATAGCATGAATAAAAGACAATTATCATGAACAAGGAAATATAATAATAATCCTTTTATTATTGCCTCTAGGGCATATTTCCAACATTGTCTTCCCATACACACCCAAGAAGCCTAGCAGGTTCACGCAAAGGTTCTTCGTCACGTGCATCACGTCGATCGAAGAGCGGACCTCTAGGTCTTTCCAGTAGAGTAGGTCCCAAAATATAGATTTCTTCTTCCACATGGGTGCGTGATTCTCAGCGTCGTTCGAACAGCTAGTCCGCGGGACCCTTTCCAAAGATTACGTGTAAATCATTGACCATAGCAAGTACGTGATCACCGATGCGCATGGCGGGCTTCTTCCGGTGATCTGCCTCGCTTCGAAATGTTTGCCTTTCTTTCGACATTGATGGTTTGTCGGAAGAAATCGGCGATAACCCGGTACACATTCTTCCTGCAGCTTGCCAGGTATATACTATCGGTGTCAAGTAAACAGTGCGTGAATGCGTGGTATCCCTTGTTTGTCTGTCCTGAAAGGTTACTGAGAGCGGGCCAATCGTTGATGGTCACGAACAACAACGCCTTTAGGTTAAATTCCTCCTGTTTGTGCTCATCCCACGTACGTACACCGTTTCCATTCCACAGTTGTAAAAGTTCTTCAACTAATGGCCTTAGGTACACATCAATGTCGTTGCCGGGTTGCTTAGGGCCTTGGATGAGAACTGGCATCATAATGAACTTCCGCTTCATGCACATCCAAGGAGGAAGGTTATAGATACATAGAGTCACGGGCCAGGTGCTGTGATTGTTGCTCTGCTCTCTGAAAGGATTAATGCCATCCGCGCTTAAAGCAAATCATACGTTCCTTGGGTCACGTGCAAACTCAGCCCAGTACTTTCTCTCGATTTTTCTCCACTGCGACCCGTCAGCGGGTGCTCTCAACTTCCCGTCTTTCTTACGGTCCTCCATCGCATCAACTTGGCATGCTCTCCGTTTCTGAACAGACGTTTCAACCGTGGTATTATAGGAGCATACCACATCACCTTCGCAGGAACCCTCTTCCTAGGGGCTAGCCGTCAACATCACCAGGGTCATCTCGTCTGATCTTATACCGTAATGCACCGCATACCGGACATGCGTTCAGATCCTTGTACGCACCACGGTAGAGGATGCAGTCATTAGGGCATGCATGTATCTTCTGCACATCCAATCCTAGAGGGCATACGACCTTCTTTGCTGCGTATGTACTGTCTGGCAATTCGTTATCCTTTGGAAGCTTCTTCTTCAATATTTTCAGTAGCTTCTCAAATCCTTTGTCAGGCACAACATTCTCTGCCTTCCATCGCAGCAATTCCAAAGATGGTACCGAGCTTTGTGTTGCCATCTTCGCAATTGGGGTACAACCCTTTTTTGTGGTCCTCTAACATGCGGTCGAACTTCAGCTTCTCCTTTTGACTTTCGCATTGCGTCCTTGCATCGACAATGACCAGGCGGAGATCATCATCATCGGGCACATCGTCTGGTTCCTCTTAATCTTCAGCAGCTTCACTCGTTGCAGCATCATCGTGCACATCGTCTGGTTCCTCTTCATGTTCAGTAGCATCACCGTATTCAGGGGGCACATAGTTGTCATCGTACTCTTCTTCTTCGTCGTCTTCCATCATAACCCCTATTTCTCCATGCCTCGTCCAAACATTATAGTGTGGCATGAAACCCTTGTAAAGCAGGTGGGTGTGGAGGATTTTCCGGTCAGAGTAAGACTTCGTATTCCCACATATAGGGCATGGACAACACATAAAACCATTATGCTTGTTTGCCTCAGCCACTTCGAGAAAATCATGCACGCCCTTAATGTACTCGGAGGTGTGTCTTGAACCGTACATCCATTGCCGGTTCATCTGCGTGCATTATATATAATTAAGTGTGTCAAAAATCATTACAGAACATCATGAATAGATAATTAAGTGACCAAATTAATAGAAGTTCATCATCACATTAAAACCAAAGTACAAACATAGTTCTCATCTAACAACATAAAGCTCTGCAGTGCATCTAAATTAATTAAACCATACACTGAAACTATGTAAAACATTTCAATGCGAAAACAAATGCGATCATAATCGCAACCAATGTAACAACTGATCCAACGACATAATGATACCAAGCCTTGGTATGAATGGCATATTTTTTCTAATCTTTCTAATCTTCAAGCGCATTGCATCCATCTTGATCTTGTGATCATCGACGACATCCGCAACATGCAACTCCAATATCATCTTCTCCTCCTCAATTTTTCTAATTTTTTCCTTAAACAAATTGTTTTCTTCTTCAACTAAATTTAACCTCTCGACAATAGGGTCGGTTGGAATTTCCGGTTCAACAACCTCCTAGATAAATAAAATTTATGTCACGTTGGTCGGCATAATTGTCATAAACAATAAATGAACCACTAGTTATGAAAAGATAATATATATATACCACATCCGAATCATAAACAGGACGAGGGCCGACGGGGGCGGATACCAAAACCATCGCACTATATAAGATGCAATAATAAAAGTAAGAAAATTATACAAGTATCTATATAAACATACAAGTAAGAATTTTTTTCCTTTCATAAAGAAGATAAGAACAAGAGGCTCACCACGGTGGTGCCGACGAGATCGGCGCAGGCGATCAACGGCGGTGAGGACGGGACGGGACGTGACGGACCGCTAAACCTAGACAAATATTAAGAAAAATGGAGCTTGGAGGTCGAGCTTGGAGAGGAGAAAGCTTAAGTAGTGTGGCTCGGGCATTCCATCGAACATCTCGTGTGCATAGGAGGTGAGCTAGAGCACCACAAAGCTCTCCCCTCGCCTGCCATTTAAAAACAGAGCAGGAGTGCTTTGCTTTCATGCGAGGGGTATATATAGGCAACTAATTGGTCCGGTTGGTGACTTGAACCCACTAAAGGGCCTTTTGGTCCCTTCAAGCCACCAACCGACCAATGGTGGTAAAGAGCGAGGCCCATTGGTCCCGGATTCGTCACCAACCGGGACCAAAAGGACGAATGACCACATGGCCGGCCGGCCTCGTGAACCGGTCCAATGCTTCATCGATTGCCTTGAATCGACTAATTTGGGACCGACCCGGACCATTGGCCCCTTTTCTACTAGTGTTTCTGAGGCTCTAGACGTTGATCATATATTGTTTCCAATGCGCGGCGGCCAAATTCTTGTGGAGTTGTGTTTGGGAAAGCCTCGACTGTAACTGGGACCTCAATTCATTTTAAGAGATCCTACTCCCCATTCCTGATACTCGTGGGCAACATCGTAGAATCATTTGGCGTATGTTCGCAGCCTTAGCATGGGCACTTTGGACCTGCCGCCATAAGCTTACGATGGAGGGTTACATCCCACATCATCCTGCTAACTACATTATTAAACGGTCCTTATTTTGTTTTTTAAAGTGGAGGCCTCTCGAAAAGAGGAATCAAAACGAGGTGGCACAGGTGGTACAAAATAAGATTGGAGACGTCCACTCCATCAAGAGAAGAAACCTCACTTGATGTTGTCGCTGGGCGCGCCCCATCATATCGCGTCATGCTTTCCCGGTTTCCCTTACGTAGCATGTTTCCTTTCGAGATGGTATGTAACCTACAATTAGCATTTGTTCAGTGCATATAATTTGAAGAGACTTGCAAAGATATCAAATCATGCATATAAGAATTCAGAGAAGAACCAAATAATAATCATAGATAATCTTGATCATAAATCCACAATTCATCGGATCTCGGCAAACACAACGCAAAAGAATATTACATCGAATAGATCTCCAAGAACATCGAGGAGAACATGGTATTGAGAATCAAAGAGAGAGAAGAAGCCATCTAGCTAATAATTAAAGACCCGAAGGTCTGTGGTAAACTACTTATGCTTCATCAGAGAGGTAATGGTGTTGATGTAGAAGCCCTTCGTGATCCAATCCCCCTCCGGCAGGACGCCGGAAAAGGTCCCTAGATGGGATCTCACGGGTACATAAGGTTGCGGCGGTGGAGAAGTGGTTTCGTGGCTCCCATGGATGTTTTTAGGGTATAAGAGTATATATAGGCGAAGGAACTAGGTCAGGGGAGCCACGAGGGGCCCACGAGGTAGGGGGGCCGCCCTACGCCCCTGTGCGCGCCCTCCTGCCTTGTGGCCGCCTCGTTGCGTCTCCAACTTCATCTCCAAGTCTTCTGGTTTGCTTTCGGTCCAAGAAAGATCACCGCGAAGGTTTCATTCCGTTTGGTATTCCTTTTCTGCGAAACCCTAAAATAGGCAAAAAAAAAACAGAAACTGGCACTGGGCCCTCGGTTAACAGGTTAGTCCCAAAAATAATATAAAATAGCATATAAATGCCTATTAAACATTCAAAACAGATAATAATAGCATGTAACAATAAAAAATTATAGATACGTTGGGGACGTATCACATACCTCTCCCCACACCCTCTTAGTATGTGATGGGTTGATTTCTTCTAGGTGATGGGACGCACAACCATTTCGAGAAGGTTATGCCTGTATTCTTTTGGGAAGGGAACACTATCAAACCCAAATGTCACGTGGT
This sequence comes from Aegilops bicornis, assembly GCA_021605145.1. Lineage (NCBI taxonomy): Eukaryota > Viridiplantae > Streptophyta > Magnoliopsida > Poales > Poaceae > Aegilops > Aegilops bicornis. The sequence continues at coordinate 42,898,261 of CM038673.1, read as the reverse complement.
CCATTGGGAGGACATATGCGTGCCTAAAATCCCAAGGAGGTTTAGGGACTACCAACTGCAAGAAAATAGACCTTGGCCTCTTAAGAAAGTAGATATAGAGGACCCCTCAAAACCATGGCCTCTTAAGAAAATAAACCTGAAATCAGCCGGATGAAAAGCAGTTTTAAATGTTTGAAATAGGCCGGTAAGCATTCACCATGCATGCATGCATGCATGCATTCCCATTATCTATTAGCAAGCATTCACCATGCATCCATTCCCTTTCGCAATGGGGACGCCGAGGGCTCTGCCTAGCTGGGAGGTCGTTTTCTCCCCCGAGAAATATTTGTCCACTGCCTAGCTGGTGGAGACCTCGCCGGAGCAGAACGTGGAACACGCCTCCGTGTGACGCCGCGAGAGGCGTCGCCACCGTCCGTCCCTCCGCCGCTGGACTGGAGCGGAATCGTGGCACACGCCTGCGGGCATCGCTATTTCTCCGCGGGGTACACGCCAGGTACCAGCCAAAACCAAGAGCCGGACGTATCCGCCGGGACCTTATCGCTCCAACGCACACGCACATGCGACCCCCCATATTGCATGGACCGTATGCATGCAATGCAAGATACTGCTGCACTACGTAGTACCTACACCTCAGATCTAGATGCGCATGTTTAAAAACAAAAGATAACTAAAATAAATAAGTAAACAATAACTAAAATACTTCCTCCATCTCTCTCTCTCTCTCTCTCTTTCTCTCTCTCTTGAGTAGTACGTACCATTATTTTGAGTAGCTCTAGACCTTATTTCGTAATCAGTGAAAATGACAAGTCTTTTGCCTTGTTTATTAAAAGAAAGGAAATTATTTTGAGTATACGTGGACTACGATCTCTATAAATAGGATTCAGGGCTCATTCTCTCCGACATCAGATCCTTCCATCACCCCTTCCTTTCCTTTGCCAGGGTTGCACAGTTTAGGAAACTAACACTGTGCTCCTTTCCGGCCCTCTCACTCCATCCTTGGGCCGTTCCATTGTGTAGCGCAATAGCAGACACAGCTAGCTAGCCACGATGCTAACGGCAACCAAGTCTCTGGTAGGCGGTGCATGTGCCGCCCCGTCGCCGGCCCGGAGGCGGACGTTTGTGGTGCCCGAGGCTCGCCGGAAACCAGGCAATGGCCGCCGCACCAGTGTGTCCAAGGTCGGCAGCACCAGCACCACCACCACTACCACCACCACCTTGTCGACCGACTCCAATGGTACGGCCGTTGGCACGGTCACCCGCCCGGACGCCCACGTCCGGGACCGCACGCAGACCACCGAGATGAAGGCCACCGTGACGGTGCACATGAGTAAGGCGGCCGGGGTTCGTGATTTCCTCTACGATCTCATCCTCAAAACTTGGTTGCACGTTGATCTCGTCAGCTCCGAGTTGGATCCACGTGAGTGACAAACCTTTCTTGCACATACATTAATCCATGTATATATATATATATATGTGTGTGTGCTAGATATATCTGTCTGAGCGACAGATAATTTCTAACCGGGGAAGATTGATAGTAATATATGTTTGCTTGGTCGGGTCGGTGCAGAAACGGGGCAGGAGTGGGAGCCAATCTCCGGGGCCGTCAAGCACTCAGGTAGAGTGGACGACGAGTGGGACATGTACGAGGCCACCTTCAAGGTGCCGGGATCCTTTGGACCCATTGGCGCCGTTCAAGTCACAAACTACCACCACAGCGAGATGTTGCTGGGGGACATTGAGGTCTTCCCCACCGGCCAGGAGGAGTCTGCCGTCACGTTTCACTGCAACTCCTGGATCGACCCCTCTCACTGCACCCCCGACAAGCGTGTTTTCTTTCCCGCGGTCCGTCAACTAATTACCTATCCAATCCATTTTTATTTACTCTCTCTAGTGTCAAAACGTCTTACATTTTGAGACAGAGGGAGTGCATAGATAGGGTGCTTGTTTTTTGAGTTGAAGACACCATTATTGACCCCTTAACTGATCTAGCATATCTATATGTGTGTGGTGCAGCGCTCCTACCTCCCGTCGCAGACGCCCAAGGGTGTGGAGGCATTGCGCAAGCGTGAGCTCGAGATCCTCCGCGGCACCGGCTGTGGCGAGCGCAAGGAACATGACCGCATCTACGACTACGACGTGTACAATGACCTCGGCAACCCTGACGACCCTAAGAACCCTACCACACGGCCTGTGCTCGGTGGCAAGGAGCACCCCTACCCCCGACGCTGCCGCACGGGCCGCCCTCGCAGCAAGAAGGACCCGTTTTCCGAGGAGAGGAGCCACAAGGACCACATCTACGTGCCCCGGGACGAGGCCTTCACGGAGCGCAAGATGGGAGCGTTCGACACGAAGAAGTTCATGTCGCAGCTGCACGCCTTGACCACGGGCATAAAGACGGCCAAACACAAGGACCAGAGCTTCCCCTCCTTGTCTGCCATTGACAAGCTCTACGACGACAACTTCAGGAACCAGCCGGTGCAGCCCGAAGGGGGGAAGCTCAGGTTCGTCATCGATTTGCTTGAGACGGAGCTGCTCCACCTCTTCAAGCTCGAAGGGGCCGCGTTCCTCGAGGGGATACGCAGAGTCTTCAAGTTTGAGACGCCCGAGATTCATGACAGTACGTACAATAGAGATTCATTCATTGCTACGCACAACATGCTTGCTTGCTTGCATAACGGATCGATAGTTTGCCCGTAGCTAATAATTAGCATGCATGCTGAAAATGCAGGGGACAAGTTTGCTTGGTTCAGAGACGAGGAATTCGCACGACAAACCATCGCAGGGATGAACCCATTGAGCATCCAACTAGTCACGGTATGTTGCCATTACGGCTTTATTTATAAAGTCGGGCGCTCTGCCTTTTCTATAAAACTAGTTACTACACCTTTTTCCTTCATTTTCCAGGAAAGGAAAATTCTTCATTGATTGTTTTACCAATTTCTATATGAAAACTATATATGCAGGAGTTTCCTATCAAGAGCAAGCTGGATGAGGCAACCTACGGCTCGGCGGACTCCCTGATCACTAAAGAGCTGATTGAAGAGCAGATCAGACGTGTCATGACAGCTGAGGAGGCAGTGGCTAATAAGAAGTTGTTCATGTTGGACTACCATGACTTGTTGCTGCCATACGTACTCAAGGTCCGCAAGCTTGAGGGCACCACCTTGTACGGCTCTCGCGCGCTCTTCTTCCTCACCGACGACGGCACGCTCCGGCCCATCGCCATCGAGCTGACCAGGCCCAAGTCCAAGCGCAAGCCGCAGTGGCGCCAGGTCTTCACGCCTGGATGCGATGGCAGCGTCACGGGATCCTGGCTATGGCAGCTCGCCAAGGCCCATGTCCTGGCTCACGACGCCGGCGTCCACCAGCTCGTCAGCCACTGGCTGAGGACGCACGCCTGCACCGAGCCCTACATCATCGCCGCCAACAGGCAGCTCAGCCAGATGCACCCCGTCTACCGCCTGCTGCACCCGCACTTCCGCTTCACCATGGAGATCAACGCGCAGGCGCGCGCGATGCTCATCAACGCCGATGGCATCATCGAGGGCTCCTTCGCGCCGGGGGAGTACTCCATTGAGCTCAGCTCCGTAGCTTACGACCAGCAGTGGCGGTTCGACATGGAGGCCCTGCCGGAAGACCTCATCCGGAGGGGCATGGCGGTCAGGAAGGAGAATGGTGAGCTGGAGCTGGCCATAGAGGACTACCCCTACGCCAACGACGGCCTGCTCATCTGGGACGCCATCAAGGAGTGGGCGTTGACCTACGTGGAGCACTATTACCCGTGCACCGCGGACATCGTCGATGACGAGGAGCTTCAGGCTTGGTGGACCGAGGTGCGCACCAAAGGCCACGCCGACAAGCAGGACGAGCCGTGGTGGCCCGAGCTGGACAGCCATGAGAACCTGGCGCAGGCCCTGGCGACCATCATGTGGGTCACGTCGGCGCATCACGCGGCCGTCAACTTCGGGCAGTACCCCATGGCCGGGTACATCCCCAACCGCCCGACCATGGCCCGGAGGAACATGCCGACCGAGATGGGTGGCGACGACATGCGCGCGTTCGTGGAGGCGCCGGAGAAGGTGCTGCTGGACACGTTCCCGTCCCAGTACCAGAGTGCCATAGTCCTTGCCATCTTGGACCTCCTGTCGACGCACTCGTCAGATGAGGAGTACATGGGCACGCACGAAGAGCCGTCATGGAAACAGGATGGGGCGATCAGGCAGGCATTTGAGAAGTTCAAGGAGAGGACTAGGGAGATCGTGGAGCAGGTGGACGAGTGGAACAACGACCCCGACCGGAAAAACCGGCACGGCGCCGGTATGGTGCCGTATGTGCTGCTCAGGCCGTCGGACGGTGATCCTACAGACGAGAAGATGGTGATGGAGATGGGCATCCCCAACAGCATCTCCATTTGAGCTGAGTTGTGTGCGTTGCTGAACTAGCCGTAAATAAGTGTGTCTTCTAGTCTCTTGGCCCAACGGTGGGTATAATTGGAATGGGACATCAGTGTGACCGAAAATGCTAATAAAGTGACACGAGGATACATGTTGCACGTGATAATCTCTTTCTAGAGTCACTAGATATTATAGAAACAAGGCAAGATAAAAAGTCTGCACATCAAATTATCACAATGCAACCTCAGAATTTGTATAGTAAATCCAGACGTTAGGGGCATTTTTGATAGTTCGGTATTGTAAATCCCGCGGCTAGTTTCTCTCCCCAAAAGAGTTGTAGGGTAGAGTTGGAATTTTACATGGCCGTTTCCTTTCAGATGTAACTCGACGAGCATTCAAGTTCCGTCAAACAAACCAAGGATTATTGACCCATGCAAGTCGGGGCAGCACAATGGTATGATGTTGTGCTGTATCACTTACACATGATTCAGAAGCTCCTATATATTGTAGTGATCAAACTGTAGATATAGAGAGAATTTGCGCTGACAGGATCTAGTGTGCATATTTGATGTGTCCAATGAGCTTTATGTAGATGGTCTCAAAGGATTGATGTGCAATCTATTTTTTTAAACTTAAATACATATCTTCTGAGATCTGCCATGTAATGGGTGTGTTAAAAAACTGGAGGCTTTTAAAGAGACATATGCTAGAAATTTTCACAGTAATCTGAAGCATCCAATCGTTTTTTAAGAGATACCGAAAAGTGCATCTTATATTTGATATTTCTCCAGGAAAACAATTAACTAGTATTATATGAAGGAAATATGCCCTAGAGGCAATAATAAAGTTGTTATTTATATTTCCTTATATCATGATAAATATCTACTATTCATTCTAGAATTGTATTAACCGGAAACTTGATACATGTGTGGATACATAGACAAAACAATGTCCCTAGTAAGCTTCTACTTGACTACTCGTTAATACAAAATGGTTAAGTTTTCTAACCATAAACATGTGTTGTCATTTGATGAACGGGATCACATCATTAGGAGAGTGGGACTGCGTGACCGAAAATGCTAATAAAAGGATACGAGGATACATGTTGCACGAGTCAATCTCTTACTGGAGTCACAAGATATTATAGAAACAAGGCAAGTTAAAGAGTCTTTTTACAGTACATCAAACTATCTGGCTGCTCATCATTGTTATCCAATGGCTCAGATATCACAATGCCACCTCAGAATGTGTGTAGTAGATCTAGGCGTTAGGGGCATTTTTGATACCGACCTGCTAAAAATCAGTCAAATGAGATATAATCAAGTCTCAGTCGACCATGCAACATTTTATGCCATCGTATGCAACATTTTTTTTCTATGTTTGCAACATCTATGTTGCTGGTTGTAGCATGTCGTCCTTCATCGGTGGTAGCATGTTATCTCACCGGGTGCAACATCCTTCATTGACGGTTGTAGCATTTCAGATAGAACGGTTGTAGCATTTATTGTTGTTGCTTGCAATACCGTCTCAACATTTTTCGTCGCCGCTTGTAGCATCCAGCCATGCCGGTAGTAGCAAAAAAACACGATGACGTCACTCGACTAAGACTTCGTTAAGTCTCAGTCGGCTGAGTTCTAGACACACCCTTTTTGATAGTTCGGTATTGTGAATCTCGCGGCTAGTTTCTCTCCCCAAAAGAGTTGTAGGGTAGAGTTGGAATTTTACATGGTTGTCTCCTTTCAAATGTAACTCTGACCGCCATTCAAGTTCCGTCAAACAAACCAGGATTATAGATCCATGCAAGTGGGGTGGCACAATGGCATAATGTTGTGTTGTATCACATACAAATGATTCAGAAGCCCCTATTGTACTGATCAAACTGTAGATATAGAGAATTGGCGCTGACATGATCTAGTGTGCATGGGTGATGTGTCCAATGAGCTTGATGTAGATGGTCTAAAAGGATCAATGTACAATCTATTTTCTAATCTTATAAATACATATGTTCTGAAATCTGCCATTTGATGGGCTGGTTAAAAATAGAGAAACATATCCTAGAAATTCTCACAATGATCAAAAGCATCCAACCCTTTTTTTTTGTTCTTGGAAAGAGACACCAGAAAGGGCATTTTATATTTGATTTTTATCCAGGAAAACAGTAATCAATATGATGAAAAGACAACGTACGCAGACTGACCAGTACAAAATAATTACATTGCAAAAATATACTAGCCTTCTTCGTTCAGTTATATGCCGCCCTCCGAAGATTGAAAATCACACTAAACCAATAGTAAAGGAAAGGGACACATGCAATATTAGGCTTTAAAGATCGCAATAGCCACTCGCCCCTTGAGATGAGAACTATAAGTCACTGAAGAAGCATTAGTTGGAGCATCACCCCATGCACCCACACAGTACAAGTTTGCAATCCATCACCATGGGTTTAGAGGGTTGGAGAAATCGGACCATACCAATGAATAACACAGAAGAAGATGTCGAAGTAGTCGCACCAATGGCCAACCAGTTGCTCTCCTTGAAGCCAATTAATTTGATACTTCCCAAAATTACAGTCGTTTGATCTTGACAATAGCCGTTCGACATAAAATTTTATGAAAATTACCCACCTATGTAATTACATAAATAAGTAGTAGGCAAGGTTAGGTTCTGTTCTGCTCTAACGTATAGGTTATGCTCTAAGCTAAGCTGCTTTTATGGTCCATACACAACATTATTTATTTATTTTTTGCCTAAGCACAGAAACACACAAAAAAAGATTATGCCAAACTTGAATTTGCCGTGAAGGTCAGCAGTTGGTAAGTGACTACATAAATATAAAACAACAATGTTCGACCATACAACTTTGGAGAGCACGTTTAGCCCGCAACCAGTGGTTAAATTGCCAGTTAAAGGTTCATCAAACTAGTGCATTTTTTCCAATGCAGACAGAATGAGATAAGATAAATAACACATGATTTCTTCAAGAAGTTTTTACTGCACAGGACATTCTCCTATACAACCTTGGAATTTGATTTAAAACATGTTGAATCTAAACTATATTAAAAGGGGAGATGTTTACCTCTCTTAGTCCCAGCTCAAGAATTATAAGAGATTGACATGGCTTCTTTACCCGTGATAGGGTAAGAGCCTACAAAATGTTGTATCACAGTTTAAGTAGATATATATTTGGCTCCTACAGAACACGGCCTTATAATAGAGAGATGTTTACCTTTTACAATGTCTTCTCCATGATCCGATACAATTGCAATCAAGTTTCTAGTTTCCGAAAAAGTTTGATAGCATCAAATATTTTCACCTGTAAAGCAGTGTACCGAAACATATTTTTCGTCGTGCCATGGTCGGCATGAATTAAGCCATTCATAGTTTCAACATAGAATTAACTTACTGATATATCCTTTTCGGCATCTATATCATTTCCTTGATCAAAATGATCCCAGCATATGTCTACCAACATCTTTTCTAGCTGGTGAAATTACAAAAAGTTGTTGGTGAAGTTACAAAAAGTCAATAGTGTCACATAAAAATATATGGAAAATATACCTTACATCCAAGTGTACTCACCCTCACACGAGATTCTTTCTTGTTCTGATTTTTGAAATACACAATGGCTACAACTCTAAAGATATTTCATATAAGAAGCACGTTCACTAAAACATCCTTGTTTTGTGCTTTTTGAAATATATAATGACTACAGCTCTAAAGATACTTCATATCAAAAGCACCTCCAGTAAAATAGCATACTCTATAATCCGTACTCCAAACTTTATAATAACAAATGAACAATATATATACTCCCTTGAGAGAACATACTCCATATACTATCAAATGAACAATAATTATATATACACTTGTCACTATCAGGGGAGTATAGGCTTATTAATGCATATATCTATATGCATACTCTGTTATTGAATTAATCGTGCATATATTATTTTTTTAGAAAAGGAGGATTACCCCCGGCCTCTGCATCTGGGCGATGCATGCAACAATTTTATTAATTATTCTCAGAGACCTTACAAAGCATTACATCAGTAAGCCTAAAGCCACCATCTAGGCGACACCTGTCGCTACTCCTAATCCCTTGATGCAGGAGTGCCGAATGTCCGAGCCTAATACCAAACAAACATCGCACCAAAACCTAACATGTAATGCTGGATGCCCCATCCCAGCCACATGCCGGGAATGGGTCACACACCGGTCCGGCGCACTCACCGAGGCTACCACCGCCGTCACCCACCTAACCATCTTCAGAGCAGGTACTTACGCAAAGACCTTGCCAGGTCAGCTGTCGACGCCACCATGGGGCCAGACAGCGCCACCACCCTGCGCGAGGCCATCACGCCACGTCCAGCACCGAGACCCCGCTGCTCCATGCTGCCGAGACCCGCCATCGTCGACGCGAGAGAAGGCACGCCACACCACCTCACGCCTCTTCCATCCGGCGCCGCTCCACAAACGACGCCCCCAAGAAGGAACACGTGTTGGAAATATGCCCTAGAGGCAATAATAAATTAGTTATTATTATATTTCCTTGTTCATGATAATCGTTTATTATCCATGCTATAATTGTATTGATAGGAAACTCAGATACATGTGTGGGTATATAGACAACACCATGTCCCTACTAAGCCTCTAGTTGACTAGCTCGTTAATCAATAGATGGTTACGGTTTCCTGACCATGGACATTGGATGTCATTGATAACGGGATCACATCATTAGGAGAATGATGTGATGGACAAGACCCAATCCTAAGCCTAGCACAGATTGTGTAGTTCATATGCTAAAGCTTTTCTAAAATGTCAAGTATCATTTCCTTAGACCATGAGATTGTGCAACTCCCGGATACCGTAGGAATGCTTTGGGTGTACCAAACGTCACAACGTAACTGGGTTGCTATAAAGGTGCATTACAGGTATCTCCGAAAGTGTCTGTTGGGTTGGCACGAATCGAGACTGGGATTTGTCACTCCGTGTGACGGAGAGGTATCTCTGGGCCCACTCGGTAGGACATCATCATAATGTGCACAATGTGATCAAGGAGTTGATCACGTGATGATGTGTTACGGAACGAGTAAAGAGACTTGCCGGTCACGAGATTGAACAAGGTATCGGATACCGACGACCGAATCTCGGGCAAGTACAATACCGCTAGACAAAGGGAATTGTATACGGGATTGATTGAGTCCTTGACATCGTGGTTCATCCGATGAGATCATCGTGGAACATGTGGGAGCCAACATGGGTATCCGGATCCCGCTGTTGGTTATTGACCGAGAACGTCTCGGTCATGTCTGCGTGGTTCCCGAACCCGTAGGGTCTACACTTAAGGTTCGATGGCGCTAGGGTTATAAAGGAAGTTTGTATGTGGTTACCGAATGTTGTTCGAGTCCCGGATGAGATCCCGGACGTCACAAGGAGTTCGGAATGGTCTGGAGGTAAAGAATTATATATCGAAGTCCTGTTTTGGTCACCGAAAAGTTTGGGTTTTATCGGTAATGTACCGGGACCACCGGGAGGGTCCTGGGGGTCCACCAAGTGGGGCGACCATCCACGGAGGGCTGCATGGGCCAAGTGTGGGAGGGGACCAGCCCCATGTGGGCTGGTGCGCCCCTCCAAGAGGCCCATGTGCCAAGAGATAAGGGAAAGGGAGAGTCCTAAAGGGGAAGGCACCTCCTAGGTGCCTTAGGGAGGATGGACTCCTCCCCGGCACTCCTTCCTTGGAGGAAGGGCCAAGGCTGCGCCCCCTCCTCCCTTGCCCCTATATAGTGGAGGGAGGGAGGGCAGCCACACCGGAGTCCCTGGCACCTCCCTCCCTCCCGTGACACCTCCTCCTCTCCCGCAGGTGCTTGGCGAAGCCCTGCAGGATTGCCACGCTTCTCCACCACCACCACCATGCCGTTGTGCTGCTGCTGGATGGAGTCTTCCTCAACCTCTCCCTCTCTCCTTGCTGGATCAAGGCATGGGAGACGTCATCAGGCTGTACGTGTGTTGAACGCGGAGGTGCCGTCCGTTCGGCACTAGGATCATCGGTGATTTGAATCACGACGAGTACGACTCCATCAACCCCGTTCACTTGAACGCTTCCGCTTAGCGATCTACAAGGGTATGTAGATGCAATCACTCTCCCATGACTCGTTGCTTAGATGAACTCATAGATGGATCTTGGTGAAACCGTAGGAAATTTTTTAATTTTCTGCAACGTTCCCCAACAGTGGCATCATGAGCTAGGTCTATTGCGTAGATTCTTTGCACGAGTAGAACACAAAGTAGTTGTGGGCGTTGATTTTGTTCAATATGCTTTCCGTTACTAGTCCAATCTTGTTTCGACGGTATTGTGGGATGAAGCGGCCCGCACCGACCTTAGACGTACTCTTACGTGAGACAGGTTCCACCGACTGACATGCACTTGGTGCATAAGGTGGCTAGCGGGTGCCGCCTCTCTCCCACTTTAGTCGGATCGGATGCGATGAAAAGGGTCCTTATGAAGGGTAAATAGCAATTGACATATCACGTTGTGGTTTTGCGTAGGTAAGAAACGTTCTTGCTAGAAACCCATAGCAGCCACGTAAAACATGCAAACAACAATTAGAGGACGTCTAACTTGTTTTTGCAGGGTATGCTATGTGATGTGATATGGCCAAGAAGAATGTGATGAATGATATGTGATGTATGAGATTGATCATGTTCTTGTAATAGGAATCACGACTTGCATGTCGATGAGTATGACAACCGGCAGGAGCCATATGAGTTGTCTTTATTTATTGTATGACCTGCGTGTCATTATACAACGCCATGTAATTACTTTACTTTATTGCTAACCGGTAGCCATAGTAGTAGAAGTAATAGTTGGCGAGACAACTTCATGAAGACACGATGATGGAGATCATGATGATGGAGATCATGGTGTCATGCCGGTGACGATGATGATCATGGAGCCCGAAGATGGAGATCAAAGGAGCAAAATGATATTGGCCATATCATGTCACTATTTGATTGCATGTGATGTTTATCATGTTTATGCATCTTATTTGCTTAGAACGACGGTAGTAAATAAGATGATCCCTCATTAAAATTTCAAGAAGGTGTTCCCCCTAACTGTGCATCGTTGCGAAAGTTCGTCGTTTCGAAGCACCACATGATGATCGGGTGTGATAGATTCTTACGTTCACATACAACGGGTGTAAGCCAGATTTACACACGCAGAACACTTAGGTTAACTTGACGAGCCTAGCATGTACAGACATGGCCTCGGAACACAAGAGACCGAAAGGTCGAGCATGAGTCGTATAGTAGATACGATCAGCATGAAGATGTTCACCGATGATGACTAGTCCGTCTCACGTGATGATCGGACACGGCCTAGTTGACTCGGATCATGTAATCACTTAGATGACTAGAGGGATGTCTATCTGAGTGGGAGTTCATGAGATGAACTTAATTATCCTGAACATAGTCAAAAGATCTTTGCAAATTATGTCGTATGATCGCGCTTTAGTTCCACTGTTTAGATATGTTCCTAGAAAAAAATATAGTTGAAAGTTGACAGTAGCGATTATGCGGACAGTAGAAAGCTTATGTCCTTAATGCACCGCTCAGTGTGCTGAACCCCAAACGTCGTTTGTGGATGTTACGAACATCGGACATACACGTTTTGATAACTACGCGATAGTTCAGTTAAACGGTTTAGAGTTGAGGCACCAAAGACGTTTTCGAAACGTCGCGGAACATATGAGATGTTTCGAGGGCTGAAATTGGGATTTCAAGCTCGTGCCCACGTCAAGAGGTATAAGACCTCCGACGATTTTCTTAGCCTGTAAACTAAGGGAGAAAAGCTCAATTGTTGAGCTTGTGCTCAGATTATCTGAGTGCAACAATCACTTGAATCGAGTGGGAGTTGATCTTCCAGATGAGATAGTGATGTTTCTCCAAAGTCATTGCCACCAAGCTGCTAGAGCTTCGTGATGAACTATAACATGTCGAGGATAGATATGATGATCCTTAAGGTATTCACGATGTTTGACAATCCGCCGGAAAGTAGAAATCAAGAAGGAGCATCAATTGTTGATGGTTGGTGAAACCACTAGTTTCAAGAAGGGCAAGGGCAAGAAGGGACACTTCATGAAACGGCAAATCAGTTGCTACTCCAAAGAAGAAACCCAAGGTTGAACCCAAACCCGAGACTAAGTGCTTACGTAATAAGGGGAACAACCACTGGAGCAGAATTACCCTAGATACTTGGTAGATAAGAAGGCTGGCAAGGTCGATAGAAGTATATTGGATATACATTATGTTAATGTGGACTTTACTAGTACTCCTAGTAGCACCAGGGTATTAGATACCAGTTCGGTTGCTAAGTGTTGGTAACTCGAAACAAAAGCTACGGAATAAACGGAGACTAGCTAAAGGTGAGCTGACGATACGTGTTGGAAGTGTTTCCAAGGTTGATATGATCAAGCATCGCACGCTCCCTCTACCATCAAGATTGGTGTTAAACCTAAATAATTGCTATTTGGTGTTTGCGTTGAGCATAGACATGATTGGATTATATGCATGCAATACGGTTATTCATTTAAGGAGAATAATGGTTACTCTGTAAATTTGAAAAATACCGTCAATGGTCTAGCACCTAAAAGGAATGGTTTATTGAATCTCGATCGTAGTGATACACATTTTCATGCCAAAAGATATAAGATAGTAATGATAGTACCACGTACTTGTGGCACTGCCATGTAAGTCATATTGGTATAAAATGCATGAAGAAGCTCCATGTTGATGGATCTTTGGACTCACTCGTTTTTGAAAAGTTTGAGACATGCAAACCATGTCTATTGGTGTATACGCATGAAGAAACTCCATGCAGATGGATCGTTTGGACTCACTTGAGATATGCAAATCATACCACATGGGTAAGATGACTGAAAAGCCTCGTTTTTCAGTTAGATGGAACAAGATAGCAACTTGTTGGAAGTAACACATTTTGATGTGTGCAGTCCAATGAGTCTTTGAGGCATGCTGATGAATATCGTTATGTTCTTACTTCACAGATGATTTGAGTAGATGTTGAGTATATTTACTTGATGAAACACAAGTCTGAATTATTGAATGGTTCAAGTAATTTCAGAGTGAAGTTGAAGATCATCGTGACAAAAGGATAAAATGTCTATGATATGATCATAGAGATGAGTATCTGAGTTACGAGCTTTGGCACACAATTAAGACATTGTGGAAATTGTTTCACAATTAATACCGCCTGGAACACCATAGTGTGATGGTGTGTCCGAACATCATAGTTGCACCCTATTGGATATGATGCGTACCATGATGTCTCTTATCGAATTACCACTATCGTTCATGGGTTAGGCATTAGAGACAACCAAACTCACTTTAATAGGGCACCACGTAATTCCATTGAGACGACACCGTTTGAACTATGGTTTGGAGAAACCTAAGTTGTCGTTTGTTAAAAGTTTGGGGCTGCGACGCTTATGTGAAAAAGTTTCATCGTGATAAGCTCGAACCCAAAACGGATAAATACATCTTCATAGGATACCCAAAATGGTTGGGTATACCTCCTATCTCAGATCCGGAAGCAAAAGTAATTGTTTCTAGAACGGGTCCTTTCTCGAGGAAAAGTTTCTCTCGAGAAAGAATTGAGTGGGAGGATGGTGAAGACTTGATGAGGTTATTGAACCGTCACTTAAACTAGTGTGTAGCAGGGCACAGGAAGCTGTTCCCGTGGCACCTACACCAATTGAAGTAGAAGCTTATGATAGTGATCATGAAGTTTCGGATCAAGTCACTAACGTACCTCGTAGGGTGACAAGGATGCGTACTACTTCAGAGTGGTACGCAATCCTGTCTTAGAGGTCATGTTGCTAGACAACAATGAACCTACGAGCTATGGAGAAGCGATGGTGGGCCCGGATTCCGATGAATGGCTCGAGGCCATAAAATCCGAGAACGGATCCATGACTTTGGAAGAAATACTTGATGGTCGTAAGGCCATTGGGTACGGATGGATTTTGAAAGGAAGACAGACAATGATGGTAAGAATTACCATTAAGAAAGCTCGACTTGTCGTTAAGATGTTTTCCGACAAGTTCAAGGAGTTGACTACGGTGAGGCTTTCTCACTCGTAGCGATGCTAAAAGTCTGTTGGAAATGGATTAGCGATTCTTGCATCATTTATGAAATCTTGCAGATAGAATGTCAAAAACATTGTTTCCTTGACAGTTTTCTTGAGGAAAGGTTGTATGTTATACAACCAGAAGTTTTTGACAATCCTGAAGAACGCTAACAAATATGCAAAACTCCTGCAATCCTTCTAAGGACTGGAGTAAGCATCTCGGAGTTGGAATGTGTGCTTTGATGAGATGATCAAATTTTTTTTGGGTTTATACAAAGTTTATGAGAAACTTGTATTTCCAAAGAAGTGAGTGGGAGCACTATAGAATTTCTGATGAGTATATGTCGTTGACATATTGATGATCAGAAATGATGTAGAATTTTCTCAGAAGCATATAGGGTTATTTGAAAAGTGTTTTTCAAGTGAAAACCTGTATTAAGCTACTTGAACATTGAGCATCAAGATCTATAGGGATAGATCAAAACCACTTAATGGTACTTTCAAATGAGCATATACCTTGACATGATCTTGAAGGTGTTCAAGATGGATCAGTCAAAGAAGGAGTTCTTGCCTGAGATGTAAGGTATGAAGTTAAGACTTAAAGCTCGACCACGGCATAAAAGAAGGACGAAGGTCGTCCCCTATGCTTTAGGCGTGGGCTCTATAGTATGCTATGTCGTGTACCGCACCGGAAGTGTGCCTTGCCATGAGTCGATCAGGGGTACAAGAATGATCCAGGAATGGGGATCATTGGACAGCGGTCAAAATTGTCCTTGGAGTAAATAAGGACATGTTTCTCGATTATGGAGGTGATAAAGAGTTCGGCGTAAAGGGTTACGTCGATGCAAGCTTTAACACCTATCCGAGTGACTCTGAGTAGCAAACTGGATACGTATAGTGGAGAAACCATTTGGAATAGTCTCAAGTGGAGCGTGGAAGCAGCATTTACAATATGACATAGAGAATTGCAAAGTACATACGGATCTGAATACTGCAGACCCGTTGACTAAAAACCTCTCTCACAAGCAAAACATGATCAAACCCCAGAACTCATTGAGTCTTAATCACATGATGATGTGAACTAGTTTAGTGACACTAGTAAACTCTTGGGTGTTGGTCACATGGCGATGTGACCTGTGAGTGTTAATCACATGGCGATGTGAACTAGATTATTGACTCTAGTGCAAGTGGGAGACTGTTGGAAATATGCCCTAGAGGCAATAATGAATTAGTTATTATTATATTTCCTTGTTCATGATAATCGTTTATTATCCATGCTATAATTGTATTGATAGGAAACTCAGATACATGTGTGGGTATATAGACAACACCATGTCCCTAGTAAGCCTCTAGTTGACTAGCTCGTTAATCAATAGATGGTTAGGGTTTCCTGACCATGGACATTGGATGTCATTGATAACGGGATCACATCATTAGGAGAATGATGTGATGGACAAGACCCAATCCTAAGCCTAGCACAGATCGTGTAGTTCAGATGCTAAAGCTTTTCTAAAATGTCAAGTATCATTTCCTTAGACCATGAGATTGTGCAACTCCTGGATACCGTAGGAATGCTTTGGGTGTACCAAACGTCACAACGTAACAGGGTGGCTATAAAGGTGCATTACAGGTATCTCCGAAAGTGTCTGTTGGGTTGGCACGAATCGAGACTGGGATTTGTCACTCCGTGTGACGGAGAGGTATCTCTGGGCCCACTCGGTAGGACATCATCATAATGTGCACAATGTGATCAAGGAGTTGATCACGTGATGATGTGTTACAGAACGAGTAAAGAGACTTGCCTGTAACGAGATTGAACAAGGTATCGGGATACCGACGCACCGAATCTCGCAAGTACAATACCGCTAGACAAATGGAATTGTATACGGGATTGATTGAGTCCTTGACATCGTGGTTCATCCGATGAGATTATCGTGGAACATGTGGGAGCCAACATGGGTATCCAGATCCCGCTGTTGGTTATTGACCGGAGAACGTCTCGGTCATGTGTGCATGGTTCCCGAACCCGTAGGGTCTACACACTTAAGGTTCGATGACGCTAGGGTTATAAAGGAAGTTTGTATGTGGTTATCGAATGTTGTTGAGTCCCGGATGAGATCCCGGACGTCACGAGGAGTTCGGAATGGTCCGGAGGTAAAGAATTATATATGGGAAGTCCTGTTTTGGTCACCGGAAAAGTTTCGGTTTTATCGGTAATGTCTGGGACCACCGGAGAGTCCCGGGGTCCACCAAGTGGGGCCACCATCCTCGGAGGGCTGCATGGGCCAAGTGTGGAGGGGACCAGCCCCAGGTGGGCTGGTGCGCCCCCCCAAGAGGCCAATGTGCCAAGAGATAAGGGAAAGGGAGAGTCCTAAAGGGGGAAGGCACCTCCTAGGTGCCTTAGGGAGGATGGACTCCTCCCTGGTCGCACCCTTCCTTGGAGGAAAGGCCAAGGCTGCGCCTCCCCCCTCTCCCTTGCCCCTATATATAGTGGAGGGGAGGGAGGGCAGCCGCACTGAGTCCTGGCACCTCCCTCCCTCCCGTGACACCTCCTCCTCTCCCGCAGTGCTTGGCGAAGCCTGCAGGATTGCCACGCTCCTCCACCACCACCATGCCGTTGTGCTGCTGCTGGATGGAGTCTTCCTCAACCTCTCCCTCTCTCCTTGCTGGATCAAGGCATGGGAGACGTCACCGGGCTGTACGTGTGTTGAACGCGGAGGTGCCGTTCGTTCGGCACTAGGATCATCGGTGATTTGAATCACGGCATTTAGCACGACTCCATCAACCCCGTTCACTTGAACGCTTCCGCTTAGCGATCTACAAGGGTATGTAGATGCAATCACTCTCCCATGACTCGTTGCTTAGATGAACTCATAGATGGATCTTGGTGGAACCGTAGGAAAATTTTTCAATTTTCTGCAACGTTCCCCAACAGTGGCATCATGAGCTAGGTCTATTGCGTAGATTCTTTGCACGAGTAGAACTCAAAGTAGTTGTGGGCGTTGATTTTGTTCAATATGCTTGCCGTTACTAGTCCAATCTTGTTTCGACGGTATTGTGGGATGAAGCGGCCCGCACCGACCTTACACGTACTCTTACGTGAGACAGGTTCCACCGGCGACATGCACTTGGTGCATAAGGTGGCTAGCGGGTGCCGCCTCTCCCACTTTAGTCGGATCGGATGCGATGAAAAGGGTCCTTATGAAGGGTAAATAGCAATTGACATATCACGTTGTGGTTTTGCGTAGGTAAGAAACGTTCTTGCTAGAAACCCATAGCAGCCACGTAAAACATGCAAACAACAATTAGAGGACGTCTAACTTGTTTTTGCGGTGGTATGCTATGTGATGTGATATGGCCAAGAAGAATGTGATGAATGATATGTGATGTATGAGATTGATCATGTTCTTGTAATAGGAATCACGACTTGCATGTCGATGAGTATGACAACCGGCAGGAGCCATAGGAGTTGTCTTTATTTATTGTATGACCTGCGTGTCATTATACAACGCCATGTAATTACTTTACTTTATTGCTAACCGTAGCCATAGTAGTAGAAGTAATAGTTGGCTAGACAACTTCATGAAGACACGATGATGGAGATCATGATGATGGAGATCATGGTGTCATGCCGGTGACAATGATGATCATGGAGCCCAGAAGATGGAGATCAAAAGGAGCAAAATGATATTGGCCATATCATGTCACTATTTGATTGCATGTGATGTTTATCATGTTTATGCATCTTATTTGCTTAGAACGACGGTAGTAAATAAGATGATCCCTCATTAAAATTTCAAGAAGGTGCTCCCCCTAACTGTGCACCGTTGCGAAAGTTCGTCGTTTCGAAGCACCACGTGATGATCGGGTGTGATAGATTCTTACGTTCACATAGAACGGGTGTAAGCCAGATTTACACACGCAGAACACTTAGGTTAACTTGACAAGCCTAGCATGTACATACATGGCCTCGGGACACAAGAGACCGAAAGGTCGAGCATGAGTCGTATAGTAGATACGATCAACATGAAGATGTTCACCGATGATGACTAGTCCGTCTCACGTGATGATCGGACACGGCCTAGTTGACTCGGATCATGTAATCACTTAGATGACTAGAGGGATGTCTATCTGAGTGGGAGTTCATGAGATTAACTTAATTATCCTGAACATAGTCAAAAGATCTTTGCAAATTATGTCGTATGCTCGCGCTTTAGTTCCACTCTTTAGATATGTTCCTAGAAAAAATATAGTTGAAAGTTGACAGTAGCGATTATGCGGCCAGTAGAAAGCTTATGTCCTTAATGCACCGCTCCGTGTGCTGAACCCCAAACGTCGTCTGCGGATGTTGCGAACATCGGACACACACGTTTTTATAACTACGTGATAGTTCAGTTAAACGGTTTAGAGTTGAGGCACCAAAGACGTTTTTCGAAACGTCACGGAACATATGAGATGTTTCGAGGGCTGAAATTGGGATTTCAGGCTCGTGCCCACGTCAAGAGGTATAAGACCTCCGACGATTTTCTTAGCCTGCAAACTAAGGGAGAAAAGCTCAATTGTTGAGCTTGTGCTCAGATTGTCCGGTGCAACAATCACTTGAATCGAGTGGGAGTTGATCTTCCGGATGAGATAGTGATGTTTCTCCAAAGTCATTGCCACCAAGCTGCTAGAGCTTCGTGATGAACTATAACATGTCGTGGATAGATATGATGATCCTTGAGGTATTCACGATGTTTGACACCGCGAAAGTAGAAATCAAGAAGGAGCATCAATTGTTGATGGTTGGTGAAACCACTAAGTTCAAGAAGGGCAAGGGCAAGAAGGGACACTTCATGAAAACGGCAAATCAGTTGCTACTCCAGTGAAGAAACCCAAGGTTGAACCCAAACCCGAGACTAAGTGCTTCTGTAATAAGGGGAACAGCCATTGGAGCAGAATTACCCTAGATACTTGGTAGATAAGAAGGCTGGCAAGGTCGATAGAAGTATATTGGATATACATTATGTTAATGTGTACTTTACTAGTACTCCTAGTAGCACCAGGGTATTAGATACCGGTTCGGTTGCTAAGTGTTGGTAACTCGAAACAAAAGCTACGGAATAAACGGAGACTAGCTAAAGGTGAGCTGACGATACGTGTTGGAAGTGTTTCCAAGGTTGATATGATCAAGCATCGCACGCTCCCTCTACCATCAAGATTGGTGTTAAACCTAAATAATTGCTATTTGGTGTTTGCGTTGAGCATAGACATGATTGGATTATGTCTCACTTAATGCGGTTATTCATTTAAGGAGAATAATGGTTACTCTGTTAATTTGAATAATACCTTCAATGGTCTAGCACCTAAAAGGAATGGTTTATTGAATCTCGATCGTAGTGATACACATTTTCATGCCAAAAGATATAAGATAGTAATGATAGTACCACGTACTTGTGGCGCTGCCATGTAAGTCATATTGGTATAAAACGCATGAAGAAGCTCCATGTTGATGGATCTTTGGACTCACTCATTTTGAAAAGTTTGAGACATGCAAACCATGTCTATTGGTGTATACGCATGAAGAAACTCCATGCAGATGGATCGTTTGGACTCACTGGATTTTGAATCACTTGAGATATGCAAATCATACCACATGGGCAAGATGACCGAAAAGCCTCGTTTTCAGCTTAGATGGAACAAGATAGCAACTTGTTGGAAGTAACACATTTTGATGTGTGCAGTCCAATGAGTGCTTTGAGGCATGCAAATGAATATCGTTATGTTCTTACTTCATAGATGATTTGAGTAGATGTTGAGTATATTTACTTGATGAAACACAAGTCTGAATTATTGAATGGTTCAAGTAATTTCAGAGTGAAGTTGAAGATCATCGTGACAAAAGGATAAAATGTCTATGATATGATCATAGAGATGAGTATCTGAGTTACGAGCTTTGGCACACAATTAAGACATTGTGGAAATTGTTTCACAATTAATACCGCCTGGAACACCATAGTGTGATGGTGTGTCCGAACATCATAGTTGCACCCTATTGGATATGATGCGTACCATGATGTCTCTTATCGAATTACCACTATCGTTCATGGGTTATGCATTAGAGACAACCAAACTCACTTTAATAGGGCACCACGTAATTCCGTTGAGGCGACACCGTTTGAACTATGGTTTGGAGAAACCTAAGTTGTCGTTTCTTAAAAGTTTGGGGCTGCGACGCTTATGTGAAAAAGTTTCATCGTGATAAGCTCGAACCCAAAACGGATAAATACATCTTCATAGGATACCCAAAATGGTTGGGTATACCTCCTATCTCAGATCCCAAGCAAAAGTAATTGTTTCTAGAAACGGGTCCTTTCTCGAGGAAAAGTTTCTCTCGAAAGAATTGAGTGGGAGGATGGTGAAGACTTGATGAGGTTATTGAACCGTCACTTCAACTAGTGTGTAGCAGGGCACAGGAAGCTGTTCCCGTGGCACCTACACCAATTGAAGTAGAAGCTTATGATAGTGGTCATGAAGTTTCGGATCAAGTCACTAACGTACCTCGTAGGGTGACAAGGATGCGTACTACTTACGAGTGGTACGCAATCCTGTCTTAGAGGTCATGTTGCTAGACAACAATGAACCTCTGAGCTATGGAGAAGCGATGGTGGGCCCGGATTCCGATGAATGGCTCGAGGCCATAAAATCCGAAAACGGATCCATGACTTTGGAAGAAATACTTGATGGTCGTAAGGCCATTGGGTACGGATGGATTTTGAAAGGAAGACAGATAATGATGGTAAGAATTACCATTAAGAAAGCTCGACTTGTCGTTAAGATGTTTTCCGACAAGTTCAAGGAGTTGACTACGGTGAGGCTTTATCATTCGTAGCGATGCTAAAAGTCTGTTGGAAATGGATTAGCAGTTACTGCATCATTTATGAAATCTTGCAGATAGAATGTCAAAAACATTGTTTCCTTGACAGTTTTCTTGAGGAAAGGTTGTATGTTATACAACCAGAAGTTTTTGACAATCCTGAAGAACGCTAACAAATATGCAAAACTCCTGCAATCCTTCTAAGGACTGGAGTAAGCATCTCGGAGTTGGAATGTGTGCTTTGATGAGATGATCAATTTTTTTTGGGTTTATACAAAGTTTATGAGAAACTTGTATTTCCAAAGAAGTGAGTGGGAGCACTATAGAATTTCTGATGAGTATATGTCGTTGACATATTGATGATCAGAAATGATGTAGAATTTTCTGTAAAGCATATAGGGTTATTTGAAAAGTGTTTTTCAAGTGAAAACCTGTATTAAGCTACTTGAACATTGAGCATCAAGATCTATAGGGATAGATCAAAACCACTTAATGGTACTTTCAAATGAGCATATACCTTGACATGATCTTGAAGGTGTTCAAGATGGATCAGTCAAAGAAGGAGTTCTTGCCTGAGATGTAAGGTATGAAGTTAAGACTTAAAGCTCGACCACGGCAGAAAAGAAGGACGAAGGTCGTCCCCTATGCTTTAGGCGTGGGCTCTATAGTATGCTATGTCGTGTACCGCACCGGAAGTGTGCCTTGCCATGAGTCAGTCAAGGGGTACAAGAATGATCCAGGAATGGGGATCATTGGACAGCGGTCAAAATTGTCCTTGGAGTAAATAAGGACATGTTTCTCGATTATGGAGGTGATAAAGAGTTCGGCGTAAAGGGTTACGTCGATGCAAGCTTTAACACCTATCCGAAAGTGACTCGAGTAGCAAACTGGATAATGTATAGTGGAGAAACCATTTGGAATAGTCTCAAGTGGAGCGTGGAAGCAGCATTTACAATATGACATAGAGAATTGCAAAGTACATACGGATCTGAATCTGCAGACCCGTTGACTAAAAACCTCTCTCACAAGCAAAACATGATCAAACCCCGTAACTCATTGAGTCTTAATCACATGATGATGTGAACTAGTTTAGTGACACTAGTAAACTCTTGGGTGTTGGTCACATGGCGATGTGACCTGTGAGTGTTAATCACATGGCGATGTGAACTAGATTATTGACTCTAGTGCAAGTGGGAGACTGTTGGAAATATGCCCTAGAGGCAATAATGAATTAGTTATTATTATATTTCCTTGTTCATGATAATCGTTTATTATCCATGCTATAATTGTATTGATAGGAAACTCAGATACATGTGTGGGTATATAGACAACACCATGTCCCTAGTAAGCCTCTAGTTGACTAGCTCGTTAATCAATAGATGGTTAGGGTTTCCTGACCATGGACATTGGATGTCATTGATAACGGGATCACATCATTAGGAGAATGATGTGATGGACAAGACCCAATCCTAAGCCTAGCATGCATCGTAGTTCGTATGCTAAAGCTTTTCTAAAATGTCAAGTATCATTTCCTTAGACCATGAGATTGTGCAACTCCTGGATACCGTAGGAATGCTTTGGGTGTACCAAACGTCACAACGTAACTGGGTGGCTATAAAGGTGCATTACAGGTATCTCCGAAAGTGTCTGTTGGGTTGGCACGAATCGAGATGGGATTTGTCACTCCGTGTGACGGAGAGGTATCTCTGGGCCCACTCGGTAGGACATCATCATAATGTGCACAATGTGATCAAGGAGTTGATCACGTGATGATGTGTTACGGAACGAGTAAAGAGACTTGCAGGTAACGAGATTGAACAAGGTATCGGATACCGACGACCGAATCTCGGGCAAGTACAATACCGCTAGACAAATGGAATTGTATACGGGATTGATTGAGTCCTTGACATCGTGGTTCATCCGATGAGATTATCGTGGAACATGTGGGAGCCAACATGGGTATCCAGATCCCGCTGTTGGTTATTGACCGGAGAACGTCTCGGTCATGTCTGCATGGTTCCCGAACTCGTAGGGTCTACACACTTAAGGTTCGATGACGCTAGGGTTATAAAGGAAGTTTGTATGTGGTTATCGAATGTTGTTCGGAGTCCCGGATGAGATCCCGGACGTCACGAGGAGTTCCGGAATGGTCCGGAGGTAAAGAATTATATATGGGAAGTCCTGTTTTGGTCACCGGAAAAGTTTCGGGTTTTATCGGTAACGTACCGGGACCACCGGGAGAGTCCCGGGGGTCCACCAAGTGGGGCCACCATCCTCGGAGGGCTGCATGGGCCAAGTGTGAGAGGGGACCAGCCCCAGGTGGGCTGGTGCGCCCCCCCCAAGAGACCCATGTGCCAAGAGATAAGGGAAAGGGAGAGTCCTAAAGGGGGAAGGCACCTCCTAGGTGCCTTAGGGAGGATGGACTCCTCCCTGGCCGCACCCTTCCTTGGAGGAAGGGCCAAGGCTGCGCCTCCCCCCTCTCCCTTGCCCCTATATATAGTGGAGGGGAGGGAGGGCAGCCGCACCTGAGTCCCTGGCACCTCCCTCCCTCCCGTGACACCTCCTCTCCCGCAGGTGCTTGGCGAAGCCCTGCAGGATTGCCACGCTCCTCCACCACCACCACGCCCTTGTGCTGCTGCTGGATGGAGTCTTCCTCAACCTCTGCCTCTCTCCTTGCTGGATCAAGGCATGGGAGACGTCACCAGGCTGTACGTGAGTTGAACGCGGAGGTGCCGTCCGTTCAGCACTAGGATCATCGGTGATTTGAATCACGACGAGTACGACTCCATCAACCCCGTTCACTTGAACGCTTCCGCTTAGCGATCTACAAGGGTATGTAGATGCAATCACTCTCCCATGACTCGTTGCTTAGATGAACTCATAGATGGATCTTGGTGAAACCGTAGGAAAATTTTTAATTTTCTGCAACGTTCCCCAACAACACGACACCACAACACTAGTAGAAAACAGGGCTTTCGTTCGGGCCAGATAAGCCCATTAGTCCCGGTTCAGTCACGAACCGGGACTAATTTGAGCATTGGTCCCGGTTCGTGCGGCTAAAGGCATTAGTCCCGGTTCAAATGAGCCCTTTAGTCCCGGTTTGAGACACAAACCGGGACTAAAGGGTGCGATGCCCTTTAGTCCCGGTTTGAGGCACGAACCGGGACTAAAGGGTGCTGCGCCCTTTAGTCCCGGTTCGTGCCTCAAACCGGTACTAAATGTCCCATTTTCAAACTCTACCCCTCCTCCCCCTCCGTGGTTCGCCTTTTTAGTTTTGTAAAAAGCAAAAGAAAATGATAAAAACTTCAAAAATTAAAATCCTTCGAGATGTAGTTATGTTACTACATCTATTAGTTAGGAAAATTTAAAGACTTTAATTTGGACATGTTTTGCAAAAAAGTTTTATGAAAAAGTAAAATGGCCATATCTTTTGCATACGATGTCGAAAAAATGCACAATATATCAAAAAATCAGCACGAAATTCTAAGAGGAAAAAAGATATGCTCATATTTTAGTTTTTTTGAACTTTGGTTAAATCTGGTCAAACTACTTATTGAAGAAGTACTAGTGGTACTAAATAATTATTCAAGAATATTATTGTTACTAAATAATTATTTCGGTACTTTGAATTTTGGTCAAATTTTGTCAAACTTTGGTCAAACTGTGGTCAAACTACTTATTCAAGAAATATTAGTCTTACTAAATAATTATTATTTTTTAGAATAATAGTTTCAAACTCAAACAGTGAAACGTGTGACTTCATGCCCAAGCCAAACTCCTGAGAGTTAATAGGATTGACATCTTACTATTGTGAGGAAAACAACAAGTGCAGACTTGGAAATGAGGGGGAATAGAACCCGGAAGTTAAGCGTGCTCAGGCTGGAGTAGTGAGAGGACGGGTGACCGGCCGGGAAGTTAGATGATTTGGAATGATGAGGGGTGATTAGAGAGTAGAGGTTAAATTGAGCAGTGATGAGGGGTGATTAGAGACTGAGGTGAAATAATTCAGAAATTTGAAACCGGGACTAAAGGGGGGGGGGGGGCTTTAGTGACGACCCTAGAACCGGGACTAAAGGCCCTCTAGAACCAGTTCGAATGGCCCTTTTTCTACTAGTGTAGTGCCGCCCGCCATCGCCCGCCATGACCGGAGTCGGCTCGGTTTTCACCGGCGACTATGTGTGCCCAACTCACCGCCAGTGCTAATAGTGGGATCTAAGATCTATCGCTACCAGCCTGGCCAACCGCCTTCGGTGGAGAAGGCAGCCACAACCACCATGCCCGGGCCAAGAGACCCGGACGTCCTCGTGCCGTGAGGATTACCCAGGGGGATCTCCTCTTGCTGGTGTCGAGACGAGGCACAGCCGTAGTGGATCTCGATCTAAACCCCTTGGGCCCAGATCAGATCTCATCGCAGCCAGAATCTCATCCGCCAACGGCCGCCGGAGATCTTCTGGCCACCGCCAACGCGCTGCGCACTGCCGTTGGAGGAGGAGGGAGATGGGCGCAGCTGCCCCCACGTGTTACCGCTGGCTGAGGACTGCGCCGCCGCCGCCTCACCCCAAGGGCTTCGCACCGCGGCGTCCTCAGCGACGGCGGCTGTAATGGGAGGCGATGGAGGGGGAGGGCTGAGGACGGTGTGGATGGGGACTCCCCGGAGACGGCGCGGCGCCGCCGCCTCGGGGGAGAGAGGTCAGGGGGTTAGTTTCCCACAATGACTACCGTTTCAAATACCCGATACACCAGCTAAAAGTACAATTCAACAAAGTTACACACTATGTATATATATGTGCCAATTACAAAACATACACTTGTCGCCAACCATGGGTGGGTGTGCGCATGGCTAGGGCAGAGCCTACAACCTGAGACTTGTCGTTACTAGAATTCCTATTATTAAGATAGGAATAATTAGGGTTTCTTTAGGGAAGGTTCAAAGTTTTGTTAGGAATGGATCTGATCCAACTTGGGGATAAAGTTGATGTTCTCCATATATTAGACAACCGTGCAAGCCTTAGAGGCATGAATCAATCAATAAAGAAAACTAGAAAATGGAGATTCACCTCCACCAACCCTCTCACCCACCTCTCTGTCCATGCTATGGCCCAACAGCCCCTCGCGACTATGATCTCCAGAGCTTGGGTCACGACAACTTGGTAATGGAGCAGTCATTCTTGGCTACCCGTTGCCAGCAATCGAAGACCATAATGGGGGCATGGCACGAAAGATATTTGAGGCCACGTATCCTTTTCTAAAGGCAGCCATTGATGGGGCACTATAGGGTATCAAGGAAGATATTTCTAGTATCCAGGAGCAAGATCTAGCAAACAACCTAACAATCAGCAAGTTGCATCAAGATGGCACCGGCAGTTTCCTGTCAATGACAAGAAGGACGATCTGGGACTTGCAGCCAAGGCCAGTGAGAAATTCGCAGAGGGCTCCCTCTAAGTGAAGATATCGACGAGATGGGGTGAATGGGAGATTTTAAAAATACTTCGGATAAAAACTAACCAAAGTAAAATAGAGACAACTAGCAGAAACAAATGCAGTTGTGAAGACTAACTACACAGACCGCAAAGACTTAACAGAAATACAACCTAACATGTCAAAGAAAAAAAGAAATATAATCTAGCATATGACACATCAAAGACTAAACTAGGTATAGCACATGCCACGGAATAGAAAGGAATATTTAGTACACACCTTGACATACA
The DNA here is from genome assembly GCA_021605145.1 of Aegilops bicornis. Classification (NCBI taxonomy): domain Eukaryota; kingdom Viridiplantae; phylum Streptophyta; class Magnoliopsida; order Poales; family Poaceae; genus Aegilops; species Aegilops bicornis. The sequence continues at coordinate 42,871,159 of CM038673.1, read as the reverse complement.
TAACCTTTTCTCATCCAATGGCTTTGTGAAGATATCCGCCAATAGTTTCTCTGTCTTGACGTGACTAATAACAATGTCTTCCTTGAGCACATAGACACAAAGGAAACGGTGACAGATCGTAATATGCTTTGTTTATGAGTGCTGAACTAGGTTGTGAGAAATATTGATGGCACTCTAATTGTCACATAGCAGAGGGAGTTCCTTCACCTTGACATCGTAGTCCTTTATTGTTTGCTTCATCCAGAGGAGCTATGAATCACAAGCACCCACAACGATGTATTCGGCTTCATGATTGAGAGAGATACATGTTTTACCTTTTTCTCGTAGCTTAGACAAAACTTCTTTTTATTTGTTTCCCATAGTAACTGACTTAAGTAGACTATTTTCAAACTTTGGGCTGGGACGTAGTTGGGAGGTCAGTAGTGCCTTCCTTTTTGCTTCGTGTGGGATTGGCAAACCTTACTTACCGTGAAATTGCTACAAAGCAATGTGCACTTGCAGGACATCAGTATCTCTTGTGAATTCTGGCTCCATCCACAACTTCCTATTAGACCAGGCCACCGTGCACACCAGTGTGGAGCTTTACCAACGTGCAAGCATCCTTGTAGCTATGTCCAATGCCAATAGTGCCACCACCAAGTGTAAAAACATAACCACTTGGGGCTTTAATCTTATCAGCATCAGATATCCAGTTTGAGTCACTATAACCCTCCAGTACCCTTGGATACCTGGTGTAGTGAACCCCATAGCTTGGAGTGCCTTTCAAATAGCGCATAACTCTCTCAAGCGCATGCCAATGATCATCTCTCGGTTTTGACACAAACCGACTCAGTTTTCTCACAGCAAAAGAGATGTCAGGCCTCGCGGCACTCGCCAAATACATAAGCGAGCCAATAATTTGAGAATACCTTGGTTTATCTCTAGCAATCCGTCAATTCTTTCGAAGCAACACACTAGCATCATATGAAGTTGGAGAAGGCTTGTTGTCGCTATACCCAAAGTGACTTCAGACCTTTTCGACATAGTGAGATTGAAGCAGTGTAATCCCACCATTCTCATCCCTCAACAGCTTGATGTTTAAGATAACATCAGCTACTCCTAGATTCTGCTGGAATTTAGTCTATTTTGGGACAGCCCAATAACTATTTCAGAAATTCCTAAATAAATCCTAGAGGCCCACTTAGCCCATTTGTGCAAGGCAAGGGATACTACTAAAGTTTAGTCCCAAATTGCTAGTTGAGTGGGAGTTAGACCTCCTTATAAGGGAGGTTCTTTCCCCACTTGTATGAGCATGAGAACAAGAGGGACATCCACGCGCTCCTCCTCCGCCGCCGGTCTCGCCATGCCACGCCTCGTCACGGCGCGCCGCGCCGTGGGTTGTGGGAATGAGCTGAGCCGATGTCTAATTTTTGCCACGCACTACAGGTATACGAAAGGTCACTTGGAAGCTGAAAAGTTTTTGCGGTAGTGGATAATGAATACGAATGGCGCACCTCTTCGCATGCTGCCTGTTCACTTCGTCTCCCTCCGTTGCTTCACCTCCCGTCGCAGCCTGTTCGTGTCCCTCTCCTGTGCCTATATAAGAGAGGTCGCTCCTCTCCAGAGAGACAGATCAGAAGGTCCTCTTCCTCTCGCCACACAGTTCTTGAGCACTGCGCTGCTGCTACAATCTTCCCCATTCCGGCTTGCGGCATGCACCGCAGGTCGGGACAGTAGGCCTCCAAAACCGCACCTTTTGAGTCCTGTAAGGGAGAAGGGTGATAAGGTTTTTGGGGAGCGCTCTGCATGACTACTGACTTCTTCGTCATGGACGCCCCGGACTCCGACGACTACTTCCCCGACGTTGACAATCTCCTCGACGACATGGAGGACACCGACCCCAAGTCCAGTGCCTCTGCTCCTGCTACTATCTCGTACGTGTTTCTCCCCTTTCTATTAGAGATTCTACTACAGTTCCTTGTTCTAGTATTTGCCCTAGATATGTTAGACTCTATTTCATATATGCAACCTGCTATACTGTCTGCTCTAGATATGTTTAGTTACGGTTCATATATGAACATGCTGTTTACCTTCTCTTTGTCAAATCGCATGGCTTATTTTATCACCGTTATACTAGCCATGCTTTATCTAGTATTTCTGTTAATAAAATCATTCGGTAAATTGCTCATATTTCCAACAATCCAAAAACCTTATTATAGGCAATTTACCCCGAGTGGTTTTGCTGCTTCCATGAGACCTCCTATGTTTGAGGGTATCCACTATAAGAGGTGGCGCGTGAGAGCAGTCTTATGGTTTCAGACCATGAGATGCTATGACGCCACTCTTGGTAAACCTGAAGGAGAGCAAGATACCCAACACACACAAGCTTTTTAGAAAATGGATACCTTGTTTAAGGCTGCTCTCTTGAGTGTTCTTGGTGAGAACATAGTTGATGCTTATGCGTAAATTGATAATGGAAAAGATATGTGGGATGCACTCGAGGCCAAGTTTGGGGTCTCGGATGTCAGCAATCGAGTTGTACATCATGGAGCAATTCTATGACTACAGGATGACTGAAGAGCGCTCCGTGGTTGAGCAAGCTCGTGAGATACAGTCATTTGCTAGAGAACTTGAGCACTTCAATTGTATCCTACCGGACAAGTTTATTGCCGGAGGTATCATCAGTAAGCTTCCTCCCACGCGGAGGAACTTTGCTACCTCACTGAAGCATAAGAGGCAAGAGTTTCGCTTTCCTGATCTCATTGGTACTCTTGATGTGGAAGAAAAGGCGAGAGCAAAGGACAACCGTGCTCGAGGTATTGAGGGAGGTTCTAGTGCCAATCTGGTACAGAAGAAGAACTTCCAGCCCCACAAGTTCAAGAACAAGGGCAAGTTTGATGGTAAAGCAAAGTTTGATGGGAAGAACAAGGCTGTGCAGTGCACGAACTTCAAGAAGAAGAATGACAAGAAGAAAGGTGTTTATCATGTGTGTGGAGATCCTGATCATTGGGCTCCTAGTTGCCCCAATCGCTATGACAAGCGTCATCCTGGGAAAGGCGGCAAGACCGCTAATGTTTTCATTGTAGACACTGACATGAAGGATGCTGGACAGCAGGGACTTCAACCGTGCTGATGGGCAACGGTTCAAGTGCTTCTGTTCGTGGTGTTGGCATGGTCGATCTGAAGTTTACTTCGGGGAAGACCGTGCGAATGAAGAACGTGCATTATGTCCCCTCCGTCAATAAAAATCCTGTTAGCGGATCTCTTCTGTGTAGAGATGGCTACAAGCTTGTCTTTGAGTCGAATAAATTTGTAATTTCCAAGTATGAAACCTTTTGTTGGTAAAGGCTATGAGTCAGGAGGCCTGTTTCATTTATCCCTATCAGACGTTTGGAATAAAGATGTTAATCATATTTGCAACGATAGTGAATCAAATGTGTGGCATTCACGTCTTTGTCATGTTAACTTTGTTTGCATGTCACGACTAGCGAAGTTGAACTTAATCCCTAGTTTCACCACTGTTAAGGGATCCAAGTGTCAAGGGTGTGCACAAGCTAAGAAACCACGTAAGTCTCATGTGACTGCGGAAACGAGAAATCTTGCACCATTAGAACTCATAAATTCAGATATATGTGAAATGAATGGTGTTTTGACAAAAGGTGGAAAGAAATATTTCATGACGTTAATTGATGACTCCACTAGATACTGCCATGTGTATCTTCTGAAATCTAAGGATGAGGCTCTGAACTATTTCAAGATCTATAAAGCTGAAGCGGAAAACCAACTTGATCGAAAGATCAAGAGACTTAGGTCCGATCGTGGTGGAGAGTATTTCTCAAATGAATTTGATTCCTTTTGTGCGGAACATGGTATAATCCATGAGAGGACGCCTCCCTATTCACCTCAGTCAAATGGGGTGGCCGAAAGAAAGAACCATACTCTAACGGATTTGGTTAACGCCATGTTAGACACATCGGGTCTCTCCAAGGCATGGTGGGGGGAGGCGATATTGACGGCATGTCATGTCCAAAACCGAGTTCCCACAAAGAACAAAGAGATAACTCCATTCGAGGAATGGGAGAAGAAAAGGTTAAAACTCTCTTATCTACGAACATGTGGTTGTTTGGCGAAAGTCAATGTGCCAATTCCAAAGACGCGGAAGCTGGGACCAAAAACTGTGGATTGTGTTTTCCTGGGATAGGATTTCCATAGCATTGGTTATAGATTCTTGGTTGTAAAATCTGAGGTACCTGACATGCATGTCGGTACGATCATGGAGTCAAATGATGCAACTTTCTTTGAAGATATCGTTCCCATGAAAGATATGGCTACCTCATCTAATCAGGAGATGCCGAGTTCATCGAATCAAGAACCAGTTACAATTATTGAACCTGCCATTTCGATGGAACACTTTGAAAAACATGTGGAGGAGAACAATGAAGTTCCTACTAGGAGCAAGAGACAGAGGATTGCAAAGTCCTTTGGTGATGATTTTCTTGTATATCTCATAGATGACACTCCTAGTTCTATTTCAGAGGCCTATGCATCTTAAGATGCTGACTACTGGAAGGAAGCAGTTCACAGTGAGATGGATTCCATCTTGGCGAATGAAACTTAGGAGATAACTGATCGTCCTTATGGGTGCAAACCTATAGGATGCAAATGGGTATTCAAGAAGAAGCTTAGGCCTGATGGTACTATTGAAAAGTACAAGGCTCGGCTCATGGCTAAGGGTTATACTCGAAAGGAAGGTGAAGACTTCTTTGATACTTACTCACCTGTGGCTCGACTGACCACTATTCGAGTTCTACTTTCACTAGCTGCCTCACATGGTCTTCTCGTTCATCAACTGGATGTTAAGACTGCTTTCCTAAACAGAGAGTTGGACGAGGAAATTTATATGGAACAACCAGATGGGTTTGTAGTAGATGGTCAGGAAGGGAAAGTGTGCAAGTTGCTGATGTCTTTGTATGGACTCAAGCAAGCAACCAAACAGTGGCATGAGAAGTTCGAAAGAACTTGAACAACTGCAGGCTTTGTTGTGAACGAAGCTGAAAAATGTGTGAACTATCGCCATGGTGGGGGGAGGGAGTTATGCTTTGCTTGTATGTTGATGACATACTGATTTTTGAAACAAATCTAAATGTTATTAAGGAGGTCAAGGATTTCCTATCTCGCTGTTTTGAGATGAAGGATTTAGGAGTGGCTGATGTCATTCTGAACATCAAGTTGTTGAGAGACGATGATGGTGGGATTACATTGCTTCAATCTCACTATGTGGAAAAGATGTTGAGTCGCTTTGGCTATAGTGACTGCAAGCCCTATCCAACACCATATGATGCTAGTGTGTTGCTTCGAAAGAATCGAAGAATTGCTAGACCAATTGAAATAATCTCAAATTATTGGCTCGCTTATGTACTTAGCCAGTGCTACAAGACCTGACATCTCTTTTGCTGTTAGCAAACTGAGTCGGTTTGTCTCAAAACCAGGAGATGTGCATTGGAAAGCTCTAGAGAGAGTTTTGCGTTATTTGAAAGGCACTGCGAATTATGGAATTCACTACACTGGGCACCCAGAGGTGCTTGAAGGGTATAGTGACTCAAACTGGATCTCAGATGCTGATGAGATAAAGGCCACCAGCGGATATGTATTCACTAATGGAGGTGGCGCTGTTTCTTGGAAGTTTTTCAAGCAGACCATCTTAACGAGGTCAACAATGGAAGCAGAACTCACAGCACTAGATACAGCTACGGTCGAAGTAGATTGGCTTCGTCGGCTCTTGAATGACTTGCTGGTTGTTGAGAAACCTGTACCGGGTATCCTTATGAACTGCGATAATCAAACTGTGATCACGAAAGTGAACAGTTCAAAGGATAACATGAAGTCATCAAGACATGTTCAGAGAAGGTTAAAGTCTGTCAGAAAAATGAGAAACTCCAGAGTTATTGCATTGGATTATATCCAAACGTCTAAAAATCTGGCAGATCCTTTTACTCACCTAAATCTGCATGGGTATGGGTCTATCACGTAATGTGATAGATAATTCATCGAGGGAGATGGGTATGAGACCCACAATATGAGTTGTTCACAGTGGTAACCTATTCTTTGTGATCGGAGATCCCGTGAATTAGATGTGGAAGACAAGCTGTTGGTCAACTGGGAGGAGAGTACCTTTACTATTAAAAATACAACTCCATGAAGATGCAATACTCTCCTAAATCTGCATGGCAGGTTGATGTATATCTTAATGTGTTCTAAGAGGCTCATTGAAGCAGGCATGTTGTCCAGCAGAACATCTTTTGAAGAACGCACTTATATGAGTCTGATTGTTAAACGTCGAAATCTATGAGAGTAGGGTTCTCTCTAGTAAATTTATGAAAGGTCTCGGAGTATGACGCATAAGCTCCACCCGCGGGGAAGACCCACGGTAGCCACGTATCGATCAAGGCTTTATGTGAAGCTAGATTCGCAGAAAACTTGCAGTTCAAGGCCCAGTCCACTGTCCAAGTTGCTTACTAGTGTAGCATAGAGTTCTAGGTGGAAGTTCAACTTAACAGTCTCCACTGTAGTACCGGTATATAAAACAGTGTTTTGGAACCAAAGGCAAATTTTGTGTGCCTCTGGGATATGGTGGGGGATTGCTGGAATTTAATCTATTTTGGGACAGCCCAATAACTATTTCAGAAATTCCTAAATAAATCCTAGAGGCCCACTTAGCCCATTTGTGCAAGGCAAGGGATACTACTAAAGTTTAGTCCCACATTGCTAGTTGAGTGGGAGTTGGACCTCCTTATAAGGGAGGTTCTTTCTCCACTTGTATGAGCATGAGAACAAGAGGGACATCCACGCGCGCTCCTCCTCCGCCGCCCGCCTCGTCACGACGCGCCGCGCCGCGCCGCGGGTTGCGGGAATGAGCTGAGCTGATGTCTAATTTTTGCCACACACTACATGTATACGAAAGGTCACTTTGGAGCTGAAAAGTTTTTAGTGGATAATGAATACGAACGGCGCACCTCTTCGCGTGCTGCCTGTTCAGTTCGTCTCCCTCCGTTGCTTCACCTCCCGTCGCAGCCCGTTCGCGTCCCTCTCCTGTGCCTATATAAGAGAGGTCGCTCATCTCCAGAGAGACACATCAGAAGGTCCTCTTCCTCTCGCCACACAGTTCATGAGCACTGCGCTGCTGCTACAGTCTTCCCCATCCCGGCTTGCGGCGTGCATCGCAGGTCGGGACAGTAGGCCTCCAAAACCGCACCTTTTGAGTCCTGTACGGGAGAAGGGTGATAAGGTTTTTGGGGAGCGCTCTGTGCGACTACTGACTTCTTCGTCACGGACGCCCCTGACTCCGACGACTACTTCCCCGACGTTGACAATCGCCTCGACGACATGGAGGACACCGACCCCAAGTTCAGTGCCTCTGCTCCTGCTACTGTCTCGTACGTGTTTGTCCCCTTTCTATTAGAGGTTCTGCTACAGTTTCTTGTTCTAGTATTTGCACTAGATATGTTAGACTCTAGTTCATATATGCTACCTGCTATACTGTCTGCTCTAGATATGTTTAGTTACGGTTCATATATAAACATGTTGTTTACCTTCTCTTTGGCAAATCACATGGCTTATTTTATCATTGTTATACTAGCCATGCTTTATCTAGTATTTCTGTTAATAAAATCATTCGGTAAATTGCTCATATTTCCAACAGATTCTTCATCTCAAAATAACTAGATAAGAAATCATTAACCTCTTTGAGTAAATCACATTTGGTTCCAAAAATCAGTATGCCCGGTGCTGGAAGTCGGGGGGCAAGCCGATCTTGGCCGCCTGGAGTCTCCAGCACAAGATGGAACGTCTGGTCTCACCGTGGAAGAAGTCCAGGTAGCTGCCACCGTCTGTGCACATGTGCATGTATGACGTGTGAGGAGTCGTAAGTACCTCCATGTACCATAATTTTTCTTTTGTTGTTTCGCATATCCTCTGCGTGCATGCTGCATCATGCATGTTTGGTCCTCATTATTGTGGTAAAAAATACACGGACCTCGCCACATCCCGTGTTACTTACGAGAGGCTCCATCGTTGTTTTCATGGCAGAAATAAACAGGTTCCTAATTCCGTAAGTTTTCTCGGCAGGATTTCCCCCGGAATTTCACGTGTAGTCGATTGCATGCTCTTGCTGCACTACCATAACCGGCCGTGTTCGCAAATCTTTTCATCTTGGAGATGGTGGTAGTAGTATATGTTTCTCCAAGCAGCTTCTCCTAGCGCCACCGCAACATTCAAATCGGGCCAGATACATGCATCGCGGTAGCACCTCACGTGCTTGTTCCCGCTGGAAATCGTAATATGAACCGCAACAGGCTGTCGCTGATCCAACTACTGCAACAATGAATCTTTCCTTCTTGATTAGAGCCGACTCATTTGCTTAATATTCCCAACCACTTGTACTTTGAAACTTGCAAATTGAAACTCTCACGCAGGCGATATATCGTAGAATTTACACAAGCCATCTTTTCACTGATAAAGGGTATCCGACTAGTGTAAAAAAATTACGGGAAAACATATGACCTATTCATGTTCAATCATGGCTGTACAATGAACATCAGAAATAATAATAAAATACATCCAGATTCATAGACCACCTAGCGACGAGTACAAGCACTAAATCAAGCCGAAGGTGCGCCGCCGTCATCGCCCCTCCGTCAGCGGATGTCTCACAACACTTGCCCATGAATATGTTTTATAAGTGGTGTGAGATCTAATCGATTCACACTGCCATTTCTACTGTAATCTTTAAAATTCAGAGTTAATACATGCATGATGGACCACATAATTAAGGTGGCGACAAACAATAACCAAGAGAATTCAGAGTTTACACATCCTAAGTTCTAACTATTTAGCTAGTATGTATTTCTTTCTTTCTGCCATCTTCCTGCTAGAAGAATCTAGATTGGAAACAATCCATACGCCGCAACACTCCTCTCGCAACCGCAATAAAAAGAAGATAGCATACATAACACCATGTTGCTGAGTACTACTGAGTTAATAAGAACTAGCATATACGATGGTTAACTCCATTTTGGTTTCCAGGTGCATATGCACCCGGTATTTAAGAAACATATTTCGAAATAAAATTTTGAGGACACATCTTCACATTGTATGTGTGCACAAAGTCGTTTTGCCGAAAACCGCTATTTTTGTGTTCGCAAGCCATAAAAATGTCAGTTTTTCGTGAAACACTTTGTGAACACATAGGGGGTTAAGATTTATGCTCGCACATTTGTAGCATTTTGAGTTGTGTTTAGAATACATTTCAAATGAGTAAATTGCAAAAAACCATCACGATTGGGGACCCTAATTCAAAAAACCGCCACCATTCAGTTTTTTTTCAAAAAAACCATCAACATTGGGGTGACAGTTTTCAAAAAACGCTGATGTCGAGATTTAGAGCGTTTGAGTGGATTTCTCGCCGATGGGTCCCTTTGTCAGGTGCCACGTGGCTAGGGCGAGATGGCGGCCGTGACGAGCCGTTAGACGGCGTCGGTCTAAACCTAATGAGCTGCTCGAACCCAACCCATTCGTCCATTCTCTCTCTCTCTCTCTCTCTCCCTCTCTCTCTTTCTCTCCCTCTCTCTCTTTCTCTCTCTCTCTCTCTCTCTCTCTCTCTCTCTCTCGCAGGTCTCTATCACCGCCGGCCGTCCCCCGCCGCCGACCGCCCGCACCCCCGCGGCTAACCGCCGAGCCATGGTCTCCATCGCCGCCGCCCTTCCCCCGCCGCCGACCGCCCGCACCCCCGCGGCTAACCGCCGCAGCCATGGTCTCCTGGAAGGAAGGCGAAACCAGCAGCGAGGAGACTGTTTCCCCCCTTTTCATCTCGCACACGGACGAATCCTATGTGAGTTCATCGTCTTTCTCAATTAGGGTTAGGTTTTCTTCGATCTGTACTCCATTTGAGGTCAGTTTTGACCCATTTGATCTGGGATTTGTGGATTTACTCTATCTGAGCCCTTGTAGGTTCCATATACCATTGTTGACCCAGAGTGGTGTGGCATTGTTGCCGGAGAACCGTTGTGCAGTCACAACTTGCAGGTGCATAGGGGTGTTGTATTCCAAGGCGTGAACACTAGTCGTAGGTTTTACGGATGTGGTAATGAGGTTCGTGCTAATCCTTTCTATGCCATTGAACAATTTTCTACTAGAGACTCTATAATTAGGTGTAATTTGGGATTAGGCTTGTATGTATGTGTTGTTTGTTAATTAAGAACAGAGTGTATAGCTTGTTACAAATCCATTATAATTCAGCTTTGATAATTACAACATTTAAGTATTCAGTTCCTGTTCAATTGTACTTAGTCTTTACTCCTTTTTGCAAAAAATTAATGCAGGAAGGTGACAATTGTGGTCTGGTGCAATGGATTGATGCAGAATGGCCAGAACCAATGCAGAATGCATTGCGCAAGATTTGGGATATGTATGACCAGAGCAGCACAAAGATTGAAAGAAAAGAGAAGGTGATACTAATGCTGGAAGAAGAAATGAAGTTACTACAAGAGAAGCATCACAACCATATAAAGGAAACAAGCCAGTTTTTTGCAATTGTTCACAAGAATGTGATGAGGTAGAACTATCAGAAGATTATGCAGGATAGTGATGTAGAGAAAGTTGTAGTTGAATCCCAGGAAGAGAAGGCTAGGCTTGAGAAAGAGAATATGGATCTGAAGCTAGCACTTCAAGTTATTAAGAAGAGCAATGAGGAACTGATCACCAATTGGAAGAAGGCTATAGTAGATCAAGGTACATCAGAGGTGAAGCAAGAGAAGAAAAGGCTGGAGTACATCACAGTTGATTTGTTGAAGGCTGGGGAGCAGAACAAGAGTAAGATCAAGAGAATCAAGGAAATTTGTGATGAGTAAATGTTTGGTCTACGTATTATGCATTATGTATGGTTGTGGTGGCTACTAATGTTAGAAGCAAGAACAATGTGTGGGTGTTGTACTATCTGAACCTATATCATCTACGGTTGTGGCTACTAATGTTTGGAATTATCATGTTGGTTGGAATGAAATGTGTTGCTGTGATAGCAGAACAATTATGATGTTGGTTGGAATGAAATGTGTTGCTGTGATAGCAGAACAATTATGATGTTGGTTGGAATGAAATGTGTTGTCCATTGATTTAATTATGACAAAATCATGTATGATAAATGTTGAAAAAATCAGCATTGATATCAAAACAATTATGATGTGCACTTTGAAGTTGAGAAATGATGACAAAATCACTCTTTTGGTTGAACCTAGCCTCTCGACAACCCAGTCAATGACAAAATTACTCTTTTGGTTGAACCTAGCTTCTCGACAAATCACTCAAGGCCAAATGACTCTTTTGCTGAACCTAGCCTCTCGTCAACCCACTTGAGGAAAAAAATGTCTCTTTTGGTTGAACTTAGCCTCTCGACAAATCACTCGAGGACAAAATGACTCTTTTGTTGAACCTAGCCTCTCGACAAATCACTCAAGGACAAAATGACTCTTTTGGTTGAACCTAGCCTCTTGACAAGTCACTTTAGGACAAAATGACTCTTTTGGTTGAACCTAGCCTCTCGACAAATCACTCGAGGAAAAAATGACTCTTTTGGTGAACCTAGCCTATCGACAAACCACTCGAGGACAAAATGACTCTTTTGGTTGAACCTAACCTCTTGAGAAATCACTCGAGGACAAAATGACTCTTACAGTTGAACCTAGCCTCTCGACAAATCACTTTAGGACAAAATGACTCTTTTGGTGAACCTAGCCTATCGACAAACCATTGGAGGACAAAATTACTCTTTTGTCGAACCTAGCCTCTCGAGAAACCACTCGAGGACAAAATGACTCTTTTGGTTGAACCTAGGCTCTCGACAAACCACTCGAGGACAAAATCACACTCTTATTTAACCTAACTCAACCTAACTTGGCATAATACTAGTTCATCTAGTACATATAAACTTCATCATGCCAATCATCAACAGTAGCATAATATAACATCATCCATGACATATCAAGTTCATCATGGCAATCATCAACATTGGCATAATAAAAAATCATCCAGGACATATAAAGTGTTCATTACATAGCTAGAAAACAAGTTCAACATGGCAATCCTCATTCATAATGAGTTCGACAGCCACAAAGCAACATGCACAACAAGTTGCAAAATGACATAGCTTTTTTGGCAAAATGACTCCTTGGTTGGTCCATCATCTTGGGTGCATTACACAACTAGTTGCCACTATCATAGAAGTCCTTGAGCCTGTTTGGCCTCTTGGCGACCCTTCTACCTATTGGAGGAACGTAGTAATTTCAAAAAAATTCCTACGCACGCACAAGATCATGGTGATGCATAGCGACGAGAGGGGAGAGTGTTGTTCACGTACCCTCGTAGACTGTAAGCAGAAGCGTTATGACAACGCGGTTGATGTAGTTGTACATCTTCACGATCCGACCGATCCTAGCACCAAAGGTACGGCACCTCCGCGATCTGCACACGTTCAGCTCGATGACGTCCCACGAACTCACTATCCAGCAGAGTGTCGAGGGAGAGCTTCGTCATTACGATGGCGTGATGACGATGATGATGAAGCTACCAGCGCAGGGCTTCGCCTAAGCACTACGACGATATGACCGAGGTGGATTGTGGTGGAGGGGGCACTGCACATGGCTAAGAGATCAATGATCAACTTGTTTGTCTATGGGGTGCCCCCTCCCCCGTATATAAAGGAGTGGAGGAGGAGGAGAGGACCGGCCGCCTAGGCGCGCCCAAGGGGGGAGTCCTACTCCCGGTGGGAGTAGGATTCCCCCTTCCCTAGTTGGAGTAGGAGAGGGACGGAAGGGGGAGAAGGAGAGAAGGAAAGGGGGGCCGGCCTATCAGGGAACGCAGTAATTTCAAAAAAATTCGTACGTGCACGCAAGATCTATCATGGTGATGCATAGAAACGAGCGGGGAGAGTGTGTCCACGTACCCTCGTTGACACAAAGCGGAAGCGTTTAGTTAACGCAGTTGATGTAGTCGTACGTCTTCATGATCTGACTGATCCTAGTACCGAAAGTACGGCACCTCCGCGATCTGCACACGTTCAGCTCGGTGATGTCCCTCGAACTCTTGATCCAGTTGAGGTCGAGGGAGAGCTCCGTCAGCACGACGGCATGGTGACAGTGACGATGGAGTTACCGGCACAGGGCTTCGCCTAAGCACTACGACGATATGACCGAGGTGTGTAACTGTGGAGGGGGCACCGCACACGGCTAAGAGATTGTCTGTTGTGCCTTTGGGGTGTCCCCTGCCCACGTATATAAAGGAAGAAGGGAGGAGGAGGCTGGCCCTAGAGGTGGTGCGCCAAGTGTGGGGAGTCCTACTAGGACTCCCAAGTCCTAGTAGGATTCCCCTTTTCCTTTCCGGAGTAGGAGAGAAGAAAGAGGGAAAGAGAGAGGAAGTAGGAAAGGAGAAGGGGGTGGGGGCGCCGTCCCCTTTCCCCTAGTCCAATTCAGACCCATGGGGGGCGCGCGCCTCCTTCCCTTGGCCTGCCTCCTCTATTCTCGTATGGCCCAATAAGGCCCAATACTTCTCCCGGCGAATTCCGTAACTCTTCGGTACTCCAAAAAATACCCGAATCACTCGGAATCTTTCCGATGTCCGAATATAGCCTTCCAATATATCGATCTTTACGTATATACCATTTCAAGACTCCTCGTCATGTCCCCGATCTCATCCGGGACTCCAAACAAACTTCAGTCATCAAATTACATAACTCATAATACAAATCGTCAAAGAACTTTAAGTGTGCAGACCCTACAGGTTCGAGAACTATGTAGACATGACCGAGACTCATCTCCGGTCAATAACCAATAGTGGAACCTGGATGCTCATATTGGTTCCTACACATTCTACGAAGATCTTTATCAGTCAAACCGCGTAACAACATACGTTGTTCCCTTTGTTATCGGTATGTTACTTGCCCAAGATTCGATCATCGGTATCTCAATACCTAGTTCAATCTCATTACCCGCAAGTCTCTTTACTCTTTCCGTAATGCATCATCCCACAACTAACTCATTAGTCACATTGCTTGCAAGGCTTATAGTGATGTGCATTACCGAGAGGGCCTAGAGATACCTCTCCGACAATCGGAGTGACAAATCCTAATCTCGATCTATGCCAACTCAACAAGTACCATCGGAGACACTTGTAGAGCACCTTTATAATCACCCAGTTACGTTCTGCCGTTTGATAGCACACAAAGTGTTCCTCCGGTATCCGGGAGTTGCATAATCTCATAGTCATAGGAACATGTATAAGTCATGAAGAAAGCAATAGCAATATACTAAACTATCAAGTGCTAAGCTAACGAATGGGTCAAGTAAATCACATCATTCTCTAATGATGTGATCCCGTTAATCAAATGACAACTCATGTCTATGGCCAGGAAACTTAACCATCTTTGATTCAACGAGCTAGTCAAGTAGAGGCATACTAGTGACACTCTGTTTGTCTATGTATCCACACATGTACTAAGTTTCCGGTTAATACAATTCTAGGATGAATAATAAACATTTATCATGATATAACGAAATATAAATAATAACTTTATTATTGCCTCTAGGGCATATTTACTTCAGTCTCCCACTTGCACTAGAGTCAATAATCTAGTTCACATCGCCATGTGATTTAACACCAATTGTTCACATCACCATATGATTAACACCCATAGTTCACATCGCCATGTGACCAACACTCAAAGGTTTTACTAGAGTCAGTAATCTAGTTCACATTGCTATGTGATTAACACCCAAGAGCACTAAAGTGTGATCATGTTTTGCTTGTGAGAGAAGTTTAGTCAACGGGTTCAGATCTGTATGTATTTTGCAAATTTCTATGTCTACAATGCTCTCCACGGAGCTATTTAGCTAGATTGCTCCCACTTCCAATATGTATCCGTATTGTGACTTAAAGTCATCCAGATCGGTGTCAAAGCTTGCATCGACGTAACTCTTTACGACGAACTCTTTATCACCTCCATAACCGGGAAATATTTCCTTAGTCCTCTAAGGATAATTTTGACCGTTGTCCAGTGATCTACTCCTAGATCAAAATTGTACTCCCTTGCCAAACTCAGGGCAGGGGATACAATAGGTCTAGTACACAGCATGGCGTACTTTATAGAACCTATGGCTGAGGCATAGGGAATGAGTTTTCATTCTCTCTATATCTTCTGCCGTGGTAGGGCTTTGAGTCTTACTCAACTTCACACCTTGCAACATAGGCAAGAACTCTTTCTTTGGCTGTTCCATTTTGAACTACTTCAAAAACTTGTCAAGGTATGTACTCATTGAGAAAACTTATCAAGCATCTTGATCTATCTCTATATCTTTTGATGCTCAATATGTAAGTAGCTTCACCGAGGTCTTCCTTTGAAAAACTCCTTTCAAAAACTCCTTTATGCTTTCCAGAAAATTCTACATTATTTCCAATCAACAATATGTCATTCACATATACTTATCAGAAATGTTGTAGTGCTCCCACTCACTTTCTTGTAAATACAGGCTTCACTGCAAGTCTGTATAAAACTATATGCTTTGATCAACTCATTAAAGAGTATATTCCAACTTCGAGATGCTTGCACCAGTCCATAGATGGATCGCTGGAGCTTGCACATTTTGTTAGCACCTTTAGGCTCGACAAAACCTTCTGGTTGCATCATATACAACTCTTCTTTAAGAAATCCAATAAGGAATGTAGTTTTTTTGACATCCATTTGCCAGATTTCATAAAATGTGGCAATTTGCTAACATGATTCGGACAGACTAAAGCATCGCTACGAGTGAGAAAATCTCATCGTAGTCAACACCTTGAACTTTGTCAAAAACCTTTTTCGACAAGTCTAGCTTTGTAGATAGTAACACTACTATCAGCGTCCGTCTTCCTCTTGAAGATCCATTTATTTTCTATGGCTTGCCGATCATCGGGCAAGTCAACCAAAATCCACACTTTGTTCTCATACATGGATCCCATCTCAGATTTCATGGCCTCAAGCCATTTCGCGGAATCTGGGCTCATCATCGCTTCCTCATAGTTCGTAGGTTCGTCATGGTCAAGTGACATGACCTCCAGAATAGGATTACTGTACCACTCTGGTGCAGATCTCACTCTGGTTGACCTACGAGGTTCGGTAGTAACTTGATCTGAAGTTACATGATCATCATCATTAGCTTCCTCACTAATTTGTGTAGGAATCACATGAATTGATTTCTGTGATGAACTTCTTTCCAATTCGAGAGCAGGTACAATTACCTCATCAAGTTCTACTTTCCTCCCACTCACTTCTTTCGAGAGAAACTCCTTCTCTAGAAAGGATCCATTCTTAGAAACAAAGATCTTGCCTTCTGATCTGTGATAGAAGGTTGTAACATCCCAAATTTCAATTTGGATGTTTATAAATAGATCATTCATATGCATCCATGAGTTATGCATTTTGCCCTTCATTCATTTTATTTGAATTTTGACCCAAGGAACTTTGAGCAACTCAAGGACCAAAAGAGAGAGTTGGAAGTTTCCCTAAAACCATTTTTGAGAATTTCAAAGTTGGGATATGGATCAAATTTTCTTTCACCAAAATTCATTTCCATTATTTCAAAAATAAAATAAAGAGAGAAGATAAAAGGACTTCTTCAAAAACAGAAAGGAAATATTGAAAATTAAATTTGAAATCTAAATATATTTATTGGGATTTATTTGCAAATTATTTTGATGCAAATTTTATTAGTACAACAAAATTGTTTATTTTAAAAAAATGCATTCTAGGCCTCATAAATGTTCACAAGGTCATATATAAGACCATATATTTATGTGAAATTTTCTGGGATTTTTAGGCTATTTTTTATTTGTATTTTCGCTGTTTCATTGCTTCTATAGAAAAAATGTTTTAAAAAATGTGGGCAGCCAAGGCCCAAGGAAGGCCCAGCCTTCTTCACCACGACAGGAGGTCGTCTTCAACCTCCAGTACGTACCCATGCACGCAGCCAGCATCCCCACCCTAACGCCCCACCCTCCCCTTCCTCTCCCCCACTCCAAAACGCCTCTGAACGGAACCCCTTCCCCTTCCTAGTGCGCCTTGGAGTCGCCTGTAATGGCCATTACGAGGCAGAGGAACAGCAACCATTAAAACTCAATCGTATGTTCGAATTCTAGACCTCCCCAAGCCCCATATAAAGCACCCCTGGGAGCCCTCTCAACCCTCGTCCGAAGCCCTCTCCTTCTAGGGTTTCCCCCCTCCCTAACCTCGCCAATTTCTTGCCGGAGATCATGAATTCCGGCGACCTCTCACCGTGTGTACAGGAAGAAATCTACAACCACAACTTGTTCAAGGGTTCACCTCATCATCCTCTACACCGTCCCGCACGCATCCTTCGCCGAAGCACACCGGAGCCGCCTTCTTCCTCGTCTCCGGCGACAAGTCCAGTGAGAACCCAGCCAGCCAATCAGAGAGCGCCACTTGGCATCTAGCCATTTTTTCTCTTTTTCCAGTATTTTTTCCAATCTCAGATTCTGTACCAATTCTTGTTTCTAGTAGATCTTTTAGTCTATAGATCCGATTTAGTTGATTCTTTTTCCTACGGCTTGATAAATATATCCTCTATCCAGAGAACCAAGAGAAAAATATTTTTGAAAATCTTAAAATTTGAATTCAAACTTCTTTAGGCCATAACTCGAGTTTCATAACTCCGTTTTGGGTGATTCTTTTTGCAAATCGAAGCTTGTGACGTGTACTTTCTGTTAAAACCAAAACCATTTATTTTTGTTGAAGCTAAAATTACATTTTGTACAGAAACTTTATTTGGTTGTTTTTGAAGTTTTTCGAAGTCTTTTATTTGTTTTTCTTTTTGGATATTTGCTTGTATGCTTATGTATGTTATTGCTTGCTTACGCTAGATCACCCGGAGTGCGAAGCTTGCTACTACGAATCCTTAGAGTTCAACGATCGTCAGTAAGGCGACTTCACACTTTGATCATACTTTTCAATACCCAGTCTTTAGTATGCATTAGTTTCACCCTCAAAGATTGTATGAGTAGGATTGGAAGCATGTGGTTATGCTATGTAGTTCATGTGGTAGGAACCTATGACCTTTGATCACCCCAGGAATATTCGTTAAGTCATATATTGCTTAGTCATGCTCGTAGACGGGGATTGGTATGAGTGATCCATGCAAGTTGCGAGAGATAATAATTTTGGGACAACCTTAGGTGGCAACTTTAATACACATATGGGTGGATCGTTTGGGGCACCTGAAGTAACCAGTGCTTACCCAAGGGTAATCCCGGAGAACCCATGTGATTACCCTAGGTCCACCACCCAGGCTCAAAGGGATCATAAGATACTTCATGACTAGAAACTTCCGTGTGCAGCCACAAGCCATTATGGGCTCTGGCATAGTTGAGTAAGTTGTGTGACGTCATTCCGTGGTAGACTAGCTGATGTAGGGAAAGTATGTGTACCGTTCTACCCATGGTTAAGGGTAAATGCTTCTGAAAGGCTATGTCTCGATCTTCCAATCATGGAGGTGGTCGAGTCTTGTGGGGAAAAGTGCGCAAACCTCTGCAGAGTGTACAAACTAATCATGATTAGCCGTGTCCCTGGTTATGGACAACTTGAGTATCTAGAAGTGAATTATTGGTTGATCTCATCACTCTATTTAATGAAATTATTAGGTTACTAATAACTTGGGAATTTTGGGATTGAGTTGGAGGAACCTTCTCAATAATGGCATTTCAATTTAGTAGTAAATAAAAATTTATTCCTTTGTCGTAGGAAAAAATTAGCTTTATGCAAAGTTAAACTTAGAGCCTCCATCAACCAGATATGCATGTAGTGGTAGATATTGTTCATCATTATTCTATAGTGTGAAATTGCGAGCATATTCCATGTGCTGACCTACACGGCTGCAACGTCTCATGTTGCAGACTTTTCCGACGAGGATTAAGGTGCGATAGGTCGTTGTCTGCACTCAGTTTGCCTTAGAGTTGGATGGACTGATTTGCTTTTAATGCTTCCGCAGTTATTTTTATTTAGATAGCTTTTGGCAATATTATTTTAATAAATACTCTTTTGAGGATCTCGATGTAATAAAGTGTGTATTTGAACTCTGTTATAATTCCTCGAGTACTGTGTGTGTGTGTGTGTCAGCATACCGATCTAGGGATGACACTTAAGCACAGAGACTTTGATCCATTTGGGTTGGGTCGCTACAAGATGGTATCAGAGCACACGCTGACTGTAAGATGCCACCACTAGGAAATGGAAAACCATAGGAAGAAAACTCTATTTTACGACTTCCTTATATATCCGTTGGTCTATACTCTTCTCTATTTATTTCTATGTCTTCTCTACTTCAATAAAATAGTAGTTGAACCCCATCACCAAGTTGCTCAGTCCGATGAGACCATGACCTATGAAGACATCATCGACAATGAAGAAGAAGCTAGAGTTGACATTGATTTGAGAAGATTTTGTTTAGAGCACCACTACCAAGCGAGTCCAATTAATGATTTGTGGTAGTATGAAGAGATCATATCTCTTGTGGATATGACCTTAATTGTAGGTTTTGCTTTGTGCGGTGTGATCTGTGTGAATTGCTTGATTTGAAGTTTTCTTGCTATCATAAACATATGGGTAGTGATTTCTCTCATTAGGCCCTTATTCTATTCTAATTTCTCATCCACTCTAAATCGAACAGATGCCTCTGTGACGTGACAAAGAATTCCCGCCGGAACTTACCGAGTTGATCCAGAACCAGAATGCCCTCATGCAACTACTCATCTAGAATTATAACCAGAACAACAACAACAACCCACCGCCACCACCTCCGGTCGACAAACTTACCCGTTTCCTGGGGTTGAACCCACCAGTGTTCTCTAGCAGCATGGAGCCGATCGTTGCAGATGACTGGCTTCGCAAGATCGGAAGGGAGCTGACCACCACAGGATGCACTGACGCTGAGAAGGTGCGCTTTGCCGCGCATCAACTGGATGGACCAGCAACTTCATGGTGGGAGAATTACACCACCACATTCCCCATAGCCAATGTTACTTGGGATCAGTTCCAGCAGGCGTTCCGTACCGCACACGTTTCAGCCGGAGCTATGAGTCTGAAGAAGCGCGAGTTCCGCAACTTACGCCCGGGAAATCGTTCTGTTGGTGATTATGTGGAGGAATTTAGCAAGTTATCTAGGTATGCTCCCGGAGACGTGGCTGATGATGCCGCTAAGCAGGAGAAATTTCTGGAGGGACTAAACGATGATCTGGGACTTCGGTTGACCGTGGCTACCTTTAACAATTATCAAGAGTTGGTCAATAAGGCTCTCATCTGGAAGGCAAGCAGCAGCAGGTGGAGAGTCGCAAGAGGAAGTACGGGCAAGGAAAGTACTACTCTGGTGTTCAGCGGAAGCCCCGCTATACCCTATACTCGGGAAATAATGGACCAGGATCCTGCAAGTATGGTGGACGCACTCACCATAACCGTGGAGGACATTCACATCATGGAGGGAATGGACACAACCATAATGGCCATAGGAATGGCAATGGGAACGGAGGAAACAACAATCAGCATCACTCCAACCCCGCTACACCGACAAAGAAGGATCTGAGCCACATTGCCTGCTTCAAGTGCGGGAAAACCGGACACTATGCCACCGATTGCCCTGAGGCCAAGAACAGGAAAGGCAATGGAAGCTCTGGAGGCAAGAAGCCCAATCCCTTCACCAGAGGTCAGGTGAACCATGTCAGTGTGGTGGAAGTTTATGACCAGCCTGACGCCGTTGTTGGTATATTTTTGATTAATGCATTTACAAGCCTTGTTCTTTTTGACACTGGTGCATCACATTCATTCATATCAAGGGGGTTTGTGGACAAGTTTAAGTTGCCGACTGTAGCCCTTAAAACACCAATGTTAATGAGTTCCCCAAGAGCAGAGTATATGGCTAGTCGGGGATGTTTTCAGTTGCCATTGACCATATGGATACACGTTTTCCCCACCGACCTCATTATCCTAGAATCCCAAGGATTGGACGTGATCCTAGGCATGGACTAGCTATCCATGTATGAAGGGAATATTGATTGTGCCAGTAAGTCGATTCTTCTTACCACCCGAGAGGGGAAACAGATCAAGTATGTGTCGAGGCATACACCAAGAAGGACTCAAGTGAATTCTCTTTCGGGAGTTGTTCAGGAGGAAGTACCAATTGTGAAGGATTATCCTGATGTTTTCCCAGAGGAATTGCCCGGCATGCCACCGGATCGGGACATAGAGTTTTTGATCGAATTGTTACCTGGCACCGGACCAATATCCAAGAGACCGTACCGGATTCCTGCAAATGATCTAGAGGAAATTAAGAAGCAAATAAAGAATTATTGGAGAAAGGTTATATTCAACCGAGTTCATCACCTTGGTGAGCCCCAGTGCTTCTAGTTGAGAAGAAGGATGGATCCTTGAGAATGGTTGTAGATTATCGTGCGTTGAATGAGATGACGATCAAGAACAAGTACCCTCTGCCAATGATCAATGATTTGTTTGACCAGCTACAAGGAGCAAAAGTTTTCTCCAAGATCGATCTTCGATCAGGATATCATCAGCTGAAGATTCGAGAACAGAATATACCCAAGACAGCCTTTCCCACGAGACACGGGCTTTATGAGTACACGGTCATGTGTTTTGGTTTGACTAATGCCCCTACCTATTTTATGAATATGATGAATAAGGTATTCATGGAGTTCCTCAATAAGTTTGTTGTGGTATTCATTGACGACATATTTATTTACTCGAAGAATGAAGAAGAACACAAGGAACATTTGCGCTTGGTTCTCGAGAAGCTCAGGGAACATCACCTTTACGGAAAGTTTAGCAAGTGTGAATTATGGTTGAAGGAAGTCAGATTTCTTGGACATGTTATATCAAGAGAAGGAATAGCCATAGACCCCTCAAAGGGTGAATCGGTCACCGAATGGAAGGCACCCACCTCAGTCGGAGAGATTTACAGTTTCCTTGGACTCGCAGGATATTATCGGAGGTTTATTGAGAATTTCTCCAAGATCGCGAAGCCCATGACAAAGTTATTGAAGAAAGACACCAAGTTTAATTGGAACGAGGAATGTGAGGCTAGTTTTCAGGAGTTGAAGAAACGTTTGGTTACAACCCCAGTGCTAATCCTTCCGAATATACACAAGGATTTCCAAGTATATTGCAACACTTCTCGTCAGGGACTTGGAGGTGTTCTTATGCATGAAGGAAGAGTTGTTTCATATGCCTCACGTCAGCTTTGACCTCATGAGCGAAATTATGCCACACATGATTTGGAGTTAGCAGCCGTAGTGCACACACTCAAGACCTGGAGACATTTTCTTATCGGAAATCGTTGTGATGTTTACACGGATTATAAGAGTTTGAAAAACATCCTCACGCAGAAGGAGTTAAACCTCAGGCAGAGAAGATGGTTGGATCTCATAAAGGATTATGACATGAAATTGCATTATCACCCAGGAAAGGCCAATGTTGTGGCAGATGCATTGAGCCGCAAGATCTATGTTAATACCCTCACAGCAAGAGGATTGCCTTAGTAGTTAATTGATGATCTCAGAGATCTCCGATTGGATATAGTACCACGAGGTTTTGTTGCCGCAATGGAAATTCAATCCACTTTGTTGGGAAAGATCCGAGAAGCCCAGAAGTTAGACAAAGGTATTGTGGAGATAAAGGGAAGGATGAACCAAGGAAAGGCAGAAGGATTTCATGAGGATGAACACGGAACCTTATGGTTTGAGCAGCGTATTTACGTGCCAAATGACCCAGAGATCAGGAAGTTGATTCTTCAGGAGGCTCATGATTTGCCTTACTCGATACACCCGGGCAACACCAAGATGTATTTGGACTTGAAGGAAAGTTTCTGGTGGACAGGTATGAAGAAGGATATTGCCGAGTATGTCGCAGTATGTGACGTATGTCAGAGGGTTAAGGCAGAGCACCAGAAACCAGCAGGATTACTTCAGTCTTTGCTGATACCAGATTGGAACTGGGACAAGCTTGACATGGACTTCATTACAGGATTACCCAGGACCCGATCAGGCTATGATTCTATTTTGGTAGTAGTTGATCGCTTGACCAAGGTAGCTCACTTTATCCCCGTGAAAACCACATATACAAGTGCTAAGTTGGCCAAAATATACATGATCAGGATCGTATGTCTGCATGGAGTTCTGAGGACCATCGTATCAGACAGAGGAACACAATTTACCTCAAAGTTTTGGCATCAGTTACACGAAACTTTGCGTACCAGGCTAGAGTTCAGTACAGCTTGTCATCCGCAGACAGATGGGCAGACCGAGAGAGTCAACCAGATTCTGGAGGACATGTTGAGAGCTTCTGCGCTAGATTATGGATCTAGTTGGGATGATAATTTGCCATACGCAAAATTCTCATGTAACAACAGCTATCAAGCTAGTCTGAAGATGGCCCCTTTTAAAGCTGTGTACGGAAGGAGGTGCAGGACACTATTGATGTGGGATGAAGTTGGAGACCGTAAATTATTTGGACCAGATTTAATTAGAGATTCGGAGGAGAAAGTCAAGATGATCCATAACAGACTCAAGGTAGCCCAATCCAGACAGAAGCCCATCAAGATTCTCGAAACTGCAAGCAGGGTTACCTGCAGCAAGGTCATCAAGTCTTGCAAGGTTCAGTGGAGTCATCATACTGAAGAATAAGCCACTTGGGAACAAGAAAAAGATCTTCGACAGGACCACATGTCGGTGTCAAAACCGGCGGATCTTGGGTAGGGGGTCCCGATCTGTGCGTCTTAGGCTGATGGTAACAGGAAGCAAGGGACACAATGTTTACCCAGGTTCGGGGCCTCTTGATGGAGGTAAAACCCTACTTCCTGCTTGATTAATATTGAAGATATGTGTATTACAAGAGTAGGCCTACCACGAGATCGTAGAGGCTAAACCCTAAGAGCTAACCTATGATGGTATGCTTGTAATTGTGATCGGCCTTCTAAGGACCATCCTCTCTGGTTTATATAGACACCGGAGAGCTAGGGATTACATGGAGTCGGTTACAAGGAAGGAAATATAATATCCATATCGCCAAGCTTGTCTTCCACGAAAAGGAGAGTCCCATCCGAACACGAGCCAAAGTCTTGAGTCTTGACGCTTCTATAGTCCGGACGATGTATACAGTCCGGCTGTACGGATACCCCCTAATCCAGGACTCCCTCAGTAGCCCCTGAACCAGGCTTCAATGACGATGAGTCCGGCGTGCAGTCTTGTTTTCGGCATTGCAAGGCGGGTTCCTCCTCCGAATACTCCAATGTACCCATCATGACGAACAGTGTCCGGCATCTCATCAATGTTGTACTCCTCGGCTTCATGTTTCAATAATGACCATTTTCACGTGTCGAGCGAATGCGAGGAGTAGAGGCATTTTTGCATTTGCCACCCTCGGTCCTTCGGGCTAACCGTCTATTTGAAGAGACAGGGCTTCCCAGATCCAAAACCCCACTCACCCTCCTCGAGCAAGCATCCAACAGAGCACCCAGAAAAAACCATTCCAACATGGCCGGTTGTCGCAGCTCTTCTGCTCTCTCTCCTTGCCCCAAGCCAAGGGGCTGGGGAGAGTGTTCAGTTTCTCATAGTCGTTTGATAAAGTTACAAACCCAAGGGATCCTCCCGCCGGCGTTCATGGTCCCTGTCCGAGCTGGAGTGGCCACCTATAACGGCGGAGAACAAGCGGAGAGATCTCCTAATCCGTCTCCAGACTAGCGAATATGCTTAATTCCGCATCTGTTAAGGGGCGTCGGGTTTCCTATTCATCCATTCCTTCGTGGTCTTTTGGAGTTCTACGGACTCCAGTTGCACAACTTTACCCCAGCCTCCATACTACATATAGCAGGGTATGTCGCCCTTTGTGAGCTATTTCTAGGCTACGAGGCTCATTTCGGATTATGGAAGAAGCTGTTCTACCTTGTCCCCCGCAACCAGGGAGAATCCCTATGTCAAGTGGGCGGGGCCGAAGTATGGCGTACCGCTGAGACCGGATACCTATCCGGCACTCCCAAGAATGCTCCAGATAACTGGGCTTCAGAGTGGTTTTGTATCGACGAGGCTCCCCTTCCGGATCCAGTCCGGACAGGACTCCCCAAGTTCAGTAACACCCCGCCGAGGGCACGTCTAGGCTGGCACCCCTGAGGCCCCCAAGAAGAGGATTCCATAGAAATACATTTCCTGATGAGCAGGATAAAGTTACTGGCCAAATCCGGACTGACGATAGTCGAGGTCATGGCAATATTCATAATGAGGGGAGTGCAACCGCTTCAATATCGGGGCAATCCCATGTGGCACTTCAACGGGACGGACAATGCCACCCGCTGTGGTCGTAAGGGTCCAGACTCCCCCACCGCTCTGGCAAGGATACTGTCCAACTTATACAAAGGAGAAGAGGAAGACTTCCTCCACATCAAACCGCGGGACGGATTCTCCATGTCTAACCCCCCAAACTGGGTAAGTCGTCATTTATTTTCTCGCTTCACTTATTGTGGCGTTCTTTGCTATAGTTACCTGCATCGATATTTCCGAGCAGGAGCTGAGGAGGGCCGTAGAAGGAATCTCCAGCCCTTCCCCGCAGCCAGAGGACCCTGAAAGGGCCCTGGATCCAGGACTCGAAGAAGACCCAGATGCGGCTGTGGCGCTTGTCGACGGGATATTTTATCGGGCTAGCCGTGACGGCGCCTCAATGGCCATTACTGCTGATTATCCCGGACTGCTACCCTCGTCACGTGTAAGCCAAGCTGAAGACTCGATCCTCCGAAGAGGACTCTTTCCCGATGTCACACCTTAGCCGTGAAGCGTCGTGTTTTTTGCAGAAGCGACGTTTGGAGCGCAGGGCCGAGCCCCTAGGGACCCGTCAGCCAAAGGCGTTCGGATTGGGTAGGCTCAAGAGGAAGGTGGTTAGAGCCGACATGCCTCTACAGTGGTAAGAAAACAACCTGTCATGTAATTATTGTTTATTTGAAGTATAACAACGCCCTTTACATCATCACATGAAGAGGAGCATCCGTACTATATCCGGGGATCCTGCCAACCACACCTCCACCAGTCGGGCTCCAGGACCAACTTCGAGAGAGGAGGCGGACGTAGGGCCGACGCCGCATAGTCCTCCGACAGAGGACGCGGATATGCTCTGTGCCACAAATTTGGAAGTACAGAGCGCCATGCATCACCGGCGTCGACGGGCCGTGCTTCGCAACAACATCTTTTCCAAAGAGGCATTTAATGCTTTCAATTCGGGAGACGCATACATCCGAGCTGCTCAAAGCGGACTCGCCCGGGCGACAGTCCAGTATACCAAAGATATACGGTAAGAAATTTTGATGAGCATGTATAGTAGTAGCCCCTGAGACTTGAAACGGTTGAAACACCAGTTTTAAGTATCAATTTATGCGCAGGTTCTTGTAGATAAGAATGAGAAATTGTCTCGGGAGCTAGAGGAGTGCAAGAGCCAACTGAGGGCCACAGTTGCCAAGCTAGAGGAATCCCAGAAGGCCTCATATGGTAACATTTATCTCAATTGTATGAAAATGCACCAGTTGGCAACTGGCTGGTATGAAAAATTTAACAGAAAGTTATGTAGACAACCCCAGAGTAAATCCGGAGGGCGGGGGGGATGACGAGTCGCATCTCCAGAGGCAACTAAAGGCCAGCAAGCGCATTCTTACGCAAGTTAAGCAGGAGAAGAATGCTCTCCAAGATGCCAATGTTCGGCTGGACGTAGAATTGAAAGACGTCCGTGCGCAGCTGGAGGACTCCGTAAAGGAGAACAAAAGGCTTCACCGCGGCATTTATGGTAAGTGCCTGGACGAACTGTAGCATAGTTCGGCGAGGAAGTATATTGAAAAAGTTGTGTTTGTAGGAATGCTAACGGGTCGACCTGAGGAGGAGATGCCCGCATCTGAAGGTGACTTACTTCAGGACCTCTCACAACTGCACGAGCGAGCTCGGCAGGTGATGCAGGGCATTGCGCAGTCTCTGTGGCCATCAAGCTCCCCGCCAAATGGCATGGGGGGGGGGGCTTGTGGACATGCTTCAAGGAGCACGGCGGCGCTTCTGTTTGTGGAAGATATCAGCCTGCCGGCAAGGTGCTAGAGAAGCATGGGATATGGTGAAGACGCTCTACACCAAGCTGGACCCGAACCATATGGCCGAATTTGGACCGGTCGGGCCAGATGGGCAAGAAATTCCCGTGAATCTGGTATATGACCAGGTGGTGTTAGGCGCAAAGTATTCTCAACAGGATTGTAAGCTAAATAGCTTGTTGGATGGTATAGAGGATGAATATAGTCAGTCCAAATGACTGTGTAATTCGATGGACATAAGTAGCTCCTAGCCGGATTAAAATCATTTGTCATGGCGGACCTTTTCGCTTCAGCCCCCGGGTCCTAAAGTCCGGGGTGTGTCCGAATACCGGCTCGGTACAAAACCGGAGTATGCGTGGAAACCAGGCGTAGGGGTCATAAGTGCTTGAACAGACAAGTACCCAACTAGTTATGTTATATTACATGGATAGTAAGAAACATCTTCCAGGGAGAATAGTTCCGTTAAGGGTTCCTTTCCCTGGGTAAGCATGTGTCAAGGCACATGTCCGGACTGCGAACCAAAGCGCAGGATACAAAACTTTTGGGGATTAATGTTATAATAAACAAAGACATCTTTTGTTCACCGACCGAATATTCTATTAAGGAAACTAGCTTTCGGCTTCACCCAGTCTGAGGTACACATCCGGCTCAACCGGCAGTAACAATCGCAGAAGTGCTCCCCTTATGCCCTAGCCGAATTAACGGGAACGTAGGGCATAAACACAGGAGCCAGGCAACCCAGCTTGGCCACGTCTTAAGTCATATCGATGCATATAATGGCGAATAAAAGGCACACATGGAAAATACATGTATGATGGGCAAAAAGCCCTTTAGACTAAGTTATGTTTAGCTTCCGTATAGGAAGCCCCCAGGTATTAAATGCACACATAGTGCGGCCGGAATAATCCGGGAATCCGTACTGTACTAAATACTTTGTGCGAAGAGAAAAAGAGCGAGAAAGGAAAAGGGAGGGAGCATAATTGAAAAAGGAGGGTTAAGGAGACGAACACTGAGTTCGGCGCTAGGCGGAGAATCTCCGGAGTCTGGCCGCGTTCCATGGGTTCGGCTCGAGTCTATTATTAGACGCATTGCATAAGCGGTACGCTCCTCTGGTGAGAACTTTGTGGATGATGAAGGGGCCTTCCCACTTGGGTTTGAGCTTGTCCTTCTTCTTCTCTGGTAAGCGTAGAACGAGTTCCCCAATATTATAAGTTTTGGCCCGCACTTCTCTGCTTTGGTATCGTCGAGCCTGTTGCTGATAGAATGCGGAACGGGCCTTCGCGACGTCGCGCTCGTCCTCCAGGGCGTCCAAGTTATCCTGCCAATCTAGCTCGGCTTCCTTCTCTTCGTACATGCGTACGCGTGGCGAATCATGTATTATGTCGCAGGGTAGTATTGCTTCCGCACCGTACACCATAAAGAATGGTGTATATCTGGTGGTGCGATTCGGCGTGGTCCGCAGCCCCCAGAGTACGGAGTCGAGCTCCTCGACCCAATGAGTATCTGACTCTGTCAAGGATCGCACTAGTCTGGGTTTGATGCCGCTCATGATGAGACCGTTTGCCCGTTCGGCCTGGCCATTTGTTTGAGGATGGTAGACGGAAGCATAGTCGAGCTTAATGCCCATTTTGCCGCACCAAGCTTTCACGTCATCGACCGTGAAATTTGAGCCATTATCGGTGATGATGCTAT
This sequence comes from Aegilops bicornis, assembly GCA_021605145.1. Taxonomy (NCBI): domain Eukaryota; kingdom Viridiplantae; phylum Streptophyta; class Magnoliopsida; order Poales; family Poaceae; genus Aegilops; species Aegilops bicornis. The sequence goes on along the minus strand of CM038673.1, from coordinate 42,842,288 downwards.
GGGGGACACCGTATCGGTGTACGACCCCGGATATAAAGTCTATTACTGGACCGGATTCGACAGTTTTCACTGGTTTGGCTTCTATCCATTTGGTGAACTTGTCAACCATGACAGTAAGTATTTTTTCTTGTGGCTTCCCCCTTTAAGGGGTCCAACCATATCCAGCCCCCAGATCGCGAATGGCCAAGTTATGGGGATTGTTTGGAGAGTGGTAGGGGGCATATGACTCTGATTGGCAAAGAGCTGGCAACCGACGGAGTGTTGGACAAGGTCCTGTGCGTCTGCTCGAGCCGTCGGCCAATAGAAACCTGTACAGAAGGCCTTGCTGACTTGTGCTCAAGCCACAGCATGGTGCCCGCCTAGTCCGGCATGGATTTCAGCCAGGAGCTGCCGCCCTTCCTCTTCGGAGATGCACCTTTGGAGCACTCCGGTCGCACATTTCTTATAGAGTTCCCCTTCATGGACTTTGTAAGCTTTAGAACGCCGGACAATGCAGCGTGCTCCATTTTGGTCTTCAGGGAGCTCCTGCCTATTTAGGTAGTCCAAGAAATGCTCAGTCCACGGGGCGATGACAGCCATTATTTCGTGGGCTGACAATGTTATTTCGGTGGTAGAACCTCCGATTATGTCTGATAGTTCGGAATCTGGGGATGTATTCGGATCCGTGCTGGTATTGCCGGACTACCCTTCCCATATCACGGATGGCTTGAACAGCCTTTCCAGGAATATGTTAAGTGGGACAGGGTCGCGTTTAGCACAGATACGGGCAAGGACATCTGCCGCTTGATTGTTTTCTCGAACCACGTGGTGAAATTCGAGCCCCTCGAACCGAGCTGACATTTTAAGGATGGCATTACGGTAGGCTGCCATTTTCGGATCCTTGGCATAAAAGTCTCCGTTTATTTGTGATATTGCGAGGTTTGAGTCCCCGCGCACCTCTAGGCGTTGAATGCCCATAGAGACTGCCATCCGAAGACCGTGCAACAGAGCCTCATATTCGGCTGCATTGTTGGAGTATGTGTATAATATTTGGAGGACGTATTGGACAGTGTCTCCGGTGGGAGACGTCAGGACTACACCCGCTCCCAGTCCAGCCAGCATTTTAGAGACGTCGAAGTGCATGATCCAGTTAGAGTATGCGCCGTACTCTTTAGGGAGTTCGGCCTCCGTCCATTCGGCGACAAAGTCAGCTAATACTTACAACTTGATAGCCCGCCAAGGCTTGTATATTATGTCGAACGAAAGGAGATCAATGGCCCAGTTGGCGATCCGGCCCGTGGCATCGCGGTTATTTATTATATCGTTTAGTGGTACTTCGGAGGCCACCGTAATCGAACACTCCTGAAAGTAGTGTTGTAGCTTTCGGGATGCCATGAAGACCGCGGATGCTATTTTTTGATAGTGTGGGTATCGGGATTTGCATGGGGTGAGGACCATGGATACGTAATAAACCGGCTTCTGTAGCGGGAATTTGTATCCGTCAACCTCTCGTTCGATGACGAGTACTGCGCTTACAACTTGGTGTGTTGCAGCTATGTACAACAACATAGGTTCGCCGATATTTGGCGCTGTTAGGACTGGATTATTGGCCAGTAAGGTCTTTGTTTCATCGAGTCCGGCCGCGGCTGCATCCGTCCACATGAAGTGTTCGGTGCGCCGAAGAAGGCGGTAAAGAGGCAATGCCTTTTCTCCTAACCTGGAGATAAAGCGGCTCAAAGCAGCCACGCATCCAACTAGTTTCTGGATGTGTTTGAGGTCTGTTGGTATAGCCAACTGCGACAAAGCTCAGATTTTTGCCGGATTAGCTTCAATTCATCTATTGGAAATGATGAAGCCCAGCAGTTTTCTGGAGGGGACGCCGAAAACGCATTTCTCCGGGTTCAGCTTGATGTCGTATGTTCGTAGGTTGTCGAATGTAAGCCTCAAGTCATCTATTAGGGTTTCGACGTGTCTTGTTTTTATGACTACTCGTCCACGTATGCCTCTACTGTTTTGCCGATTTGCTTTTCTAGGCATGTTTGAATCATGCGTTGATAGGTTGCTCCGACATTCTTAAGCCCGAAAGGCATAGTGTTGAAGCAGAAAGGGCCATATGGCGTTATGAAAGCTGTTGCAGCATGGTCGGACTCTGCCATCTTTATTTGATGGTATCCAGAGTATGTGTCAAGAAAACACAGCGAGTCGTGTCCTGCTGTGGCATCGATGATTTGATTGATGCGAGGGAGGGGAAAGGGATCCTTGGGGTAAGCCTTGTTAAGATCTTTGAAGTCGACGCACAGGCGCCAGGATTTGTCCTTCTTTGGTACCATCACCAAGATCGCTAGCGAATCCGGATGTTTGATATCTCTGATGAATCCGGCCTCAAGTAGCTTGGCTAGCTCCTCCCCCATGGCTTGCCGTTTTGGCTCTGAAAATCGCCTTAGGGTCTGTTTAACAGGTTTGTATCCCTTCAGTATGTTAAGACTGTGTTCGGCCAATTCGCGCGGGATGCCCGGCATGTCCGATTGGTGCCAGGCGAAGATATCCCAATTCTCCCGTAAGAAGTCGCGCAGTGCGGCGTCCATAGCGGGGTTCAACTGTGTCCCGATGGAAGCTGTCTTCGTGGGGTCCATTGGGTGGACTTGAAATTTGACTATCTCGTCTGCGGGTTTGAATGAGGTGGACTTGGGTCGCTTGTCGAGTATCACGTCGTCCCTGTCCATGGTGGCGCGCAACATTGTTAATTCTTCTGTCCATGGTGTAGGGCTTCGGATAGTGCTTCCAAGGCTAGTGCTGCAGTTTTGTTTTCGGCACGGAGTGCGACGTACGGATCACTAGCTAGAGTGATAATTCCATTGGGTCCGGGCATTTTAAGCTTCATGTACCCGTAATGGGGTATAGCTTGAAAGCCTGCAAACGCGTCTCGCCCTAGAAGGGCGTGGTATCCGCTGCTGAAGGGAGCCACTTAGAACGTGATTTCTTCGGATCTGTAATTTTCTGGGGTGCCGAATACCACATCGAGTGTGATTTTCCCCGCGCACCGTGCTTCCCGACTAGGGATAATTCCCCTGAAGGTTGTGCCGCTTTGTTCAATGCGGCTTTTATCAATTTCCATCTTCTTGAGTGTTTCTTCGTAGATTAAGTTTAATCCGCTTCCGCCGTCCATGAGTACTTTAGTGAGCCGAAAGCTGTCCACTATTGGGCTAAGGACCAGAGCGGCTGGTGCCCGGATGGACTGGAATTGGGGTTCGTCACTGGCATTGAAAGTTATAGCAGTGTCGTTCCACGGATTTATTTTTGCCGCATGGCAGATTTCAGCGGAGCTTCGATGAGCTCGCTTACGCCTATTGTTTGAGGCGAAGGTCTCGAAGACCGTTAGTACCGTATTGTGTTCCTCGGCGGGATGTTGTTCTGCTTTGTGGCACTCGAGGAGATCCTCGCCACTTTTTGCTACCTTCCGGAGTATCCAACATGCCCTAAGGTTATGGGTTGGTATTGCGTCCGGCGTACTATGGAGCTTACATGGCCCATTGAGCCATCCTTCCAATACGGTTCCACGCCCTGGGGCGGACTTTGGTTTCTTGGGAATTGAATTGGTCGACTTACGAGAGTTCGGCCTTTTAGTTTGGACAAAGGTTATGGTGAGGGCCATACTATCCCAAAGTTCTCCTTGGGTCTTCCAGGCGCTTTCCATCGCACAATACTTCTCTACTATGGTTTCCATGTCCGTAAGGTGCACTATGTAATGGCGGCTTATAGCATTAAGGAGTCCTTTTCGTGCAGTTTCTGCAGAAAAGAGAGACTACGTCCTCCTTGTGGCAGTCCTTGGCCTTGGGAAGAGCAGGGAGAAATCTGGCCCAATAACGGTGTACCGTCTCCTAGGGCTCCTGCCTGATACGGGAGAGATGGTTTAAGTCCGAGCGAGACGTTGGCTGAATCCGTATTCTGATCCGATCTAACGCCCGGGGGCACGGGAATTTCTGAGCCTGACAGTTCCGAATCTGGAGTATTACCTAATCCCTTCGGCCCAACGCCCGATTCTAAGTTCGGGACCTGGGTCATGTCTTCCTTTGGGTGGGTGTTCGGCTCACTGAGTTTGGTGATCCGGACATAATTCGTCCACAAAGTTGAGGGGCAACCCACGTGTGGTTCCTCCACTACCGCTATCTCATGGGTGGCCGGCGGTGATCTAATGTCCCTCTGGTCGGGTTTAAGCCCAATCCGGTCATAGTCCGTAGCGACTCCCAAAGCGGCGATGCGATCCAAGAGCTCGTTAAGAGAGGAGAGCTCTATCGGATCCATCTGTTTGGCAAGCTCCAAATTGATGTGGAGGTTATGCGTGACGACCCGAGAGGCCATCGTTGGTGCGATAGCCGATGGAGCGGCCATAATGAAGCCGCCAAGCCGGAGAGTCTGGCCTGCAGCCAGCGCTCCCGCCGAGGTGATGTCGTCCTTGACAACGAGACGAGCCATTGAGCCTTGCAGCGACGACACAAAGGAACTCTCAATGAAAGCACCAATTTTCGGTGTCAAAACCGGCGGATCTCGGGTAGGGGGTCCCGATCTGTGCGTCTTAGGCTGATGGTAACAGGAAGCAAGGGACACAATGTTTACCAAGATTCGGACCCTCTCGATGGAGGTAAAACCCTACTTCCTGCTTGATTAATATTGAAGATATGTGTATTACAAGAGTAGGCCTACCACGAGATCGTAGAGGCTAAACCCTAAGAGCTAACCTATGATGGTATGCTTGTAATTGTGATCGGCCTTCTAAGGACCATCCTCTCCGGTTTATATAGACACCGAAGAGCTAGGATTTACATGGAGTCGGTTACAAGGAAGGAAATATAATATCCGGATCGCCAAGCTTGTCTTCCACGCAAAGGAAAGTCCCATGCGGACACGAGCCGAAGTCTTGAGTCTTGACGCTTCTATAGTCCGGACGATGTATACAGTCCGGCTGTCAGGATACCCCCTAATCCAGGACTCCCTCACCACCCACAACTTTTTGCTAGCCAACCCGGATCTCGAGAGTGAGATTCCTCTTAAGGGGGGTAGGTTTGTAAAATCCCAAGTTTAAATTTGGATATTTATAAATAGATCATTCATATGCATCCATGATTTATGTAGTTTGCCCTTCATTTGTTTTATTTGAATTTTCATCGAAAGAACTTTGAGCAACTCAAGGACCAAAAGAGAGAGTTGGAAGTTTCCCTAAAACCATTTTTGAGAATTTCAAAGTTGGGATATGGATCAAATTTGGTTTCACCAAAATTTATTTCCATTATTTCAAAAATTAAAAATAAAGAGAGAAGATAAAAGGACTTCTTCAAAAACAGAAAAGAAATATTAAAAATTAAATTTGAAATCTAAATATATTTATTAGGATTTATTTGCAAATTATTTTGATGCAAATTTTATTAGTACAACAAAATTGTTTATTTTTTTAAAAATGCATTCTAGGCTTGATAAACGTTCACAAGGTCATATGTGAAATTTTCTGGGATTTTTAGGCTATCTTTTTATTTGTATTTTTGCTATTTCATTGCTTTTGTAAAAAAAATGTTTTAAAAAACATGGGCAGCCAAGGCCCAAGGAAGGCCCAGCCTTCTTCACCACGACAGGAGGTCGTCTTCAACCTCCAGTATGTACCCACGCACGCAGCCAGCATCCCCACCCTAACGCCCCAACCTCCCCTTCCTCTCCCCCGCTCCAAAACGCATCTGAAATGGAACCCCCTCACCTCCCTCTAACCCTTGCCCTTCCTAGTGCCCTGTGGAGTCGCCTGTAATGGCCATTACGAGGCAGAGGAACATCCACCATTAAAACTCAATCTTCTGTCCGAATTCTAGACCTCCCCAAGCCCTATATAAAGCACCCCTAGCAGCCCTCTCAACCCTCGTCAGAAGGCCTCTCCTTCTATAGTTTTTCCTCCTCCCTAACCTCGCCAATTGCTCGCCGGAGTTCGTGAATTCCGGCGACCTCTCACCGTGTGTACCGGAAGAAATCTACAACCACAACTTGTTCAAGGGGTTCACCTCATCGTCCTCTACAACGTCCTGCACGCATCCTTCGCTCGAAGCACACCGGAGCCGCCTTCTTCCTCGTCTACGGCGACAAGTCCGGTGAGCACCCAGCCAGCCATTCAGAGAGCGCCACTTGACATCTGGCCAAATTTTTTTTCTCTTTTTCCAGTATTTTTTCCAATCTCAGATTCTATAGCAATTCTTGTTTCTTTTTTTTTGAAGTTCCAATTCTTGTTATCGTTTAGTCTATAGATCCGATTTAGTTGATTCTTTTTCCTACAGCTTCTTAACAATATCCTCTATCCATAGAACTGTCGGTGTACTAGAGTAGGGGTACCCTAGTATCCTGAACTTGTGCACGGGCAGTTGTAGCACCCCGCGGCAAGGCTTGCCAGGTGACCGCCAAGGTCCTCCGCGGTTCCTTTGGAGCCATTCAAGAACAAAGTGTTCAAGCCAAGGAGACAAGGCCCCGGCAAGAGGAGCTTGCCGGGAAGGCCAACCAAGGCATCTCAAGCCAAGGAGACAAGGCCCCGGCAAGAGGAGCTTGCCGGGAAGGCCAACCGGGGCATCTCAAGGAACTTGCCGCGACGCACCACGCGTCCCGGCGAGGCCCGGTGAGCGACAAGCTTCTGGACGAGACAAGACGACGACCGAGGCAAGGCACTTGCCGCGGCAAACTACCACTCTGTACCCACGCTCCAGCACATCCACCGACGTGTCGCCCTGGGACCTTTCCAGGCGCGCGTGGCAAGAGGCTGTCTTGACCAGCGGTCTTGTGATGTGGCAAGCGGCGCCGACAAGATTGCCATCGTGGCAGCGGTGGCGTCCCCGACGGTCCTCCTGTTTGCACTTTGTTTGGGCGGCGTGACGGGCATTTAATGCCTTTGTCCCCTGCCGTCAGGGTTAGGTATGATACACTGTACAAGTAGTTGTACCAACCGCATTCCTTCTTCCATTTTTACCCTTGTCTACGTTGCCACCTGTCGGAGACCCCTTGAGCATATAAAAGGAGGCCCATGCGCAACATAGAGGGGTGTTCGAAGGCAGAGAACACTCACGCTCGGTCTCGTTCGCAGCTCGTGTGTACTGTAGCACTCAGCGCTCCTGAGCAAGAACTCAATACACTCAGACATGCAGCAGTAGGAGTGTTATCTCTCCGGAGAGCTCTGAAGCTGGGTAAACTGCTCGTGTGCTTCGCCTCGATCTGCTCTTCGTGCGATCTCCGCCCCCCGCCGAACCGAAAGGGGCTCGGTCCGCCGGTCCCATAGGTGTTCGTGGATCAGCTTCCCCGACATCTTTGGCGCGCCAGGTAGGGGGCGTCGAGATTGTGTGAACCTGATCCAGCGTTCACACGAGCTAGATCTTCATCGTCTTCATCGACATGCCACCGAAGAAGAAGGCTTCGGCGGCAGCTGCTCCGTCCACGTCAAACCCACCGCCACCGGAGCAAACGGGTGGTGGGGTTGATGCCGGCGGAAGAACGGGCGTCGACGAGGGAGCCCACGGTGCTGCCAGGTCCAAGGACAAGGCTGCGCAGACCTCGGCGTCCGTACATGCACCGCGCGCATCTCAGGAGGCGCGAGACCGACAGCATCATGGTACTCGCTGTACCATACGTTCGTTGGGCCAAGATCGAGCTGGTGGATCTCGGGACGCTCAAGACCAGCATGCACGCCAACATGCTGACACGAGCGAGGCATGGTCGCCTGGATGGGATACTGCTCCTTCTAGCGTAGTTAGAAGTCCAAGCATATCCCGCTGCTCGCGCCGTTCGCCATTGCCGCTCGCCACTCCAGTAGAAGCTTTGGCGCGAGCTCAACTGCTCCTGGATTATCCTCCAACGGCGGACAAGATCGATGAATGGAGGGCCACCATTCAGAGTCTCATCGGCTTTGCCAACGGCGACACTCCGCGGCAGCCGAGTACATCGCTGCTGCGGCAGGATTGCGAGGCACGAGCCAATGGCGACGAAACTGGTGGGGGTGCAACCACCATGCACTCTCCACCCCGAAGGCCAAGATCACCGACTCGTCGGATCCACCTCGACAGCGACTCCACCGCATCGTCAGATCCACGAGCTCGTCGTGATCAGCGCCAAGTTCTTCACGAACGACAGCAAGAAGACGCTCGAACTCGCATCGAGCTCCGAAGAGAAGCGCGGCGTCAATCGGACCAGCGCGCTGGGCCCTCTGTCGACATGCATGCGCCAGCAGAACCACGCGACGGTCAGACTGCGGTAGGTTGCCCTGCGTTCACTCGTGAGCTGCGGCAAGTCCAAAGGGCCCAAAGATGAAAAATTTCAAGCCAGACGTACCAGAGAAGTACGACGGCAAGTCGCATCCGTCGGAGTTCCTCAACATCTACACCATCGCGGTGCAAGCTGCCGGGGGGCGGGACGCCAAGATCCTGGCCAACTACTTCCCGCTGGTGCTCAAGCCCAATGTCAGATCCAGGCTCATGCACTTGCCGACAACTCCATATCCTCCTGGGCAGACCTATGCCATCAGTTTGTCAGCGCCTTTATAGGCGGCCACAAGCCTCATGGCCAAGAGAGCGACCTTCATCTGCTTGCCCAGAAGGAAGGAGAGCCCCTGCGCAAGTACATTCAGAGATTCAGCCGCGTACATCACAACATCCCAGATGTCCACCCTGCCGCGGTAATCAGCGCGTTCCATCAGAACGTGCGAAACCGCAGGATGCGGGAGGAGATGGCGATGTGCAAGATCAGAGACGTCAGTGAGCTATATGCCCTTGCCGACAAGTGTGCACGTGCTAAGGAAGGGAGGAAACTCCCCGGAGAGAATACAGAAGCAGGAGGATCTGATAGCGATGAGGCTGCCCCGGCAAAGAAAAACCGGCGGCGGAACAACAGAAAGAAGAAAGACAAAGGTGTGCTAGTCGTTGAGCAGTCCGGCAACGGAGGTGGCGCCAAGAAAGCCAAAGCTGGTAGCTCCGGCAAGGAGATTGCCGCGGGCACCAACTACCAGACTGTGGCGATCGCCGACAAGCAGGACGGCTCCAACAAGCAGTACTGCAAGATCCACCGCACCAAGGGCCATGACCTCCAGAGCTACAAGAAGGTCGAGCAGCTTGTCGAACAGCAAAAGGCTGAATACGAGCGACGCGACAAGGAGAAGGCCCAGGAAGGTGCTGGAGGAGCCAGCAAGAAACGCCCTGGCCGAGGAGGACGCCGCGGCAAGGCCAAGCAGAGGCAAGGAGACAGACCTCCCCGCGGCCGCGACAAGGATGAAGATGACGACGACAATGAAGATATGGATGATGATGAGACCGATGAGCAGGAGTTCCGTAAAGCCATAGAGGTCCTGTGCGTTGACGGCGGTGCTTCTGCGCATACTTCACACCGCCAACTCAAGCGGTGGAGTGCGGGAAGTCAATGCGGCGTAACCACCCGTCGAGTCACGCAAGCCTCTGAAATGGTCCAGCACGCCTATCATCTTTGATATTGAGGACCACCCTGATCACATAACTGCGGTCGGGTGCTTGCCGATGTTGGTTTCACCAACTATTCGCAACCTCAAGGTCACTAAGATGCTAGTTGACGGCGGGGCCGGCTTGAACCTGATCTCGTCCGCGGTACTCCAGAAACTCCAGATCCCTGATGACGAACTCGAAGAGACCGGCACATTCCAAGGAATCAATCCGGGAAGAAGCAAGCCGAAGGGAAAGATCACGTTGCCGGTGACATTTGGCAGCGAGTTGAACTTCAGAACTGAGAGGGTCACTTTTGACGTAGCTGATTTTCCATTGCCTTACAATGGGATACTTGGCCGTCCAGCACTCGCCAAATTCATGGCAGCCTCTCACTATGCATACAACATGCTGAAGATGCCAGGCCCGATAACTGTCATCTCCGTCCCTGGCGACAAGAAGGATGCTCTTATCTGCGCTGACAAAAATTACCGGGAAGCAGCAGCCGCAACAGATCGCAAGACACTTGCCGCTGAAGCTACCGGGGCAAAGAAGAAGACCAAGTCCGGCAAGAGTTCTGATGCCCACTCCGGCAAGCGCACCTCTTCGGAGTGCTGCGCTACCGTCGAGGACGCACCATCGAGCTCCATCGGCAAGTGTAAGAAGACAATGGCAGCTCCACCAGAGACCAAGAAGGTGTCCGCCAAGGAGGATGGCATTGGTGGTACCTTCACCATCAGTGCCACTCTCGACCCTAAATAGGAAAGCGCGCTCGTTGCTTTCCTACGGGTGAATGTCGACGTATTTGCGTGGCAACCGTCTGACATCCCCGGTGTTCCCAGGAAAGTAATCGAGCACCATCTTGCCGTCTGTCCTCATGCGCGCCCACAAGCGAGAAAGTCGAAGCGAGCAATGGAGCGCCAAGAATTCATCGCAGAAGAAATCAAGAAATTGGAAGCAGCAGGCCTTGTCAGAGGAGTGCTCCATCCTACGTGGTTGGCCAACCCTGTAGTGGTGCGCAAGGCAAACGGGAAATGGAGGCTCTGTATCGACTTTACCGATGTCAATAAAGCTTGTCCCAAAGACCCATTTCCCTTGCCGCGCATCGACCAGATTGTTGACTCCACGGCCGGATGTGACTTGCTTTCATTTCTTGATGCATACTCAGGATACCATCAGATCTTCATGGCAGAAGAGGATGAGGAGAAGACCGCATTCATCACCCCATGTGGCACCTACTGTTTCGTACGGATGCCTTTTAGTTTAAAGAATGCTGGTTCAACATTTGCAAGGGTAGTCCATGACGCTTTTGAGCCGCAAATGCACAGAAATGTGGAAGCCTACATGGATGACATAGTGGTCAAGAGCAAGGACAAGGCGACTCTGATTCAAGATTTAGACAAAACCTTTTCAAATCTGCGCAAGATCAACCTCAAGCTCAACCCCGAGAAGTGTGTGTTTGGAGTTCCCTCCGGCAAGCTTCTCGGGGTCTTCGTGTCTCAGCGAGGAATTGAAGCCAATCCCGACAAGATCAAGGCCATTGAGCAGATTGAAGCACCAAAGCGCGTCAAGGATGTACGAAGACTTGCCGGTTGCGTAACTGCTCTCAGCAGGTTTATCTCTAGATCTGCCGAGCTCGCCCTGCCATTTTAAAAATATTGAAAAGGGCAGGTCCAATGAAATGGACTCGAAGCGGAGGCTGCGCTGCAGGACTTAAAGAGATACCTGTCCTCCACTCCAACACTTGTCGCACCTAGGCCACCAGAGAAGTTGTTGCTATATATAGCGGCAACCAATCAAGTGGTTAGTGCTGCGTTAGTAGCGGAGAGAGAGGCGGATGATGAGCCAGCAACCACAGCAGATGCATCCAGCGACAAGCAAGGGACTTCACCGGCAGGCTCTGGTCCCGACAAAGATGGATCTGCGCAGGCGCATGAAAATATGCAGAAAAGAATGGTGCAGCGCCCAGTTTACTTTGTCAGTTCCCTTCTGCAGGGGGCTAGGTCAAGGTACTCTGGTGTGCAGAAATTGCTTTTCGGCCTTCTCATGGCCTCGAGAAAGCTGCGCCATTACTTCCAAGCACACGAGATTACATCGTCACTGCTTTTCCGCTGAAGAGGATACTGCAAAATCCGGAGGCAACAGGCAGGATTGTCGAGTGGGCACTTTGGAACTGTCAAGCTTTGGCCTCAAGTTTGAGAGCACTTCAACTATCCAAAGCAGAGCATTGGCGGAGTTCATAGCAGAATGGACGCCAACACAAGATGAAGAAATTCAAGAAACAAGCATCCCCGTCAAGGAAGCAAGCAAAGAGTGGCTGATGTACTTTGATGGTGCCTTCTCGCTGCAAGGCGCCGGTGCGGGCGTGCTACTTATTGCACCCACCGGAGAGCACCTCAAGTACGTAGTCCAGATGCACTTTCCCAAGGAGCAAGCAACGAACAATACCGCAGAGTATGAAGGTTTGCTTGCCGGTCTCAAGATCGCAGCAGACCTTGGGATCAAGAAGCTCATTGTCAGGGGTGACTCACAGCTTGTCGTCCGTCAAGTGAACAAGAATTATCAGAGTCCGTTGATGGAAGCTTACGTTGATGAAGTGAGAAAGCTAGAAGAGCACTTTGACGGCCTATAGACGGAACACCTTCCAAGAGCTCAGAATGACATTGCCGATGGCCTGTCGAAGTGCGCCGCACTTAAGCTACCTGTGGAACCAGGGATCTTTGTGCTCAAATTGACTCAACCGTCTGTAACGCCATCGACTGGACAGAGCAAGAAGAGGAAGTTGATTTCTGGTGACTATTTTCCGGCAGAGCTCCCCGAAGCCGCCGCCAAGAAGGTCCTCAAGATCAACACCAAGGGTGTTGAGGAGCAGTCTGCTCCGGCAAGCCCTAGGGTTTGTTCCGTTGAAGCAGACGCTCCCGACAAGTTTTGCTCCGGCAAGCTTGCCGGAGAACGTCAAGCTCCGGCTGAGCCGCAGGTTCTCGCCGTAGAAGCGGATGTTCCCGCAGCAGCAGATGTGCCTTTAGTCCTTGTTGTCGAGCCGCAAGCTCCAGCATGGGCACAGCAGATTGTCCGTTTCCTTCAGACAGGAGAACTTCCCGAGGAGCAAGAAGAAGCGGAAAGAGTAGCCCGGCGGTCAAGTATGTACCAGTTTGTCCATGACACACTGTACAGAAGAAGACTCAACGGTGTGAAATTGAAGTGTATTCACCGGGAAGATGGACAAAAGCTGTTGGCAGAGATACATGGAGGCATATGTGGTCACCACATTGGCGCAAGAGCACTTGCCGGCAAAGCGTTCCGGCAAGGTTTCTTTTGGCCGACAGCCCTCCAGGATGCAACTGCACAAGTAACCAAGTGTGAAGCGTGCGGTTCCATTCCAAGCGTATACACCAGCCAGCTCAAACTCTCCGGACAATCCCTTTATCCTGGCCATTTTTGGTGCTGGGGCTCGACATCCTCGGCCCCTTTCCCCGAAGCTGTCGGGGCTTTGAGTACTTATGCGTTGCAATCGACAAGTTCACAAAGTGGCGAAGTGGAAGCGATGAGGAAGGTGACAAAGATCGGCAGTCAAGTTCTTCAGGTCGATTGTTTGCCGTTTCGGGATACCTAACAAGATCATCACCGACAACGGCACGCAATTCATGAGCCGCACCTTCATGCAGTACGTCCAAGATCTTGGCGCCAAGGTCTGTTTCGCTTCTGTTGCTCATCCGAGAAGTAACGGTCAAGCGGAGAGGGCAAATGCTGAAGTGCTGCGCGGGCTCAAGACCAGGACTTTTGACAGGCTGCACAAGTGTGGAAAGAACTGGATTGAGGAGCCGCCGGTGGTTCTTTGGTCGATCAGGACGACGCCAAATCGAGCCACTGGCCAGACACCTTTCGCTCTAGTCTATGGAGCAGAGGCAGTTCTCCCCACGGAACTCAGATATCTGGGTCACCTCGAGTGCTCGATTATGATGAGCTTGAGCAAGAGCGATTGCGACAAGATGACGCGCTGCTCCTTGAGGAGGACCGTCTTCGAGCTCAGACGAGCTGCTCGATACCAGCAAGCTTTGCGCCGCTACCATAACCGCCAAAGTTAATGCCAGAAGTCTCGAGGAAGGCGACCTTGTTCTTCGGCGCGTTCAGTCCGCTAAGAATTCCAACAAGTTGACGCCGAAGTGGGAAGGCCCTTACCGGGTGAAACAAGTCACTAGGCCTGGCGCTGTCCTCCTTGAGACCGAAGATGGCATTCCGGTGAGCAACTGGAACATTGAGCATCTTCGTAAGTTTTACCCGTAGGGCGCGGTTGCCGGAACCTGTTCCGGCAACCACCTTTTGTACAAGTCTTGCCGATGTTGCATGTAATCCTTTGTACAAAGCCGGGCGCAGACCCCGTGCATAAGTAAAGCTCATGTGCTCCGCACATCTTGTCAATTTGATGCTTTATACTTTTTATTTTTGCATGCGTTATCTGACACTTTGTGCAGCGCCTACCCCCGGTAAGCGATAACGAGCCACAAGGCTCCATACCTTTATTTTCTCATCTTTCTCATTCTCAAAGAAAGGAAGGTTCCCTCGCCCACAAGTTTGCCGGGGGGAAAGGAGAATATGATGGTGTGGACCAAGCGTAGCTCGAGGAAGTTTCGCCTTACCGGGAAGCAAACGACAGAAAAGCTAAGTTGCTAAAGCTCGAGCAATCAGTTTTAAATTTTTAAGTTATCTTCCTCGAACGACCGTGCTTTGTATGGAAAACCTGTGCGCGGAGGAACCAAGTCGTAGCTAGTTGCGCCCTTACTTTGTTTCGAGTCCGCTCAACAACTTAAGTGAGCTGCGACTAGTTGCGACAAGGTTTCTTGTCGGTAGCGGCACCGCCAAAGAGGTCAGCCGACGTCCACTTTTCGGCGCCATGACTAAGGTGCCTGCGCCGACAAGTTCCCTAAAAGCATAGGGTAAAAGCATACAAAGGAAGGAATCAAGTAAAGGAAATAACATAGAAATCACTACCCGAAATAGAGTTATATTACAAGATAGCTTGTCGCAGCTCTAATAGATTGTTCTCATAACATGACCAGCAGCGACAAGGAAAAGAGAAAACGGGCGGCCTAATCTACGCGATCGCCCTCAACCCTCTTGATCCCGCTCACCTTCTCCACAATAGGTGCGACAAGGGTCTTGAGCGCTTCCACATCAGCATCTGGCGGCAAGGTCCTGAGGACGTTGGTGAGGTTGAGGCATGGGTTGCGGAAGGCCACCTTCACCAGCACCTTTTGAAGAGCTCCCGCGCAGATCATGCGCGACTCGTCGGCCAGCTGCTTTGGGATCTTCTCCCGGAGTCGCTGGAGGGCCGTCGCCACGCCTTTGAAGAACAAGCTTAGCTTGGCGCTGGGTTGGAGGTGCTCATCGGAGGAATACCCGAGATCCTCCATCCCCAGCTGCGCCAGCTCCCTGTCGATGGCTGCGGCAACATCCACGAGACCCTCGGTCCAGTGCTCCACATTCTCCCTAAAAGTGTTCTGGGCGGCAGCAGCACTCGCCAGCAGCGCCTCGTCGGCCTTGATCTTCTCCTCCAAGGCCACCTCCCGCTCCCTGGCGCCGTCCAGTGTCTTGGTCAAAGTAGTCAGCTTCAACTCAAGATCTGCGTTGGAGTCCTTAGCGGCGCTAAGCTCCTTGCTCCTCTCGGCGAGACGACCCTGCAGCTCGCCAAGGATGTAGGCGTCCTTCTCGCGCTCACGCTTGAGCACAGCAAGCTCCTCGCCGCTCACCTTGAGATCGGCCTCCAGCTACGCCACTTTCGTATCCAGCTCCCTCTTGGCGGCCTCGGCAGTTGCGGCAGCATCCTTTGCTTCCTGGTTGAGGCCCCGGAGCTCCTCCGCGCGCTTCTCGATGTCTGCTGCCGCCTTCGCGACAAGCGCTTCTCGGGACACCAGCTTGGCTTGTCGGGCGCTGTAGAGCGACAACAGCTTCCGCAGCAGCTGCTCCTCCTCAGGCTCGCCGCTGCTGCTGCTCGGCACGTCGACCAGCGTCAGCCCAGCGGAGGGGAGCAACTCTTCATCAAAGGTCTCTCCTTCGGTCGGCGCCACGAGCTCGGCGCCCGGGGAGCTTGATGAAGACGCCATCCCGACCTTCAAATAGGCGCTGGCTGGGGCTCTTCGGAGCCTGACGCTGCAGCAGCGGCGGAGGGATCGGCGGTCGGCGTAGCGCTTGGCGCTCCTGCGGCCTCGGGGCCGTCAGTGCGATCGCCGGACCCCTCGCCAGCTTCTGTGGCGGCAGCTTTGGCGGCCTCTCCGCCGGTGGGATCATCGGCGCCGGCTTCCTCTTCGGTGGCAGCGGCGTCGTCGGTATTGCCGCGCGCGTCCTCCTTGCCGGCGACCTCGGTCTCCATCGGCTCTGTGGCAGATGGATCTGACGACCAGAAAAGAAAGAAAAGTCAAGCAAATATCCAAAAAGAAAATCAGAAGAAGAAGAACACAAGGGAAGTTTTCAAGCGAAAGGATTACCTGTACTAGGATCTGCAGTCGTGGTCTCAACCACCGGAGGGTCGCTGGTGCTATCCCTTGCCGGAGAACTGTCCCTTGCCGGAGAAGTCTCCCTTGCCGGATAACGCTCCCTTGCCGGGGAATCCTCCCTTGGCGGTGTATTCGAAGCAGATGGCATTTCGGGAGCGGCTTCCGGGCACTCTTGGTGAGGCTGCTCTGCTCCTACACAAACCAACAGTCAGATATCAGCAAAGAAAGAGCACCCATGCACGCCTAACAGCAGGAAGTAAACCATATACTTACGATGGGGGCTGCGCTGGGGGCTGCTTTGAGGAAGAGTTGCCGGGTCCGGCAAGGTGGTCTCGGACGCGCCTCCTGCCGTCGCGGTGGGGTCGTCCTCGATGACAATCACCGGGACCTTGGCTCTCTTCGACGCTCTCTGGGCCAGCGTCCTGAAAAGGAATGGGTTCAGAGTGAAGCAAATCAGATACAAGACAAAGCAACAAAATTGAAGAACTACAAGTACAGCAAAGAATCTTACTCTTCTTCTTCCTCGTCGGAGCTGAGCGCGGAGAGGTCAAAGTCCGGGCCACCTTCGGCGCGACGAGGCGGAGTAGGTTCCCTTGGACGCTTGGCGGGAGCGGTGGCGGTAGACCGGGAAGACCCCACTCCGGTTGCTGCAGCGGTGTGAGGTGCTCCCGCGGCAACAATGCTTGCCGTGGTGGAGCGCGTCGCCCGGTGCGGCGGCTGTTGACCCGTCTGCCGCCCCGCTATGTCTCCGGCCTTGCGGAGACGCCTTCTTGGTGGAGCTGGGGGCTCCGCTTGCAAGCTGTCCGAAGGTAGGGAGGCGCCCTCGGTGGCTCGCTCGACTCAGCTTCAGGCCCGACAAGCTCTTCCTCGCCGCAAGCTCCTCTCGCTCGACAAGGCTTGCCGCCTCTGCTGCCTCTGCCTCCTCCACGGTGAATCCGAACTGCGCCCAGCGGCCTGCTGCCGCCTCTTCCCGGCTGGTGGCGTCGCTGCATCTCATCATCGGTGGTGTCGCGGGTGAGGCTCCTCTGTTCATCGGGGCGGACCGGCACTTCTACCAGGCCGTCGAAGAACTCCCGCACGACGTCGTCTGCAGGCTCTTGCCAAGTTGGAGCAATTCCATGCGAATCGCACAGCGGCATCATTGCACGGATGCGGTCGAGCGAGGAGTTGTTGCACAGCGGAACGACACCCCTCGGCAACCTGAACACTTCTGGATGATCAGGATCGTGCTTGAACAGTTCCAAGAGCATCGCGTCCAATTCCAGGACAGTGAAGTTAAAGTTGAGGCCCGGGCGCAGCCTCATGATATCCGCTGCATTCTGGAACTCCCAGGCGAGTCTCCTCCTCTCCTGCAGGGGGGCGATGCGGCGGCGAAGAAAGTCCACGCCAACGGCGCCTACGGTGAGCCCGGCAAGCCTGAGGCGTAAGATTCAGGTGACGACAATCTTCAGCCTAGCGTCTTCCGGGGCCACGTGGCTCCAATCGTTGCCGCGCACTACTGGGGCTTGGCGCTGGGCGGTAAACAGCTGCGGGTTCTCCTCGACAATCCAGCACCAGTTTGCTCTCCATTCATCCCACTTGCTGCGGAGTTCTCCCTCCAGATAAGCTTCCTTCTTGCCGGTTCTGGAGATCCAAGCGATTCCGCCGGAAAGAAGCTCCCCTCTCTCAACTCGAGGCATAAAGAAGTGGCGGAAAAGAGCTACGTTTGGATAAACTCCGACAAAGTTTTCGCAGGGATGTGCGAAAACT
Organism: Aegilops bicornis; assembly: GCA_021605145.1. Taxonomy (NCBI): domain Eukaryota; kingdom Viridiplantae; phylum Streptophyta; class Magnoliopsida; order Poales; family Poaceae; genus Aegilops; species Aegilops bicornis. The sequence continues at coordinate 42,824,614 of CM038673.1, read as the reverse complement.
GCCATGGTCAGAACGGCATTGGGGGTGAAGTCAAGGAGGCGGAACCCGTAGGTGTTCATGATATGACAGAAAAAATTCAGAGAAAGGCGGGCAGAGCCCGCAGTAGAAGAACAACGCGAAGAAAGGGTATCCATTTGGAGCCAGTTCCGAAGCGGCAGCTGGGAGTACCTTCGTGCGCGGATGCGCTCGCGTCTCCTGACCAGAAGAGGTAGTAGTACTCCCTCAGCTCCTTCATGGCTGGGGGAAGATTGCCCGCTCCTTTCGCAGCACCGCGAGCCGCTGCGCCTCGGCCGACTTCACGACCTTCCCCTTGTCGGCTTTCGGAGCCATGGCAGAGGTGGTGGGGGAGATCGACGACGTTGGTGATGCAGGTGGCGATTGGGGGCGGAGCGCCGCTCTCTTTCAGCTTTGGATAGAGGGGGGGAGCGGCGGAGGTTTTCGAGATTGGAGTAGCAACCGGCGAGATGGGCGAACTACCCCTGTTTCCCCTGCTTATAAAGAGGGAGGGGGCGGACATTCCATCTTTCCGAATAAAGGAACCACCCACGATCTCTCCCACGACGCCGCATTCGACGCATGCCGTTCGTGGAGGGCGTGGTGGGTCCGGAGTGAGGTACGGCGTAACCCAGGCCGCGCGTGCCCGTGCCCTGTTTTGGGCCTGGCCCAACAGCGCTTCGGCACCGTGTGTGGCCCAGGCCGGGGCTCTGTCGGTGTACTAGAGTAGGGGTACCCTAGTATCCTGAACTTGTGCACCGCGATTCAGCACCTGCGGCAAGGCTTGCCGGGTGACCGCCAAGGTCCTCCGTGGTTCCTTTGGAGCCATTCAAGAACAAAGTGTTCAAGCCAAGGAGACAAGGCCCTGGCAAGAGAAGCTTGCCGGGAAGGCCAACCAAGGCATCTCAAGCCAAGGAGACAAGGCCCCGGCAAGAGGAGCTTGCCGGGAAGGCCAACCGGGGCATCTCAAGGAACTTGCCGCGACGCGCCACGCGTCCCGGCGAGGCCCGGTGAGCGACAAGCTTCCGGACGCGACAAGACGACGACCGCGGGAAGGCACTTGCCGCGGCAAACTACCACTCTGTACCCGCGCTCCAGCACATCCACCGACGTGTCGCCCTGGGACCTTTCCAGGCGCGCGTGGCAAGAGGCTGTCTTGACGGCCGGTCTTGTGATGGCTAGCGGCGACAAGATTGCCATCGTGGCAAGCGGTGGCGTCCCTGACGGTCCCTGTTTGCACTGTTTGGGCGACGTAGACGGGCATTTAATGCCTTTGTCCCCTGCCGTCAGGGTTAGGTATGATACACTGTACAAGTAGTTGTACCAACTGCATTCCTTTTTCCATTTTTACCCTTGTCTACGTTGCCACCTGTCGGAGACCCCTTGAGCATATAAAAGGACGCCCATGCGCAACGTAGAGGGGGGTTCGAAGGCAGAGAACACTCACGCTCGGTCTCGTCAGCAGCTCGTGTGTACTGTAGCACTCAGCGCTCCCGAGCAAGAACTCAATACACTCAGACATGCAGCAGTAGGAGTGTTCTCTCCGGAGAGCTCCGAAGCTGCGTAAACTGCTCGTGTGCTTCGCCTCGATCTGCTCTTCGTGCGATCTCCGCCCCCCGCCAAACCGAAAGGGGCTCGGTCCGCCGGTCCCATAGGTGTTCGTGGATCAGCTTCCCCGACAAGAACCAAACGAAAAATATTTTTGAAAATTTTAAAATTTGAATTCAAACTTCTTTAGGCCATAACTCAAGTTCCGTAACTCCGTTTTGGGTGATTGTTTTTGCAAATCGAAGCTTGTGACGTGTACTTTCTGTTGAAACCAAAACCATTTATTTTTGCTGAAGCTAAAATTATGTTCTGTACAGAAACTTTATTTGGTTGTTTTTGAAGTTTCTCAAAGTCTTTTATTTGTTTTTCTTTTTGGATCTTTGCTTGTATGCTTATTTATGTCATTGCTTGCTTACGCTAGATCATCCGGAGTGCGAAGCTTGTTACTACGAATCCTTAGAGTTTAACGATCGTCAGCAAGGCAAGTTCACACTTTGACCATACTTTTCAATACCCAGTTTTTACTATGCATTAGTTTCACCCTCAAAGATTGCATGAGTAGGATTGGGAACATGTGGTTATGCTATGTAGTTCATGTGGTAGGAACATATGACCTTTGATCACCCCGGGAATATTCGTTAAGTCATATATTTCTTAGCCATGCTCGTAGACGGGGATTGGTATGAGTGATCCATGCAAGTTGCGAGAGATAATAATTTTGGGACAACATAAGGTGGCAACTTTAATACACATCTGGGTGGATTGTTTGTGGCACCTGAAGTAACCAGTGCTTGCCCAAGGGGAATCCGGGAGAACCCGTGTGATTACCCTAGGTCCACCACCCAAGCTCAAAGGAATCATCAGATACTTCATGACTAGAAACTTCCGTGTGCAGCCACACAACATTATGGGCTCTGGCATAGTTGAGTAAGTTGTGTGACGTCTTTCTGGAGTATACTAGCTGATGTAGGGGAAAGTAGGTGTACTGGTCTACCCAAGGTTAAGTGGAAATGCTTCTGAAAGGCTATATCTCGATCTTCCGATCATGGAGGTGGTCGAGTCTTGTGGGGAAAAGTGCGCAAATGCAGCGACCCGACCTCAGACGGTCAAGCCTCTGTGTTACTGTGCCATCCCTGGATCAGTATGCTGGCACACACAGTACATCAATGTATATATCAAAGTGCAATCACATGCATAAATAACGTAAAACTGATATATACCTCATAATACTCAGCAGAAACAAATCAAGCGGGTGTGGAGTCCCATCAACGCCATCGGCGGGTTGAGTGTGAACCGTAACCACATGCGGTATTCTTACTCGTCGAGGAAAATATCTGCAACATGATACGTTGCAGCCGTGTAGGTCAGTACATTGAATGTACCGGCAAGATCACAATAAAAGAACAGATGATAAAACTATACTATATGCAATTTGGCTTTATGGCTCTGTATCTGAGTTTTGTTTGCATAAAAGCTGATTTTATTTTACCTACATCAAAGGAATAGAATGAAGTCTGTACTAAGGAGTTTTCTATCATGACATGGTTCCGCCAACCGATGTCTCATAGCCCAAAATTCATCATATGTTGCCCACAATTAAGTTATCAATCCGGTGTTGAGAGTTCCGAGATAGATCCAAGTCCAGATGCTCAAATTGTCCGTAACCGGGGACATGGCTAATCGATTAGGTTTATAACCCTCTGCAGAGGTTTGTACACTTTACCCGCAAGATTCGATCCCTCTCTTTACGTTCTCGCACTTCAGAGTGTTTGAGAACAAGATGACCGAAACATGGTCTTCCAAAGAGTTCCTCTGACCACTATCCGGTACTCAACCCATCCTACCGTAGTTCTACATCTGCTAGTACCGTCCCAGCCAGAGTCACAACTAAGGTCAACCAAGCGAGCCCATAATGACTTGCGGTTGCAGGTAAGCTTCCGGCATGAAGTATTCTTCCGTCTCTTTGAGTCAGGTGAAGCTTTCCGCAAGATGTCATGGCGCTTCTCCATGCATCCCAGCCAACCACTGGTTTCTCCAGGTGCCCGTCAACAAATCCTTCACCCAGAGTGTGTATTGAATTCCTGTCTCGAGTCTTGAAGTCTTGAGGTCTTGAAGATGCAGTCCTTGCAGATTCCATCATGGAGTTGTCGTCATTGACGTAGAATCCTCCATTCTCACACCACTCCCAGTACTCATACCAAACCCCGTCTACTATAGCGTAGCAAAAATAAAATATCGTCCGGGCTTGGTAACAGGGGATGGGTTCCTACCTCATGCATACTACTCAACTACAAGGATTCAATAACACTCGAGGGGTGGTTGCAAAGATGTCACTAAATGCAATAAAACATAGGTACGAAAGCATGGTCAAAGTGAACTTGCTGGTGATGTTGACGAAGAAGAAATTATCGTTCTCAAGAAATAACTTGATAGACTATTCGTCACTCTCTGATGAAATCTATATAACAAACATATCATTCACATAAGCACTCACACTAACAATCAAAACAAAAGAGAGAGCGAATAAGAATCGAAGGAACTTCAAATAAAACTAGGAGTCTTCTTCTACAACATTCACAAAAATAGTTTTGTCTAACGGAAAATAAAACACTAAAATAACAGAGAATAAAATATAAATTTAGTTAAGACAAAAAATAAAGTATTTTTTTCATAAAGCTATTTTGAAAGTATTTTCAATTGGGAGTTAAAACAGTAGAGAAATCCATTGCAAGTTATTAGCGAACTTGAATTGATTTCCACGATAACAAAATAAAAATAAATATAAAAACTTGTTGAACACCTACTGTTTAACTAATAGAAACCAAACATAAACTTTCTGAAATATAAAATAAAATAATTTAAAAACAACTATAGAAAAGAAGTAGCTATAATTGAATAGAACTAAAACAGAAATTGTTTTACATGAAACAATAAGCTAAAATACTCAAACAATTTTGAACTTTTTACCACTGGTAAATATGATCACTAGTGATCAGTAGAAAAAGAATCAAATAAAAATCTATTTTTAAACTCCCGGAATAAGCAAAACAAGCTTTAATTAAAATCTGATCTAACTCAATTTTTATAAATCCAAACATAGACAAATTATATATTTTTGGAAACTACAAGAACATTGTGATCTAACGCAAAAAGAATCAGCATCATTGGACTTCTAGATCAAAAGTTATAAGCTAAACAAGAACGGAACTAAATCTGTTACGGAAATAAATCTGAAAACGAAAAAAACAACAAGGGAGTTACCTGTACGTGAGGCAGAGATGGCAGGAAGGAGACGGCAATGTGGAGGGCTGCTCCGGCGAGGGGGCGAGGTCGCCGGCGAGGGTGGGGGTGGCGGAGGAGGGGGTCGGCGCTTGGGGAGGTGGCGCTGGGCGATGGGGAGGTTCCAGGAGAGCTCCTGGTGAGCGTTTCTAGGCAGGAAAAGGAGGACGGTGGCGAGGGTGCTACGGGCAGGGAGGGGGCGTGGTGATGGGAAAAATGGAACGAGGAGAGGGAGGGTGTTTTATAGGCGGTCTCGGGAGGCGCTGGGATGGAAAGACGAGGGAGATCGGGAAGGTGGAGATTCCTGTCTCCATGGATATGGAAAGCTTCTAACGTGAGAGGAAACAGAGGAAGGAGATGATCTCTTGTTGGGCTAGAATAGGAAAGTGCTTAATGGGCCAGGTTTTTCCTAATAAAAACGATTCCATTCCTATTTTTAAAATTAGGAAACTAAATCAATAAAAAGGAAATCAAATCAATTCGGAATAAAGAGTTTTTATATACTAAAATTATCAGAAAAATAAAATGTAGATGATGAGCATTATTCCACGGCCAAAATAAAAACTTAAAAAATGTTTTTCAGAAAATCCCTAAAGGCTTTATTTCTTTTTGCAAATAATTTTTAAATAAAAACTTTGGTTTTCTTGGCTCAAATATTTTCAAAATGCCCCTGATTTTGGAGGGTCATTTTCCTCCGCTCTTTCTTGCTTGCAAGAATTTATTTTTCGAGGTATTTCTCGGGAAGAAAAATAGAGAAGCAAGTGCAAATATTTGAAAGAATTAAATTGCAAAACTCCGTTCAAATTCTTTATAGTTGAAGAAGTCATGTCATCTTCTCTCATTGATTTTAATAGGATGAATTTGAATTTACGGAGAAGGGAAAGTCATTTTATTCCCTCTCATTCAAAAGTTTTTGAAAAGGTTCAAATTTCACTCAAGTTTAATTCACTCAAGCAAACAAACAAAAAATTCAATTAATTATATTAACATTCCAAAATTTGGGATGTTACAAACCTACCACACTTAAAATGAATCTCGTCCTCGAGATTCGAAGAGGCTAGCAAGAAAAGGTTAGGGGTTGGGGGTCTACTAGCAAATGTTTGGTCGGAAGACCAGGGGTGCTACCACACTTAGAAACAAGGTTACGGTTCCAATAAACTCAGATACTTCCTCTGGAGTGCTGACAATATAAGTCTCTTCACATATCTTACAATAGCACCTTAATTTAACGCTCTTCTGTCAGAAGCATAGAGTTTTCCTCAAAATCTTGGGTCGGTGTGTCAAAGTTAAAGTTCGTCCGAGGCTGGATCTTCTTAGCTGATAGGTCTGTGTCCATTCTAGACAACTATCGAAACACTCATGGTGGTCTACCATTAATGGTTTCTCCTGCAGAAAACGGGTCTGGGTTGAACTTCACCGTATAACCTACGTTTGGCAGCGGTTGCACGTAAAGGTTCCATCGTCCTACCATTCTAGGGTTTTATGGCTTATCGTGGTTTACACACTTCTAAGGTTATCAAGGCTCTCTGATTTTCCATCAACATATGATAGTTCATGATAGAAGTCTCCGGTATGGGGGCCAATCCATCCCGTACTTGAATCATTACCACATACGTAAACAGTGAATCACGTATTCTAACACTTGGGCATACTCACAAGCATTGCAGAAATTTCTCTTGTTGACGAACTAAGTTCGTATAAATCCATGGTTTTCTGCAAGCCAAGCAAAACATCTATCGTTACTTCACCACTCTCAGGTTTTTGCGTAACCTCCTACGAAACGTATGCTGATTGGATCACTGATTCTTCCAAATGTACTCCCTTATCAAGGGTACATCTGTACCTTCTCAAAATCCTGGGCCTGTGGGTTATGGCCCACTTCAGCACTAGTGCAGCTTTAACTCATCTTTGGAGTCACTCTCTTGTTACACCTCCTTTAAATCCAATAATACTCTGTTTCTTCATACCATCATATCAAAAGGCAAAACTCCAACTTATTTTGTCCGGCTTCCTTCTATGGACCGTCATGAATAACACATTTCTTTCTTCATTGATCCTGTGGTTTTACAGAGTACTATGACCAAAAGAATGTACAAGTTCATAAAATCTCATCAATCTTTCATTACATCCTTAACCATTTTCGTAAATCCAAATTCCAAAAAGTACTTTGTTACAAATGCTGCCACCCACATGGTTTGGTATGGTCAGACATTACTTCCAACTCTATTTATTTATCCTCCTTGAGGATTCTTCAGTCCCACTGGAAATGTGTGATATGAGCCTTGAAATCTTCAATCTTCTGTTTCATCATGGTGGTCTTGAGCTTCATTACCATCATCTCTGCACGCATTTCAGTAGGTATTCCTGAGTATAACGGAGTCTTGCTTCAAGTATTTCTCCGATCTGGCGTATGGCTTCCATGGCTGCTTCACGAACAGCATTGAAGAAAGTTGCTTGTGGCACACGTGAGATGAAAAAGTAATGCCCCATCCTCTTTGGGCAAACTCCTTTCAAACGGTGGAGGTGTACCTCCACATACCAAAGTACCACACCCTTTTGCATGAAGGGTAAGCCTTTGTAGACTGCATCTCCTTCAAGGTGAATATGCTTCATCATGTCCTTCAGGATCTTGGGTAATCATGATCACTTGTCGAGTCATGATCGTTTCAGGCCCTTAAGGAAAGACTCATAAAGGGTTGTCATCTGCATGTGTAGGATAAGAGGAGTGCTCAGAACAAGGAATGTATCTCCATGGGAAGTTGCAATTGTCTCCAGAAAGGTTTGGTGTTCAGTTGTCCATGGGTTTAAGATTTCGGGGTCTGGTTGAGATAGAAAGAGAAAGCAATTACCCACTCATCAACAAAATTATCGTTTGTAATGGGCCGTTCTACTATGGTTTCGTTTCTAAGTCCTCAGGTCTTCAATGCTCGGGAGTTTCCAATACCTGATGCTGTTCCCATATGAAGGCCTTCTACCATTCTTCCGTAACTTACGTCTCTCATGGTTGAAATAAATACAAGCCTCATTGAATATCGCATCTATCCAACCATTCAATAAACACACAAAATAATAGCAACCAAGCATTCATTTATTCAATCAATTCTACAGATATCGCCACCCACATAAGTTGGTATGGTCAGATACTTAAATCGAGAAAGCGTTCATCTTTATTTCTCTCATGGTGGGATACTACTAATTTCTTTGGGGTTTCTTACGTGTGGACTTGATCTCCTCCAGTTCTTACGCTAGATTTTCCCTGTCGACTCGGAGTTTCTTGTGACGACCCTGTATGTCCTGAAGTTGTTCCTTGAGCTTCTGGATTTCAACGTCCTTTGCATGAGACATGGTCCTGCTGTTCTTCAGTTCCTGACGCATTCTCAAGATCTCGAGGTTCTCCTCCTCCAGCTGGTTTACCTTCGCCTCGAAGTCTTGACCTCTTCTCGTAGTGCTTCATTGTCAAACAGGGCTTCCAGGAGGTCCATCTGAAGATTCTTGATGTATTGTTCCAGATCCTGATTGTACACTAAAAGTGGGGAGAACTTCATCTTTTGCGCTTCCGTCAAGGCAATAGTTGCTCCATCAGACTTCTGCCATCCAATCCTTCCAAAGAAGTGTGAGTTTAGTGCAGCACGATGACGATAGCATAAACGTGCAATAGCATCATGGACGGCAGTGTTGATGCCCATATCACAGTCACCATTTATAGTTCCGAAGATGATGTCTGCAGTCTTGGGGTCATCTTTACGACCAAAAACTTGGGTCTTGACTCCCCACGATCTGGACGTCCTCTTAGTTGCCTTGATCTCAGGTATCGGTAACTTCAGCAGCCTGACTAGCTCCACAAGGAAGGGGCCTCCAAGAACCTTCTCGTAGTGTTCTCTTTTGTTCAGAATGTAGCTCTCCATCTATAGTTCGAAATAAGGAGGGTTCAGTAAAAGGAATCAGGTGTTACGAGAGTAGTACAAAACAAAGGTCATTCCTATTGGGGTCTTCATATTACTAAGTCATTTTCTAGGGTCACGTTCTCAAAGGAACATGTGCTCGATACCATCTCTGCGGTGACCCGACCTCGCACGGTCAAGCCTGCGTATTCTTGTGCCATCCACTGGATCAGTATCTTTGGCACACACAGTACATCAATGTATATATCAAAGTGCACTCACATGCATAAATAACGTAAAACTGATATATACCTCATAATACTCAGCGGAAACAAATCAAACGGGTGTGGAGTCCCATCAACGCCATCGGCAGGTTGAGTGTAGACCGTAACCCTGTACCGTATTCTTACTCGTAGAGGAAAATATCTGCAACATGATACGTTGCAGCCGTCTAGGTCAGTACATTGAATGTACCGGCAAGATCACAATAAAAGAACAGATGATAAAACTATACTATATGCAATTTGGCTTTATGGCTCAGATCTGAGTTTTGTTTTGCGTATAAGCTGATTTTATTTTACCTACATCAAAGGAATAGAATGAAGTCTGTACTAAGGAGTTTTCTATCATGACATGGTTCCGCCAACCGATGTCTCATAGCCCAAAATTCATCATATGTTGCCCACAATTAAGTTATCAATCCGGTGTTGAGAGTTCCGAGATAGATCCAAGTCCAGATGCTCAAATTTTCCGTAACCGGGGACACGGCTAATCGATTAGGTTTATAACCCTCTGCAGAGGTTTGTACACTTTACCCGCAAGATTCGATCCCTCTCTTTACGTTCTCGCACTTCAGAGTGTTTGAGAACAAGATGACGAAACATGGTCTTCCAAAGAGTTCCTCTGACCACTGTCCGGTACTCATCCCATCCTACCGTAGTTCTACATCTGCTAGTACCGTCCCAGCCAGAGTCACAACTAAGGTCAACCAAGCCAGAGCCCATAATGACTTGCGGTTGCACAGGTAAGCTACAGGGCATCAAGTATTCTTCCGTCTCTTTGATTCTGGGTGAAGCTTTCAGCAAGATGTCATGGCGCTTCTCCTTTAATCCCGGCCAACCACTGGTTTCTCCAGGGTGCCCGTCAACCGTCCTTCACCCAGTAGTGTGTATTGAATTCCTGTCTCGAGTCTTGAAGTCTTGAGGTCTTGAAGATGCAGTCCTTGCAGATTCCATCATGGAGTTGTCGTCATTGACGTAGAATCCTCCATTCTCACACCACTCCCGAGTACTCATACCAAACCCCGTCTACTATAGCGTAGCAAAAATAAAATATCGTCCCGGGCTTGGTAACAGGGGGATGGGTTCCTACCTCATGCATACAACTCAACTACAAGGATTCAATAACACTACTGAGGGGTGGTTGCAAAGATGTCACTAAATGCAATAAAACATAGGTACGAAAGCATGGTCAAAGTGAACTTGCCTGGTGATGTTGACGAAGAAGAAATTATCGTTCTCAAGAAATAACTTGATAGACTATTCGTCACTCTCTGATGAAATCTATATAACAAACATATCATTCACATAAGCACTCACACTAACAATCAAAACAAAAGAGAGCGAATAAGAATCGAAGGAACTTCAAATAAAACTAGGGAGTCTTCTTCTACAACATTCACAAAAATAGTTTTGTCTAACGGAAAATAAAACACTAAAATAACAGAGAATAAAATATAAATTTAGTTAAGACAAAAAATAAAGTATTTTTTCATAAAGCTATTTTGAAAGTATTTTCAATTGGGAGTTAAAACAGTAGAGAAATCCATTGCAAGTTATTAGCGAACTTGAATTGATTTCCACGATAACAAAATAAAAATAAATATAAAAACTTGTTGAACACCTACTGTTTAACTAATAGAAACCAAACATAAACTTTCTGAAATATAAAATAAAATAATTTAAAACAACTATAGAAAAAGAAGTAGCTATAATTCGAATAGAACTAAAACAGAATTTGTTTTACATGAAACAATAAGCTAAAGTACTCAAACAATTTTGAACTTTTTACCACTGGTAAATATGATCACTAGTGATCAGCAGAAAAAAGAATCAAATAAAAATCTATTTTTAAACTCCCGGAATAAGCAAAACAAGATTTAATTCAAATCTGATCTAACTCAATTTTTATAAATCCAAACATAGACAAATTCTATATTTTTGGAAACTACAAGAAAATTGTGATCTAACTTAAAAAGAATCAGCATCATTGGACTTCTAGATCAAAAGTTATAAGCTAAACAAGAACGGAACTAAATCTGTTACGGAAATAAATCTGAAAACGAAAAAAACAACAAGGGAGTTACCTGTACGTGAGGCAGAGATGGCAGGAAGGAGACGGCGATGTGGAGGGCTGCTCCGGCGAGGGGCGAGGTCGCCGGCCGAGGTGGGGTGGCGGAGGAGGTCGGCGGTTGGGGAGGGGGCGCTGGGCGATGGGGAGGTTCCAGGAGAGCTCCTGGTGAGCGTTTCTAGGCAGGAAAAGGAGGACGGTGGCGAGGGTGCTACGGGCAGGGAGGGGGCGTGGTGATGGGAAAATGGAACGAGGAAAGGGAGGGGGTTTTATAGGCGGTCTCGGGAGGCGCTGGGATGGAAAGACGAGGGAGATCGGGAAGGTGGAGATTCCTGTCTCCATGGATATGGAAAACTTCTGTAACGTGAGAGGAAACAGAGGAAGGAGATGATCTCTTGTTGGGCTAGAATAGGAAAGTGCTTAATGGGCCAGGTTTTTCCTAATAAAAACGATTCCATTCCTATTTTTAAAATTAGGAAACTAAAACAATAAAAAGGAAATCAAATCAATTCGAATAAAGAGTTTTTATATACTAAAATTATCAGAAAAATAAAATGTAGATGATGAGCATTATTCCACGGCCAAAATAAAAACTTAAAAAAATGTTTTTCAGAAAATCCCTAAAGGCTTTATTTCTTTTTGCAAATAATTTATAAATAAAAACTTTGGTTTTTCTTGGCTCAAATATTTTCAAAAATGCCCATGATTTTGGAGGGTAATTTTACACCGCTCTTTATTGAATGAAATAATTTATTTTTCGGGTTATTTATCGGGGAAGAAAAATAGAGAAGCAAGTGCAAATATTTGAAAGAATTAAATTGCAAAACTCCGTTCAAATTCTTTATATTTGAAGAAGTCATGCCATCTTCTCTCATTGAATTTAATAGGATGAATTTGAATTTACCGGAGAAGGGGAAAGTCATTTTATTCCCTCTCATTCAAAAGTTTTTGAAAAGGTTCAAATTTCACTCAAGTTTAATTCACTCAAGCAAACAAACAAACAATTCAATTAATTATATTAACATTCCAAAATTTGGGATGTTACAGCAAACCACTGCAGAGTGTACAAACTAATCATGATTAGCCGTGTCCCCGGTTATGGACAACTTGAGTATATAGAAGTGAATTATTGGTTGATCTCATCACTCTATTTAATGAAATTATTGGGTTACTAATAACTTAGGAATTTTGGGATTGTGTTGGTGGAACCTTCTCAATAATGGTATTTTAATTTAGTAGTAAATAAAAATTTATTCCTGTGTTGTAGGGAAAAATTAGCTTTATGCAAAGTTAAACTTAGAGCCTCCATCAACTAGATATGCATGCAGTGATAGATATTGTTCATAATTTTTCTATAGTGTAAAATTGTGAGCATATTCCATGTGCTGACCTACACGGCAGCAACGTCTCATGTTGTTGACTTTTCCGATGAGGATTGAGGTGCGATAGGTCGTTGTTGTGCACTCAGTTTGCCGTGGAGTTGGATGGACTCATTTACCATCGATGCTTCTGCGGTTATTTTTATTTAGATAACCTTTGGCAATATTATTGTAATAAATGCTCTTTTAAGGATCTCGATGTAATAAAATATGTATTTGAACCCTGTTATAATTTCTCAAGTACTGTGTATGTCAGCATATCGATCCAGGGAGGACACTTAAGCACAGAGACTTCGATCCATTTGGGTCGGATCGCTACAAAGGTGTACCCAACATTTTGTGTATCCTATGAAGACACATTTTTTCGATTTGGGTTCAAGCTTATCAGGTTGAAACTTTTTCACAGAAGCATCGCAACCCCAAACTTTAAGAAATGACTGCGTAGGTTTGTTGCCAAACCATAGTTCATAAGGTGTCGTCTCAACGGATTTAGACGGTGCCCTATTTAACGTGAATGTAGATGTCTCTAATGTATAACCCCAAAATGATAGTGGTAAATCAATAAGAGACATCATAGATTGTACTATATCCAACAAAGTATGGTTATGACATTCGGACACACCATTATGTTGTGGTGTTCCAGGTGGCATGAGTTTGTGAAACTATTCCACATTGTTTTAATTGAAGGCCAAACTCGTAACTCAAATATTCGCCTCTTTGATCAGATCGTAGAAACATTAATTTCTTGTTACGATGATTCTCCACTTCACTCTAAAATTCTTTGAACTTTTCAAATGTTTCAGACTTGTGTTTCATCAAGTAGATATACACATATCTGCTCAAATCATCTATGAAAGTCAGAAAATAACGATACCCGCCGTGATCCTCAACATTCATTGGACCGCATACATCAGTATGTATTATTTCCAATAAGTCAGTTGCTCGCTCCATTGTTCCGGAGAATGGAGTCTTAGTCATCTTGCCCATGAGGCATGGTTCGCAAGCATCAAGTGATTCCAAAATCCCATCAGCATCTGATCAAATATGGCCAATATGGCCTAAAAGGCAGTGCCACAAATAAATTGCACTATCATTATTAACTATGCATCTTTTGGCATCAATATTATGAATATGTGTATAACTATGATCGAGATTCAATAAACCATTTATATTTAGTGTATGACCATAGAAGGTTTTATTCATGTAAATAGAACAACAATTATTCTTTGACATGAATAACCGTATTGCATAAACACGATCCAATCATATTCATGCTCAACGTAAACACCAAATAACATTTATTTTTTGTTCAACACTAATCCCGAAGGTAAAGGGAGTGTGCGATGGTGATCTTATCAACCTTCGAATCACTTCCAACACACATCATCATCTCGCCCTTAACTAGTGTTTGTTTATTTTGCAACTCCCGTTTCGAGTTAATACTCTTAGCAACTGAACCAGTATCAAATAACGAGGGGTTTCTATAAATACTAGTAAAGTACACATCAATAACATGTATATCCAATATACCTTTGTTCACTATGCCATCCTTCTTATCCGCCAAGTATCTAGGGCAGTTCCACTTCCAGTGACCATTTCCTTTGCAGTAGAAGCACTCAGTTTCAGGCTTGGGTCTAGCTTTGAGCTTCTTTAGGGAGCAGCAACTTGCTTTCTATTCTTCTTTGAAGTTCATCTTTCTTTCCCTTTGCCATTTTCTTGAAACTAGTGTTCTTGCTAACCATCAACACTTGATGTTATTTCTTGATTTCTATGCCGATTTCAACATCGCAAAGAGCTTGGGAATTACTTTCTTCATCCCTTCCCCTTGCATATTATAGTTCATCACGAAGTTCTAGTAACTTGGTGATAGTGACTAGAGAACTCTGTCAATCACTATCTTATCGGGAAGATTAATTCCCACTTGATTCAAGTGATTGTAGTACTCAGACATTCTGAGAACATGCTCACTCGTTGAGCTATTCTCCTCCATCTTGTAGGCAAAGTATCATCAGAGGTCTCATACCTCTTGACACGGGCATGAGTATGAGATACCAATTTCAACTCTTGGAACATCTTATATGCTCTGTGGTGTTCAAAACATTTTTTAAGTCCCCGTTCTAAGCCGTAAAGCATGGTGCACTTAACAATCAAGTAGTCATCATACCGAGCTTGTTAAAACGTTCATAACATCTGTATCTGCTCCTACAATAGTTCTGTCACCTAGCCGTGCATTAAGGACATAATTTTTCTGTGCAGCAATGAGGATAATCCTCAGATCACGGACCTAGTCCGCATCATTGCATCTTTCAACTTGGTTTTCTCTAGGAACATATCATAAATAAAACGGGTAGCTACACCGCGAGCTATTGATCTACAACATAGTTATGCAAATACTATTAGGACTAAGTTCATGATAAATTAAAGTTCAATTAATCAAATTACTTAAGAACTCCCACTTAGATAGACATCCCTCTAGTCATCTAAATGATCACGTGATCGAAATCAACTAAACCATGTCCGATCATCACATGAGATGGAGTAGTTTTCAATGGTGAACATCACTATGTTGATCATATCTACTATATGATTCACGTTCGACCTTTCGGTCTCCAGTGTTCTGAGGCCATATCTGCATATGGTAGGCTCGTCAAGTGTAACCCGAGTATTCCGCGTGTGCAAAACTGGCTTGCACCCATTGTATGTGAATGTAGAGCTTATCGCACTTGATCACCACTTGGTGTCTCAGCACGAAGAACTGTCGCAACAGTGCATACTCAGGGAGAACAGTTATACCTTGAAATTTTAGTAAGGGATCATCTTATAAAGCTACCGCCGAACTAAGCCAAATCAGATGTACAAAATATAAACATCACATGCAATCAAAATATGTGACACTATATGGCCATCATCATCTTGTGCCTTTGATCTCCATCTCCAAAGCATAGTCATAATCTCCATCGTCACCGGCATGATACCATGATCTCCATCATCTTGATCTATATAATTGTGTCGTCACATGGTCGTCTCGCCAACTATTGCTCTTGCAACTATTGCTATCGCATAGCGATAAAATAAAGCAATTATTTGGCGCTTGCATCTTATGCAATAAAGAGACAACGATAAGGCTTCTCCCAGTTGCCGATAACTTCAACAAAACATGCTCATCTCATACAACAACTTATATCTCATCACGTCTTGACCATATCACATCACAACAAGCCCTGCAAAAACAAGTTAGACGTCCTCTACTTTGTTGTTGCAAGTTTTACGTCCCTGCTACGGGCTTAGCAAAAACCGTTCTTACCAGCACATCAAAAACCAGAATGATTTTTTGTCAAGTATGTGTTGTTTTAACCTTCAACAAGGACCGGGCGTAGCCACACTTGATTCAACTAGAGTTGGAGAAACTGACACCACCAGCCACCTGTGTGCGAAGCACGTCGGTAGAACCAGCCTCGCGTAAGCGTACACGTAATGTAGGTCCGGGCCGCTTCATCCAACAATACCGCCGAATCAAAGTATGACATGCTGGTAAGAAGTATGAATATTATCGCCCACAACTTACTTGTGTTCTACTCGTGCATATAACATCTACACATAGACCTGGCTCGGATGCCACTGTTGGGGAACGCAGTAATTTCAAAAAATTTCCTACGCGCACGCAAGATCTATCATGGTGATGCATAGCAACGAGCGGGGAGAGTGTGTCCACGTATCCTCGTAGACCGAAAGCGGAAGCGTTTAGTTAACGCGGTTGATGTAGTCATACGTCTTCACGATCCAATCAATCCTAGTACTGAAATTACGGCACCTCCCCGATCTGCACATGTTCAGCTCGGTGACGTCCGTCGAACTCTTGATCCAATTGAGACCGAGGGAGAGCTCCGTTAGCACGACGGAGTGGTGACAGTGATGATGAAGTTACCGGCGCAGGGCTTCACCTAAGCACTACGACCGAGGTGTGTAACTGTGGAGGGGGGCACCGCACACGGCTAAGAGATTGTCTGTTGTGCCTTTGGGGTGTCCCCTGTCCACGTATATAAAGGAGGGAGGAGGAGGAGGCCGGCCCTAGAGGGGGCGCGCCAAGTGTGGGGAGTCCTACTAGGACTCCCAAGTCCTAGTAGTCCCAAGTCCTAGCAGGATTCCTCTTTTCCTTTCCGGAGTAGGAGAGAAGAAAGAGGGAAAGAGATAGCGAGTAGGAAAGGGCAAGGGGGGGCACCACCCCCTTTCCCCTAGTCCAATTCGGGAGAGCTCCTAGTCGGCGCCTTAAGCGCCGGCTAGGAGAACCAGCGCCCATGCGCCCTACAAGTGGGCCGGCCCACGAAACGCGTCGTACGCGAAAACCCACCAAAAAAGAGGATACTACATAATTCGAACTCAGGATGTTCACTCCACGTCCAAAGCTCGCTGACCACTTGAGCTACCGGCCGTGAGTGGTTACAAACAGCGTGACACAAGAAATAACATTGTCGCGGCACTACAGTTGCACATAACAATGTCCTATATCGCATCAATTTTTTGGGAACAAAAAAAATCATGACTAGAAAATGTTCATGGATTTTGAAAATAAGTTCATCAATTTTGAAAAAAGTTCATAGAAAATGAAAAAAAAGTTCATGTATTTCAACAAAAATCTACAAATTTGAAAAAAGTTCATCTACTTGAAAAAAAGTTCACCGAATTTAATAAAAGTTCACTGAATTTGGAAAAAAGTTCATCAAATTTAAGAAAAGTTCATTATATTAGAAAAAAGTTCATCAAAATTGAAAGTTCATTGAAAATTGAAAAAGTTCATTGAAATTGAAAAAAGTTCAATGAATTCAAAAAAAAGTTCATCGAATTTGAAAAATAGTTCATCGATTTGAAGAAAAGGTTCAAGAATTATAATGAAACATCGAGGCAGGACGAATGAAAAGAAAAATAAAAAGGAAAATGATAAATGATAAAAGAAAAAGGGTAAAAGGACAGACAAAGTAAGAAAAGAAGTAAAAGGATGTTGGTCATCAGATCTAACTGGGTGACGCGGTGGTAGCTGCCTCTTAACTCGAAGGGGAGGTCAGAGTTTCGATACCTGTCGTCGGGGGCGTTAGTTTTTTTACATCTACAAAACAGTCTATAAAACTGAAAAATACGTATGGCCCAATACTTCTCCCGTCGAATTCCCGTAACTCTCCGGTACTCGGAACCTTTCCGATGTCCGAATATAGCCTTCCAATATATCGATCTTTATGTCCCGACCATTTCGAGACTCCTCCTCATGTCCCCGATCTCACCCGGGACTCCGAACAAACTTCGGTCATCAAATCACATAACTCTTAATACAAATCGTCATCGAACGTTAAGCGCGCGGACCCTACGGGTTCAAGAACTATGTAGACGTGACCGAGACTCATCTCCGGTCAATAACCAATAGCGGAACCTGGATGCTCATATTGGTTCCTAAATATTCTACGAAGATCTTTATCGGTCAAACCGCATAACAACATACGTTGTTCCCTTTGTCATTGGTATGTTACTTGCCCGAGATTCGATCGTCGGTATCTCAATACCTAGTTCAATCTCGTTACTGGCAAGTCTCTTTACTCGTTTCGTAATGCATCATCCCACAACTAACTCATTAATCACATTGCTTGCAAGGCTTATAGTGTTGTGCATTATCGAGAGGGCCTAGAGATGGCTCTTCGACAATCGGAGTTACAAATCCTAATCTCGATCTATTTCAATTCAACAAGTACCATCAGAGACACTTGTAGAGCACCTTTATAATCACCCAGTTACGTTCTGACGTTTGTTAGCACACAAAGTGTTCCTCCGGTATCCGGGAGTTGCATAATCTCATAGTCATAGGAACATGTATAAATCATGAAGAAAGGAACAAAAATATACTAAACGATCAAGTGCTAAGCTAACGGAATGGGTCAAGTCAATCACATCATTCTTTAATTATGTGATCATGTTCATCAAATGACAACTCATGTCTATGGCTAGGAAACTTAACCATCTTTGATTAACGAGCTAGTCAAGTAGAGGCATACTAGTGACACTCTGTTTGTCTATGTATTGACACATGTACTGTCGTGGAATTATCACGTCAGATGTCCTGGTGAAAGGACTTAGTCGTGGAGCCATCGCGACGAGTTAGCTTAAAGGGGTTAAACCGGCCAAAGGACACAGGGAGTTTATACTGGTTCGGCCCCTTGCGGTGAAGGTAAAAGCCTACGATCCAGTTGTGGTGTTCTTGATGTGGTCTCGATTACCACGGAGCAAATATGCTTTGCCTAGTTCTCAAGTTGATGTTTCTTGTCCCTGAACCGCCGCCGGGTCGTCCCTTTATATCCCTGGGTTGACGCCCGGCCGGTCTACAGAATCCCAAGGCCGACTCATACAAGTGTCCGGCTCGGTTTCTCCTTTCCTGACTTACAATACAAGTTATGCATCTATGGAGGTTCACTACTATGGGCCTAATCCGCCATTGGGCTCTGGGCCTCTAAGTCTTGATAGTTGAAACACCATAACCTTCATCTTCATGGGTTCTGGTACAGGATTCCTTGTGAGTGTAATCCGGCCCCTCCTGTGCGGTTTAACTCAGTAGTCATATCCCCAACATTAGGCCCCAGGTTGATTTGAACTTGTTCATGTCAATCTTCAACTTAGAGTATTTCTGATGTGAATATCTTTGTATTGTCCTGGGAAACCGCCGTGACGTCATCTTCTGGAGTCGCCTTAAACCGCCATGACATCATCTGCGTAAAAAAACTCGTAAAAATTCCTTTTATTAATTGATCTCCAAAGATCGAGGAGACAGCTGTATCAGATATCCGATTTTTGACTCCTCGATTTTTGCGCCTATCGCTTATCCTTTTGCCTTTATAAATAAGACCGGGGGTCCCTTCCATTTCCCCCTTGCCTCTTCGCATCTTCTTCGTCCTCACGACTCCGAAGCACTCGAGCTCCGCCGCCGCCCTTGACCTTCAAGCTTCTGCACCATCTTGGGCCGCTGCATCGACCAGAGATCCACGGTGCTCCTCCGCCCCTCCTGTGAATCTGGTAAGTCTCCTTCCTTCAACCCTAGATCTCCATTAGGGCTTTGATGTTCATCCGTGTTCATCACTGTTCATCTGTGTTTGTTGTTACAATCTCATAAAATCTAGATAAGCTTGACATTTTCCCTTGCGGCTGGTGCTGTAGTTTATCTTGCCTTGTCATAATACCCTTCAGCTATACGTAGATCCCATCTGAACCTTTGTCATTCTGTCATCGCCATTTTTAGGGCTCAGAAAATTTTCTTTACTGAACTGCCGTAGATCCAAAATTACAATACCATCTTGTGAAACCTGTTTGCATACCACTTAGCAAATTTTCAGATCTATTCTTTGCACTTGACGGCGGTTCAACCTTTAGAAAATGATAATCCGCCTGTTACCATTAGCCCTCACTTAAACCGCCAACTTTACGTGAACATAAGTATCCGGATTAACATGTACATATGCTTTGATTAACTCCCCCGATTTGACACCGGTATATGCATATCAATCTTGAATCGTGAACCGGTATTGAACCTCCTTTACAGCCTCATCTGAAAAATGGCCAAACAATTCTCCTCTTGCAATTGGGTTCCTTCCCGAATCAAAGAAGAGCAACTCACTGGATATGTTCTGACTGGCGCTTTAGCCAAGAAGGAGGTCATTCATTGGCGAGTCCCTGGTAGTTAGAATCCTCCTGAACCTCAAAATGGAGAAGTGGTAGTATTTATGCAGCATCTGGACCGAGGATTTAGTCCTCCCGAATCAAAGTTTTTCTTGGATGTGCTTGATAGTTTCCAGCTCCATCCTCAAGATATTGGGCCAAACTCTGTGTCAATATTTGGAACTTCCAAGTGTTATGTGAAGTTTATCTGCAAGAAGAACCGTCTGTTGACCTTTTCAGAGACCTTTTCCACTTGAACCGCCGTACAAAATTTGTTGATGGCCCCAATACTGAATTTGGTGGAGTGTCAATTCAAAAGAGGAAAGAAGTAGATTTTCCTCAAGCCAAACATCACAACCACCCCAAAGATTGGAATCAAACATGATTCTATTGCCGGAACACCACTCCTGCCGATGAAAATCCTCTGCCGGGTTACCGTCCTTATCGACTCAGCAATGGACATCCACTGCCTCAGCGGCTTACTGCCAAAGAACGACAAACTTATGCGCCACAGCTTGCTAAGCTCCGGGCTCTCCTAGCAAACGGTTTGACCGGTATTGATCTCGTCCATTGCTGGGTTTCATGGGGTATCCTGCCCTTAAGCCGCTGCAACAGATTGATGTAGGAATATACCGGCAATGTCAAGGATCCTCAACGGCATACTGACATACCAATGACTGATGAAGAGGTCACCGAGTCTATCAAAAAGATGCTAGATGAACCGATAGCTGAGTGCAGCAAGACTGGGTTGCCTCCCTTTTGCGCCTCCAACAAACCGCCGGCTGTAAGAACTTATCTTTTTGCTTGTTAATCCGTCTCCCCTTTAACATCTTTCTGATAACCTTCTGTTTATTCTCTATAGGCCAAAGACCCATTCTGGAAAAGGAAGCCTCAAGACAAACCGACAAAACCACAAGACAAACCCGTGAGAGCTCCTCGTGCCAAGAGCAAAGTCACAAAGAGGTCGGCAAAGAAGAAAACTGCCGAGTCCTATGATCCGCACGAGGATGCTGAAGATTCGGACCCAGAGGTAGAACTTGATTCCCTTGGTTCATTTTTTATGCATCTTATTGAGAATGATCATTATCAGGATGATGCGGAAGCCAGTCGTGCGGACCATGTAGAGGTAATTTCCCTTTCCTCTGATTCAGCTCATGTGCCGGTTCAAAAACTTCGTCGCGCAATCCGTAAACTAAAACTTTCACATCCTCACGCTCATTTGGATCCACACTTTTCTTTGAAGACACAGCAGCATGAAAGTCGTCGCACAACCCGGCATAGTGGCCAACAGGTCAGTTCCTCCGGTTTACCAGACACCCCAACCCGGAAGCGTCGTCCAGAGGTCTCTTGTTCTTCTAATAAATCTTATCCTTTGGCGGGTTGCTTTCGATACCCTCTTAATCCGTCTGATTTGAATTAGCAGATAACTTCCAACTCATCTTCTGGCGACTCATCCACGACACAAATGCCTCCTCTCAAGACCGTCCCTGGGTGAGTGATATTTTTAGTTTAACCTTCTTGCGCCGGTGTATCATATTAAGCTTTGTTGCTATTTTACAGCGCCAAAGGCCGACTCAGCAAGAAGGCAAAAACAAATGCTCCTACTGAAGAGTTTGAACCGGAGAAGACCTCAGAAGACGCTGGTAGAGATACTGATGTTGCTGTGGATGATCCTGTACCTCAAGATCAGGACACTTATGTTGATCCGCCGGAAGTTAACCCGGCCAGTCCTCATGCTGATCCGCCCAGCCCAATTGCTAATCCTCCAAGTCCTGCCGCTGATCCGCCAAGCCCAGCCAAAGCCTCAGATAAACCAGCTAGCCAATTAAAGCAACTGACGATGTTGTGATCACCGGATTTGGCCATATATCACCTGGCCACCCTGTCGCTTTGTCAAAGCACAGTGCCAAAGAGGAATTTGCTGTTGTGGAGAAAGGCAAATGGAAGACTGATCTGTCAAGCTATGCTCATCTGAACACTCAAGATCTTCACTCTGGATACCTAAACCGCCTATATACAAGCCGTGACTGTGAGGCCGGTTTAGTCAACTTGATGAAGGAGCGATATGAGGTAACTTCTCTAAATGTTGCTTTGTACTTTTGTCAATCCCATTGTAGCCCCCAAGGGCCGGTTTATCTCTTGAAGATGGACCGGAACTTTAGATAAAAAGACTTCAACTGTGTTGCCCCCAAGGGCCGGTTTACCTCTTGAAGATGGACCGGGATTTTCTGTTCAATAATTGTCCTTGTTGACTTCCTTTACCTTTGATTTGGTTGATCAATTAGGTATTAGCCCCCAAGTGCCAAGCTTAATACTTGTATTGAGCCTTGGGACTTTAAAATATCAGTTGAAGAAGCAATCCCCATTAGCCCCCAAGTGCCAAGTGTATAACTTGTTATTTGCTTGGGACTTTGAAGAAGATATGAACAACTTATCATCTGTCTGTTGCAGGCTGACTTGAGCAATAAAGATTCCCAAATCGCCGATCTTCAAGAAAATATTAAGTCCCAGCAAGCAGAAACCTCCAAGGCCAAGGAAGAACTGAAAAGCGATTTGACAACCATGGAGCAGTTGAAAGATGGCTTCAAGAATGAACAGACGAGCTGGGAAACCGAGAAGGCTGCTCTATTAAAGCGGGATGAAGATGCCGAAGCATCTCTTAAACCGGTGGCGGAAGAGCTAACTGCGCTAAAGCATCAAGTGAATGCTATGACTTCTGCCATATTTAGTAAGTACCTTGTAAGAACCTCTCTGAAACATATATGAAATTGCCGGTTTAACATCAAAGTCTTAAACCGTTTACAGGCAGTCGTGTTGCTCATCTGGGCTCGGATATGCGGATGAAGTTGAAGGCAGTATATACGTTGATAGAGCAACTGTATACTGGTGCGCAACGAGTCATCTGTGTGGCCTCGTATAATAAACCGGCACCAACTTTGATCAAGGATACGTTGGCCAAGTTATCGATGACACCTGCCCAGATAGAGGAGGTAAAGCGATCTGCTGCCAGGGCTGGCGCTTTATCAGCACTGACTCGTGCTAAAGCTTGGATAGTTGATCTTGATCCGGTAGATATCGCAAAGGGCTATCCTGGTAAACAAGCAGACGGGTCAGCATTTGATAATGAATCCCTTAAAGCCCTGACAAAGGAGATGTGCCCGCTGGCAAGCCAATTGGCTGAAGAGGTGATTTTTCTGTTCATCGGTCCTTCAATAATGCAGACAACAAACGAGTTGATGCCGCTGTGAAAGAAGTGCAAAATCTTATCTCGCCAATCCGTAAGCAGGCCTATGCCCCTGACGTT
This sequence comes from Aegilops bicornis, assembly GCA_021605145.1. Classification (NCBI taxonomy): domain Eukaryota; kingdom Viridiplantae; phylum Streptophyta; class Magnoliopsida; order Poales; family Poaceae; genus Aegilops; species Aegilops bicornis. Next base: position 42,801,194 of record CM038673.1, on the reverse strand, counting down.
GAACCGTCCAATCTTATAAGTGAAGAAGTTGTCTTCCAAGCTTTAACCCGGATTGACTGGACCACCATTGACTTCTAGCCACTGGGTGGGGAGGAGGAGGTTGAACCGACGCCAGAAGATCCATCAACTTCATGTCAACCTGGTGACGAGTCTTAATCCGGCAACCGGCTTGATTTTCACAGATTCTGTTCTGTGTAAAGAACAATCATTATTTTGGGCCTCAAAGCGCCTTGTAATAGGCTAGTTGAAATACTTTGATCTACTGCCATGGTGCACTGCTGCATGACGTTTGCTTGATCCGCCATGATTATTGCTGTGCTTGCTTATATATCTTGATAATTTTCATGCAATCCTTGTGTTTGCATAAAAAGAGTTGCCCAGGCGGTTTACCACCGGACGGGTCATAATGCCCAATACAAAGCCTGATTGATAACCAAGGCTGTAAAAAAATCAAAATATGAAATAGATCATACCTTTGATATAAAATCATATTGCTGGTTTACCAACTTGATTGTAGTAAGGGTGAGGACCCAAATCTTGAGCATTGATAACTCCCACCATGCAGTGCTGGTGTATATAATAAGTCATACCGGGTTGTGATGAACACCGGATGATCATCCTGGCGACATGTAGTCAAAGCCAGACCGGGTTACTAAACACCGGTTTAATAATGAGTACGGTCTGACAACTTGCAGCTGGAAGCCAAGCCGGGTTAACAAACACCGGGTTATTATGATGACTGATAGCCATGCCGGGTCAACAGATACCGGTTCAACATAAAATTTTATGAAAGGATAAAAACTTGACAAAGGCAAATAAAACCATGTAGTCAAGGCTTTTCAAGGGCTGCCAGGCCCAAATTCGAGGCTTTTCATGGGCTGCCAGGCCGCTGAGTTAAACCATTTTACAAAGCCTTTCAAGATGGGTCTCCAACTAACCAATCGTCGTTTTAACTTTGACAAGTTTAGGGTCTGTATAAGATTGACGTGTCAAACGTTCGGCGGGTCATGCCAGGATTACCTGGATAGGAGTGGCTTACTTGATAAAGGCAGGTTAACCTGGGGTTTTAGGTGAATACACCAGGCTTCCAAGCCGTGCTTGATAGCATATTACAAGGGTCCTTTCAAACTCTTTGCTGCATTGCACAAAGAGCCCCCAAGTAACTTTGTGAGTTGTGCCCAGTTGGTGCCTATGTTTGAGCTGTGCATAGCATCCAGACTCTCTTTGGCCCCTCGGATGTGAAGCTCCCAAGCTGTATTGTGGCATGATAGCCGGTTTAACAAGCAGAACTCCGCTTTGTCAGCTGATGCCCCCATGTAATCAAAAGAGATTTGAAGAAAATGACAGAGGCCCTGCTTATAGCAAGGATGCCGGTTTACTATATTGATCATAATATATACATTGTCAAAATATGTACATAAAAAGAGCCTGTGGCTCAGGTGTAGTAAGGCCGAAGGAGAGCTATGTTCCACGGCCGACGGGTCTCCTCCTCAGATTTGCGTGAGTCTGCATGCTCTCGAACATCAATGAGGTATTATGATCCGTTGTGCAGATTCTTGCTGACCACAAAGGGTCCCTCCCAAGGTGGGGGTAATTTGTGCATATCGGTCTGATCCTGGATGAGCCGAAGCACCAAGTCGCCTTCTTGAAAGTTTCTTGTCTTGACTCGGCGGCTGTGATAACGCTGCAGGTCTTGCTGATAAACCACCGAACGAGCCAAAGCCATGTCCCGTTTTTCATCTAACAGGTCCAGTGCCTCCTGCCGTGCTTGCTCGTTGTCCGCTTCAACATAATTGTCAACCCGGGGCGAGTCATGACGAATATCACTTGGGAGTACCGCCTCTGCCCCGTAAACCATGAAGAAAGGGGTGTAACCCGTTGATCGATTGGGGGTAGTGTTGATGCTCCATAACACAGAAGGTAATTCCTCCACCCAACAACCCGACGTCCTCTTCAAAGGAACCATAAGCCGGGGCTTGATGCCCTTTAAGATTTCTTGATTGGCTCTCTCAGCTTGTCGGTTGGACTGGGGGTGTGCCACTGATGACACATCAAGCCGGATGTGCTCTCTTTGACATAAGTCCTCCATCTCACCTTTAGAAAGGTTTGTGCCATTATCCGTGATGATGTTGTGTGGAAAGCCAAAGCGGAAGATCACCTTATTGATAAAATGAACCGTCGTGGTTGCGTCACACTTGCTTACGGGCTCCGCTTCGACCCATTTAGTGAACTTGTCAACCGCCACCAACAGGCGGGTCTTCTTATCCTTGGACCGCTTAAAAGGTCCCACCATATCAAGCCACCAAGTAGCAAACGGCCAAGTTATTGGAATCATCCGTAGCTCTTGAGCCGGAACATGAGCTCGGCGTGAAAACTTCTGACAAGCGTCACACCGCTTTACCAGATCCTCAGCATCAGCATGAGCTGTCAACCAGTAGAAACCGTGACGAAAAGCTTTAGCCACCAGGAACTTTGAACCGGCATGGTGACCACAATCTCCTTCATGGATCTCTCGCAGAATCTCTTGGCCCTCTTCAGGAGAAACACAACGCTGGAACACGCCTGAGACACTGCAGTGGTGTAACTCGCCATTGTGAATAACCATGGACTTTGATCGCCGGACTATCTGTCTGGCTAGAACTTCATCTTCTGGTAACTCGCCCCGGTTCATATACGCCAAATATGGAACCTTCCAATCCGGAATTACATGTAAAGCGGCTACCAGTTGGGCCTCCGGATCAGGAACAGCTAAATCCTCCTCTGTAGGCAACTTAACAAACGGGTTATGCAAGATATCTAGAAAGGTATTGGGTGGTCGTTTACGCTGAGATCCCAGCCGTCTTAAAGCATTTGCTGCTTCGTTTTTTGCGCCGGTCAATATGCTCAACCTGATAACCCTTGGAGTGACCCGCCACAATATCCACCTCTCGTCTGTAAGCCGCCATGAGTGGATCCTTAGAATCCCAAGTGCCAGAAACTTGCTGAGCCACCAGATCAGAGTCTTTGAAGCATCGTACCCGGCTTAAATTCATTTACTTAGCCACACGGAGACCATGGAGTAAGGCCTCGTAGTCAGCTGCATTGTTAGTACCAGGAAACATTAAGCGGAGAACATAACGAATTTTAACACCTCGAGGGGAAGTAAGGACAACTCCAGCCCCCGAGCCCTCCAATTGCCTGGACCTGTCAAAGTGGATAGTCCAGTATGTGTTATCCAGTTTATCTTCCGGTGCCTGTAACTCTGTCCAATCATTGATGAAGTCAACAAGCGCCTGAGACTTGATAGCTGTCTGAGGCATGTACTTCAACCCGTGTGGACCAAGCTCAATAGCACACTTTGCAACTCGGCCAGTTGCCTCCCTGTTCTGAATTATATCGCCCAAAGGAGCAGAACTAACCACTGTGATGGGATGGACTTGAAAGTATTGCTTAAGCTTCCGACTCACCATAAAAACCCCATATACCAGCTTCTACCAATGCGGATATCTTTGCTTTGACTCGATGAGCACTTCACTGATATAGTAAACCGGTCTTTGAACCGGATATTCCTTCCCAGCCTCCTTGCGCTCAACCACAATTGCCACGTTGACAGCCCGGGCATTAGTAGCCACGTACAATAATAGGGGCTCATTGTCAACCGGAGCAGCAAGGATCGGCGGTTCAGCCAACTGCCTCTTTAAATCCTCAAACGCCGCATCAGCTGTGTCACTCCACACAGAAGTGTCTGTTTTCTTCAACATCTGATACAGAGGGATCGCCTTCTCTCCCAAGCGGCTGATAAACCGGCTCAGGGCTGCAATTCGACCCACCAGACGCTGAACATCATTGATACACACCGGTTTATCCAAAGATGTAATCGCTTTGATCTTCTCCGGATTAGCCTCAATGCCCCTGTTAGACACCAGAAAACCCAAAAGCTTGCCTGCCAGAACACCAAAGACACACTTGTCCGGATTGAGCATCATCTTATAAACCCGAAGATTGTCAAAGGTTTCCTTGAGGTCATCGATCAATGTCTCCTTCTTCCTGGATTTTACTACAATGTCGTCCACATAAGCATGAACATTGCGCCCAATCTGAGTATGAAGACAGTTCTATACACACCACTGATAAGTTGCTTGTGCACTCTTGAGTCCAAAGGGCATAGATACATAGCAGAAGGATCCAAAGGGAGTGATGAAGGTTGTCTTCTCCTGGTCCTTAACTGCCATTTTGATCTGATGATAACCAGAATAACCATCCAAAAAACTCAAATGCTCACAACCCGCCGTAGCATCAATGATCTGATCAATACGCGGGAGAGAAAAAGGATCTGCCGGACAAGCCTTGTTTAAGTCCGTGTAGTCCACACACATGCACCAACTGCCATTCTTCTTAAGCACTAGCACCGGATTGGCCAACCACTCTGGATGAAAAACTTCAACAATAAACCCTGCAGCCAACCGCCGGGCTACCTCTTCTCCAATGGCCTTGCGTCTTTCTTCGTTGAAGCGGCGAAGGAACTGTTTGACCGGTTTAAACTTGGGATCGATATTTAGAGTGTGCTCAGCGAGCTCCCTCGGTACACCTGGCATGTCAGAAGGTTTCCATGCAAAGATGTCCCGGTTCTCACGGATGACCTCGCTGAGCATGCTTTCCTATTTCCGATCCAGATTAGTGCTGATACTAAACTGTTTGGATGAATCGCCAGGAGCAAAATCAACAAGTTTAGTTTCACCAGTCGGTTTGAACTTCAGGGTTAGGTCATGCTCTGTGGTGGGCTTCTTCAGAGGGGTCATGTCCGCCGGATCAACATTGTCCTTGTAGAACTTCAACTCTTCTGTTGCACAGACCGACTCAGCATAGGCCGCATCACCTTCTTCACAGTCCAAAGTGATCTTACGACTCCCGTGCACCGTGATGGTCCCCTTATGACCCGGCATTTTGAGCTGTAAATAAATATAACATGGCCTTGCCATGAACTTCGCGTAAGCCGGCCGTCCAAACAGGACGTGATATGGGCTCTGGATTTTCACCACTTCAAAGGTCAAAGTTTCTAACCTGGAATCATGCTCATCACCAAACACAACCTCCAAAGCTATCTTACCAACCGGATATGCTGATTTACATGGTACTACACCATGAAAGATAGTGTTCGACGGTTTAAGATTCTTATCTGTCAACCCCATGCGATGGAAGGTTTCATAATACAGGATGTTGATGCTACTCCCTCCATCCATGAGCACCTTGGTGAATTTATAACCTCCCACCTGAGGTGCCACCACTAAAGCCAGATGACCCGGATTATCAACCTGGGCGGATGATCCTCTCTACTCCACACAATGGGCTGCTCGGACCAACGCAAGTAACGGGGTACTGCCGGTTCAAAAGCATTAACTGCCCTCTTGTGAAGCTTATGATCGCGCTTGCACAACCTAGTAGTGAAAACATGATACTGCCCGCTATTCAACTGCTTTGGGTGACTCTGAAAACCTGACTACTGCTGATTCCCCTGATTGTTCTGTTGGTTGTGACCACCTTGCTTGTTCTGATTGCCCTGATTATTCTGAAATCCAGAGTTTGAACCGCCGCTGCGGTAACCCGGCCCTTGAAAACCTGGACCTGAACCGCCAAACGGACCCTGATCATACCAGAAGAGATCAGAGTTTTTGAACTCCTTCATAATGAAACAATCCTTCCAGAGGTGCGTTGCTGGAACCTCATTTGTCCCGTGCTTTGGGCAGGGCTGGTTTAACAGGCGCTCTAGATTCATGCCTCCACCACGCTGGGGCGGTTTACCCTTACGACGCTGCGCATTGCCCTGCACGTTGGTGTTAGCCACAAAATCCGAATTATCCGCTTTACGCTTACCATTGTTCCCCTGGTTCGTCTGGTTATTCTGTCCCTTTGAACCAGCATTCTTCTTTCCCTTCTCCTGCTTCTCTTTGTCAGAATCAAGATCTTTGGTATTATCCGAATCAACATATTTAACCAGAGCTGCCATGAGTGTGCCCATATCATTGCAGTGGCGCTTGAGCCGTCCCAACTTCATCTTCAGCGACTTAAACCGGCAATTCCCCTCCAATGTGACAATTGGTGTATCGGCATTGATGCGGTCTGATGAATGCAGGATTTCTGAAACCCGGTGCACCCAATGCGTTGTTGATTCGTTTTCTCCTTGAACACAAGCAGCCAGATCCACAATGGACATGGATTGTTTGCACGTATCCTTGAAGTTTGCTATAAACCGGGCCTTCAATTGATCATGATCCGATGGAGTTAGCAGGTAGGCTCTTCAACCAAGTACGAACTGTCCCTTCTAACATCATGGTGAAGTATTTCGCACATGCCGCTTCATCCACTTCCAGCATCTCCATAGCCATCTCGTAGCTCTCAACCCATGACTTGGGGGGTAAATCGGCGGTATAATTAGGCACCTTCTACGGGCCCTTGAAATCCTTGGGTAACCCTACATTGCGCAGAGCCGGAGTGAGACACGGCACTCCCCATGAGTTGAAAGCAAGCCCGGTACCTCGTTCTACTAACGCCGCTGGTTGAACCGGGGCGGGTTGATGATGACCCGAGTACTGTGCCGCTAATGCGGCCTCCGTTCGTGCCCTGCCATTATCCACCACGTCCTGAGAATTTGCACCACCACGCGCCGGATTAGGTCCTCGAGGGGCGTCACGGTTCCACGCACTGCTCATCACAGCCGGATCATACATGTGCCTGCTGTAGCTCCTGCTTGGGCGAGGGGTCGAGTGAATCCTGTCTCGGCTATATGAATAAGCCTGCTGCTGCACCATAGCAGTCTGAAGAAGATCCCTAGCCTGCCGCGTCTCCACCGCTGCTGGCGTCTCACCCTCCATTGGAATAGCTGCTAACCGAGATGCTGCGGCGATCATGTTGTCCAAAGGGATGGAGAAGTGACCCGGCGGGGGTGTTGTATATTGCGGCGGGTTATCTGTTCGTCGAGGTGGGCCATCAATTGTGGTTGATCCAGCGCTCCAGTCCTTGGTATTGCAGTCCGGTTTAACGCTGTCGGGTTGCTGGTCCCTGCTCCTGGTGTACTGAAGAGATTCATCGCATTGTAATCCACCGGCAAGCGAGACTGCTGTCTCCTTCTCAATACATCATTCGAAGCGTTCTGATCCACCAAAATTCGATAATTTTCAGCCTGAATCCTTTGTGATTGGGCATCCAAAGCGACCCGTTCCTCAGCCATCCTGGTTTTCTCAGCCGCCAAGTCCTCCTTGGCCTGAGTTATCTGATCTCGTAGCTTTGTGACCTCCGCATTATGCTGATCTTGAGTTTCCGGGGTAACTGCCGTGGTCAACAACGTCGTCCAGGCGTCCAACAAGCCGGAAAGAACTTGAGCCGGTTGGCGCGCGGGGCCTCCTGCCCCGACTGCTGATCCGGAAATCATTGCCGCCACAGTTGAGTTTTGCAATGATGGTTGTTTACCGGCCATGAAGATTGCAACCCGATTTGGCGGTTCAAGAAATTCCGGAATACTACTGCCAGCGGAATACCCTTTGAACAAGCCATCTCAAACTTGATACAAAGATTCGGTCTCGCTGTTGGATGACTCGCTATCGGAATAAACGGCCGTCTCACCCTTGGACACCGATTCAGATTCGATCCCATGGATACATCCTACGAACGCAGGCTTCATGGCGGGCTGAATACGAGCAGGACTCACACGCTGAGCCGTCTCGACGAGGTCGGTGCCGATGTCCGGCTCAGGGCCCGGTTCATCGATCTTGCCAATGAAGATGTGAATTCCTCCGAAGGGGACCCGGTACCTGTACTCGATTGAGGCGGCGTCGAGGCACCAGCCTGCGTCGTTGATGTAGAGCTTGCCGCGACGACTCTTAGTCATCCGGCCCATTGCGTATCCCTTGAGTCCTTCGAACTTGTCCTCCAAGAACTTGAAACCATCGTGCGATAGCCCCACGGTGGGCGCCAACTGTCGTGGAGTTATCACGTCAGATGTCCTGGTGAAAGGACTTAGTCGTGGAGCCATCTCGACGGGTTATCTTAAAGGGGTTAAACCGGACAAAGGACACAGGGAGTTTATACTGGTTCGGCCCCTTGTGGCGAAGGTAAAAGCCTACGATCCAGTTGTGGTGTTCTTGATGTGGTCTCTATTACCAGGGAGCAAATATGGTTTGCCTAGTTCTCGAGTTGATGTTTCTTGTCCCTGAACCGCCGCCGGGTCGTCCCTTTATATACATAGGTTGATGCCCGGCCGGTCTATAGAATCCCGAGGCCAGCTCATACAAGTGTCCGGCTTGGTTTCTCCTTTCCTGACTTACAATACAAGTTATGCATCTATGGTGGTTCACTACTACGGGCCCTATTCCGCCATTGGGCTCTGGGCCTCTAAGTCTTGATAGTTGAAACGCCATAACCTTCATCTTCATGGGCTCTTGTACAGGATTCCTTGTGAGGGTAATCCGGCCCCTCCTGGGCGGTTTAACTCATTAGTCATATCCCCAACATGTACTAAGTTTCCGGTTAATACAATTGTAGCATGAATAATAAACAATTATCATGATATAAGAAAATACAAATAACAACTTTATTATTGCCTCTAGGGCATATTTCCTTCACGGCCCCCTTCCCCATTCGGATTGGGCTAGGGGGTGGGCACCTTGGCCGCCTCCTCCTCCTTTCCACTAAGGCCTAATAAGGCTCATTGACTCCCCGAGGGTTTCGGTAACCTCCCGATACTCCGGTAAATGCTCGAACTCACCCGGAACCATTCCGATGTCCAAACATATCCATCCAATATATCGATCGTTATGTCTTGACCATTTCAATACTCCTTGTCATGTCCGTGATCATATCCGGGACTCCGAACTATCTTCGGTACATCAAAACACATAAACTCATAATACCGGTCGTCATCGAACGTTAAGTGTGCGGACCCTATGGGTTCGAGAACTATGTAGACATGATCGAGACATGTCTCCGGTCAATAACTAATATCGAAACCTGGATGCTCATATTAGCTCCTACATATTCTATGAAGATCTTTATCGGTCAAACCACATAACAACATATGTTGTTCCCTTTCTCATTGGTATGTTACTTGCCCGAGATTCGATCGTTGGTATCACAATACCTAGTTCAATCTCGTTACCGGCAAGTCTCTTTAATCGTTCCGTAATGCATCATCCTATAACTAACTCATTAGTCACATTGCTTGCAAGGCTTATAGTGATGTGCATTACCAGAGGGCCCAGAGAGACCTCTCCGACAATCGGAGTGACAAATCCTAATCTCGATCTATGCCAACTCAACAAACACCATCGGAGACACCTGTAGAGCACTTTATAATCATCCAGTTACGTTGTGACGTTTGGTAGCACACAAAGTGTTCGTTCGGTATTCGGGAGTTGCATAATCTCATAGTGATAGGAACATATATAAGTCATGAAGAAAGCAATAGGAACATACTAAACGATCAAGTGCTAAGCTAACGGAATGGGTCAAGTCAATCACATCATTCTCTAATGATGTGATCCCGTTCATCAAATGACAACTCATGTCTATGGCTAGGAAACTTAACCCTCTTTGATTAACGAGCTAGTCAAGTAGAGGCATACTAGTGACACTCTGTTTGTCTATATATTCACACATGTACTAAGTTTCCAGTTAATACAATTATAGCATGAATAATAAACATTTATCATGATATAAGGAAATATAAATAACAATTTTATTATTGTCTCTATGGCATATTTCTTTCGGTCTCCCACTTGCACTAGAGTCAATAATCTAGATTACATAGTAATTATTCTAACACCCGTGGAGTCTTGGTGCTGATCATGTTTTGCTCGTGAGAGAGGCTTAGTCAATGGGTCTGCAACATTCAGTTCCGTATGTATCTTGCAAATCTCTATGTCTCCCTCCTTGAGTTGATCGCGGATGGAATTGAAGCGTCTCTTGATGTGCTTGGTTCTCTTGTGAAATCTAGATTCCTTTCCCAAGGCAATTGCACCAGTATTGTCACACAAGATTTTCATTGGACCCGATGCACTAGGTATGACACCTAGATCAGATATGAACTCCTTCGTCCAGACTCCTTCATTTGCTGCTTCCGAAGCAGCTATGTACTCCGCTTCACACATAGATCTCGCCACGACGCTTTGCTTAGAACTGCACCAACTGATAGCTCCACCGTTCAATATAAATATGTATCCGGTTTGTGACTTAGAGTCATCCGGATCAGTGTCAAAGCTTGCATCGACGTAACCATTTACGATGAGCTCTTTGTCACCTCCATAAACGAGAAACATATCCTTAGTCCTTTTCAGGTATTTCAGGATGTTCTTGACCGCTGTCCAGTGATCCACTCCTGGATTACTTTGGTACCTCCCTGCTAAACTAATAGCAAGGCAAACATCAGGTCTGGTACACAGTATTGCATACATGATAGACCCTATGGCTGAAGCATAGGGAACAACTTTCATTTTCTCTTTATCTTCTGCAGTGATTGGGCATTGAATCTGACTCAACTTCACACCTTGTAACACAGGCAAGAACCCTTTCTGTGCTTGATCCATTTTGAACTTCTTCAAAACTTAATCAAGGTATGTGCTTTGTGAAAGTCCAATTAAGCGTCTCGATCTATCTCTATAGATCTTGATGCCCAATATATAAGCAGTTTCACCGAGTTCTTTCATTGAAAAATTCTTGTTCAAGTATCCTTTTATGCTATCCAGAAATTATATATCATTTCCAATCAACAATATGTCATCTACATATAATATTAGAAATGCTAAAGAGCTCCCACTCAATTTCTTGTAAATACAGGCTTCTCCAAAAGTCTGTATAAAACCATATGCTTCGATCACACTATCAAAACATTTATTCCAACTTCGAGATGCTTGCACCAGTCCATAAATGGATCGCTAAAGCTTGCACACTTTGTTAGCATCCTTTGGATCGATAAAACCTTCGGGTTGCATCATATACAACTCTTCTTCCAGAAATGCATTCAGGAATGCAGTCTTTACATCCATTTTCCAAATTTCATAATCATAAAAAGCAGCAATTGCTAACATGATTCAGACAGACTTAAGCATCGCTACGGGAGAGAAGATCTCATCGTAGTCAACTCCTTGAACTTATCGAAAACCTTTCACAACAAGTCGAGCTTTGTAGATAGTAACATTACCAGCGTCAGTCTTCTTCTTGAAGAGCCATTTATTCTCTATGGCTTGCCGATCATCGGGCAAGTCAACCAAAGTCCACACTTTGTTCTCATACATGGATCCCATCTCAGATTTCATGGCCTCAAGCCATTTTGCGGAATCTGGGCTCATCCTCGCTTTCTCATAGTTCGTAGGTTCGTCATGGTCAAGTAACATGACCTCTAGAACAGGATTACCGTACCACTCTGGTGCGGATCTTACTCTGGTTGACCTATGAGGTTCGATAGTAATTTGATCTGAAGTTTCATGATCATTATCATTAGCTTCCTCACTAATATGTGTAGAGGTCCCAGGAACTGATTTCTGTGATGAACTACTTTCCAATAAGGGAGCAGGTACAGTTACCTCATCAAGTTATACTTTCCTCCCACTCACTTCTTTCGAGAGAAACTCCTTCTCTAGAAAGGATCCATTCTTAGCAACAAATGTCTTGCCTTCGGATCTGTGATAGAAGGTGTACCCAACAGTCTCCTTTGGGTATCCTATGAAGACACATTTCTCCGATTTGGGTTCGAGCTTATCAGGTTGAAGCTTTTTAATATAAGCATCGCAACCCCAAACTTTAAGAAACGACTAGTTTGGTTTTTGGCCAAACCACATTTCATAAGGCGTCATCTCAACGGTTTTAGATGGCGCCCTATTTAATGTGAATGCATCCTTCTCTAAAGCATAACCCCAAAACAATAGTGGTAAATCAGTAAGAGACATCATAGATCGCACCATATCTAATAAAGTGCGGTTACGATGTTTGGACACACCATTACGTTGTGGTGTTCCGGGTGGCGTGAGTTGTGAAACTATTCCGCATCGTTTCAAATGAAGACCAAACTCGTAACTCAAATATTCTCCTCCACGATCGGATCGTAGAAACTTTATTTTCTTGTTACGATTATTTTCCACTTCACTCTGAAATTCTTTGAACTTTTCAAATGTTTCAGACTTATGTTTCATCAAGTAGATATACCCATATCTACTCAAATCATCTATGAAGGTGAGGAAATAACGATACCCGCCGCGAGCTTCAATATTCATTGGACCACATACATCAGTATGTATGATTTCCAATAAATCTGTTGCTCGCTCCATTGTTCTGGAGAACGGAGTTTTAGTCATCTTGCCCATGAGGCATGGTTCGAAAGTACCAAGTGATTAATAATCAAGTGATTCCAAAAGTCCATCAGAATGGAGTTTCTTCATGCGCTTTACACCAATATGACCCAAACCACAGTGCCACAAATAAGTTGCACTATCATTATCAACTCTGCATCTTTTGGCTTCAATATTACGAATATGTGTATCACTACTATCGAGATTCAACAAAAATAGACCACTCTTCAAGGGTGCATGACCATAAAAGATATTATTCATATAAATAGAACAACCATTATTCTCGGATTTAAATGAATAACCATCTTGCATCAAACAAGATCCAAATATAATGTTCATGCTTAATGCTGGCACTAAATAACAATTATTCAGGTCTAAAACTAATCCCGAAGGTAGATGTAGAGGCAGTGTGCCGACGGCGATCACATCGACTTTGGAACCATTTCCCATGCGCATCGTCACCTCGTCCTTAGCCAATCTTTGCTTAATTCATAGTCCCTGTTTCGAGTTGCAAATATTAGCAACAGAACTAGTATCAAATACACAGGCACTACTGCGAGCATTAGTAATGTACACATCAATAACATGTATATCACATATACCTTTGTTCACCTTGCCATCCTTCTTATCCGCCAAATACTTGGGGCAGTTCCGCTTCTAGTGACTAGTCGCTTTGCAGTAGAAGCACTCAGTCTCAGGCTTAGGTCTAGATTTGAGCTTCTTCACTTGAGCAGCAACTTGCTTGTCGTTCTTCTTGAAGTTCCCTTTCTTCCCTTTACCCTTTTTCTTGAAACAGGTGGTCTTATCGACCATCAACACTTGATGCTCCTTCTTGATTTTTACCTCCGCGGCCTTTAGCATTGCGAAGTGCTCGGGAATTGACTTATCCATCCCTTGCATGTTATAGTTCATCACGAAGCTCCTGTAGCTTGGTGGCAGTGATTGAAGAATTATGTCAATGACACTATCATCAGGAAGATTAACTCCCAGTTGAATCAAGTGATTGTTATACCCAGACATTTTGAGTATATGTTCACTGACAGAACTATTCTGCTCCATCTTGCAGCTATAGAACTTATTGGAGACTTCATATCTCTCAATCCGGGCATTTGCTTGAAATATTAACTTCAACTCCTGGAACATCTCATATGTTCCATGACGTTTAAAACGTCGTTGAAGTCCCGGTTCTAAGCCGTAAAGCATGGCACACTAAACTATCAAGTAGTCATCAGCTTTGCTCTGCCAGACGTTCACAACGTCCGGTGTTGCTCCTGCAGTGGGTCTTGCACCTAGCGGTGCTTCTAGGACGTAATTATTCTATGCAGCAATGAGGATAATCCTGAAGTTACAGACCCAGTCCGTGTAGTTGCTACCATCATCTTTCAACTTAGCTTTCTCTAGGAACGCATTAAAATTCAACGGAACAACAGCACGGGCCATCTATCTACAACAACATAGACATGCAAAATACTATCAGGTACTAAGTTCATGATAAATTAAAGTTCAATTAATCATATTACTTAAGTACTCCCACTTAGATAGACATCCCTCGAATCATCTAAGTGATCACGTGATCCAAATCAACTAAACCATGTCTGATCATCACGTGAGATGGAGTAGTTTTCAATGGTGAACATCACTATGTTGATCATATCTACTATATGATTCACGCTCGACCTTTCGGTCTCAGTGTTCCGAGGCCATATCTGCATATGCTAGGCTCGTCAAGTTTAACCTGAGTATTCTGCGTGTGCAAAACTGGCTTGCACCTGTTGTATGTGAACGTAGAGCTTATCACACCCGATCATCACGTGGTGTCTCGCCACAACGAACTTTCGCAACGGTGCATACTCAGGGAGAACACTTGTACCTTGAAATTTAGTGAGAGATCATTTTATAATGCTACCGTCAATCAAAAGCAAAATAAGATGCATAAAGGATAAACATCACATGCAATCAATATAAGTGATATGATATGGCCATCATCATCTTGTGCCTTTGATCTCCATCTCCAAAGCACCATCATGATCACCATCGCCACCGGGCGCGACACCTTGATCTCCATCGTAGCATCGTTGTCGTCTCGCCAACTATTGCTTCTACGACTATCGCTACCGCTTAGTGATAAAGTAAAGAAATTACATGGCGATTGCATTTCATACAATAAAGCGACAATCATATGGCTCCTGCCAGTTGCCGATAACTCCGTTACAAAACATGATCATCTCATACAATAAAATTTAGCGTCATGTCTTGACTATATTGATGACCCACAAGTGTAGGGGATCTATCATAGTCCTTTCGGTAAGTAAGAGCGTCGAACCCAACGAGGAGCAGAAGGAAATGACAAGCGGTTTTCAGTAAGGTATTCTCTGCAAGCACTGAAGTTGTAGGTAACAGATAGTTTTGTGATAAGATAATTTGTAACGGGTAACAAGCAATGAAAGTAAATAAGGTGCATCAAGGTGGCCCAATCCTTTTTGTAGCAAAGGACAAGCCTGGACAAGTTCTTATCTGAGAAAAGCGCTCCCGAGGACACATGGGAATTATCGTCAAGCTAGTTTTCATCACGCTCATATGATTCACGTTCATTACTTTGATAATTTGATATGCGGGTGGGCGGGTGCTTGGGTACTGCCCTTTCTTGGACAAGAATCACACTTATGATTAACCCCTATTGCGAGCATCCGCAACTACTAAAGAAGTATTAAGGTAAACCTAACCATAGCATGAAACATGTGGATCCAAATCATCCCCTTACGAAGCAACGCATAAACTAGGGTTTAAGCTTCTGTCACTCTAGCAACCCATCATCTACTTATTACTTCCCAATGCCTTCCTCTAGGCCCAAATAATGGTGAAGTGTCATGTAGTCAACTTTCACATAACACCACTAGAGGAAAGGCAACATACATCTTATCAAAATATTGAACGACTACCAAATTCACATGACTACTTATAGCAAGACTTCATGTCCTCGGGAACAAACATAACTACTCATCTATCATATTCATGTTCATAATCAGAGGGGTATTGATATGCATTAAGGATCTGAACATATGATCTTCCACAAAATAAACCAACTAGCATCAACTACAAGGAGTAATCAACACTACTAGCAACCCACAGGTACCAATCTGGGGTTTTTGTACAAAGATTGGATACAAGAGATGAACTAGGGTTTGAGAGGAGATGATGCTCGTGAAGATGTTGATGGACACGTACACGACATCTTTTCAGTGGCATCGACTTTAGCTTTATCAACTTCAATACCGCTTTCAGAAATTTTATGCTCCAAGACAATGCCTTCATTAACCATAAAGTGGCACTTCTCCCAGTTCAAAACAAGACTAGTATCTCCGCATCTCTGTAAAACTCGTTCAAGGTTGCTCAAGCAATCATCAAAAGAGGATCCATAAACAGAGAAATCATCCATGAATACCTCAAAAATCTTTTCGCAGAAGTCAGAGAATATAGCCATCATGCATCTTTGAAAAGTAGCAGGTGCATTACATAAACCAAAAGGCATACGTCTATAAGCAAAAGTACCGAAATGGGAAGTAAAAGTGGTATTTTCTTGATCCTCCGCTGACACAGGTCTTTGAGGGAAACCAAAGTAACCATCTAGAAAGCAGAAATGTGTGTGTTTAGATAGTCTTTCTAGCATTTGATCAATAAAAGGTAAAGGGTAATGATCCTTCTTAGTAGCTTTATTTAATTTGTAGAAATCAATTACCATCCTATAACCTGTAATAATTCTTTGTGGGATCAATTCATCTTTATCATTAGCAACAACAATAATACCTCCCTTCTTAGGGACACAATGGACAGGACTTAACCACTGACTATCAGCAACGGGATAAATTATACCTGCCTCAAGGAGTTTTAGTATTTCCTTTCTTACCACTTCCTTCATCTTAGGATTTAACATTCGTTGGTGATCAATAACTAGTTCGGTGTCTTCTTCCAACTGTATTTTGTGTTGGCATAGAGTGGGACTAATGCCCTTAAGATCATCAAGAGTGTATCCAATAGCAGCGCGATGCTTCTTCGGAATTTTCAATAATCTCTCCTCTTCCTGCTATGAAAGGTTAGCACTAATAACAATAGGATATATCTTCTTTTCATCGAGATAAGCATATTTAAGAGTATCAGGTAATGGTTTCAGCTCAAACATGGTATCACCCTTGGGTGGTGGAAGATCCCCTAGGATTTCAACAGGTAAGTTGTGTTTCAAAATAGGTCCCTGTTTAAAAAATACTTCATCTATCTCCCTTCTTTCATTCATGAACATATAATTTTCATGGTCTAGCAAGTATTGTTCTAAAGGATAATTAGGAGGTACATCAATAGAAGCAAGACCAATAATTTCATCCTTACTAGGCAATTCTTTATCATGGGGTTGTCTATGAAGATTTTGCAAAATTAAACTCATGAGTCATATCATCCAAACCAATCGTAACAACATCTTTTTCGCAATCAATTCTAGCATTAACAGTATTCAAGAATGGTCTATAGAGGCATTCGAGGTTTCATAGACAAAGGTTAGATAGATGGAAAAAAGCTAGGTTAGATAGTAAGAACTTGGTAATTGAGGGTTGGCCAAAGCAGGATCTATGGTTCGGTTGCTTTTCTTCTCCTGATTTTCTGATCCAAATCCTATTTCATTGATTTTCATTTGGAATTCCAGAAGGAAAACTAGGAGAAATTGACTAGAAATGATTATCCCATTTCTTGCTTTCCCAACCGGAACAGCAAACTAGTAGGAAAGGATCTGTTATTTTGGAGTTCTGTCCCAACCTTCATTCAATTATCCGGGCTCCCCTTCGGCTTGAAGAAGA